>ML133495.1:1165440-1772098 GCA_003864495.1 Nemopilema nomurai | reverse complement strand
TGTTTTGATCCGACGGTTCACAGTTTAAAACGTTCATAACTCTGGAAATAAGCTCGTATGAAGGTGTTCTTTGCATGAAAATACTCCACTTGTTATGGTCTCTGTCTCTGCCCAATATCAAGGAAATAAAAAAATGGTCAAAAACGGCCTAAATGGCAAGGCTATAGCCTTAGTGTTTTGATCCGACGGTTCACAGTTTAAAACGTTCATAACTCTGAAATAAAGCTCGTATGAAGGTGTTCTTTGCATGAAAATACTCCACTTGTTATGGTCTCTGTCTCTGCAATATCAAGGAAATGAAAAAAATGGTCAAAAACGGCCTAAATGGCAAGGCTATAGCCTTAGTTTTTGATCCGACGGTTCACAGTTTAAAACGTTCATAACTCTGGAAATAAAGCTCGTATGAAGGTGTTCTTTGCATGAAAATACTCCACTTGTTATGGTCTCTGTCTCTGCCCAATATCAAGGAAATGAAAAAAATGGTCAAAAACGGCCTAAATGGCAAGGCTATAGCCTTAGTGTTTTTGATCCGACGGTTCACAGTTTAAAACGTTCATAACTCTGGAAATAAAGCTCGTATGAAGGTGTTCTTTGCATGAAAATACTCCACTTGTTATGGTCTCTGTCTCTGCCCAATATCAAGGAAATGAAAAAAATGGTCAAAAACGGCCTAAATGGCAAGGCTATAGCCTTAGTGTTTTTGATCCGACGGTTCACAGTTTAAAACGTTCATAACTCTGGAAATAAGCTCGTATGAAGGTGTTCTTTGCATGAAAATACTCCACTTGTTATGGTCTCTGTCTCTGCCCAATATCAAGGAAATGAAAAAAATGGTCAAAAACGGCCTAAATGGCAAGGCTATAGCCTTAGTGTTTTGATCGACGGTTCACAGTTTAAAACGTTCATAACTCTGGAAATAAGCTCGTATGAAGGTGTTCTTTGCATGAAAATACTCCACTTGTTATGGTCTCTGTCTCTGCCCAATATCAAGGAAATGAAAAAAATGGTCAAAAACGGCCTAAATGGCAAGGCTATAGCCTTAGTTTTTGATCGACGGTTCACAGTTTAAAACGTTCATAACTCTGGAAATAATGCTCGTATGAAGGTGTTCTTTGCATGAAAATACTCCACTTGTTATGGTCTCTGTCTCTGCCCAATATCAAGGAAATGAAAAAAATGGTCAAAAACGGCCTAAATGGCAAGGCTATAGCCTTAGTGTTTTGACCGACGGTTCACAGTTTAAAACGTTCATAACTCTGGAAATAAGCTCGTATGAAGGTGTTCTTTGCATGAAAATACTCCACTTGTTATGGTCTCTGTCTCTGCCCAATATCAAGGAAATGAAAAAAATGGTCAAAAACGGCCTAAATGGCAAGGCTATAGCCTTAGTGTTTTTGATCCGACGGTTCACAGTTTAAAACGTTCATAACTCTGGAAATAAGCTCGTATGAAGGTGTTCTTTGCATGAAAATACTCCACTTGTTATGGTCTCTGTCTCTGCCCAATATCAAGGAAATGAAAAAAATGGTCAAAAACGGCCTAAATGGCAAGGCTATAGCCTTAGTGTTTTTGATCCGACGGTTCACAGTTTAAAACGTTCATAACTCTGGAAATAAAGCTCGTATGAAGGTGTTCTTTGCATGAAAATACTCCACTTGTTATGGTCTCTGTCTCTGCCCAATATCAAGGAAATAAAAAAATGGTCAAAAACGGCCTAAATGGCAAGGCTATAGCCTTAGTGTTTTGATCCGACGGTTCACAGTTTAAAACGTTCATAACTCTGGAAATAAAGCTCGTATGAAGGTGTTCTTTGCATGAAAATACTCCACTTGTTATGGTCTCTGTCTCTGCCAATATCAAGGAAATAAAAAAATGGTCAAAAACGGCCTAAATGGCAAGGCTATAGCCTTAGTTTTTGATCCGACGGTTCACAGTTTAAAACGTTCATAACTCTGGAAATAATGCTCGTATGAAGGTGTTCTTTGCATGAAAATACTCCACTTGTTATGGTCTCTGTCTCTGCCCAATATCAAGGAAATGAAAAAAATGGTCAAAAACGGCCTAAATGGCAAGGCTATAGCCTTAGTTTTTGATCCGACGGTTCACAGTTTAAAACGTTCATAACTCTGGAAATAAATGCTCGTATGAAGGTGTTCTTTGCATGAAAATACTCCACTTGTTATGGTCTCTGTCTCTGCCCAATATCAAGGAAATGAAAAAAATGGTCAAAAACGGCCTAAATGGCAAGGCTATAGCCTTAGTGTTTTGATCGACGGTTCACAGTTTAAAACGTTCATAACTCTGGAAATAAAGCTCGTATGAAGGTGTTCTTTGCATGAAAATACTCCACTTGTTATGGTCTCTGTCTCTGCCCAATATCAAGGAAATGAAAAAAATGGTCAAAAACGGCCTAAATGGCAAGGCTATAGCCTTAGTTTTTGATCCGACGGTTCACAGTTTAAAACGTTCATAACTCTGGAAATAAAGCTCGTATGAAGGTGTTCTTTGCATGAAAATACTCCACTTGTTATGGTCTCTGTCTCTGCCCAATATCAAGGAAATGAAAAAAATGGTCAAAAACGGCCTAAATGGCAAGGCTATAGCCTTAGTGTTTTGATCCGACGGTTCACAGTTTAAAACGTTCATAACTCTGGAAATAAAGCTCGTATGAAGGTGTTCTTTGCATGAAAATACTCCACTTGTTATGGTCTCTGTCTCTGCCCAATATCAAGGAAATGAAAAAAATGGTCAAAAACGGCCTAAATGGCAAGGCTATAGCCTTAGTGTTTTTGATCCGACGGTTCACAGTTTAAAACGTTCATAACTCTGGAAATAAGCTCGTATGAAGGTGTTCTTTGCATGAAAATACTCCACTTGTTATGGTCTCTGTCTCTGCCCAATATCAAGGAAATGAAAAAAATGGTCAAAAACGGCCTAAATGGCAAGGCTATAGCCTTAGTGTTTTTGATCCGACGGTTCACAGTTTAAAACGTTCATAACTCTGGAAATAAAGCTCGTATGAAGGTGTTCTTTGCATGAAAATACTCCACTTGTTATGGTCTCTGTCTCTGCCCAATATCAAGGAAATGAAAAAATGGTCAAAAACGGCCTAAATGGCAAGGCTATAGCCTTAGTGTTTTGATCCGACGGTTCACAGTTTAAAACGTTCATAACTCTGGAAATAAAGCTCGTATGAAGGTGTTCTTTGCATGAAAATACTCCACTTGTTATGGTCTCTGTCTCTGCCCAATATCAAGGAAATGAAAAAAATGGTCAAAAACGGCCTAAATGGCAAGGCTATAGCCTTAGTGTTTTGATCCGACGGTTCACAGTTTAAAACGTTCATAACTCTGGAAATAAAGCTCGTATGAAGGTGTTCTTTGCATGAAAATACTCCACTTGTTATGGTCTCTGTCTCTGCCCAATATCAAGGAAATGAAAAAAATGGTCAAAAACGGCCTAAATGGCAAGGCTATAGCCTTAGTGTTTTTGATCCGACGGTTCACAGTTTAAAACGTTCATAACTCTGGAAAAAGCTCGTATGAAGGTGTTCTTTGCATGAAAATACTCCACTTGTTATGGTCTCTGTCTCTGCCCAATATCAAGGAAATAAAAAAATGGTCAAAAACGGCCTAAATGGCAAGGCTATAGCCTTAGTGTTTTGATCCGACGGTTCACAGTTTAAAACGTTCATAACTCTGGAAATAAAGCTCGTATGAAGGTGTTCTTTGCATGAAAATACTCCACTTGTTATGGTCTCTGTCTCTGCAATATCAAGGAAATAAAAAAAATGGTCAAAAACGGCCTAAATGGCAAGGCTATAGCCTTAGTGTTTTGATCCGACGGTTCACAGTTTAAAACGTTCATAACTCTGGAAATAAGCTCGTATGAAGGTGTTCTTTGCATGAAAATACTCCACTTGTTATGGTCTCTGTCTCTGCCCAATATCAAGGAAATGAAAAAAATGGTCAAAAACGGCCTAAATGGCAAGGCTATAGCCTTAGTTTTTGATCCGACGGTTCACAGTTTAAAACGTTCATAACTCTGGAAATAAAGCTCGTATGAAGGTGTTCTTTGCATGAAAATACTCCACTTGTTATGGTCTCTGTCTCTGCCCAATATCAAGGAAATGAAAAAAATGGTCAAAAACGGCCTAAATGGCAAGGCTATAGCCTTAGTGTTTTGATCCGACGGTTCACAGTTTAAAACGTTCATAACTCTGGAAATAAAGCTCGTATGAAGGTGTTCTTTGCATGAAAATACTCCACTTGTTATGGTCTCTGTCTCTGCCCAATATCAAGGAAATAAAAAAATGGTCAAAAACGGCCTAAATGGCAAGGCTATAGCCTTAGTGTTTTTGATCCGACGGTTCACAGTTTAAAACGTTCATAACTCTGGAAATAAAGCTCGTATGAAGGTGTTCTTTGCATGAAAATACTCCACTTGTTATGGTCTCTGTCTCTGCCCAATATCAAGGAAATGAAAAAAATGGTCAAAAACGGCCTAAATGGCAAGGCTATAGCCTTAGTGTTTTTGATCCGACGGTTCACAGTTTAAAACGTTCATAACTCTGGAAATAAAGCTCGTATGAAGGTGTTCTTTGCATGAAAATACTCCACTTGTTATGGTCTCTGTCTCTGCCCAATATCAAGGAAATGAAAAAAATGGTCAAAAACGGCCTAAATGGCAAGGCTATAGCCTTAGTGTTTTTGATCCGACGGTTCACAGTTTAAAACGTTCATAACTCTGGAAATAAAGCTCGTATGAAGGTGTTCTTTGCATGAAAATACTCCACTTGTTATGGTCTCTGTCTCTGCCCAATATCAAGGAAATGAAAAAAATGGTCAAAAACGGCCTAAATGGCAAGGCTATAGCCTTAGTGTTTTGATCCGACGGTTCACAGTTTAAAACGTTCATAACTCTGGAAATAAAGCTCGTATGAAGGTGTTCTTTGCATGAAAATACTCCACTTGTTATGGTCTCTGTCTCTGCCCAATATCAAGGAAATGAAAAAAATGGTCAAAAACGGCCTAAATGGCAAGGCTATAGCCTTAGTTTTTGATCCGACGGTTCACAGTTTAAAACGTTCATAACTCTGGAAATAAATGCTCGTATGAAGGTGTTCTTTGCATGAAAATACTCCACTTGTTATGGTCTCTGTCTCTGCCCAATATCAAGGAAATGAAAAAAATGGTCAAAAACGGCCTAAATGGCAAGGCTATAGCCTTAGTGTTTTTGATCCGACGGTTCACAGTTTAAAACGTTCATAACTCTGGAAATAAAGCTCGTATGAAGGTGTTCTTTGCATGAAAATACTCCACTTGTTATGGTCTCTGTCTCTGCCCAATATCAAGGAAATGAAAAAAATGGTCAAAAACGGCCTAAATGGCAAGGCTATAGCCTTAGTGTTTTTGATCCGACGGTTCACAGTTTAAAACGTTCATAACTCTGGAAATAAAGCTCGTATGAAGGTGTTCTTTGCATGAAAATACTCCACTTGTTATGGTCTCTGTCTCTGCCCAATATCAAGGAAATAAAAAAATGGTCAAAAACGGCCTAAATGGCAAGGCTATAGCCTTAGTGTTTTTGATCCGACGGTTCACAGTTTAAAACGTTCATAACTCTGGAAATAAAGCTCGTATGAAGGTGTTCTTTGCATGAAAATACTCCACTTGTTATGGTCTCTGTCTCTGCCCAATATCAAGGAAAAAAAAAAATGGTCAAAAACGGCCTAAATGGCAAGGCTATAGCCTTAGTGTTTTTGATCCGACGGTTCACAGTTTAAAACGTTCATAACTCTGGAAATAAAGCTCGTATGAAGGTGTTCTTTGCATGAAAATACTCCACTTGTTATGGTCTCTGTCTCTGCCCAATATCAAGGAAATGAAAAAAATGGTCAAAAACGGCCTAAATGGCAAGGCTATAGCCTTAGTGTTTTTGATCCGACGGTTCACAGTTTAAAACGTTCATAACTCTGGAAATAAGCTCGTATGAAGGTGTTCTTTGCATGAAAATACTCCACTTGTTATGGTCTCTGTCTCTGCCCAATATCAAGGAAATGAAAAAAATGGTCAAAAACGGCCTAAATGGCAAGGCTATAGCCTTAGTGTTTTTGATCCGACGGTTCACAGTTTAAAACGTTCATAACTCTGGAAATAAAGCTCGTATGAAGGTGTTCTTTGCATGAAAATACTCCACTTGTTATGGTCTCTGTCTCTGCCAATATCAAGGAAATGAAAAAAATGGTCAAAAACGGCCTAAATGGCAAGGCTATAGCCTTAGTGTTTTTGATCCGACGGTTCACAGTTTAAAACGTTCATAACTCTGGAAATAATGCGTATGAAGGTGTTCTTTGCATGAAAATACTCCACTTGTTATGGTCTCTGTCTCTGCCCAATATCAAGGAAATGAAAAAAATGGTCAAAAACGGCCTAAATGGCAAGGCTATAGCCTTAGTGTTTTTGATCCGACGGTTCACAGTTTAAAACGTTCATAACTCTGGAAATAAAGCTCGTATGAAGGTGTTCTTTGCATGAAAATACTCCACTTGTTATGGTCTCTGTCTCTGCCCAATATCAAGGAAATGAAAAAAATGGTCAAAAACGGCCTAAATGGCAAGGCTATAGCCTTAGTGTTTTGATCCGACGGTTCACAGTTTAAAACGTTCATAACTCTGGAAATAAAGCTCGTATGAAGGTGTTCTTTGCATGAAAATACTCCACTTGTTATGGTCTCTGTCTCTGCCCAATATCAAGGAAATAAAAAAATGGTCAAAAACGGCCTAAATGGCAAGGCTATAGCCTTAGTGTTTTTGAACGGTTCACAGTTTAAAACGTTCATAACTCTGGAAATAAGCTCGTATGAAGGTGTTCTTTGCATGAAAATACTCCACTTGTTATGGTCTCTGTCTCTGAATATCAAGGAAATGAAAAAAATGGTCAAAAACGGCCTAAATGGCAAGGCTATAGCCTTAGTGTTTTTGATCCGACGGTTCACAGTTTAAAACGTTCATAACTCTGGAAATAAAGCTCGTATGAAGGTGTTCTTTGCATGAAAATACTCCACTTGTTATGGTCTCTGTCTCTGCCCAATATCAAGGAAATGAAAAAAATGGTCAAAAACGGCCTAAATGGCAAGGCTATAGCCTTAGTGTTTTTGATCCGACGGTTCACAGTTTAAAACGTTCATAACTCTGGAAATAATGCTCGTATGAAGGTGTTCTTTGCATGAAAATACTCCACTTGTTATGGTCTCTGTCTCTGCCCAATATCAAGGAAATGAAAAAAATGGTCAAAAACGGCCTAAATGGCAAGGCTATAGCCTTAGTGTTTTTGATCCGACGGTTCACAGTTTAAAACGTTCATAACTCTGGAAATAAAGCTCGTATGAAGGTGTTCTTTGCATGAAAATACTCCACTTGTTATGGTCTCTGTCTCTGCCCAATATCAAGGAAATGAAAAAAATGGTCAAAAACGGCCTAAATGGCAAGGCTATAGCCTTAGTGTTTTGATCGACGGTTCACAGTTTAAAACGTTCATAACTCTGGAAATAAAGCTCGTATGAAGGTGTTCTTTGCATGAAATACTCCACTTGTTATGGTCTCTGTCTCTGCCCAATATCAAGGAAATGAAAAAAATGGTCAAAAACGGCCTAAATGGCAAGGCTATAGCCTTAGTTTTTGATCCGACGGTTCACAGTTTAAAACGTTCATAACTCTGGAAATAAGCTCGTATGAAGGTGTTCTTTGCATGAAAATACTCCACTTGTTATGGTCTCTGTCTCTGCCCAATATCAAGGAAATGAAAAAAATGGTAAAAACGGCCTAAATGGCAAGGCTATACCTTAGTGTTTTGATCCGACGGTTCACAGTTTAAAACGTTCATAACTCTGGAAATAAATGCTCGTATGAAGGTGTTCTTTGCATGAAAATACTCCACTTGTTATGGTCTCTGTCTCTGCCCAATATCAAGGAAATGAAAAAAATGGTCAAAAACGGCCTAAATGGCAAGGCTATAGCCTTAGTGTTTTGATCCGACGGTTCACAGTTTAAAACGTTCATAACTCTGGAAATAAATGCTCGTATGAAGTGTTCTTTGCATGAAAATACTCCATTGTTATGGTCTCTGTCTCTGCCCAATATCAAGGAAATGAAAAAAATGGTCAAAAAAACGGCTAAATGGCAATGGCAAGGCTATAGCCTTAGTGTTTTTGATCCGACGGTTCACAGTTTAAAACGTTCATAACTCTGGAAATAATGCTCGTATGAAGGTGTTCTTTGCATGAAAATACTCCACTTGTTATGGTCTCTGTCTCTGCCCAATATCAAGGAAATGAAAAAAATGGTCAAAAACGGCCTAAATGGCAAGGCTATAGCCTTAGTTTTTGATCCGACGGTTCACAGTTTAAAACGTTCATAACTCTGGAAATAAAGCTCGTATGAAGGTGTTCTTTGCATGAAAATACTCCACTTGTTATGGTCTCTGTCTCTGCCAATATCAAGGAAATAAAAAAATGGTCAAAAACGGCCTAAATGGCAAGGCTATAGCCTTAGTGTTTTGATCGACGGTTCACAGTTTAAAACGTTCATAACTCTGGAAATAAATGCTCGTATGAAGGTGTTCTTTGCATGAAAATACTCCACTTGTTATGGTCTCTGTCTCTGCCCAATATCAAGGAAATAAAAAAATGGTCAAAAACGGCCTAAATGGCAAGGCTATAGCCTTAGTGTTTTTCCGACGGTTCACAGTTTAAAACGTTCATAACTCTGGAAATAAATGCTCGTATGAAGGTGTTCTTTGCATGAAAATACTCCACTTGTTATGGTCTCTGTCTCTGCCCAATATCAAGGAAATAAAAAAATGGTCAAAAACGGCCTAAATGGCAAGGCTATAGCCTTAGTTTTTTGATCCGACGGTTCACAGTTTAAAACGTTCATAACTCTGGAAATAAAGCTCGTATGAAGGTGTTCTTTGCATGAAAATACTCCACTTGTTATGGTCTCTGTCTCTGCCCAATATCAAGGAAATAAAAAAATGGTCAAAAACGGCCTAAATGGCAAGGCTATAGCCTTAGTGTTTTTGATCGACGTTGAAAGTTTAAAACGTTCATAACTCTGGAAATAAAGCTCGTATGAAGGTGTTCTTTGCATGAAAATACTCCACTTGTTATGGTCTCTGTCTCTGCCCAATATCAAGGAAATGAAAAAAATGGTCAAAAACGGCCTAAATGGCAAGGCTATAGCCTTAGTGTTTTGATCCGACGGTTCACAGTTTAAAACGTTCATAACTCTGGAAATAATGCTCGTATGAAGGTGTTCTTTGCATGAAAATACTCCACTTGTTATGGTCTCTGTCTCTGCCCAATATCAAGGAAATGAAAAAAATGGTCAAAAACGGCCTAAATGGCAAGGCTATAGCCTTAGTGTTTTGATCCGACGGTTCACAGTTTAAAACGTTCATAACTCTGGAAATAAATGCTCGTATGAAGGTGTTCTTTGCATGAAAATACTCCACTTGTTATGGTCTCTGTCTCTGCCCAATATCAAGGAAATGAAAAAAATGGTCAAAAACGGCCTAAATGGCAAGGCTATAGCCTTAGTGTTTTTGATCCGACGGTTCACAGTTTAAAACGTTCATAACTCTGGAAATAAATGCTCGTATGAAGGTGTTCTTTGCATGAAAATACTCCACTTGTTATGGTCTCTGTCTCTGCCCAATATCAAGGAAATGAAAAAAATGGTCAAAAACGGCCTAAATGGCAAGGCTATAGCCTTAGTGTTTTTGATCCGACGGTTCACAGTTTAAAACGTTCATAACTCTGGAAATAAATGCTCGTATGAAGGTGTTCTTTGCATGAAAATACTCCACTTGTTATGGTCTCTGTCTCTGCCAATATCAAGGAAATGAAAAAAATGGTCAAAAACGGCCTAAATGGCAAGGCTATAGCCTTAGTGTTTTTGATCCGACGGTTCACAGTTTAAAACGTTCATAACTCTGGAAATAAGCTCGTATGAAGGTGTTCTTTGCATGAAAATACTCCACTTGTTATGGTCTCTGTCTCTGCCCAATATCAAGGAAAAAAAAAATGGTCAAAAACGGCCTAAATGGCAAGGCTATAGCCTTAGTGTTTTGATCCGACGGTTCACAGTTTAAAACGTTCATAACTCTGGAAATAAGCTCGTATGAAGGTGTTCTTTGCATGAAAATACTCCACTTGTTATGGTCTCTGTCTCTGCCCAATATCAAAAATAAAAAAATGGTCAAAAACGGCCTAAATGGCAAGGCTATAGCCTTAGTGTTTTTGATCCGACGGTTCACAGTAAAACGTTCATAACTCTGGAAAAAAGCTCGTATGAAGGTGTTCTTTGCATGAAAATACTCCACTTGTTATGGTCTCTGTCTCTGAATATCAAGGAAATGAAAAAAATGGTCAAAAACGGCCTAAATGGCAAGGCTATAGCCTTAGTGTTTTGATCCGACGGTTCACAGTTTAAAACGTTCATAACTCTGGAAAAATGCTCGTATGAAGGTGTTCTTTGCATGAAAATACTCCACTTGTTATGGTCTCTGTCTCTGCCCAATATCAAGGAAATGAAAAAAATGGTCAAAAACGGCCTAAATGGCAAGGCTATAGCCTTAGTGTTTTTGATCCGACGGTTCACAGTTTAAAACGTTCATAACTCTGGAAATAAAGCTCGTATGAAGGTGTTCTTTGCATGAAAATACTCCACTTGTTATGGTCTCTGTCTCTGCCCAATATCAAGGAAATGAAAAAAATGGTCAAAAACGGCCTAAATGGCAAGGCTATAGCCTTAGTGTTTTTGATCCGACGGTTCACAGTTTAAAACGTTCATAACTCTGGAAATAAATGCTCGTATGAAGGTGTTCTTTGCATGAAAATACTCCACTTGTTATGGTCTCTGTCTCTGCCCAATATCAAGGAAATGAAAAAAATGGTCAAAAACGGCCTAAATGGCAAGGCTATAGCCTTAGTGTTTTGATCCGACGGTTCACAGTTTAAAACGTTCATAACTCTGGAAATAAATGCTCGTATGAAGGTGTTCTTTGCATGAAAATACTCCACTTGTTATGGTCTCTGTCTCTGCCAATATCAAGGAAATGAAAAAAATGGTCAAAAACGGCCTAAATGGCAAGGCTATAGCCTTAGTGTTTTTGATCCGACGGTTCACAGTTTAAAACGTTCATAACTCTGGAAATAAAGCTCGTATGAAGGTGTTCTTTGCATGAAAATACTCCACTTGTTATGGTCTCTGTCTCTGCCCAATATCAAGGAAATAAAAAAATGGTCAAAAACGGCCTAAATGGCAAGGCTATAGCCTTAGTGTTTTGATCCGACGGTTCACAGTTTAAAACGTTCATAACTCTGGAAATAAGCTCGTATGAAGGTTTCTTTGCATGAAAATACTCCACTTGTTATGGTCTCTGTCTCTGCCCAATATCAAGGAAATAAAAAAATGGTCAAAAACGGCCTAAATGGCAAGGCTATAGCCTTAGTGTTTTGATCGACGGTTCACAGTAAAACGTTCATAACTCTGGAAATAAGCTCGTATGAAGGTGTTCTTTGCATGAAAATACTCCACTTGTTATGGTCTCTGTCTCTGCCCAATATCAAGGAAATGAAAAAAATGGTCAAAAACGGCCTAAATGGCAAGGCTATAGCCTTAGTGTTTTTGATCCGACGGTTCACAGTTTAAAACGTTCATAACTCTGGAAATAAAGCTCGTATGAAGGTGTTCTTTGCATGAAAATACTCCACTTGTTATGGTCTCTGTCTCTGCCCAATATCAAGGAAATAAAAAAATGGTCAAAAACGGCCTAAATGGCAAGGCTATAGCCTTAGTGTTTTTGATCGACGGTTCAAGTTTAAAACGTTCATAACTCTGGAAAAAAGCTCGTATGAAGGTGTTCTTTGCATGAAAATACTCCACTTGTTATGGTCTCTGTCTCTGCAATATCAAGGAAATAAAAAAATGGTCAAAAACGGCCTAAATGGCAAGGCTATAGCCTTAGTGTTTTGATCCGACGGTTCACAGTTTAAAACGTTCATAACTCTGGAAATAATGCTCGTATGAAGGTGTTCTTTGCATGAAAATACTCCACTTGTTATGGTCTCTGTCTCTGCCCAATATCAAGGAAATGAAAAAAATGGTCAAAAACGGCCTAAATGGCAAGGCTATAGCCTTAGTGATTTGATCCGACGGTTCACAGTTTATAACGTTCATAACTCTGCAAATAAAGCTCATATGAAGGTGTTCTTTGCATGAAAATACTCCACTTGTTATGGTCTCTGTCTCTGCTGAATATCAAGGAAATGAGAAAAATGGTAAAAAACGGCCTAAATGGCAAGGCTATAGCCTTAGTGTTTTTGATCCGACGGTTCACAGTTTAAAACGTTCATAACTCTGGAAACAAATGTCGTATGAAGGTGTTCTGTGCATGAAAATACTCCACTTGTTATGGTCTCTGTCTCTGCCCAATATCAAGGAAATGAAAAAAATTGTCAAAAACGGCATAAATAGCAAGGCTATAGTCTTATGTTTTTGATCCAACGGTTCACATTTTAAAACGTTCATAACTCTGGAAATAAATCTCGTATGAAGGTGTTC
This sequence comes from Nemopilema nomurai, assembly GCA_003864495.1. Classification (NCBI taxonomy): domain Eukaryota; kingdom Metazoa; phylum Cnidaria; class Scyphozoa; order Rhizostomeae; family Rhizostomatidae; genus Nemopilema; species Nemopilema nomurai. Next base: position 1,759,473 of record ML133495.1, on the reverse strand, counting down.
TTTGCATGAAATACTCCACTTGTTATGTTCTTGGTCTCTGCCCAATATCATGGAATTTGAAAAAATGTCAAAAACGGCCTAAATGCAAGGCTTTAGTCTTATGTTTTTGATCCGAACTTTTACAGTTTAAAACGTTCATAACTCTGGAAATAAATCTCGTATGAAGGTGTTCTTTGCATGAAATACTCCACTTGTTATGGTCTCTGTCTCTGCTGAATATCAAGGAAATGAAAAAATGGTCAAAAACGGCCTAAATGGCAAGGCTATAGCCTTAGTGTTTTTCGTCGACGGTTTACAGTTTAAAACGTTCATAACTCTGGAAATAAATGTCGTATGAAGGTGTTCTTTGCATGAAAATACTCCACTTTTATGGTTCTGTCTCTGCCCAATATCAAGGAAATTAAAAAAATGGTCAAAAACGGCCTAAATGGCAAGGCTATAGCCTTAGTGTTTTTGATCCGACGGTTCACAGTTTAAAACGTTCATAACTCTGGAAATAAATGCTCGTATGAAGGTGTTCTTTGCATGAAAATACTCCACTTGTTATGGTCTCTGTCTCTGCCCAATATCAAGGAAATGAAAAAAATGTCAAAAACGGCCTAAATGGCAAGGCTATAGCCTTAGTGTTTTTGATCCGACGGTTCACAGTTTAAAACGTTCATAACTCTGGAAATAATGCTCGTATGAAGGTGTTCTTTGCATGAAAATACTCCACTTGTTATGGTCTCTGTCTCTGCCCAATATCAGGAAATGAAAAAAATGTCAAAACGGCCTAAATGGCAAAGCTATAGTCTTATGGTTTTTGATCCGAAGGTTCACATTTAAAACGTTCATAACTCTGGCAATAAATCTCGTATGAAAGGTGTTCTTTGCATGAAATATCACTTGTTATGTCTCTGTTCTTGCCAATATCAAGGAAATGAAAAAAATTGTCAAAAACGGCCTAAATGGCAAGGCTATAGCCTTAGTGTTTTTGATCCGACGGTTCACAGTTTAAAACGTTCATAACTCTGGAAATAAATGTCGTATGAAGGTGTTCTTTGCATGAAAATACTCCACTTGTTATGGTCTCTGTCTCTGCCCAATATCAAGGAAATGAAATGAAAGGTCAAAAACGGCCTAAATGGCAAGGCTATAGTCTTAGTGTTTTTCATCCGACGGTTTACAGTTTAAAACGTTCATAACTCTGGAAATAAAGCTCGTATGAAGTGTTCTTTGCATGAAAATACTCCACTTGTTATGGTCTCTGTCTCTGCCCAATATCAAGGAAATGAAAAAATGGTCAAAAACGGCCTAAATGGCAAGGCTATAGCCTTAGTGTTTTTGATCCGACGGTTCACAGTTTAAAACGTTCATAACTCTGGAAATAAATGTCGTATGAAGGTGTTCTTTGCATGAAAATACTCCACTTTTTATGGTCTCTTTCTCTGCCTAATATCAAGGAAATGAAAAAAATTGTCAAAAACGGCCTAAATGGCAAGGCTATAGCCTTAGTGTTTTTGATCCGACGGTTCACAGTTTAAAACGTTCATAACTCTGGAAATAAAGCTCGTATGAAATTGTTCTTTGCATGAAAATACTCCACTTGTTATGGTCTCTGTCTCTGCCCAATATCAAGGAAATGAAAAAAATTGCAAAAACGGCCTAAATGGCAAGGCTATAGCCTTAGTGTTTTGATCCGACGTTCACAGTTTAAAACGTTCATAACTCTGGAAATAAAGCTCGTATGAAGGTGTTCTTTGCAGGAAAATACTCCACTTGTTATGGTCTCTGTCTCTGCCCAATATCACAGAAATGAAAAAATGGTAAAAAACGGCCTAAATGGCAAGGCTATAGCCTTAGTGTTTTTGATCAGAAAGTTAAAAGTTAAAACGTTCATAACTCTGGAAATAAATCTTGTATAAATGTCTTCTTTGCATGAAAATACTCCACTTAATATGGTCTCTGTCTCTGCCACATATCAAGGAAATGAAAAAATTGGTCAAAAATGTCATAATTGGCAAGGCTATAGTCTTAGTGTTTTTCATCCGACGGTTTACAGTTTAAAACGTTCATAACTCTGGAACTAAAGCTCGAATGAATGTGTTCTTTGTATGAAAATACTCCACTTGTTATGGTCTCTGTCTCTGCCTAATATCAAGGAAATGAAAAAGTTGGTCAAAAATGGCCTAAATGGAAAGGCTATAGCCTTAGTGTTTTTGATCCGACGGTTAACAGTTTAAAACGTTCAAAACTCTAGAAATAAAGCTTGTATGAAGGTGTTCTTTGAATACAAATACTCCACTTAATATGGTCTCAGTCTCTGCCCAATATCAACGAAATGAAAAAAATTGTCAGCAACGGCCTAAATGGCAAGGCTATAGCCTTAGTGTTTTTGATCCGACGGTTAACAGTTTAAAACGTTCATAACTCTGAAAATAAATGTCGTATGAAGGTGTTCTTTGCATAAATATAATCCACTTGCTATGGTCACTGTCTCTGCCTAATATCAAGGAAATGAAAAAGTTGGTCAAAAATGGCCTAAATGGAAAGGCTATTTGCTTATTCATCTTCTTAAAATAGTGGCCACTAAATGCCTGAAAAGACGCTTTAGAACATTTTCAAGCAATTTATTAACACCTTCCATTTCAAAGACCTTTCTTTCAGGTCCTATGTGAAATTTTTCCATCAAGCCATGTGGAAACAACTCAAGCACCTAGTCCCAGTTAAAGGTTTCTTCTTGTGATGGCTAGAAGCGTCCTTTAATGTGCTAAGTGCTTCATAAAATGATGGCCATATTAATGCCTCAGAGAACATCACTTATACTTTAATCAACATAGAGATTAATATTTAATAAATCATTTTATGTATAACATATAAGGTTGTGGCTTTGAAATACAGTTGGACCAGGAGGTTGTGGCTTTGAAATACAGATGGACCAGGGACGAACCTAAAATTACTTTGATAAAAAAGCACCAAATAGCTATTTTCGGATAATGAACATTTATTTCTGTTCATGATATTTTGAAGGTTTTGGAAAAAAAATGTTTTTTACCATGCTGGAGTTCTTGCCTTGAACTTAAAAAACAATCTGATAAACACATTCAATAAAATAATGAAATGACTTAGCGAGTAAAAAGTAAAATGAGCAAGAATCTATAAAACTTTTTGGTCTCATGGATTTACTTAATCGATAAGAACTGGAGTTAACACTGATAAGAACACTCTGTCTTATTCTCTTCATTGCCCTTCGTAACATTTGAAAAACACGGCTGAACCAAATTGGCAAAAAGGCTCATTATGTTGAACTTCTTTTCCAACACTTCCTCGCGGAAATTAGGTTTCTAATCTACATTTTATCAAGATTTTTTGTTTCAGCGTTGATTTGGTTTTGTAATTGCTACTGAAGAGGAGGAGTTGAACTTGATCTAACCTGGATGGACAAACATGCAAGGATATTTCTCTGTAGTTAGAATCGTACAAGAGCAAAAAGAGTCACAAATGTCAAATGTCATCAAAAAGTATTTTACATGATTAAACAACCTGCTGTGTTTATTTAAAATCAAATTCGACTAAAGCTCATTTGCTACTACAACGAAATTTATGCTCTTTTTAAGTATCATATAGAGACAGTTTCAAAATGTACTTAATCATTTCCAAGAGAATCTGAGCTTGAGCAACGCTTTTGAATTAATAATCACGCAATATTAGAGTAATACTAGCGAAAAAGTATGGAATTTGTATGTTTCAAACCGGAACTGGTGTCTGATGTTGAGTTGTAGTTTTGTAGTAAACTACCTACTTTACAAAACAGCATTTTAAAATAACCGGGGTTACTCCACAAAGACCTTGACAAAGGAGTCATCCATGTGACCCATACACATGCGTAGATGATCAACAATAGACCTTTACCTGAACAAAATAAATCAAGGTCTTCCAGCCTGATCTTGCTCCAGGCAGTCTGTTGGAAACGGACTTTTACAAATGATCTGCTCCACGGAAAAGATACGTATGGGCCTTGGCTTCAGGCACAACATGTCGTCTTTCGTTGTCCGTGAAGCGCAAGTCTGGTTTACGTCGTAAATCTGGGGTGGGTTCTGGGTAGGCTTCATGGAACCTTCGACTCGCGGCACTTTTCGACCATCGATCCTGAACTTGAAGCAAATCAGTCGAGGAACGAAAGCCACCGACAGTGTGGGGTCGGAAGTATTTCAGAGGACAAGCCGGGTCACCCCTGATGAAGTCCTTTTTGTCGACCTGAGACGGCATGTGGTTTGCAGAGGTCAATGCCGGTGCACTCCTCGACAACTTATCGGCAACGGGTAATTCCCTCTGGAGGAGTTCAATGTCTGAGTCACTATTGGCTGTTTCTGATAACACACGTGATTTCGGGAATGGAGTCTTTAGAAAGTCTCGTCTTTTTTCTTCGAGTGGATCTGAGCCACTGGTAAGTGGGATCTCACGAATACTCATTCCATCGGAAAAAGTCACACTCCGATTGAACTGTACGGACTTGGGAGTCGCAGCTTCACTTAGCCGGCGGCTGTCGTATAATTCACTGTCCCTTGTCCCTGGTGTATCGAAGCTGGCTCTTGATTTCGATCGGACTGTCGTGCTGGCTGAGGAGGTACGACTTTTGTCCGGAACGATGAAGGGCGAATATGTCTCTATGACACTTCCCTGTGATATAGGCAGAATAAAGCAATGACCTTAGCTATAAATGATGCCATTAAGAAATATTAAATTCATTAAAATATAGTTGCGATAGTGACCCATTCAAATATTGATGTATGAAGGCCTTTTATACCCATAGAAATTGATGAAACATGCAAAAGAGCCTCAAGATGAACGTGGAGATTTGATGGAAATGAATAATGATGGCCGAGCATGCAATAAGTCTACTCACTGTATTCGCTCTGTTGTTGTTAGCGTCAGGTGCAAAGGTTTGCAATTCCAGTGTTGCACTTCCCTTGAAGTCCTTTCCGTACGTGGACACCCAGAAAGACTTCTCCAGGTCACGTAAGGTGCTGGCCGTCTTAAGTGATACAGCTGTATTCTCAAGCACCCTTCCGCTAGCAGGACGAACGGTCGAAGGCGGGCAAGGATAGTAGCTTTGACGCTCTTTATCGGGACCTTTCGGCAACTAGAAGAAGATCCATTTTGCGTTATTAAAAAGACTGAACTGAGCAGTGGTGGTCAACCTCTACATTTCTTAGAGCTACTGCTAGAAAATACTCACTATTATGACTTAACCAGAGCAGGTTTTACAAATAAACCTTTTATAACTGCACTGAATTTAAGGAAATGAGTATCGGGCATATGCCTCATTCAAGCAGCACTAATTAGAGGCACTGAAGTGACAGGCCTCTTTTACAATTCAAATGAGTCTACCTGAAAGTAGTTCGGCCCATCCAGCCACCGTAGTGGGCTTCGACTCGAGGTCGGTGTCACAGGAACGCGCTCTCGGCGTGCGGGACTGCCTCTGGCTTTGCCAACAATTCTAGCATCTGGGGCGGACGCTGCAGTCTCTGGAGACAATGTTGGTTGATAAAGGTGTGTCGGGTCCCCTTTGGGCATGTCGGTTGGAGCATCAAACTGGGGGAACAGTGCGAAACGTGATGAATGTGACGAGTATGGATGCTCGGCAGGAAATTTCTTTTCGATTGACGATGTTCCAATGTTTTCTTTGTTTGGCGCGGGAATGCTGAAACAAGGAAATAACAGGTTTCAAAGGTATGCCTCAGCGAATCTCCTTATTTCTTATGCAGTACCCACAACCGTTAAAAGCCTAAAATAAATGTATGCAAATTAGTGGCGAGTTTCGCAATACTGCTCGTGTGGTTTGTGGACTTTACAATCAAACGCTGTAAATTCGGGCCACTGGATCAACGCTTCTCGCTGTAACCAGCTACCTTTTGTTTTGATTAATATGGTAGTGGTTTGATTACGTATTTAAGTCACGTGTTAAGTCCTGCCGCGTTCTCGACTGTCTAATTAGAGCAGTGTTCTTGATAATCGAAATATATTCCATGTTCTTGTTCATTAGCTTGACCTTCATTAGCTAGATCAATAACTTTGTGTTTCAGTTTCAGTCCAGCCTTTCTGTCGAAATAACGACGAGAGCACCTTTAAGAGGCAGCTACTTTGGGCTTCGGGCCTATGCCATCTTGCGAAGTCCTTGGTCGACATTTAAAAGGCATCGCTATCATTAAGACGCATATGCCTGAAGGTTTAGAGCACTCACATTTATTACCAAATAGTTTGGTGACGATTATAAATCACATTTTATACCAACTGAAGATACCTAGTTGTCCCATGAATGGCGGGGCGAAGCAGTTGCAGAACGCGCAATGATACTTATTCTTTAAGCAGCATTGATTCGTGTAGAAGGCTGGTTAATAGTCTGTTCGTTTGAGTGCTCCATCTGAAGCTATCACGCAGCCTACACTGATTCGCCTAAATAACGTCTCCATGTGCGATTATGAATTGTTTGAATTGAATGCAAGAGGATAGCGAGTTGCTACAATAAAAACCACTGCAAATTAAACCATTTTCGACAAGATCAGCAGGGCGGCAAAAAACTGGCGGTGGTTTTGTTTCTTGTAGAATGCGCAACAGGCTGTGAGACCAAAAGCGTTGGTTGGCATTAACAGTTTATGAGTTCGTCCAACAACAGATGCTGATCTCGTTTCGGGAGATTCACTTTGATCACCAAGACAAGAAACAAGGTCATTGCACAATTCCTGATCCGTAATTTGCCCCAAAAAGAAACGGAAGAACATAAGCCACATACGTTTTGATAGTCTGCAGTATGGTTAGGAGAATTTCCTTTGCTAGCAGGAGTACCTCTTAATTAAGAAACTTTGTCAAGTAACATAAACAGTTCGTTTCGTCTGGCTAATTTATAAGCGTTTTGTATAGGAATCTACCCTTTTTGGATGCAGATTGAATAACATAATCGAAATTGATACTTGGGCCTTAATTTAACAGAACCTTTAAGGTATTTGGCCCAAGATGACTGACTGCCTTTTCGCCACACGGGCAAGTTGAAGTAGCCCCCTTTGCGATACCGCGATAATACATCGAAGGACGATGGCAGCAGCAGCAACAACAACTACTAAGGAGTCTGGAACAGAGGTAACACAACGCTGGCGAACTTACAGTTGATCATTGGTCCTCACATGGCTTTTGCTCAATGGCGTCAGAGTGTAGAACTGTTGGATTGTCATTCCACTGTAAAAGACGAACAGAGCAATACATACTAACTCAAATATTGGGCTTAAAAATCAAAACTGTAATAATGACCAGTTATAACCAGCAGCTATACAAACTAGGTAATCAACGATGCATTGATGTTTGCGATGGTAGGTTTTCCGTATTATGAAGACTGCTAACCTCGGGTGCGGCATCACTCCTGCCCCATAATGCAAATGTCCCTTCTCCACGCGCACGGGCGGCTCTCCTTTCGGCCGGCTGGTCGCTGGCAAATTGATTGGGCCCATGCCACCATAGCTCAGGTGCCGTCCCCAGGGAGTCTTCGGAACTTTTGGAGTTGCATTGAAGTATCTTTGAAAGCTAAAAGGAATAAGATCTCTGGTAAAAATTTTGGTTGCTCACCCATAGCTACTTGCTATAAAACTTGACTAAGCTGAACTATACTATAAAATTTGATTGATAATAACAATCTGCCTCTGACAACAATGATGGTCAAGGAATACTTCAATCAACCCAAGATTATGTGCTGTGCTTATGCAACGTCCTTGTAACTTGAAAATTTGGGCCTAAAGTGGTTACCTTTGTCATTAAAGAAAAAAAAAATAGGAACAAGACATAAACGTACAGCAGAAATCACATTTCTCTTACTTGAAACAAGAAACAAAATCTATTTACGAGCGCAATGCGAAACTTTTCCAATACAACAATTGAGCATCTTTCATTATCAACATAACAAATTATGATTGTCTTGATTCCCTAACAGGCATGCATCCTTTTACATTGAATATAAAAAAATCTTTTAGCCTCAGATTCAAGGGCAGGTTACACTCTTTTGCCGGGGGTTAGGCACCACAGGTCCCGTGGTCTCAATGGAAGGAAGCTTGGTAGGGATTTAGAAAGCATGCAATAAGGGGCATATGACCAATCCGCTATTTTTACTTGAAAACATGGGCGCCGGAATTGTTTTGGGAGGAATGTTGACCAATTTCGTATGTTTGCAGCAGAAAGTTTTCGTTGTGAAAGCACATACACATGTTCTGGTATAAAAAGGAAATTTTATCAACCCAAAAAATGAACATTATTTTATTGACTTCTAAAACCATCACACAATTATATTGGTTTGCTTTACAGCTTCTCTCTGTTTACTTCATGTTGAATTCATTCCTCTGTCGCACTACGCTTGATATCATCGACAATGTGAAATTTCGTCCAAGTTTTTTTCTAATTTCGAACCGAAAATCTCGCTCATTTATGGCTAGGCGAGACACCGGGAGATTACCAACCGGAACTCTTACAAGTGAGTCTCCTTACCCTGGGTACCAGACCCAGTCTTCTATGTCAACATCATTCTTAGCTCCTCCCAGTCTCAATGCAGTGGCTCCACCTATGTTGTTCTGCCATTACTATTCATGCCATTTCCTATTCACCCATCTGTCCCCTTCACCAACAGTTAAAAATTGCTTTTCCGGAAAGAATATGATGGGCCCCTATATGATTATTTTCCTGGCACTCTACTAGGAGCCTTGTTCCATTCTGTTTGGTAATACTATGAGCATGGAATCGAAATGTTTTTGCATCTATAAGACAATGAAAGCAAGCTGTTTTTTATTCGCAATCACATTGATGGATGATTCCTTTTTGCCCTCGTGATTATGATCACACTATGTACGGGGGGGGGCTGTGTGGGGCACAATAGGCGTGCGCTAAACAACCATTCCCGTTTTGTTTCAACAGCTAATTTTGACAGCACCAGGTGGGGGTTTCTGCCCCCTTCAAATCATCTAGCATCCGGCGCCACTGTTTGAAAAGAGCATTTTCGGGCCTCGCTTGGACATTATACTGTGGTTTGCAAAAAAGGAGGACGATGATGCCCCCCGGTTCCTACGTCAATGACGCTTGCAGCTTTGAGAGACGGCGGGGGCGACAGGGCAATTGTGTCAGCTAATGAAATGAGGCAGCAAGGGCTAGCTGCACCAACCAACAAAGCACACAAAGGACCCTCTAGGTGAGTAAAGCAAATAAAAGCATCTCTAAAATTTTAATTGTCCTTCTCACAAGCTTGCCCCTCAGCAACCCACCCTCGAAGACTTTTGACAAGTAAGTCCCAGTTGCTTTATCGACAGCGAATAATAGCCGCCAGCGATTGGAAAGAACACAATGGGACTTTCTTTTCTTTGTTTCGTTAAAGTAAACTTACCCCGATGACAATGTGTCCTAGAAAGGGCTATGAAACATTCTCCAGAATGCTCATTTGCTTTGGCCTAAATTTGCAAACCATGGATCGGTTTAAGAGCAACTCTGAATCAAAATGAAAACAGGGCAACGTACAGACTGATAATGATCTCATTATTTTCATCAAGTGGAAGTGAAAGGTCAATGCGCAGTTTTTTAACCCGGCATCCGGTTAGAGAGTCAAGTTTCACGATCGACGAAACTGTCCTAATGTTTAGTTTGAGTGTTGGAGAAACTTAAAGACTAGGCAAACCAAAAGCACTGAAAAATAAAGATAATGGCAGCATATAATCAAAATATAATTTCCCGAGCTGGCACAGCACAGTCTAATTACTCTTACTTGGCTTCCGAGATTGTACATCTGTCAATTTTCTTTGGTGTAAAGACTTGATTTGACTGGAATTTCGACTGTAAATTGCTTCTTCCAACATGCTCCTTATAAAATGCACTATTCAAAGCCAATGTTGCCATTTTGTTCAGATTTCTACTAGACCACCAAGACCCTCTTGCTACTGAGTCACATCTTGGCTACTGTGCTGCGAACTTAATGTTGCCTCCGATTCTCTTTTGCCAAAACGACGCGTCTTCGTTGATAAGCAGTAGGGCAGTGGCTTTTCCTGAAGTTTCCGTTTAAAGCGCTAACGTGTTACAAGATTTCCCACCATTTAATGGACGTTAAAGTGGCTTTCCGTATTACCATGCCAAACACCAGACACAAGAGAGTTTGTTTGAATCCATGAGACAATAAACCATGGCAACAGGCCTTGTGTAATGTCCTATTCAAACATTTCAACAGCTGTTGTTAGCAACCCCCTGAGAGCTGTCAGTGTGTACTTCGCGGGAAAAGTTGGCGGGAGAAAACAAAAACAGTCACGCGGACAAGAGACGAACCATATGCAGCTGATTGAAAAGGTCAGCAACAAATAAAGGTTCCTCCACAATCTTTACAAAAGCTATCAACAATAATTTTTGAGGTTCATCTTTAACAAAGAATAAGATTTGCTCATTGTGAAGTTACCATTACTTGCAACACGCAATTTCCTAAGATGTTTGAAAATTGGCTCCACTCGCCACTTAGAATAGGCCATTCAGTAAAACAGCAGATTCATGTACAATAGATAATTGATGAACTGTCAGTTTTCTGTCCATGCCCCCTTTGCCCCCATTGGTTATAGTTTTGTTGCTTTAATTAAAATGAATAATTGACCTGGGCCCATTGGATATTTATAAACGAGCTGGAATTGGGGCGTTTTGGCTCCCTTACTATTGCTCAAATGAAACAGAAGTAAACGGAGAAATGGTCCGTGAATATTTTAGGAATGGCTGCTGGAGGGCTGTTTGTAACTGGTTGAAACCAATAAAGAAGAAGAATAAGCACAAGTTATTTTTGCTTTCATGGTTTTATTCATTAACTCTTTGAAGGGATTGCGACCGCGGATCGCCCAACGCAGATCAGAATCTGCTTTCTCGTGTTATGGAAATGTCGACTTTTTTCCCATGTTGGCGATTACCCTCAACTTTAGTCTAAAAGCTGATACACGAAAAGTACTTTGATATGTTAAACATCTTTCTGCGCCATTTTTGAAAATTTTGCAAAATCATTTCGGCCAAATGAAAAGTTAGCAGGGCAGGGTAGGGCAGCTGGAATTTTTATGGTGATAGTTGCTTAATTTGCTTCATTAATTTGCTGCTCTTCTGAATGGACGACGAACCATTTTCGTTGGCTCATACTGAAGCAAAAAATGTTGCCAACAGAACGTGTAACTTCTATATAGAAATGAAACTATGACATGAAACTTACTTTTCTTGAGAAATCGTCACCCTTTCTAGTTGCCCTGGAGTGAATTGTACATCAGACTGGAAAGTAGGCGACAACTCAGTCATGTTGAATCTTGGCGTGGCATTCCAACAAATGTGCTAGCTTTTTAGTGAGAGCCTTGCAATACGTCAACCCTTGCACGCTTTCCTTTGGACGTAGCTTGTCGGTTCCCTGGCTTAAGGTAAATCCTGATAGTGGCTGCTTGACGCCACTTACTTCGACTATGATTTGCTTCCTTTTTGCCAAATACGACTTTCACTGGATTCCCCTTCTACCTAATTCTCCGTCTCTTGTATGTTGTTATAATCAACAGTGACTATCAAAATAAGGCCACGCGTGTTATAGTTACGCAGCCAATGTCAAACATTTGTTGCCATGAAAACATGCGATTTCGCATGAATACCAGACTTGCTGTTTAGCATGACGACCAGTGTACACCCTGTATAGTATTGCATGGTAGTCAATTTATGTTGGAATCAGCTCATAAAAAATTTACTCCTGCGACAAAGGTTGACCACAAATGGACGAAAATCATGTTTTGTCAATATTCAATCGTTTTATCGCGCTTCACAATTTCTGAATTTTATTTATCAGCCACGGAAAAATATCAGATTACAGTTGCAAGAAGCTTGTCTCGCGTTCATATTTAAGCAGATCATGTAACAGACTATCGGGATTAGAAGCAAACGGAAAGTAGTAGCCAATTGTATCCGATGAAACACTCTCCATATTCCATAAGATTCTACTCCATATATAAGATTCCACAAGAGTGTAGAAGCAACGAATGATTAACGAAAGGTTGGGCCTGAAAGGTTCCGGGGAACTGCAGGGCACTCGCGCTGCATATGGGAATGGGATTGCATCCGAAATAAGCAGCTGCGGATTGCGCATTCGCTTCTCGAAAAGTTTACAAGAACTGATCACAATTCCTAAATAAGACGTGTTCCCTGAACATTACATACTTTAGGATTAGGAAAGACGTCTTATACCTACTGGTTCGTGTATAGTTAAGTTTTTACGTGTTTAATTATTCAAAGCAAAAAAACTGCAGGCGTTTGAAGATTTTTCTCAACAAAATCATGCGGTCGAAACGGTTCCCTTTTGCGAATAAATCCTCTTTACCTGGTATAAAACATATGAAACATCATTCCAATAGCCAACCGTACAAGCAATGACTTTTTATGAAACTTAAATAAATTAATAAAAACATCTGGTATTGCAATAAGACAGAAAGCGAACGTTTATGCATTATTTATGTCCATCTCACATATTCCGCCATCTAATCTGCTCAGGTTTAATAAAAATCTATTTATTTTCATTGACTGTGATTCACGCTATAACAAATCGTTGAATTAAAAAGGGTCTGTTCAATTCGAGGCTACAAATTTACTGACGATCGTTTTAAAATACCTATTACTGCTTTGCCAGAGTTTTAGTGAATTAAATTATTGTAAAGTCGTCATTCAATACTTTGATAATTCAGCAAATGGCGACCTTGCTTTCAATGAATTTATCAACGGTTGATGGGAAATGTATCAGAGAAACAGAGATTCCCAGAAACAGACAAATGTATAAAGCCCAACTGTTATTTTAAGGACCGCGAATGCTCTTTGCTGAGAAGGGGATGTAACATGCGGTAAAAGAATAACTTGATGAAAGCATTCCCAGCAGCTAAAAAGCGAGTTATCTTAAAACATTGTGCATTTGATACATTGACACAAATGCATTCGAATCATTACACGGACAACTGTGTGAATGCCAGAATTGTAGCAACCTAAATCTTCAAATATTCTTATCAAATCTAGGAGTCATGGATAAATTAAGGCAACAGAGGATCGCTGTCTTTCTTTTCAGTTCTTTCATCTGTACCTTCATCTTGCTCCCAAACAAATTTATAACTGTCTTCCAAATTTGAGTGCCTTTTCTCTTCCTTAACTTTTTCTGTTCCACCACCCTTCAACAGAGAAGAAAATCAATTGAAATTGAACATATAATAAATTATTGCTAGAAAAGGACGCAAGGGGAAGTGAGGCTTTATACAAAAGTAAAACCTCTAAATGTTACAGCAAATCAAACTAAAATGAGTGCTTTAAACATTTTGGGAAACGCAATGCGTTGTTGCTAGATAACTGTTGCTTTGAAAACAAAGACAACACCAATCCTCATAAATATAGGCTTGCGATAACAGTTAATCCAGATTGATAGGTTTATTTCCAAATCAAATTTCACCAGTGACTAAATATGGCATCATAAACATCAATTTAATCTTTCTAGCTGTTCATGAAAAAGAACTAGCAGAAAAGAGGAAATGCAAGTGGAATGTTTTGGAGGGTGCGTCGATCTGCCTAAGCCTACGTCAAATCAATGATACTTTGCAAAATAAAAGTAGGGAGATTTGCACTTCAAAAAGCAAATACATGAGATTCCAAAAGACAAAGATCTATGAAAGTCTCCTACATAACAAGCCACTCATGTAAGCTGTGTATTCATTATAGCGTCATTGTCAAATAGCATGTACCACCCTTGGTAAGTCAACCCAGTTATCTCCTCAGGAGACAGTTCTTAAGAGTTACCCATCTTCACTTAACAAGCAATTTATACCTAAACTATATTCAAACAGACTTTATTCAACTTCTTTGTTCGCGCATTGCAGATTGTACATTAACGACTTGCAAATAAACTAGCCACTCTCCAAAATAGTACTTCGTCTTGAAGCATTTTTCAAGGAACATGCAGGTAGGAATCCAAACAGTTCTTTCGTGATTAAGATCCCGTCCTATTTTTCTATAAAAACACAACGCTTTCAAACTGGTTATTACTGTAAGGCTAAATACCACATTCGCTTTAAGAGAGGAACTCAAAATCTGTGAATTGCTCTTTTTAAGACGTGCTCGGTGGCTAGAGAGCTACAAGGCAAAAGTCTGCAATATAAACTCAGTCCTCTGTAAAACTGAAATCGTGAATTTATGCTAAATAAATAAATTGGCACTTTTATCAAGCTGCGACTTTTTCTTGTAACGGATCTATTTCAATTCAATAAAATAAATCCCCTTTAAAAGAAACTACTTGCACAAATGTCCAATCATCTCATCTGCAACCAGCTTAGAGGTTAAATTTTATGTGTGTCACAATTGATGGTACAACTTCTTGAAATTGATGGTCAGCAAAGAACGATACATACCAACATATTAACAAGCATGTCTTTGAACTGTGTTGCGGTCTCATCCGTTAGGAAATCTGTTTTACCTTTCGATGTCAAAGATGATAAAGGCCCGTCGTTTGTGATTATTTTGATCTTTACATTTGCTAAAGGTGCAAGAAATAAGATACATTAAAAAGAATGAAAAAGTAGCATTTTATCATGGAAAGAAATGTGAAAAAAACTCAGCAATATCGCCTCAGCTTTTGAGGGTAACTGCCACACCAACTGGCATCACTTCTTTGATTTTAAATTGACAAATATAATCGGATTCACTGCTCTCTTAATTAATTTTTTATCTTCTCCTTGCTTAACTGTATTCAAATGAAAAGCTGCTTAAAGATAATCTATTAAGGTAGTGCTGTCTAGAAATTAAGAACGAAGATAGATATAGGTGCTTTAATAGTTTTCCCATTTTCCAGCATTGTCCATCGAATGAAGTAACATGCATTCTCTCTCCCACAACACCATTGGCAATGTGTAATGTTTGAGACTAAAAACATGCTTAGGAATTGCATTGTAATAAAAAACCAAATGTAGCAAAAACAATTCATTGGTCTCACTTGTGCGTTGGCAATTGACAATAATAAAACAAGATTTAGATGAAAAAGGTATTGATTCAAGCGTGTTACAAATATGGGCGGAAAACCCGAATTGGTTATTAGCAAGAAAAGAGACTCAGACACTTGCGCATTGCAATGTAATAAATGTTTATTGAGGGAGAAGCGGCGTAGGCTTTTAACATTCTGCTGCATAGATATCACAAGGAAGCATCGATCAACCCTAAACGGAAATATCATCACGAAAAATTATTATATAACCTGTCATACACTTACTTCCAAGATCAACGCCTGCCTTCTTTAGCTTTTCTTTTACCATGTTCTCGATCTTCTTGCCAGCTTTCTTCAGCCTATTATTAGCACTGTTTGTTCCAGCAAGCTCCTCTTGCTTTTCGTTCTCTTCGAGCATCTTTACTTCATCACTGCCAAGATGAGTGATTCGTACCTTAACTTTTGCATCCGTATTCCTCTCGGCCTTCTTTTCGGTGTCCTTCTCCGAAGGCAATGGCTCCTGTGGCCTAGAATCGACTTCTTCGGAGGCCTTAGTTTCCTCTACGTTTCTGTTCTCTTCTTCTTTCTCCTTTTTTCCTCCGAGCTTAAGCATGCTAATCACGGCATCAAGAAGAGGGTCTATGTTCTTTTTGGACTTCTCCTCTTCGGTCCCGCCTTCCACCTCTGGAGCATCTGCATCGCTTTCCTTTTCGGGGGACCTCAGCTCATCTCCTAAGCAATAAGGTCGCCAATCATCAGTACCACATATAAGCCATTCTGAGAGAACAGCTCATTATCATATAGAACAAATAATTTACTCATCCATTTCAATGCACAGATATTCAATATTCAGTCGGCCTTATCGGCTATGACGTCAGGGATCCAGCATTCACAGAACTTTTCCCACCACCAACTCCACCCAAAAAAGGGGTTGCACTAAGAATATTTATGAAATATGTAGAGCAAGTCTGAACAGACTTTTAGTACATGCACGTAGCCTCATTGATGCCAACCCTTGAACCTTTGTCTGATCACAGTTATAAGAGGAAGCTCAACCTTGGCTAAAAATATCATTTCACATCAACACTGGCTCTCATTCACATATATATTGCTAGTTTATGGCATATTCAGTGATACTTCATGCTGTATAAATTCTTCTAGCTTTCCAATAGAAAGAATGCAGTCAGACCAAATTTTCGCAAACCACTAACAACTCCATAGCCCATAACACAGAGCCTGCTTAGAAAATGTATTACTCCCCTTGATAGAATCACAAAAGTCTACTAAATTACCAAAGCGGAATCAAATAGCAGCGACGCCAAATTCAAAGATTCCCAATCGACTTAACAAGCCTTGGTGATGGCCAATTGAGTACTAGCAATAAAGTGATTACCCTTGAGCAAAATTGCCCGTTTAATCCCCCAACAAATCCCCGCAAATTAATGTACAGCCAGTCATGATGGGTAATGAACAGTAAAAATTATTTGCATGATACTTTCAGGGAGATTAATTAAAATTCGTTGAAAGAGCTATTGTGGATTCGTCTGATGACTAGGTAAACTTTAGATCATGATTGAAATACGATATTAAATTCGCGTTAAAGCATGCTGAATATGATTTCCCGCTGTAATGGCGATTTAAACGTTTTCAGATACAAACAGATTGCGGTATCGTTTATGTTTTTAGAGTACAGAGTTGACAAGGGCTTGAAAGCTCAAGGTCATAAAAACCCGGATGGCCATTCATTATATTCACTCTGGATTATTTCCAACAGTTTTAGCAAATCCATACATTGCTTATTAAACCTTTGATTTGCTAGAATATCCCCACCTTCAACTAACTTCAAAGTTTTGAGGATTAGAAACCACGTGGATAGAAGTCTCAAAGCTATTTCGCATTTTAATGTCGTCAAACTACAAAAACTTTTCTCATTAAAAATAGCACGGAATTCTTACAACATCTAGCCAAGGTAAATGCTAGAAAATAAATATCGTGTAATAGCTTCCCTTGCCTAAATAGATCTATTTCCTGCTACTCTTAAAACCGGAATGTTTGCAACTGCCTTGTTCGAAGTGTTGCATCTGTTCGAAAGATGGTTTAACTCATTATTTTGCTACACTGAATTAAAACTTAGACAACTCTGCCGGCTCTCTCAATTTCACTCTAGATTTATATTAGCTCTGAATATGGTGAAATTAGAATCCAGAGCTGGTTATCAGTTAACATAATTAGTAGTAGGATACTATCGTTGAAGGATTGTCAATTCTGATAACAGTGAGGGAATTGCGGTAGCAGACGTATTTTAAAGGTTACTTTACATTAAGTTTGTATTCCTACTTAAGATAACGCCCAAAGACTTTAAAAGCTAACTTCAGATTGAGTTTGACGGCTTAGAAACCTTACTTGATGATAATTCTTTAAAGCTTTTCTTAGAAAAAACTCACCGGATTTCGCAATTTGTTCCGTATCATCGTGTTCCTTTCTGAGACTCTTCAAAATTTCGTTCAGACTAACCAGAGGCTCCTCCTGCTTTTTTGGCATTTCCACTGACGGTTTCTCATTACGAAACATGTCCTGTATGCCTCTGTACTTCTTTTCGAATGCTTCACTCCTCTTTAAAGAACTCTGCATCTTTTTGTTTAAACGCCTAGAATAATTTCATATTAGATGCAATAAATGCTAGATTAAAAATAATTGTTTTTTTTAATGATTCCTTTCAAGCTCCATTTGTTTTCTTATAATGTCGAAGATGATTTTGAATTGAAAAGATTTGTGCAGTGTCTACAACAGGCATGTAGTTGCATTTTGAAATAGATTTAGAATAATTTTCTAACAACTGTCATCGTCACCATTTCTTAGTGGCACGGGAAACAAGCGACGTCAAAAAATTAAGCGTCGGTCTGACATTTTTCAGAGTATAAGATTTCATTTTAGTTCTTATTCTTGTGATATGGAAAAAGTGAGTGAAAAGCTTAGTCATTTCAGTAAAATGTCTGCTTTGTTCAAAGCAACTTGCAATAGTGTTCAGAAGCATGTTAGCAGAAAATGCCCAAACATACTCTATTCGCTGTTGAAATGAATGCAAATTCTTCTCTATTTTCTTTATCATATGCTCCAAGTGCTGGACATTTTCGGTACTCTTCTCCTTGCTCTTCCTAACTGCCAACTGACTTAACATTGCTCTCAGATCCTTAATTTGCTTCTCAGCCTTCTGCTTCGATTTCCCAAAATGCTTCACGAAAATTGTCCTCTTCTCCTTATCCTTTCTAATCAATTCTTCTGCTTGCTGATCTACTTCGTCGATCGTTTCTTGCAAAGAAAACAGCCTTTTGATTTCATCTTTCAACTCTGCAACTGTTTCGCCGTTCTTCAATGTCCTCTCGAAAGTCTTCGCCTTAGCGACGGTGAGTCCATCGCCCTTGCTCATTGAATTGAGTTCTCCCGACATTGCCTCAGTCTCTGCTTCCCCATTTGAAGCTAGTTTCGGTTCATTTTCTATGTCATTGCTATTTGCATCTTCACCTGACTTTTTTCCAACAACGTCACCAGTGCCTTGGGAAAAGAGAAACTGGAAATAAAAAAGCTAATTTCGGATTTATGCAAAGACACTATAAATTAAACTTTTTCTCCTTCGTGCACCAACAAAGACATCATCAATCGAATACATATTGATAAAACAAAAGCAATATAGTTCTAGCATACCCTTTCAAGCAACGAGAGAAGTGAATTGGAGTTATAAACTGCAAAATTGAGAGAATAACAAATATTATATGGTATTTGTAGAGATTGGATGGATTTTCCAAAACTGTTTTAAAACCTTTAGCGCGAACTGCAGTAACAAACCTGAAAGATCAATTCCGAAGTCTTTCCAAAAATTACTCAAGTCGTCCTTTGGTGTTTCTTCCTTCGACATTTCTTTTGCAGATGGGGATGGTGGGGCGAGAAAGGATGTAAAAGCTGTCACTAGACTGCCGAGAGGATCCAACACAGCTGCTTTGCTGAGAACCTTGCTTTGCTTCAAGGCTTGAGCTGCATGCAAGCTCTCTTCTTCTTCTTTCTTTTTCTCGACCCTTTCTGAAGATAAGGGAGAAAAACGGCTTGACTTTGCACTGTCACACTAGTATTTATAGCAAAGTACCCATAATGCAATGCCGTCTCTACTTACCTGGTATAGACTATTCATGAAGAAAAATAATTTCACTAACTTGACAATTGTTGTGACTGATTGAGAGCAGTCAATGTTGGTATATAATATGGTCATGTCAAACCATTTGAAGCCAGCTCAACTATACAAATGACGCATAATAAATATCACAAATTACCAAAGTTGTACATTTACAGCTTACAAAAGAGACAGAAGAACACTCAACGTTATTTTCTTGAGAGCTTTTGGAATATGTCTGCACTTTATTTTAAAGTTAGCTTCTCGCTTCTAGCCCCTAGTAGGCATCAAAAGGCACCAATTTTTGCTTTCACTTCCAAAACGCCATGCTTTCCCAATCACCATGCTTTAGAATAAACATTCACGAAATTTGATTTCTTTCATTAACTAGGGTTAGAGTTAATATTTAAAACTAAAAAAAGAAAAGAAAAATCATTAAAATGAAGATTTTACAAGTCGGTAATATTATTTGGAATGAAATACAAAGAATATCTACCTTTCTCGTTTTTAAGATACTTGGCATACTGATCCTTGGTCAATGCTGGTGAACAGGTTATATCCTTGGCGCTCTCTTTCTTTGGTGGTTTGAAGGACGAAAGCACACAAAGCGATCTACTATGAACATTTATTGAGTATACACAGGTCTCAGGTTCCTCAACGGATACGATGGCATTTACCATATCTTCATTGCAAAAGAACTGAAACAACACAAAATAGCATGAGTAGGTGTTATGTATGATCTCTTCATAGCAACATAAGCCTATTGCAACCTGAAGGGCTTCTTTGTAAATGTTCAAACATGAAGTGCTAAAAAAATTAGAGAATTTAAAACAAAAAGCATTCAATCTTAACATCACCCATTTGCTTTAAAAGGGCGCTATCAAGATAGACAACTTAGATTATATTAAATAGATTTTCCATTAACGAAGAGGAATGGAAATTAATTAGACAATTGAATTTGTGAAATTCTACAAAAATAGATAGAATAATAAACAAATAATGTTTGGAAGGTGCATTAAATTCTGTTAATCTGGTAACATTAGCATATTCTAGGATTCCTAACCTAAAAATCTAGCTTTTGCTGCAAATCACTGATTTTTGTTGTTACTTCTCTCTGAAACCAAATGCTCATTTTTCATATCCAGAAATACTGTGATAAAAATAGCAACAACAACCTTAACAGTAGCTTCTCTTTTCTTTCCAACAAGATCACATACTGTTCCATTGACATACTTATGATGATGGTGCTGGACTTCTTTTGATTTGACATTGGAACTCTAAAGAGCAGTGCAATATGAGATTGCATCATAATTTTGAATAAGCTTCAAGACTGCAAAAGACCAGGTACAATACAAAGCTCAAGTCTAGCTCACAATAACCATAATAAAAACTGTCTACGCAACTTGCCGAAAGAAACTGACTTTCCAATGCAGCCTTTGTTCCAAAAAAGAGTTTAACTGACATATGAGAGTTTTAATAATACAGATAGCTATGCTTGTCAGAAAATGAATTTTGGATTAAAAACTGACAATTTCCCTGACACCAGATAAGATTAGTATGCATTAAGAGATGCATCTTCCAAGACTCATGGTCAAAGGAAGACAACATAAGGATGCAAAATAGCTTCGTAAATGAAATATTAGATGCTAAAAGATTTGAAAGCTTCATATTAAAAAAAGATAACATACAGTTGCATTCCATTCCTTTTCTGCATGAAAGGTGCCAAGGCTTATGATATCCCCTTGCGCAACACCATTTTCTACGAATTGATCACAAATATTAGCAATTTTACAGCAAAAAGAATACATTCAATGCCATGTAAGAACTTCATTAATCAGTTACTAGCTTCAAAATTCCAATTACCTAAGAAGGTGCAGCCTTTCAGAAACCAAATCCGACAAATTCGAATCCAAATCAAGCCAGATGCTATGACTGACCTTGAAGCAGCATCAGTACCATGTGATTCATACAGATATAATTTTTAAAAATATATGATAAATGAAAAGGAAACCATTTGCACCTTGCAAATAACTTGTGTTTAGTTGCTATGAAATTCTTTGTTCAATACTGGATACAAGAATACAAAACTGTTATGTAGATAAATTCTTTTTGCTGCTATATTCTGTTTTCTTTTGCTTAATGTTACTAAAATCAGTAAAATATTTATGGAATAAGTTAAATGCCTATTGGTCAATTACCTTCATGATACTGTCTGATTTCTTTCTTGTAGCAAACTTTATAGGTCCACCAATTTAGGGTCTGAGCAAAAAAATAGAATTTTACTCTAACTAATGGTTTACTGTCTAAGTAGGTTGTGTATAGAGTTGATCACCATTGTTGAACCACACAAGCTCTTATGATCTATTGGTAGATAAAGGTTCAAACCAAGGATTTTTGTCTTATTTCCTAAACAATACAAGGCTAGGCAGTTTCTAGAAACAATTAAATAAAAACTTCAGTGTATGGGTTATAGAGTAACAAAAGAATGACAGGTTTGATAGGGGCTAATATTCCTAATAAATGGTAAAAGTATAAACTGTTATGCGAAAACTAGGCACTTCTATACAATAACAAAGGGATGATCATAATCTGAATAATCATTAAAAAATTGAAACTCACATAAAATAGGCAATGTCCTTCTAGGGCAGAATCCAGAATTGAGTTTACTGTTACATTGGACTGAGCTTTGGAACTAGAATCATTTTCACTTATCTTTACATCCTTCATAGGAATGGCACATTGGTACATTTGCCCATACTTTGAAGAAATATGTAGCATATTTTCTCTATTTTCCTAAAAAGGTCAAAATTGAAAGTAAGGATGTTCTCATATATATGGTGTTTTTAATAGACTATGACACATTATTTTAATTTTGTAAATTGTGAAGTTTTGATGAGAAAACCAGAATAAAATAACAAATTTGGCATTAAATGTCTTTCATTTTACCTTTAAATAGCTATATGTTAATATCTATGTGATCCATCACACAATAATATATTAATGTTTTTGAACAAAAACACAAAAATGATAGGTTGCAAAAAATCTATATATATCTGTAATGTACTATAAAAAACCTATGGAATAGGCATTACGCACAGGTTGGGTTGTTGGTTAGTAAATTTAGGAATAAAGATGCTGTTAAATAAAAGAAAATAAATTAATAAATGTATATCTAAATTTGTGCCAAATCACTGTAAGCAGGCATAGCCTATAATTAGTCTTGGTAAAATATCTAAATTAGTAATAAACCTGTGTCTAGAGACAGAAGGTATCAAATTACTAGATCTGTGTAAATGGTGAATATATAGATCAAAGGATAAAAAAAATGTTTAAAAGAACTGCTTCATAGAAGTCATTTAAAACTCTAGATTCCACTAAAAATAAACTGTACTTTTTGAAAAGAAAAGCAGGTTATTTTTACATAGCAAAACATTGACAATAATATAGTACCTTCTCCGTGCTTTAAAGTCCTTAATGAAAAACTTAAGAAGATACTCTGTTTTACGCAAACTCCTGTCTCTCAGCTGCCAATATGTGAAAAAAAATTCTTACCACAGACAATAAAACAGGGTTCTTCGTGATTTCAATTCCATACTTTAGGTTCTGCAACTCGTCAATATCCAGAAGCCCTGAAAGCTTGTCAACTTGTTTTAAAATTACTAATAAGATGCATATTAATGAACTTCTGAACATCTTCATTTGGTAGTTTTTCACTATTTCATTTCTTTTAGACGATTTAAAGGCCCTTACGTGTTGTTGTTTGTTGTTTCTCGGACATTAACTTAGACGAGGCTTTGCCTCTACGTCGATTACAAGCGAGGCTATTTCAGCATGCCGTGGCAGTTGAAGTGTTTCGCAACAAGCCGGCCGGCGCCTTGAAGTACAGAAATTAGGAGTCATGAGCGAAAAACTTACTACCAAAAAGCATTTCCTGCTGACACAAACTAATTTGACGATGAAAGTACGTGATTGGCTCAAGGAAGACATACCTAGCTTTGATTATGGGGGTTTTGTCGTCGGGGACAAACTGGAAAATGCTGTGCTTCTCTGCAAGTCCCCCGGTGTTTTGAGCGGGGTACCTTTCGTTGATGCCGTGTTTAAAGAGCTGGACTGTACAGTCAATTGGATGTACGAAGAAGGAACATACATAGAACCTATATGCAAAGTGGCATATATTCATGGAAAGGCTAAAGATTTGCTTTTGGGTGAAAGACTTGCCCTAAATATCTTAACAAGATCGAGTGGAATCTCAACACAGTGCAGGATTTTATCTAAGATAAAATCGAAAAAAGAATGGCACGGAGAAGTCGCAGGCACTAGGAAAACTACTCCTGGATTTCGAATTGTTGAGAAATACGCTTTGCTTGTGGGTGGCTTGTCGACGCATAGATACGACCTGTCATCAATGGTTATGTTGAAAGATAATCATATATGGTCAGTTGGTAATATCAAAAGCGCCGTTAAAAAAGCCAGGGACGTTTGTGGCTTCTCAACGAAAATTGAAGTTGAATGTAGGAGTGTTGAAGAAGCGAAATGTGCGGCTCTTGCTGGGGCAGAGATTGTAATGCTTGATAATTTTGCACCTCAGGCCTTGCATGGTGCTGCTGCTGAACTCAAGGGGTTATTCCCTCATTTGATCATTGAAGCAAGTGGAGGCATAACTGAAGATAATATTTTGGGCTTCATGGGACCAAATGTTGATGTTATTTCAATGGGGCGCTTGACACAAGGTTATCCAGTGGTTGATTTCTCAATGAAAATTATGAAAGAAGACAAGGATCCTGAAAATCCAACTGTAACAAATGGAGTTAATTGTCACTGATTTAAGAAATTTATATTTCAAATGCACTTCTCATTCAGGCCCATGAACTATTTGTTTTAATGGTTTAATAGCTATTAAGATGCATATCAATTCAAGTCATTTATTTAATAATAATTATTAAGAAAATTATTAATAAGCAATGCTGCTCTTCATCATGCATTCATTCAATGTTATTTATCAACAATTATCATAATTAGTGCCCTAGCCTCAGAAGAATGGATACCTTGGCAGGTCTGTGCTAATGTAAAAATAATGTACTCTGTTAAGATCGGATATGCATCCGATTGAAAAATTTTAACCTTTTTGGGTAGAAACGCAACACTGTTCCAAAAAGGATTTTCTCTTTAAAGTAGCTCTTAAACAGTCAACTCAAACTTTTACCCCAGTTTAGATACAGCTACAACTGCCATGACAACTGAATGAATCAAATGAATCAACAAAACTTTTCATAACATTCATCACACAATTTTGATATACGACACATTGCTACTGACTTAAATTTAGATTCCAATTTTTCTTATTTTTGTAAGCTATTGTGCATTTTTCCTGTATTGTTTAAGCAAGCTTTGGAGCTGCCATTTGCCGAGCATGGAACCCACTTGCTGGTGAATCAACTTCAGCTCTGCTTTGCTGAATTGATGGCCTGGCCATTATAGGCAATTCATTGTGTGATTGTCCAAGGGTTGTCTCCTTCCTAAAAATGATTTTTTTTAAGTTTGTTCAATAAAGAGCTCCTGAGACAGATAATTCAAAAAGAATAATGTGAAAATTCATTGAGCCACATGTACCAAATTTTGTTCACCTTCAATTGTGAAACATGTTATGTAAGGCCCCATATTTTGCATGCTACACACAGATGTTGTATTTTAAGGGGTTCTCAAATTTGGTACCAAACTGAGAAAAATGTAAGTTCTGAATATTTTTGAGCAAATAAAACACATCTTTGGAATAGTTTGACAAATGATTATTTCGATCTGTTTTGGCTGCAAATTTCTTTTGAGAAACAACAGAAGTGTTTGCTTGCAAGCATGCCAAAGTCATCCTTTATATTCTTATAAAAATTGTTCACACATACTGCATGATTGGTGGAAGGTGTTCGTTTCGGCCTTTGTAGATATGTCCATCTCTCCCCATGACTTCCCTTTCAAGAACTGGCTCAGGAGCTGCCTGTATCTGAAGTGAGTCCTCACGATAGTAAAGCGTAGTTTTTACCACTGACTTTTTTTGAGCATCTAGAAGTGTGTGTGACCCGCCACAGGACCTTGCACTTCTAGCTGTTAGCTCGTCCAAGTCATGTGCTCCGCTGGAAAAAGATAATGATCTCAACCTTGATTATTTCGGCGCTCATCAATTTGCATCTGCGTGGCTTATAGAATAAGAGGTTGACTTTTCAGTCTCAAAAATGGGTTTCATTGAAAAGATGAAATTGAAATTAATGCAATTTTAATATTTTTCTGATGTCCTAAAATTTTTGTATTTTATTTTCCTTATTTTTGATACATTTTCCTTAAAGTAACTTTCACAAAATTCTCCGCTGAAAATAATGGCAATGTAAAAGAATTAAATTCACGCCCACTAACCATGAGATAAAGTACAACATTAACATAGGAAACAATACTGAATTTATTATCGGCTACTCATGCTCTATGAAATTGCCTCACGTGCCTTGAAAACAACAACAAAATGCAGTTGTGAAACTTCAATTTGTGCTTTTTTTTATACTTTTTTCTAAAGTATAATGGTATTCTACTTCAAGTAGTCCTCCTACTCCATTTCTCATCATGTTTTCTGGAACAGATTTACTTAGACTGGACCGTGTCCCGATTTCTTGCTGAAGCACTGTCTTGAGGTCCGTTTTGAAAGAACGAAGCTTACGTTGCTATGAGTGGCTGAGGGCAAAGGGGTATGGTATGGTATGGTATGGTATGGTTTGGTATGAAACAACTTAGCTATACACAAGTTTTTATTTTCTTCTTAAAACAGAAACAAAAATTTCTTAAAACCACTCTTGAATAATTCAACGACCAAAGTAACTGACGAGAAGGATGCCTTCTGAATGAAATTATTTTGACACGACAAATTAATTAAACGTTTGGTGTGACACGGGAAATGTGCTAGGAATAATCATTTAAAGCTAAGTTTGAGAAAGAATTAAATTTGTCTTGTTTATGGCGATAAGCCTTTTAAAATGGTTTCCTAGAAGAGTAACATTGTGAAAGAAAGGCATTTTAAATCTTAATCTCGTACTAGAAGTAATCTTAGGCGCGGTAAATTTCTCTTAGTCCCTTATAATGGCATAATTTCATTGGTGCTCCTCCAGACAAAAATGTTTTGGTGCACCTTCGAGATAACTCAAGCTTTAACCATCAAAATTCTTTTGCCTATGAAAACAATTTTATATGGTTTCGTTTTTGGTTAGTGAATTAAGTTAATTTATGGCTGACACAATAAGTACATTAATGGGGCCGAGCGACGGTGAACTATTTTGGGTCCTTTTCTAGGCTATATGAAAAGCACCTTCTAGCCAATATACGCATTTGTCGCCTACTTGCCAACTGTCGTGTCCTTGTTCTATAATGCCAATACAATAGATCACCTTCGAATGCCCTCAATTGAATGGAACGAATACTTCAATTATAAATGACTCAAATCCTCAAATTTACCCTTCCAGAGAATATTCAATGCACCTCACAATGATTCTAGCTTCACAAAATTGACAACTGTTTGCGAGCTGTTTAAGCCTCTCCTCCATTCTCAGCCATACTTTCATTCTTTACTTACAATAGAGGTATGTGTCCATTTTTCTTGCTTCAAATAAAACAACTATCATAAAGCTGTAGTTGTGTATCGATACAACTGCTAATAGCCTGCCTTGGTTTGCTGGTGTGATAAGAAGTACCGGCCTTTATTTCTAGCTGAGTGGATGTGACACCACAAGATGGATATGCTGCCGCAATAGGCAGATGTAATCATGATTACCAACCTCAATGTACATGTCATGCTAACATGAAGAGTCCTGTGACTTTCGCAAGAATTTTAGAATAATAGGGAGATAAGTCCTAACTTGCCTAGCTACGTTTAAGACTAAATCAATGCTATAAAAGAAACGGGTGACCTAGCCCTATTTAGTGAATACCCTAGGTTATCTCCCCCTTATCCATAGTTGACTACTTCCTACAAAAAGACTGTTGTTTTCCGGGCATAGTGGCCCATACACCCAGAGACTGACGAACGCTCACCATATGCTGACGTATATGAAGAGCCCGACCCCCATCACCATTGACTCATTACTACTTAATTTATATCTCGAAATGCGACATACCACAATCGGAGTAGTTGTTTCTGAAGCCGCTCACGCTCCTGCGCAGCTTCATATCGGTCCTTATTGCTACCAGTGCCGCGGATATGTTTTCGTATTTGTTCCAGTTCAAACGTTGTATAGGGTCGGATGGCTCTTGAGCCAGGAAGCGCCTGGCACATTGGCAATGTTGGCATTACATCATCCTGCAGCATTTCCAAGGGTCTGTCACAGGAAATGCAATGGAAGTTTCGCAATAACGGCTTGCGGAAGCCAGCAGCTCCATCCTCGGGAGACATAGGCTCTTGTACACTCACTTTGAGTGTCTTCATACGGTTCTCTATGTTGTCTTTCATCTTCTGTAAGTCTTCGCGATTGACTATCTTCTCAAGCCTCATCTCCATTTTGCAAATAAATTGCTTTAGTATCGTTTCCTGAGAAAATGAGTGCGCGTTGGAATGTGGCTCTTAGGTGCGATTCAACAAATAAATGTTACACCGCTTTGCCCTACTCCTTCACTCTTCACATAATTCTATTTGTCATGAAATGGTTTCTTTTGGTGTTTGCAATGTGCATTCAATAATAAAAGAGTTGTAGTGAAGACTGAGACTGCCTTATAAACTTAATTTCAAAACAACAAACTTGCAATTGCGTCATTAGATTCTGCAAGACCTGCAAGGACAGTTAAAATGAACAAGAACCAGCTTCACCTGTCCATCTATGCGCTGCATTACGTCTTGGATATTTTTGTCCAAGTGCACTATGCATGAATCAAATTGTTGCTGACTTATCTTGTCCTCAATTTGACTTTTATCGGCTTTGCAACTAAGCATCTTTTCTACTTCACCTTTCTCGAGCTTACAGATCTAAGAAAAGAATTTTAAGCCCTTAAAAACAATTTCAGCTGTCATATAATACAAAGAAGATATTTTAGTTATTGACCGAAGAATCTCAGCTTCGGAACCGAAACAAATTAGAAACACTGTACAATCATGTTAGTCAGAAAATGACATTTTCTCCAACACAAAGAGGCTTGATTCCAAATTATGGAAAGAAATTTAAAGAGCTGTCATTAAGTAACAAACAACTGCTGCTTGATTAAATATCAGCTATATTGATTCCTCTTAAATGGCTAAGATGGTATGATGATGTAATTTAAGGATGTAGGAGGTGCAAAAATATTTTTCAAAAATGTGAAATCATCTGGCTAGCATAAACGTAATGTAACCATAAGCTTAACAAGACATCTTGGGCTTTAGCGATCACTCTTTCAGTACGTTTACTTCAAATCCGAGAAACTAACGCCTTTTTCCGATTTAGGATTGTTAAAAGAAAAAGGAAGTTATTATTGTTGTTTATATGACAGTTTTAAAAATTTCCGTCAGTTTCAACTCGGATACAATCCCGGATAAGGTAGCAAATTAATCCCTGCCATAAGTATCAATGCTTCTGGGGACATCTTAAACAATACTTGGATTTTATCACTTGGAAAACACGCACCATGCTCATCTCTTAAAGGGCCTATTTGTCTTTGTGCTGAACTTTGCAGAAAAACAAAATTAATATTCTGATCACCATTACAGATAATTAATTCTATACATCGAATTATGAGCACTTAATTAATGGATCACTGATACTATGTACTTGGCTTTATTCGATAAGAGTGAAAATAATAGGTCAATTTACTATCGAACCATTGCATGAAATCAATAATGCCAAAGTCTACTTATAGCACAGAGCCCTGATTTAAATTTTTTTATTTGTTCAAAAGACTTTTAATAACAGGCCTTACTCTCAGTTCTATTTATACACAAATATGAATTTAGGCTGTGTCAAAGACCTTCTCCTCCGTGGTGATGGTCTGCGCACTGCGCTTAGAAAGATGGCGGATTTAATCCGTCGCCAGACACTCAATGCTGTAGAGCACATTACCCATTCGCAGAACATTCCTTTGTTTTGCTGCCAATTAGGGTCTATAAACACCTTTCAGTCGTCCAATGGGATGCAGCTGGATCGTATAGGAAGCATTTTATAGATAAATTTTAGTTTAAAGGCCCTCCTTTGCTGTTACATTGATGGGCAGGAACTTGCCAAGCTCTTAGCCATACCCTGTTTCTTCAAGTTTTCTCTTCAAATTGCAAAAGAAAGACAAAGAATTCATTGTTTCTTGAAATAGTGTTTTATGTTTATTGTACATCTTAATATGGGACGTACCTTCAGGTTCTCCAGTGTACCTTCAATCAGCTCGAACCTCTTATTATCATTCCTCATTTCCCTCTTTATTTTCAGAAACTCGTCATCAAGTGAATTATGCTCATCTTTCAAGGCAGAAAGCATTGTTTTAAGCTTTGAGATATCATCTTGCTCTGACTTTATCGCCTGAGTGTTCACAACCGATCCTTAAAAGAGAAAAGCACTTGCAATTCAGAGAATACAACATTGTCGCAATTGTAGATTAAAGACTTAAAGTGGCTTTATAACATAGACGTGAAAATATAGAAGTAATTACCGTTTATTCATAGCTTGACCAACAAGTCTGTGCCGAATTTAAACAGTGCATAACTTTCTTCTTAAAAGTATACATTACAAAGTATACATAGTATACATATGTTTAGTTTTCAGAACAAGACCTAATTTCGTTTCGAAATTGACATATATAGAGATAATAGGGAGTCCAATTGACAAAGGTTCTTTTGACAGCAAGTAAATGGTCATTTTAATTCAAAACAGCAAGCTAGATTTAAACATTTTTCTGCTTCGACAGTAGTAACAATGTAATGGAGCCTACCCATTTTCATATGCACTGTGTCAGTTAGTGTTTCCAACTCTTTTCCAATCTTGCTAATGTTGTTAACTGTTTCAGATTGCTCTTTTGTTATTTGATCAGAAATGTACTTCAGGGTATCAGCCGTTTCAGAAATGTTTTTCATCTGCTGCCTTATCTCACCCACATCCTTAGCCACCGGATGCAACATTGAAAGTTCCTGTTTCAATTCGGCGATTTTAGTTTCTAGTCTTTCAATTTGCTGCTGTTCTTCCTTTTCTCCTTTCGATGACAAGGAAGTTTTTATACGCTCCAATTCTTCATTCACAAACATACTTCCTTCTTCGAGCTTCATAACCCTGCCAAGAGCCTCCTGAAGAAGCTTTGTGCGCGATTCTTTTCGCCTTGGCGGCTGCTCCGAGTTTGCTTGTGCTGGTCGACTGGAGATTCTCTCTTCAATAAGAGACTCGACTTGCAAAACCGAGCAGAAATCTTTGAGATCTGATTTCATGGCACAGTTTTTCAAGGCATCTTCAAAATTTTGCATCGACGATGAGAGTAAATCGAAGTTCTCCTTTGGCTCGTGATCATCCTTTGAAAATAAAAGCAATCTGATTCGCGCAAAAAACCAACGTAGCTACAAATTTGAATAAAAAGAAAAACGTCAACATAGTTTCTTGTTGCAATTTCTTTGGAAAGTTACTTCTTTTTGCACGTGTTTGAGAAAGATGTCCTAGAGACAGGAACAGCTAAAAAGTTGTATAGGTTCTGAAAGAGACGTTTGATGAATGCTTCTATTTACCAAGAGTAGACAAAACACGCGCCTAGAGAGAACATTGCAATCTGACCTGCCCAAAAGCAAAACTCTTGACAGGAATACCTTTGAATCTGCCTCGCTTGCTATTGCAACATCGCCAGCCATCTTAGCGTTGTCTTTCATTTCATTGATTTCAGTTGTCAGATTGTCGATTAGGCCGGTCATTCCTTGGATCGTTGCTTCAGCAGCTTCGAGTCGTCTGTTTACATTCAAAATCTGCCACATATCACCAGCTGGGGTCTTACTGTCTCGTCGATCCAGCGATCTTAAATTTCGAGGAAACTATATAGCATGGTGCTTATTTAAGTACGACTTGCAGGCTCTGGAGCAGGTTTGCAGGACCGGTGTTTCAAGAAAGTGCTGAGAATTATTTACCAAACAAAAAGGGGCAAAAGAGTCATAAAAGGATAGACCTGGAAGTTCGATAAAACCTGCAACAAAAAGTGCAAATTTCAAATACACAAATGGCTAAAAAACCATGAAAATTTTTGGACTCTTGCAATTTCACCCTATGCTTTCACTATTGTCTTCTCATCGCCATCTCTCTATCATTACCTCACGATAAACGATAACTGCAAAAACACATTTGTACCTTGAAGACAGGAATCGTTCGATAAAGCCTCCACTCCTTAATTGTACATTTATTGCCCTTATATCAAGAATCTAAGGAGTGTCCCATAAAAACTGGACAAGACCATCTGTTTACTGTTTACCATAGAAATAGCCTGCCTTGAAAATTTTTGGTCAAGATGCTTTACTGTTATCTTGATATTATGGCAATCATTTGAAAAGTGAGCAGAAACCGTAATCAGTAAGTTCCGTTAATGACAACTGTTCTTGTCAACATTTAAGCAATATAAAAATTCCCTAGTTGAGATTCAAAGGCAACATTCAAGCACAGGAAATTCGAATCTATGAATAGTTGATCATTGAATTGATCGGAGGAAAGCTCGTTATTGTCTTACGATCGTCGCAAAATTAGTTCATCAAAATGACTGGTAATCTAGTTGGTTTCTCATTAGGACCAAAGATGTTTTTGGGTAAAAACATCATGCTTACAATGTGTATTAATCAATTCTTATTTCCGAGAATTAATAACTTTGTGCTTAACATATCAAGAGCTTTCAATTGCCTCTATTCTTAAATAATTGCTTGAAAATATAAATTCGAATGAAATACAGCAAAGTACTATTAAGGAAATCTAGTGGGCATCAATAATTAGTTTTGATAAGTATCCTACAATGGAGTATTTTTACGAGCCTATAGCACTGTGATGTCAAGAAGATTAAAATAAATACTTGATTGAAAGTTGAAGTAAACCTTTATTTCAATGTCAAAAAGAGAACTTATGGCAGGCTTGGTGGCCACGTAGCTTGCGTCATAGCTATATTTCTCGTACTGTAAAAATGGTTGGCTTTACGACCAGCCACAAGCATACCTGTTCACCAATAAAATATCCTGGTTGCTGAGTGGCACCCCTTCATTTGCGTTTGCAATAACGGATAATCGCCGTTCAGAGAATCCGGTGTTTACGGTTGATCCGCGTCTTGCTGCTGAATACCCAGTTGGACTTACGGAATGGCGTCGACTAATCCTCTCTGAGCCATTAGCTGACTTTGCTGATGTAGGCTTATTAGGGCTTCCTTTGCTTTTCCCATCTTCTTGACTTGATGAGTCTTTCCCCTTGCTTTGCTCCCTTTGAATCTTAACCCTGCTTCCAGAGCTTTTCTTGCTCGCAAGTGATGTCTCGTCTGTCTGCTCTTTTGCCAATTGATTTGTTTCTGAATGTGAGCTCTGTTTCCTTGCAATATCTTGTTGAGAGCCTTGTTGGCGATTCTCATCCACAACCGTAGGCTCATTGCTTCCTGACAAGTTAGCAGAAGTCTCAGGAGCACTCCTCTTCACAACATTATCTTGGGGTTTAGATTCCTCTCTAGCATATGCGTCTTCATTATCTTTAGCAAACCCTTCTGTCGGAGACTTAATTATCGAGTAGTCTGCTTCCACGCTTCCTTCCTCTTGAACTTCTGGCAATGGCGTTGATCTACCCGATATGGATTGAGCACGATAGTCGAATTCTTCTGCTGTGCCAGCCTGTTTATTAGCAATTCCAAGATGTTTAAGTATCTCGTGGATGACCTCGTACAAGTAGTTGAAATTCACTGCTCCTATTTCCGGGGTTCCTAGTGACAAGTTCAGTAACTCTTCTAGGCTGTATTTTGAAGCCATATTCTCACAAACTGGAGCAATAATCGAAGCGTTTTTTCTACAACTTCTTCACCGCATAAAACATGCACAAGATGGGTCCGGGATACCTTGTTTTCAACAAACGCTCACACTTAACGTCAGATTAGCTAAATAATTCATGTGACAATGACGTCAGAATTGATATCACTATCGAACGTGATTCAGCCTTTTTGGCATGGACTGCAAAATAAATTCACTTAGTGAATCGCGTTACACTGCTATTTTCTACGAGAACGTGAACGATAACCTACATTTTCAAGCTGTAGTTGAGTATTTGTTTGAAGTCATGCAGCGAGCGTCGCATAACTCCTCGCGCAAGAAAAGAGAGGAAGTTGTTATAACAGTGATCAGGTTTCAATAAAAGTCCAACTCATCTCGGCATTCACTGTTCAAATTTCTTTAAAAACAGTTTTGACCTAGGATACTGATTCAAAATCGAGAGGAGAATTTCCAGCTCTTTGCTCCTAGAAGTTCTCTTATGGTGCGTTAAATGAATGCCATCTGCCCAATTTATATCCATTCGGCCTAATTGATTTACATGAGATCAAAGACTGCGCAAAGTCTTTCACATACAGTTCCATGAATTTATGGGGTTGCGCTTTTTGCTGATAATGGTATATTCTCTTGAGGGGGGGGGCATCTTCCTGGAATCAGTTCATACCCTATCAAGTGAAGGGAGCTAAAGCTTTTTAAATTGCTACATTCATATAAGTATTTGTATATTTGTACACTGCTATATAGGTATTGATGAAACCATGCTTATGTAAGAGCATCTGACAAGTTCATAAAAACACATAATCAGCTCATAATAAGCTTTTTAAATGTTGATTTGTAAAACAAATTCCTCTGCTCTAGTAGATAGATCAAACCACGCTGCCGAATGGAGACTTCACTTAGATAAGCTCTTGTTGTTACATTTCGTCCTTTCTTCTCATCTGATACAGGGAAATGGAAAAACAGATCAAATGAGAAGAGCTTACTAACTCAGGGCAGATTTAAGGACGAAACTATGGTCAAAATGTTTTTAGGGATTCTACGATTGGTGTAATGCAAAGTGTTCAATTATTAGAAAGTGGTTAACAGGAAAGTATTAATAATAAGTTTTATGTCTAAGAATCCAGCTCTTATTCATTTCTAATTGTAATCTCATACGAGTTCAACTTGGTTTACATTGTCTTTTGATTAATCTAAAGACAAATATTTTTTAATATACAAATACAGCCCATTCAAATAGGAAGAATTTACTAAGACTGTTTTAGCTTCGTCAGTTTGGCTGTCAATAATTCAATTTCCCTGTTGAAAACCCAATTTATTGCTTACAGCTAATAACAATCTATCTTTATTTGGCTATTATTATGAAAGAAAAATTCGTCTTTCGAAAGGTTTTACCTAATCCCAGGAAGGAAATTTTGATAGCTTCTGCTTTAGTACATTTAGTACGTCTTTAAGCAACGCTAAGAATACATTTAGCTCTTTAAATTTTCACATTGAGTTATCAGATCTGAAACATAAAAGAAATAATTTGGTTTTGCATTCATCGTTGAAAATAGATGAAACTTAGAGCACTGGCCAAGATGTTACATCAAGACCTAAAGTTAATATTCCATTGAAATTGTCAACAATTATGAATATCATCTTCAAACAGATCTCTAAAGAAGGGCCTGGTCGGTATTTGTCAGATTGTACACTGAGCTGTCAAATCATTGTTACCCTGTTATCAACCATCAACCATTCATGAACAAAGAAAAGCAATTTTAAAGAACATAAACATTTCCACGGGATTTTCAGCTCATATCAAAATGGCACATAATAATCCTTCTATTCTCACCACCAGTTAAGAAACAAGGACTGGCTACCATTTTGCATTTTACTTGCTAATTATACTGCTTTAACGAAAAGGCGGCCAACGTATAATGACGGTCCCTTCGGACAAACATCCTTCGTTAAGCCAGAAAGCATGAAATTTTCTTATCTCAATCCCCAGCAGAGATAAGCTTTTCGTGACTCTTCGAGGTCTCAAATCCACATCTCTCAGATTTGCGTATTGATTCTGCTTTAAATACTTGTTAATGGCATGACCGGTAACAGGCGAGAAATCTAGTTGTTCCGCTCGAAAACTGACGACTGCATGTCAACTACTCTAACTTATCTTACTTCTTATAGGTGAGCTATGATCCTTTACCGCGGCAACTTCAACATGCATTGTGACTTCAAGATTAAGATTGTGAAGTATTCGGCTTTTGCTACACCATGCACGACTTTTCCCAGGCCATTTGAAAGGAAATTTTTTATGATGAATATTCATTTAATAAAATATTTCTCCTTCCCAGCCAAAGCTATAATTCTACTTTTCAGTTTTTGCTTTTGACTTGCCCACATTTTTAGGTGGGAGCCAATTGCTATTTTCCTATTTCCGTAGTTTATGGGGGAATATGGTGCTATACTATAAAGCACTGTCTTAAAAAATAAATCGATTAAGTGATAGAAGAATAGATAATTGTTTACAAAGTTCCCCCAGTCTACTCTAGTGATAATAGAAATCTATACTTTGTTTGGTTTTGCGATTGCGGTATCTTTGAGCCTATGTAACGGAACCTGCGCACTCTTTCTAACGTATCGATGCTCCCCTGAGTCTTTCCGGGTAATGGCGTCTTCCTATCAAAAAGTCAAAATTGAATTTGAAACATCGAATACTACTCAAATCACACAGTAGCACGAACTGGTGCGTGCTGTGTTTTCTGCATAATGCATGCGAAATTGAATTATATTGCAAAGATTCATCAATCAGCTTTAACTTAACCCCTCGACCAAAAATCAGTATCACTCACCCGTTGCTAAAGAACAAAAGGGGAATCTTAAGCGAGAAAAAAGAGATTTGACTTTCAAGATCAGCGTTTCAGAGCTAACTGATGCTTTGCAGCATAGACTCTATATTGGAATCAATATTCCTAACGAAATTCTTACCATTCGTAATGTAAAGAGACCAGTTTGGTCTTACGTCAATCTAATGGTTTTACGTCAATGTATGTTTAGTTTTCCTACTATGGTTTCATACTCTTGCAATATCTGCACGTTAGATTCCGCAGTTAGAAAATCCAGCCAAAGAATGCTCATTACTTTCTTTCTATAAGCTTAATCATTGAACAAACATAGGCCTGATCCATTCCGTCAGGTTCAACTAGATTGTTCTCAGTGCACATTTTATCTTCATGATCCTTTCAGCTGATTTTCCGCAATGCCCCTAATGTGATAAAATTGAATCTATTTGGGAGAACCATTAACTGCTTCCACAGTGCCACCCACAATAATTAGGTAAACAAACTAACACACAGTAATCACATGAAATCTTGAGTGGGTAAATTTCTCAAGCATGAAAGGAATCTCATTATATGAACAGTGATTGGAAATCTAAGCTACATCCATTTAATATTTATTGCAGCTTCTTCTATTGTAGCAGACTGAGGGCAGTTTGGTCCAATTCGTTGTTAAATTGTTGAGCTCTTACTTTATTCATTTTGCAAGTCGAGTAGTTACAATAAACAAGAATGGCCATCGCAGTTAATATTTGACTATCGATGTGTCTATCTAAGTGCTGCATAGCCGAAAAACTATACATTGCCAATATTCACCAGCGAACTATTTTACCCTATGTGCCCGAAAAATGTGAACGCTTTGTGACTTTTTAGCTCTATTTTCACCTGTCTCAGTCGGCTCTAAAGATGGTGTTGTTGTTATTGTAGGGCCGTTTATATTTCTTAGAAGGATATTTCTAAAGATAAAGATTAACTCGGCCATGCAGCACTTAAAAGTGTTCATTTTGACTTCACATTGCTCAAGCCTCCTTTGCTATGATCAACTGCTCGTTTTAGTGTGTTTGTATTATTTATCTTGGCAAGGGCCTACAGAAATCTGCACTTCTCGCATTTTGTGACTAGTTTTATGAACAAAGCAACCGTCATTAATTAAATAAACCGTTACGCAATTGGGTGACGGTGATAAGGTAATCCCACGTTCACTTGAACTTGAATAGCGCCTAATCTGGGAAAGCCCTCTACAATGATCAATCAGTGCTTCTGCCTTGGTCGATTGCCTTGCAGCCTATATATCTATTCTGCTAACTCCGCTGTGATATCGTTCTCGTGGTAGAAGAATAATTTGGAAATTACGTTTCATTATTGAATTACTTGGCAATGAATTACTCTCTTAATGGCCCTTTTAGAGCGTAGCATAACGGTTATGACATGTCTGTAAAGAAGCAAAGACCTCAGGGACAACACGCCTGCCTGTATTAAGAAACTTCAATAAAAAAATACCTGGTAGCAAAAAGCTTACGAATTGTTGGCAAGCTAACGAACACCAAGTCGAGTATAAACTACAAGTTTGATTTTATAGTTTATTTCAACCAAGGTTGTGAATTTGCATGTGTCCTCTCTGAAAGACTTTCATTTTCATAATGCTAAAGAGAACCATTCTGTATAGGATTAAAACTCAGCTAAGAGGAGCATTTACGCTGGTTTATGACAATTTAGAATTACTTGTCCTTTTAGAATTACGTGTCCTTTTAGAATTACCTTTCCAAGAAACTGTGCAATTTCTTTCATAGCTAATCTAAAGCAGGCTTTCATCTCCGGTGACAGTTTTTCTTGCAATTGGGTTCATGTCATCCCAAAGAGAAGTGAAGAATGCAAAAACACTCAAAATAATTTAAGTAGGAGAAAATGCTCTTAAGAACTGATGCATTTATTTTCATTTGCATCATTACGGAGACAATGCTTCAAGAGGTTAGTTTACGCTTCCTGTTTGAACATGCTTCCTTGTTGTTCCACTCTGGTGCTTGGGCAAAAAGTCAATGTTTAGGAAAGAGCAGAGGGTATCTCCACGGGTGGTTGT
Organism: Nemopilema nomurai; assembly: GCA_003864495.1. NCBI lineage: Eukaryota > Metazoa > Cnidaria > Scyphozoa > Rhizostomeae > Rhizostomatidae > Nemopilema > Nemopilema nomurai. Next base: position 1,721,478 of record ML133495.1, on the reverse strand, counting down.
GGATACGCCCTGACTAAAGAATTCAAAGTTCTTATAGAAGCTGAGCAATACGTTACTTCTACTGAGAAGATTATAGCAATCCGTGACCTAGACTTTAGACAAACGAAACCTCTTTTCCAGCTGATGAACATAGAGGTTAGCGAGATATTTCTCAAAGATTTCCAAGAGAATGATAATTAAATTAAGTTACATTGGCAGACCAGAGTTCAGGATTTTGTTTGGAAAACCAAAAAGTAGCTCACTCTAGGTAAATCTGAGGATGATCGTCTAAATTAATTTAAAACTGAATGAGTCCACATTTGCACAAATTATAGGCCTTTAATTTCATTCAAGATAATTGTGTAGTTCATTCCTAGATTAGATTCAAACGGAAGAGGCTGGAATGGTCCTTCTTAGTGCAACAGGGACTTCAGTACATCTTCGGGATTTTACTATGATCATCTCTGTCTCGTAACTATGGTGCAAAATAGTTTTACTGTCTAGTGGGCTCGATGTCCCTATTGGTGGCATGGAGCTATGCTAAGACACAGAGCTTTTCGTCTGAGGTCCTCCTGTTCGTCATAGTCAGCTGAATAGGTATTAAGGTGCTCACCGTGAAAGGTCTTGATTCTGTTTCAGCTTGAAATATTTTCCTACCGTACATAATACACGTAAGCAACAGATATGAGTTGCATAAAATATTGTTGATTATAGCAGTCGCATGCAAAATACACACAGACAAACGCATGTTTTCCAAAAGATACAGTTGGAAAGAGAATTTGAGTACCAAATGAGTAAGTGCGCATACTAGCTATGACCAATAATTGTCCCATAAATTCCTACGAGCGGCAAAGTCAAGATGACAGATTTGCTTTCTTGTTTTTAACAGAGGGACTATCACCTAGGAACAGGAAAGAGACCTGTGGCTTAAAGGCTGATCCCAGAAATACGAAGATGCCTTCAGTTTACTGAATTCAGAGTATCGCATGACAGCAAGAAATGAATGTCACATGCCTTGCATTTCCAGAAACAACAAGCTAAGATGATTATGAGTTGAGCTACAAAGTCCTGATACGCAGATTCTCTAAAATGATATAGTGTTGGAAAGTAGCTTAAGATTATCTGGTCATCCAAATCATCTACAAAGAAAATCTCGCAAAGTATCCAGCCTTAAGTGGCTTAAGTTAACAATCTTGTTCTGATTTGTAAATCTGTATCATATGGCATTTTCATGTAAATCACCGCCAATGAGTCCGTTTTAAATGGAAATAAGGAACATAAGAATTTTTAAAAGCATCGAAAGATGCATGTAGAGAGCACTTTCAGTAAAATTGTCTTAAGGCTTTAGATCATCAGACACCGTATGAACTCATTTTTAAAGGAGAGAAAAATTTGCAAACGAAAGATGGTCATAGGGTAAGTGTGATATAATTATTTGGTATTCAGTTATAAATTTTACGTAAAATATAAATATTTACTACATGGATTATAGAGCGTCTATAATTGTAAATGGCCCTTTTAGAAGGTTTTTGGAAATACCATTTACTGTTAGATACTAAGCCCATATTTCATCGGAAGTCTGATAATAATTGGTTATTCGCAGTAATCTAATGGCATCTTTCCGTCTTAATCTTTCTTTACTTTCTAAAGCTTTGCATATTCTACAAGCTTACTGTGTGGAGAGAGAGATAATGCAAAAAACTATATACAATTTTCAGCTAGGCCTTTGGAATGTATGCTCAATATATGAAAGTATGAATAAGAAAAAAGTAGCAAGCAGAGCCCAGTGTTACACCATAGCAAAGTATTCACTTGATACAATAACATCAGCAAATTCAAACAGCATCGATAAAATCCTCCAGTCAAGCTGAAAGGATCTCCAAGTCTCCTTTCTTGCTTTTCTTCCATAAAAAGGTCTCTTTTTAAGGAATTGGGTAATTAGAAATGCTCAAAAGAGAAGTAAAATTTCCTTCCCTTCAACTACGACTTTGGAGGAGCGCTAGTTCTTTTTTAGCTAAGAAATAGTATAATGCCTACCTCTGGTTTTCACGTAGAATGTGGTACTTCCCAAAATTAGGACGTTGTTTTTTAAAGGATAGATTTGCAAAGGCAGTTTGAATAAAGGCCAAGAATGTTTTGTTCTTTGAAAAGGAAGATTGATGTGAATTTCAGAGATCTTGGAAAGATATTTCAACTTTATTTAATGGGCTAAGTGCTTAGTATTTGGAGAAGCCTGCCTGGCGTCACTGTTTGATGTGATGTCTGTCCATAAAAGGATTGTAGAAGGGTCACTGGTCGTTATCTTGGAAGAGTTAAAATGAAAACCAGATTAAACATCTATGGTAGATTTTGTGTCAGTTCACTATTGGAAAGCAGTTTCCTTTCCTTTCAAATCAAATCAATGAAAAGATACAAATGAAATTTGAAAAATCCCAGCCAACACAGAGCAAAGGACGTGAATCATTTCAAATTAATGAATTTTATTCCCGGCGAATTGCTACAATTGCCCAAGTGAACAAGCCCTATATGGGATACGGATATTGGAATTATGGCAAAACAATGCAGTTGAACTTGGCAAGCCATCAATTTTAGCTTCGAAAACTCATGACCCTTGTCAAAGGCTGCAGGGAGACTTTTTACTGCGATAAATATAGATCTCGTGTTTCATGTTGAGCTTCTCAGGAAGGTCATGATTAGAACGGATCATCGACAAGCATGCGTTGTATTCTGCTTAGCAAGCGACTTTATGTACTTATTAGAGTCTACGGACGTCACGAAATGAAGTGATGAGTATGCAAGGCATTCTGAACAGCAAAGTACCTTTGCTTGACTAGGGCCCTTCAAGTAGTGTGTCTGCAAAATGACAATCAAAGTTCGCACACCAAAGGCAAAGAAAATATATTTCAAGACAAAATTTTCTTGCTAAACCTAAAGTTGATTGAAATGATGCTCAGGTGTATGTTCCATAATATTAATACGGGTATACATAATGATCAAAAATGATCCGAACAAGAATATTTCCAGTGTCACTTCTTATTATCATTTTTGATTAGCCATCTTATTCGTGTTTTTGTTTTTTGGTAGAGCCAGTCCTACGAAAACTTCAATCAGCTAAAAGAAGAGGAATACACGTAACACTTTCCACGTTTTTCCAAATTTTTTGCAAATGACACTCAAAATTCAGGGATCAGTCTGTTTGTAGTTCATTTATTCAGTCTCATTCTATTTCAACGGTTAAGGAGCTAAATCAATGTTAGTTGCCCGCAAAAAGATAAAAAGCCCAAACAACTTCAATGGTATGTTCTAGTGACAATGAGATTACATCATCTCAAACTCACTTTCAGTAGAAAGCAAATGGCTATCATTGATGCCTCATGTCCAGCTAGTGGCTCTGGAAATGCCTCTCACCCCTAACGCTTACCATGAAGGCAGTTAGAGCTGACACGACTATTAACGTATGGCTCAGCTTATACTTCTTATTCAGTGGCTCTCACTGATTTTCAATTTTGTCCAAAACGTTCATCCCTTTAGCACATTTGCACGTTAATGGATGATTTAGAACTCATACATTGTTAAATTTACAGGCTTTGTAAGTGAGACATTGCTACATCCAAACTTCTATGGTCTGCAAAATATACGTACATAAGCAAGGTCATAGGTAACCTAGGAAAATAAAGTAGGGAACCATTGGCTCAGTTTATTTTGTGATGTCCAAGAGTTTGCAACCAAAAGGGCCTGTACTCATTCATTCTGACACTCATGAATCCTACATATGTCACAACATTCAAAATGTCGATTAATGCTTTGAGCTAGCAAAAGATATTGGCGCAGTGCATAGACGGCAAGCTTTGCCAATATGCCTTTGGTAGCACGAAGCTGTCTTAAATAAGACGAGTATGGAGAGAACGACTGCGGATCATTGCCAATTGCTCGCTGCGGTGGCTGCATCTCTGTCTGTGGTGGCATGGCCGTGTGCTAGAACCTGAATAACACATCTCACAACTTTGAGGAACGTTTTCAAATCACCATGATTTGATGAGGGACAAAGGAAAGGATTAAAAAACCTGGGACTAATCTGGAACTGAAAGCCGATCAGTGACATGGTGAGCGTACATTGCAAATGGAAGCGGGTTGACCACAGAAGTAGGTAGAAATGGGTGTAGAACTGAGTTAGGTAAAATAGCAGTCTTAAAGCTCTATTACACCGGAAACATAGAAGGTTAACTAAAGATTGGGGGTAAAATGAAACTCACTCTTTGCAGCTTCAAATCTCTATGTTTCATCGTGATCCACTTTCAATATCAGTCACGAGAACCGAGGATTGCGGGAGTGCATGCAGCATGTGGTTTGGAAGATGACAGCAAACCTTTTGGCTTATCAAAATAAGGGCAGGTCAGCCAGATTTGTGGCTCATCCGAAATTCTATGGGTTTGGATGTTGTGAAAAGCCATTGAGGATTGCACTGGGCATCACGATTTAGTAGCTGGAAAAATAAAATGAATTCGGAAGCGCATAATAAACTAAAGCTTCCATCAAAGTCCTCAATCAGCAAGAGCCCCCTTAATTTCATTTGGGACGCATCATGCAGCCCATGACACCATGACACCAAGTGCATGACTTTTGTGCATGCCATTTTCATTACTGTGAAGGAGCGTGATCGCAGCTACCTGTCCCGTATCGACAAAGCCATTAGACAGAACACGTTCAATTACTCTCATTCCTCCTTTAATTAAAAGTCATATTTTGCTAGCTTCAAAGCCTTTCGTTACCAAGATAGAGCAATTGCAATTATGTTGCTGAGGCTATCTTCGTCTCTTACTCGTAATCATTGTTAATGCCTGACAGGCAGACTTTGATCCTGTCAAAATAGCTAAGCGTCGCGTGCTTATCGACGGGCTTTAAGATGCCCGCCAAAAAGCCAAAAATATGCCAACGCAGAGCTCCAAGCTGCGTTCAACAATGCTATACATTCAAATTGGATGGACTGCAAACAGCTGTTATCATTAAAATGGACTATAGAATCTGATTCTATAGTTTTAGTATTTTTAGAATCTAAGCAATCGAAGCAGGCAATGATAGGACAAAAATGTATTTAAAAGCATGGTTCACCACAATAAGTAGTTGTGAGATTTATCGAGGACAAACTTGCAGTTATGTCTCAGTCTTAATTTTTAGGCAGCCTTTCCGGGAAATTCCTCATTACAGGCATATAACCAATTAACCAGAAAGGAAACCAACAATTTAGGTTTGGTTTCAGGAGCGGAGAGCAGGTCTGGTAAATCAAATTACTGTTGTTAAGATGTTTGCTCGCCCAACGATGCAACACGTTAAACAGTCCAGCATGCAATAGAATGCCTAGACAGGAGCTACTATGTCATCATAAAAATGAGCTTTTGCGTAATGAAGACTTATCCTAGAGATAAGGTCGTTTGGGCTTTTTGATTCGATACTGTTCTTGTCTTGAGAGAAGCTTATTGCACTAATGCTACAGAGACGTCCCACAATGAGCTTTACAAGCAATAAGTGTTTGGACATAACTGAAAAAAAAGTAATTTGAGCAATGCTTTCTGTGTACAATTTCTTTAAAGTCGTCTTAAAGAGCTCAAATTCGAGGTAAGAGTAGAGTTAGGGGGGATTTGAAAGAACTTCTTTGTAATTTATTGCAATAGAAAGTTCTACTGAATCGATGATTGCAAAAGTCTAACACAACAATGAAAGTTTGGATGTTGAAGTAGTTACGAGGATCTCAAAGATTCTCTTTAGTGCTCCAACGCATCGGCATGTGGACGGCTGTTGGAAAGACGTCAACAGCAATAATGATTTACTGTACGACAGCAACCATTAACTCCGTCTGAAATCCGTTCAATCTCAGCACAAGTGATAAGTAAGAATACGCCTCCTCAATCACGTAAAACGACTCTCTTCGGATTGGGCAGCCTGGAGGAGAGCAAGCAACACGCGGCCAGATAAATACAGCAACAACATCACATTGCGACACCGTCAGAAATCGTTGACCTGCTCTTAATTGCTTCTGATTTGCACCAGCGCTGGGACACGTCTGGGAGTAGGACTGTATAGTCAGTGAAAGGTTGGGTACGGTGCGCTAAAAAGAGGTTAGACCCTTACACAGGATATGGTTGTCACATTTCTGTCGTCTAAAACATCTTAACCATGGTAATTCTGGATATCTCATAGAATATAGATTTTATCAGCATTTACGGGAACAAAGTTGGTTTTGATGTGGTACAAAAAGATATTAACCTTAGGCCCAATGATGATCGATTCAGTGATTAAAGCGACCAAATCGTTGATGCTATCTCCATTTCAGGAGACAGAATTCTTTATCGTCACCACTAAAAGCCAAAACATCAAACAGAAGAGAACGCGATGAATGTTTGATGTAGCAAAATAGAACTCCTTCAAAACCTATATCAGTGCAAATTGAATTTTGGAAAATCACGAACTCCAATAAAAACGTTAGCTTTCCTTCGCGACCAAGTGGCGATTGCAAGACAGTCTGATTTCTTGTTTTGCGCAGCTTAACGATATTGATTAATATCAACTCCCAACCCTATAACGCTAATCATAACTTTATTACCCTTCCAGGCCTCAGTAGGGAAGTCTGCCTCTTATAGACACTTAGCTAAAAGAACTGAACTACGAGACAGATTGGATAACAACCGTGCAAGAAACTCTTGCAATTTAATTTGCGATGTCAAAAATCAAATGCCATGGGCTACTTCAATTTAATTCTAATCTAATCACTGCCAGACGCAGCCTAGTAATGAAAGATGGAGTACGCAAGAAAAAAGAAAATTATGCCAAAAAAGTCAATCAACAAAGGAACACACTCATTCAAAGTTTCCTACTATTGAAGAATATGCCCATTTAGAGGGATTTTGCAAAAGCTGAAGATGTTATTTCCTTTGCAACAGCCAATGACATTGAGTCGTTTACAACAAAGTTATGCTTTTGCAAGCTGGAACACATCCTTTGGTGCTACCCACAAGTTCCGTTTTAAACTCCAGACAAGCGTCCTAAAATTTAGCTCCAAACCAACACTGACCTAGCTTGGAAAAAACACCACTAATTTACACAACTTTTGACACAGACCAAGTCTTAATGGGTTGAAGTAGAAAGTATCCTGGATCATCGTCCCAAAATTCTACCTTAAAGACTTGACCTAACCTTCGCAAAACACCACTGATTTACATGGCTTTTCCAGCAGGCCGTTTTGTGAGAGTAGGGAAAAGCCATACAGATGCAGGCATCCAAACGTTTTGTCTAAAAACAGAAGACGAATGAAGCGATGTATTTGGCCATTGGTTGATGGCTGCTGGATTCGTGAAAATGTTAAAGCCAGTACTTTGGTTTTCAATTCATTGCTAAAAGCTAGACAACGAAATGGTGTTTTATTGTATGCTCTATGCCCTTATCAAAGTTCTTCCTGAAGAAGAATCACATTCTATACCGTGAAAAGTTTGACTTTAACTGCTTCTAACGAATTTCGAAGCTATGGAAAGTACATCTTTTTAAATTGCTTCTAATTTTTGTGGCATTCACGCTGCTTTGAATTTTTTTGTTTTCTTTCTAAAAGTACTAAGTAGGTGGATAAGAAGTGATTTTTTTTCGATTTTGGGATATCTTGAAAGAAGTTTCCAATTCAAAGTATAATTGAGCTACCTTGATCGAGCTCTACACTGAGAGGATGGTAACCAATTTTAATCTAGTAAGCTAGCAGATTCTCAAGTTCAAGGCAGTTTATTGCATCAGAATATAGATTTTAAAGACAGACTAAAAGCAATGATCAATTATAATAAAGGTGTAGATTCTTAAAAATTGATGTGTAACAAAAAAAGAACAGGATCGTGGTCAGCAGCTATCATGTCGTTAGAAAAATAACGAGCAGGAAATGGAAAATAGGAGCGAAACTCTTTAGGCAAGACGCTTCTTTAAATGTGCGTGGATTATCAAGGCTGGCGCTGACGCTTCAACAGGGAAGTGACTTATTTTTAATAAAATGCAAAAGAAACGCGTGTGCAGCAGAGGGCTTAAAAATTAGGCAAGCTGAAAGATTATATTTTTCTACAAAGAATATTCAATCGCAGTCGATAGCTTTTCTTTCTTGTTTTAAGTGGTACTTGAATAAAATATCCTGTTTTTCCCAATAATACTGGACTTTGACGCATGGTGATATGGATATCAATGCACTTCTATATGCACAAACTAATGCTATCTATGAGCATGACAATATTTAGAAATTTTGGCAAGTTTTAGTGGCAGCATTCTGGCCATCACAGCTTCCTATTCTTATTACTCATTGAAACCGAATGTAATAACATCATGCTGCCTGTTCAATTAAAGTCGAACCTTTCTTTGCCTTAAAGACAGATTTAGACCTCTTTGCATGTATTTTGAGCAGGAAAATCACTTATATCATGACTTTATTGTCTTCTTTGCCCTGGTAATGTTTTATTCATAACATCGGATCGGTATATTTAAGCTTATTGTGGGGCGAAGGAAGCGCTTTCTCGTTTACATATGCAACAAAAGATGTCTAGTATTCACAGTCACTGTTAGAAGGGAAGAGGGCTTCTGCGAATCTTTGTGAAAACCGTTACACGATTGAATTGAGCTTCAGCTTCGTGCTGACAGAGTAAAAGGCAAACGGGTCACATCGCTTGAGGAAGGATATCAAAGCTGTTTGTTTATTTTGAGGAGATGAGCATAGGGTCATTTTTCAAAAACCTGTGGAGGGGAATTGTTTCAGCTTAGAAAGGCCAGAACCTTAACGGTTTGAAGAGTAGGGCAGCAACAGGGCTATTGAAAGATATAGTAATTGAAAGATGTTTAAAGAGAACAACTGAGGATTGTTTAGTTGCATTGCTAGAGATGGAAAACAGGGCCTTGTCTGTTCATAGACGGCAATAAACCGGGACCATTCTAGTTCTAGGAAAAAGCAGCTTCAAGGGAAAAAACACCTACTTGGATGGCGACTTCTTGAATGTTATTTAAAAAAAGACGCATAAACCGTTGCTAATCTTTGCTTCTCCAAAATAAAATCATGATACTTAATAAAAAGCTTATCTAGTGGCATTTCGTAAAAAAAGGTCATACGACAGAAAGATCCAAGTTATTATGACTGTAACCATAAGAGAGAAAACATACAACTGCTAGTGTAGAGCGCGTTGTAGTACGTAGTGACTGATTCATTTATCGATCTATATAAATCGCTCGTCTGAAACGTATAGACATGGGGCGACAAAAAAACCTAGCTATGAAATGTGTGAGTTCAAAAAAGCATACATGACTAATCAGCCCAACATCTGCTGCAGTAGATAGTATATGAGGCAACACAGTATTTCAAGTCACCCCAAACCATTAATACCAAGGAAATGATTCCCAGCGTACCAATACACAAGAAGCTCTTATTCAACTTTCTTGCAATTCCTATAGCAAAAACATTTCCTTCCTCTTCCACCACCGAACCAAAATAGCTTTCTATAAAGAAAGACACGATAACATCTTGTCAAAGAATGCCTTAACGCGGTACCCGAGTAAGTGTAAAAACATCATAGAAAATCGAATTGAATTCACAATAGTAAAAGCTGATTCAGAGAATTTAGGGGCACACTCTTTCAAATTACAGAGCTATGAATTTCCAATGATATAGCAGACATATCTGATTGATAGTTAATAATCTACATAGAATTTACAGAATTTCCTTGTTGCAAAGCAATGTATTAAGTATTAAGTTTATTTAGTACTATTAAAGGCAAGTATTAATTTCTGCTTTATTTAGACGAAAGCAACAGGTTATCTTTGATGCAACTATAGTGACGAAAGTTATTGGCCTCAAAACGTTGCACAAGTTTCAGCTTGGGTAAAACATATCGAATTCCTGATGAAAGCCACAATTTCCGTTGATAATTTTCATTATTTTGCAAAGACGATCATATAAACTTGATAATACGTCTAAATTCGCTTAATAGGCTCTTCTAAACGTTGAACCACTTAATTATAGATTGAAGATCCTGATAAGAGGGTTGATGTGACGCTTTCTCTGTAATAATGACATCTATCAAATATTCGTACGACTACTAACGTGCGCACATTGCTGGAAATTTGGTTGTTTAAATGGGTCTGTAATGATTGTGCAGACCTGATCGTAAAATGCAGCATCATTGGTAACAATAACACTTAAATGCGTCCTTACAATTGACAGTAATCAAGCGGCAATGTGAACTTCAATAAGTCTTGCCTTTTTCTTCTTTTGCATTAAAAAGATCCTCTCTCTGAAATGAATTCCTATGAATGCTCCGTTACACGGGCCTTTTCAAATCAGAACTCCTTTCACCTGGATGTTTCATTTTCTCCTCCAAAGCATCTTTCAATTGCTGACAAGCAGTATTAGAAATCCCTTTTATGTAATCAATTAGCTTTACGGTTAGAATTATGCTCTGTGTGCCTTTGAGAATAGATAAACAGACACCACATAAGCGACGGAATGATAATCCAAGATATTCGTAGACCTTGTTAACGAGGATCACTATTTCCTTTCGGTTGCAGAAGGTTTCCGCTTAATCAAGCTTTCAGAAGATTGCAAACAATAGCTTCTACTTAACTTGATCTTGTTAACATAAATTTTCAAAGAGCGCTATTCTGTTTTTGCATTTTGCCTTACCAAAAAAAAATCCACATCATGCGCAAAGAGGACTTTGGACCCTGGTTCCGAGTAACGCACGTAACGGCTTTACACAAGATGGTTCTTGCTCCTAAAGATAATCGAAGATTGAAACACTATTCGCAAAAGCTTGATTTAGCCAAAATTTGAATACGAGATATTGCATTATAAAATTGCAAGCATATTTTTTCAGTGTCTTTGGCATGCTTCCAAGTTTTCACAAAACGATCGAAAAATCTGGCACGAACGCCGGCTTGTTTAGCGATAGTAACTTAAGTTGAATTCGCTTGGTGTGAAATCTTTTAAAAGCTGCGAACCAAGTATGACATGCTTTGCAGCCTTCTAAACTGAAGTTTACTATTGATAATAATGGTGACAGTTCTGTATACATCGTCTACAACATTCTGCTCTTGGATAAAGCAAGTTTTAAATCAAACTACGCAACCCAGCAAAGTCACTGAGAATGAAGAATTCCAGCTAGAATTTACATACATGTTTAAACTTCCATAGTGCATTTCAAATCAACGATATAAGCTTAAATGGTAACACATTCAAACTCAATGTCTTTGCATGAATGTAGCAGACTAGTAAGATGCCGGCTAACTGTAAACAGCTTAAGATGTTATTGGATATCGAAACTTGTTGGAAATGACCATAAATCAAGAGCCAGTTTTTTAAATTTAATTTGATCAAATGCCCACGCACTCCGCTGGTTTGTACAAACAACCAACAAAGGTGACACCTTTAGCGCACACAAAACGCCTCCTCTGGCAAGAATGATATTTGCGCTTCGCAGAAATATCTGATCAATACTGCTGTATTTTCAAAATTCCAAGCTTACTAATTCCTTACATTTTTAATAAAATTTGATTGCAGTTGAACTCGTAAGACAAACAAGATAAAAAAGCTTGATCTCCTTTCTTTGGCGCAGCAAAGTATTCATCTTGAAGATGTGTATTGATAATTAACAAAAAAAATCATTTATAGCTTCAAAAATCGATGAATTCTCAATAGAAATATTAGACTTCCAAATGAATTAACTTTAACATGACCAGCCCTCGCAGATTTAAGAAAATGACCAATGCAAAAATACTCATCAGTTTCTGTTTGGCTTATTCTTGATGTTCTAATGTCATCTATACTTTACACTCTCGCAATACATTGCTATATCTGGATTCATACACTGTAATACGATTCCTAACCCATATTTTCGGTTACAAGGTCATAATTAAATAATATGATATACACCAGGGTGCTTGAATAAGCACATAAATTTACATTATTGTTCGCAGGTTATTCCATAAAACACTAAATTTATAATTTCATTAGTCTGATTCACTTGCTCACCAAGAGCTAGCAAATTTATCGTCTACGTATACACGTAAACAACAAAGTCTGTTCTCACAATAAAGGTTTAACGAATGCAGTAAAATCATTTAAATTACGGTATGTCACGTGTGTCAATGAAAATTGAAATACATTTGCCAATAAGTCTTTAGATAAAAGATAGGATAAAAAGATTAGAATACTGAGGCATTTGCACCGATAAACATAGCAATTTGGTACTAAATCTGTTTTAGAAATTCTCCTTGACTCATTTCGGCTAATTTTCAAACAATTCTGCTTTCCGGAACATTAAAAAATCTTCTTGAAAGGTTGTGCTAATTGATCTATCAACAGGTACTATTGTATGCATTAAAGCCCTCACTGAGAAATCACCTATAAGTTTCTAGATGGGACCTAGGCAACGTTTTCGATATAGCATGAAATTCTGAAACGATTCCAAATGCCAGCCAGATGCACACGAAACATCATGGCTAGTTTTTCTGGGCTGCTTCCAAGATGATTCCGTTGGTTTTTGCCTAAAAAGCAGTAGAGACGAATTTGATTGCGGCGGGAGATGCCACCCTTCAAAACACGTCTAATCCTTCAAAATGGTTGAATGGAAAGACGATTGCTATGTCTGATTAAGCCGTAGATAATTTAATAGACAGAATGTCAGTTTAACTGCGAGCAAATCGATGCTCGAGGAAGGGTAAAGCACAGTGCATTTTCAGCATCTTTGCTTTTAAAACCTGAGCATCCTATTTTTGCGTAGTACCTTCTTTAAGAGATGTTGCATCAGGTCCAGTTTCTGCCGGAAAATGAATTGATCAGACGTGGTTTTTTGGCGCCTAATTTGGAAAACATCGATTCATCATTGGTGCATGTTGTTTTAGTGTATGCCAAAGCCATGAGCGAGTTTTGTAGAAGCGTTTTAAGACCCTGCTTGAGCAGGCAATCAGAGAAACATTAAAAGCAGGGAGATGTCACCTAACCCATAGGTCAGTTTTCAGACTAAGCAAACGTAGTGGACTTTGTCCGTCGCTGGGAAGTCTTTGTACTAATTGTTTTGAGACTTTGTTGAAAAATGAGCCATTCTAGTTCCATAGCCTCAGCCGGGTGCAGTGTAATCCAAGTCATTGAATTGGAAGAGACGTTTTTGTTGATACCAGTTATGAACTTCCCGCAAATCACAGCTCAGTGTTGAAGCAAAAGAGCTAGTCAAAAGATCGACGAGGTCAACATTGGCTAGTCACACACACACACGCAGTCAAAGTACACCCTTACACTGACACCGTCTGATCGATATTAGAGCGATAATTCCATCAAGTTTTATCAATTTCTCTATCCGAACAGTTCGCCAGTGAAAGTTGCATCCTTAGAGGCGGAGGACTATTTAGTTCTTAAGTGCTGCCTCAGTATTCCCTTCTTTGGCTAGTAGACGAAACGTTATGGTACTGGTCAGTAACTCGCCACGGTATTACGAGGAGTGGCTCGGTAATCGCCGACGGTAGCGTGATATTACATGATGCAATGATGATAGCAATAGCCGATAGGTGGCGAGTACAAAGTTGCTTCTAATTGAAATTCTCTACGTTCGTATTCAATAAATTAATCACATGAAGACCATCAAAATCGGAATAAATATTAGACTGACGAGCTTATTTTCCCATTAAAGATAAGAATGCAGCTCTCTCCGTGAGCAAAACACGGAGTATAAAAGCTGAGGGCTTTACCAGTGAATTAATGATAAGAACGGTCGCTCAAGGAGGCTGCCAGTATCTTTTGAACATCTTGTTTGATGATAGAGGCTTCAACAAAGACACGCCATATAACCGTAGGCGTGTTTTCAACGGCGCTGTTATAATGTACTATAAAGTACCTGTTGGCGAGTAAGCCATAGCTGTAATATCGTTAAACGAAGGACTGTTGTATTTCCGTGGGCAGCTTTGCAAGAAATGTGAAATTCAGCCTCGGGAAAGCGACTGCATAGTAAAATTTAGGAAATGATATTTTGCAAAACTAATGAAATTGCAATATTCAAATGAAACTAACACAAAGCAAGCATGGGTGGCTTAGAACTAAAAACAAAGCCCCTCAATTAGATTATCTTATTTTCCCTGTTAATTCAACTGGCTTCTCTACGTATGTGAATCGTAAAGTATTAGGATTATGTGATGGGCAAGGAGGCCAAATCCGGCTAAAGACGTTACAGGAATTCTTGTGCATTTTATTTGATTTCAAATCCTGTTTGTCTCAAAAACGATTAAAACAGTCACTTTCATATCTATAAAATCAATAACCACCAAAGAGCACTGAGTTTGGCAGGATCCAAGTGAAAATCAGCCATTCCCATGTTTCGGCTGGGTGCTTCTACTTTAAAGGAAATAAACTCACCGAGAGCCAACAGATCAACTAAGACCAGTTGAAGTCTCCTCGTCTAAGCAACAGTTACTCGTTTTGCCATCAAAACCGGCATGGCAACCGTCAAGTTTGATTTTGCCTCTGATCGCCACAATCCGATAAACTAAGACTGAAAATTTAATTCGAATCCACAAACATGTCTCTACGAACGCTCAAGAGGCTTCAAATCCCAAAGATGGCCAAAAGAATTTCTTCTGCGAAGAGCACGTGTCTTCAAAAGACCATGGATCATTTGGGGCCTCCGTATAACTGAATATGTATGAAATGATTTAACTGAACTGTTCTTCCAAGGTTTTCCAAACGAAGCAGAACGGATTCACGAAGGTTCGCTTTGATGGTCACTAGAACTTCTTGGACCGGACGAAATGGCTTAGGGATGTTGATTATATGGATGCTGCGCCGGTTGAAATTTCAGGATTCTCCCAAGGGTTATGTACACTGATTCTGTTGCTAGATATCTCCATACACCTTGAGACTGCTGCTTCGCTACCGGGTAGCGGGAGAGCACTTCCTGCACTGGCACTCGAGAGGTTCTTCGTAAGTCATCAAAAGACGCCCTCCCCTACAGTATTTAAGTCTTCTGACTATGCGGCTTCTCGTCGCGTCGCAACACTTGCAATGTCGAACAAATTCTTTTCGATCCGTCAATGATATCGTCTCCGACTCGCAATAGCCACTACAGAGTCTAACAGCGAATTTGATGCGGGAACCGCATTTAGGTACGTAAGCAGAGTAAATCTTTCCCCTTAGCTTGCAAGAGGTGAAGTTTACGATTCGTCTACCCTTTCCTTGTGCCATATTGAAAAGTTGGTGGCAGACAATAAGTACTAAAAGCAGAGTAACTGAATTCCTCATTCCACTTTCGATTGCGATCTCAGTCGCCGTGCGTTCAGGACATCTGCTGAACGATAGTGCTCGGAATACTACGAAAATTGTGGTTAAATCCAGCCCGAAATCAATGACTTTCGTTCGGTTGTCATCGTCTCACGCTGTTCACGATAAAGTTTGCTGCAGCTCTCCCGCTCAGGCTCTGGCTAAGTAAAATCGATAACAGGAGCGTCACTGAATGATCATGAATAAGTGATAGTCGACGATAAGGCGACACGGTTCTTTGCCACTCCACAGAAGAAACAAACCGGTGACTGCTTCCAACGGCCGCAACATCTAATGAGGTTCCGCGTACATTGCCAGAGATCATCAAGTGAAAATCAGGGGCAAAAGTTGGCGAAATCGTTATCCGGCTTCCGAGTGTATCTTCCACGCGAGTAGGTGAAGTTTCTCTAGTCCAAAGTTGGTAAACCTTTCAAGCATCTCGGATGGTTTGCTTCACTGACATCCTTTACCGCCTTACTTTCTTAGCAATCTTTGGCTAATTAGCCTTATCGCTTAATTTAGAAAATTACATTCCACTGATGGTTGCGTGAACGGAGGGTTGTCACCAACGGACAGAAACACAAACGAGACAACGAGCAAGCTTCAACTCGTGTTGATACTGAGATTCGGTAGACAATAGGCCCGTTTATGCGAACAAAACGTATTAGAGCTAGCTAAGAGAAAGTATTTTCACCATAAGCACAAAAAGACTTTAAAGTCTCATGGGTTGTCGTTAATCCCGAAAGCGCTTTTTCCAAGTGCAGTGCGCATTGCATATCAGATGGAGTCTACGCAGCATTTGTTCATGTGTTGCCGATACGCTGCGCTGATCCTATTGCCAGTTGTGAAAAGAGCCGCATTCAGGTTTCTGATTATGACAACTACAACTGTATTGTTCTCTTTTAAAAACGGACACACAATAATGTGTTTATCTGCACTGATGTGGAAAACTTCTAAAGAATATACTTAACGAATCTTTTGCAAAAATGCTCCATTTCCACTATGGGCTGCAAATTGAATGAGTACTGTCGTGGGAAAACAAACCGACTTGTTAGGAACTTGCTTTTGTGAGCGGATTAACAAGAATAATAGATCTTGCTTCTCCTTTTGGAAATCTTCGAGGTCAAAATAAACAATTTGTACATAAGAAAGATCATTGTCTTTTCTGGAAAAAATTCGCGTCAACACGTAAATTTTTCAGCATAATGTTTCATTATACATCCGTGCTGGTGAATTTTTCACCAAGAAATGTCAGATACCACAATTGAATTTAATTATTGACTAAATTCCGTTGTGTTGATGACTCGAAGCGCGTGTCAAGGTATGATTAATTAATTACGAACTCCGCGTCTGCCAGGTATGCCCGACTGCTCACGATAGACACGCATACTCCAAAACCGTTACTCAATTAATCATACAGACAGCGAAATGGCCTTCAGTTTTCTAGAGATTGATTGAGCACTTGACAACCTTGAAATCAGTCGCATCGGCACTTCCCTTTCTTTGTCCACTCCAACAAATGTTGTACCGTTTTCTTCAATATTCAACGCGAAAACAATACAGGCTGCTGCAGGGACAGACAGGCAATCTCGACAGTTAGTTCGCTAACATGGCTTCCTTTAATAGGCCCTTCCCCTAAATCTTAGACCATGACTAAGCACTCTTCTTGTGAATTAATATCCTTTTCCTTTGCCTCCAACGTTTCCTTAGGCAGCGCCCCGGACTTCATCAAATGACATAATCCCCGCCCTGAGTCAGAGCTTCTTATTGGTAGTATTGGAATGTTGGGATAAAACATTCGCGGCATGCACTCTGAATAGCAATTGTAGCAGCGTCTTGCAAGGCGAATACAGTTGCAATATCTATTCGAGGTCAAATGAACTGTAGCTTAAGAAGCAGGCCTTTGAACGTGGCATAGCCTGTGTTTATATCTCATCAAGCAGGTGGCAATGAGAACTAGTTCCAATTGCCACATTGTTCAACCCGTTAATTACCGGGCAGGATTATTACACGTCCCTTGTTTTCCAGCCCTTATACTGACGAGCAATTGCTTCAAATTAAAAACAGCGCGTAATTACGACTAAAAGCGCATTTATCATCGACAACGCCGCAATTGGAGCACCAACGTAATATCGCCTGTCTGGGGACCGTGCCTTTTTCAAAAGGAAGCACAGACTTCGTTGTGTCGGATACTGCAGTAAATCACCCTGACATGATACCAGCTACACACATGGCGGAAAGTGTTTTTCTGTGCGAATCATGTTACCATTTTCGACCCAATATCGTTATTATTTTTCAAATTACTTAATCTTCAACAGCAAAATGTAGTTTAAACGAAGCTTACCCTAAGCAAAAATGATTGACACGTAACAATTGGTGTCGCAGGCAAAAGTACCAGGAGTTCAGCTGATTGAAGCCTTCTGTCTTCTTTGGGGAAGCATTGAATCCTAAGTGTCCAACGTGCTTGAAAACTTTGGTATAACGGTATCACAAAACGTTGTATGTTGCCTCGGTATGCGCAATGCACTAGCTCTCTTCGCCTTGGGAATTAAACAGTGCACAAAATACAATGAAAGTTTGCATGGTCTTTGTTTTTGGTGTGCTACTTATTGCTTCAAGGGAAAATATGAACGGCGTAACCTCGTATGGAAAAATGAAAAAATCTAGCTAATGATGTCTCTTTGATCGGTTCGCCGCCAAAACTCTTGATACATGGGCAGGGCCTTAACAGCAAATGGCAATTTCGGCAGGAGGACGATGACCTTGCTGTGTCTGCACGTGTGAAGTGGAAAATTGCAAGCAATTGTCTGCTCAAGCGTTCCAAATGATATTGGCAGGCAATGGACCTCTGATTGTCTGTTTTTGTATATTCTGTTAATCTGAAGTAAAACTTTCTGAGGGAAGGATGTTGAAAACTTTTTTCCTCTGTAATAGACACTTTGTGCGAATAACACTTTTAGGTTATTACTGAGTTAAGCTAACCACGAAAAAAGGATGCAGCTTGTAACATAGAGAGCCAAATACTTCATGCGAGCGATTGTTCTAAATCTTTCACTAAAATGGCGTCGATTTGTAATTGTGGTGTTCGCTTGAATTGTCCCTATGCAATCTTTCATGCTTGGGCAAACTATAACCCCAGACTGTACACGCTTGAACAAACTTCATTGGTTAAACATTTCCTTCTAGTCTCGAGGTAAAACAGGTTTTATGGTCTCTGTCTTATTCTTGTCGTCTGCTTATTTGGTATCACTAATGCTAGAAAGTGCTGCCTCGAACAGGAGGCAAGGGATCTGCCTAGAAGGGAGGCTGTCGAAGAAGGGTCGAAGCTGTCGGTACATCCACCAAGCAAAGTTAATAACAAAAGGGAATGAATGAAAAACCACTAAGCTAGGCTCTTCTTTCTTGATGCTCAAAACGACTTAAGACAAATTAATAGAACGGATTCATGGTTTGTTTTAATCTGAAACCGGTAAACAACCATCTTTGCAGGCCATGTTAGATTCCCCTTTGTGCACATGGGCGGGCTTGGCTGCACGTAATCTCTCTGATTAACACCACTGGCTGTCCATTTCCATGTTGCCTTAACGGACAGCATCAGAACTTTGAAAAGCAGAGGAAAGTATTGCGGTGCAAGGGCCACTATTTGCTTCCTGACGAGCTCAGTAAATTTTATAGGGCAAAAGGTTTACAGCCAGTACCACAGCCAAACAAAGTCTGTCCTTACAAAGTTCATCAAAAGCTTCTATACCTTGGTCAGTTTTCTTACTCTATGGAGTAAAATGAATTCGAAGAGTTTCTTGAAGACTTTAAAAAGTACATTCATTGCAGGAACTTTATAGTATTAATCTGGAAACTTTTAGAGAGTAAATTTTTATGTTACAGGTGTAACAATAGACAGTTTGAAGCTGTGGTATAATCAGAAAGACTATTTGTTGCTAAAGACAATTCAGCGACGTTCCATTTCAGAACCCATTTTTTTTAAAGGGATTTAACCGCTTCTATACAATTTCTGCAATATCTGCTGCCATTGTTCAGCCACATGAAGTCTCTTTGTCAGAAATATTGTCAGCAACTACGTCAGGAATATTGTCAGCAACTACGTCAGAAATATATTGCCAGCATTCACTGCGTCACTTTGTGTTTGCTTTTGAAATCCATTCCCATGCTTACGAAAACAAGGTAGGGTATTCCTTAGACAAACGCGTCAAGTAGCCGCTCGCTGCTGCGCGGCAGAACAGAAAGCACTTGCGCAGCCTGCTGTTAATCTCCTGAAGATCCTTACTGAACAACCTATTACGTCATGAAAGGTTAATTGATAGGTTCCGGAACAATGCAACAAGGCTGGGAAAAAGTGAGGAAAAACAACGTCAATACCAATGCGATTAGGGTCACATTCCACATTGGCAAGCGGGGTATCTTCATAGAGGCTATCCTGGCGAACCATGGTCGGCTCATTGATTCTTAAAGATGGTATAGGAAATGCTAGATTGTTGTGTTAATGAATCTTGGATGGGAACCTCATTGGCAAAAATTTTAAAAGTGTTATTTTATGTTTTTTGTCACAAGTTCTAACGTATAGGATTTGTTGTTATTTCCTAACCTGATGCAAGGTGGTATTCAAATTTGCGAAGGTAAAGCGCTAGTCCGGTAAAGTCAAGTTAACTTGGATAAACGTCACTTGTGTAAAGAAGTCAAAATAGAGCTGTCATTTGTTGGGGGCTCGCTCTTCCCCTTGTGTTACTAAAGGCGGTTGGCAAAGGTCGTTCGTAACGGAGCGTTTGGTTAATCCCAGGCTGCTTGACGTAAACAAGAAGACCGTTCTCTCTTCAAGTGCGTTATCAAAATAAAGAAGAACAATGAAAAGAAAAAACCAGTCTGGCAAACATAGCGAGTTGCTGTCTTTTATTCAATATTGGGATTCTCAAGAATAAATTGATTTATTTAGCGATTAAGTGGAGATACTGTTCGATAAAAGAAAGTTGCGCGTGAAGAAAAAGCCACTTTAAACAGCGCATTAGAAAAACCAAATTCTTTGCACGGCAATTTACTGCCAATCAAATTGTTCTAAATTTACTCTGCTTGCAATAAAAACTGTGAGCGGCCGAAGATAGGCCTTAAAATAAATGGTATCTCAAGAGCCTGCATGTAGTTTTAGTTTTCAAGCAGACAAAGCCGTAAGTGACTGATTGTAACAGGCAGACAAAAATAGGAGATTAAAAAAGCCGCTCAGATGTAGATAAGAATTAAAAAATGTGTTGAATTAAGGTGAACGCTTGATTAAGTCTGTCAGGGTGCGGGCTGTAGGCGGTTTATCAAGTTTGAGTCGATGGCCAAGTAGAATAGGCGAGTTAGCATCTACACAGAAGGAAGCCCTGATGATATACACGAGCATTTAAGAAGATTCTCGATAGTAGCAAGATAGAACTACCATTTTAACAGTGCTGGGTTAAGTAAATGCTACAAATTACACACTCGTTTTTCTTTAGAGCTTTCTTCGTGCGGGATTTCTTCATTGTAGCGAGTAATTAAACGCAATGCATTGTTTCCAGGATGATTTTGATCGATTGTGCTGGTTTCTAAGCTGACGTGTATAGAACAAAAAATGTTAGAAGTTCATAACTGTATAAAGAGCTCAGGAAAACCAAACTACTGCATTGAAAAAGTCCAAAGAACTTGTGACTTCTGTAGTCACTGCTCCTTCACAATGTCATTTGACATCGTTTTGGCATTACTAGTTTACGGTATGATATCTTGTTGTTTATCGCCGGACGGCTACCCTGAATCTACCTTCCGCTTGGAGACAGAAGATTGATTTGGGTTGACAGGGAAATTCAATTTCGGACTTATGAACGGTAAGATGCTGGACAAAAACGATGACTTTGGGGATCTATTTGATTATGGGAATAATCCCAATTCTTTCCCTTTCATTTTGATTGTCGCTCGCCTCGCAGCATGCAGAACAGCATGGGGAACAACACCAATGGGAAGGTTAAATGGAGAGTGGGATGTTAGCGAGAATGAAAGACCGTCAACTGTAAAAAGAAACCTCCAAAGACTTTCCACCAGCTGTGACATGCATAACGAACATCGGTACCCCAGCTTTACACAGGCATTTTAGGTCCAGATTGTGCCATTTAAATGAAGACTTTTCATTTGCAAGTACACTGCAAGCCCATTTGCAACAGTCTTCTTCTGAAACTTTAATTACTATTTTTGTTATCAAGTAGCTTCATATTTTGATTTGCAGTAGGTATACTTTTATGAACTTATGTTAAAAAGATCAGATACTGGCTAGGCCCAATTTGCAGAGAGGCAACAATGCTGTACCAGGGAAGATCGGACCTGCTGCTCAAACGTTGCTTCTCTGGAGAAGGATTTGGAACCAAAACTTATGCCCTTGCTGAGTCAAGTTTTAACTGTGCCTTGAATCAATAATAAGACTTTGATCTTGGCAACAAAATCAATAATAGATCCACTTGTCACACTTCAGTCGTCAAGTGTAGCTCCAAAATCACAGGCTATTGCCAACTTTGCCCCAGCGTTGTGATGTAATACAGAGCTTAGCTGCCTTCGATTAGGATTAGGCCGATAATATTGGCATACAGCAAATCGGAATAAATGAAAAGCACTCGCAAACTCCAGCAAGTTAACATAAACTACATTGATTTCCACATTTTGCTCTAATCTGAACTTCACTGTTTACAAGGAATGAAATACCTAGTATGTGTATACCCTAACCTTCAAAGAAAAGGGTTCTCAACGGCATAAATTTCAAAGAACCAGTTTACGTCCTATAAGAATACTTGAAAGAATATGCTCGCAGGTCCTCTACACAACCCAAGTACCTTTTCAAAGTGAACATCTAATATCCACTTACGATCCATAGAAAGAACCTAAAGATAAAGGGTAGCTTAATTCTGCTAACAAATTATTCGCATGTATCCGCCGCCTTCTCTTTTCAAAACAATTTCTATGACAATTCATCTTAGTTCAACATTTTTCCCACTAGAATTTAGCAAGAAATTCTATAGTTCATCAAGGCTCCATTTCATCCACTGGACATGAAAATGGAGGTCAGTATATAAAACAAATCTGGTATACTGATTCGTGGCACTCACAGCATAAAATGTCGTCGATAGCGCATCAAATACTACGAAGCTTGCTATAAATCGAGACTTTCATAGCATTTGCTGCTGAAAAGAGCTGTCATTTTCTAATCGTCTGTCATAGCTGAAGTAACTTGTCAAACATGAAGCAATCTGGCATATCGGAAGGAATTAGTCGATTTAAAAGTCTTACATTTAGAATAATCTAGGATGGATCAAACCAAGAGGATTTGGCAGGTATACCATGCAGCGGCACGTTCTGTACCACGATATAGATGCAATTTAGCAGCGGTTGAAGTTATGTCGCAAATTAAAAGCGACGCGCGAGAGGCAAAATCTTGTTTTCGTCTTCCCCGGTGTTTCTAATGAAGGAAAACAGAGGAATCTTTGATAAGGTAAGTGGAGTAAACCAATACAGCCTCTCTATTAATGTAGCTTATGGTTGGAATAATGGAAGGCGTTGCGACAGCATCAATGAGATAAGTGCAAAGAATATATGGAATGAGATAAGAAGCTTGAAGACCTTGATTTAAATAACAGGTACCATGACATTGATAAAAATGAAGAAGTAAATTTTATCATTGCAATGCAACAAAAGACTGAAGTCATGGCATTAATGGCAATTGTATACAGGCAAGCCTCCCCACAAGCTGATTGCAGAACGGGTCGGAGGAAAAAGCAATTTTCTTTTTATCTTATCCAATTCAGAAAATGAGTAATTCATACGGCTTACTTGCAAAGGCACTTTAGCCACTGCATCAAATAACAATCTGCGTGCCTCACAGTCTGGAAAATGTAAGCATCCTGTTGTCGACTGATCTGATTCATCAAACTTTAATTTCGTACTACTTGTCAGCAGAAACTGAAGCTTAGGCTCTAACTTCAAAACTTCTGTTATCAAAAGTTATCAAAGCGCTGGGAGACGGATAAAATAAGCTGAACTAATATTGTTAATCATCAATATATCATTTTATCGTACTTTCAACAGTGACCTCTTCATGGTTGTAATCTTGTATAGGACTTGCCGACATTTTGGTATCCCAGAGCAGCATTGCTATCATCACGCAAACATCGCTCGTACCCATTCCTCTAGCTCGCTGTTTAAATTGTGTCACTTTACAAATCCACCTCTCTATCTGTGTTTTCCACATCACTGCTCTCGCTTAACTTCGTACAACCACCACATTTCCATTGTCCACCATCCCCATTAGCCACTATCATTTTCATCAGCTTCAAACGTTTGAATCCTATGCAAGCTACCACTTATGATAAACAGTATATATGCCTCTCTTTGAAGAAGCATGTGCAATCGAGACATTTATCGCGGCTTTCTTGCATTCCTCTTGGGCTCTACCTAACGTTCGAAGGAGGCCGGCTAACTGAAAACATCGCCAAATCCAGTAACGAAGTTTTGCTTGGCTAATGTATAGGAACTTGCCCAGGCCTGTCGATTAGCTCTAATATGATTTCTATGAAGAAATTTTATTGTCATACCAAGATACAATATCTTTCAGCCACAGTTTTCACCTAAAATTGTTCCGCAGACAATACAAGTTCTAATTGACGTCCGACTTGAAAACCGCAACGATATACTTCAATACAAGCTCATTACCTCTATCTCTCTTTCGTTGCTTTTACGCTAGTATGCTTGAGCATCGTTTCTTCCTACACTTTGCTTAGCGGCCAAAACAGCGCGTCACCTCGACGACCACAACAAGGGCGCGATGCAAGGTATTGTCCGTTCATTTCTTTAATGTTTTAGTTCCTTAGTCGACACGTTGAAGTTGATTGCTCATCAACCCACAACAAAGTATAGCCAGCATTGATTAGTGATGCAACTTGTGCTATCAAAAGTCTATAGAAATCTAAAATCTGTAGAGAAGCGATGAGAATGCAGCTTGAGAGTTACGGATGAGCTCTGAGCTCTTCGAAGCTGGTGGCAAACTGATATATTGGAGTGCGTGTTGACAGCAATAGAAAGATCCTGACTGCGATGGCGCTTCATGCACAACATACGCTATCATGTGCACTGAAGCTACTGCAGAGCATGCCGTGATTCGAAGAAAGAATTTGGCGCAACAGCTGTACTAAGCATATGAACAATGTTCAATAACAGTTCTTAAAAAAGTATTAGGCTGCCAAATACATTGACAGCGTCGTATGCAGTGAAAGAAAAGAAGATATAACTGACGCTATTTTTTCATGCATAGAATTAGCAGAATTTGAAAGGGTATTTGAAAGGAAGCAAGTTTCATAAAGGATGACATAAAAGGTAGTATGAGAATTTCTGATCAGGATTCATCCATCAAAATTTTTCTTTAGAGAGCTAGGGCCAGTCTTTAGTCACTATCAATCCGTAATGCATTAAGCTTTCCGGATAAAATTCGGATTTAATGCCCAGCCTTGGATTCTTTTGTCAAGGTATTGTGCTGTGGCAGAAATCGATGGATTAGCAGAGTTGACTGAAATTATTCCGATTTGAAGACAAACACTCTCGGTGCAGGGGGAATGCCCTATCTGTATGAAATCACTCCGGTATAATCAGGGATCATTACTCTGATAGGCCTAGATGCGTGCCAACCGATTCCCTTTCAACAGCAGCTAAGGTCTTCAGACATCTCCAACTGAATAATTGACCAGAGGCCATTAATGATAATGAAACCTTAAAGTCTTTGAAGAATAAATTTTGTGGTCATACCTAACCGTCTTACGGTCGCTTATCCCTAGATGGAATTTAAATTTATTATTTTTGGCAAATTCAGCTTCGATGTGTTTTTTAGATCAATCTATTGATGAGGAAATCTTTTTATTAAGCAAGCGAAACATGTTGCAGTGTACAGCCGGAGATCAAAGGATGTGCGAGAGCTGCTGAAGGTGGTTTAATGATGCGCCTTCAAATGGGGCTCTGACAGATGATGAGGAAGTCAAGTTGCCAGTAGGAAGATTAGCACGATGCACCAAGGACACCGCAGCTGTCACCAACTGTATCCTTTTTCCTTGAACAACATTTTTAAGAGCATTTGATTTCAGAGACAGAAAGGATGCTTTGCTTCGAACATGGCAAACAAATTTCAGTGTGAATTAAGCGAATTGGAAGTCACAGCCTACTTAACAGGTCTCAGTGACTTAACTACACACCGCGGATTCTCTTAACTACGCTCCACGAATGAGATGCTCTAGCCAACCTTTCAAATGACAGTCCACTCATTATTCGGCCGTCCATATTGATTTATTGGCAAAGTAAAAAGTGATATTTTTCAGCTCATTATTTATTGGTATCTCCACGCGCCATAATGTCAATACAATTATACCTTAAGGAAGAAAATTATATCTCATGTAATATGACAAAAAATAAGCAAACTGTTCTAGCCATTTCTCTGGGGCTAGACAATGTGCTTTGGTGACAAATGGCATCAGAATTGTCCTAGAAATATTAATATAGAAAAACATAGGAACATTAAGCAATCTATCGAACGGGTGGCTTTCTCCCCCAAATAAAATTCTAACATGCTACTGTACGACTGTCTCTTTGGTCAAGGAAAGGGCTCTTGGATGACACTGTGGTTCACGCTCAAAACTGGTTTTGCGAGTCATAAAACATTTTTGACTTAGCGTAAAGAATGTGGACTAAGAAAGTTATCGCTTCGGCCATAGGAAGCAGCAGACGTTGTTTTGGCCTTCATTCCAGACTGTAGATTATTTGGAAAACTGCGTTTGCAAAATTTCAAGGCTTAGGAACATTTCCTTTAGAAGCCCACTTCTAGAAGATTAATGAAAGGGGAACACTACAAGAACGATTTTTGGGAAAAAGATACTTTTGTGAACTACCGTCTGAAAGAACAGCCGGACAATGGGATGCGTTCACCATCCAATCGAGGTAACTGATGTGGCAATAAATAATAATAGGACTAAGTCACTTATTTCCTAGAAGTTTTCCCAACCATCTTTTTAAGCTCAATTCAGTTCAGAAGGTTTGTGAAGGCAGTGTTGCACACCGTATTGCCCCCCTTTCATCACTTTTGCCTTCAAGACTAGAATCAACAGACAGGTACCGAACCAGCAACCTCCTTGACCAGTCATGAGCATTGTCTGCTTGGACGTAAAAGTTCTGAATAGATGTCTTTCCTGTTCCTATCAGTTCGCATTACAAACATTTATTCAGCAAATCACTTTTGGCGGCGTTCCTTGAAGCTTAATGATTTGATGAAGTTACTTCGCTATTTTATGGTCAGCGGTAGTTATTGTCCAATATGAAATTATGGGTCTTGAGATTTGGCAAAAGAGAATCTCAAAACAATAATGTTCCAACATGAAATGCACCAGTCTTCAAGATGTTGAGCCTGTCACTAGCCCCGCTGTTCTTACTGACCCTTTATGTCAGAACTCATCAAGCCTTATGATGATTAACTTACTTTGGTGTAGGCTCAGAGAACGACCCTTGCCCTAGACAAACTGATTTGAAACCAAGGATGGGCCTACGGAGATCGATCCTCGATTTCTGACATCGTACCTTTCTCAGTTTAATGACAACATTGAGCGGCGATTAATAAAACGCCACTTTTTGTACATTGGATCGATATCTGACATCGCTCCTGGACAACAGAAATCTATTCCGAATTGGATTTTCTTTTGTTTGAATTGGTAAATCTTTTCATATCTCAAAGATTAATGTCTAAGATGCGATTTTAAGTCGCTTTAGGACAAAGAATTTAGGACAGCTTGTTACACGAAGAGATTTAATAATGAATTCTGGGTAACTTTGGCAGAAATTCTTATTCGCTTATATTTATTTTGAAAGGATGAAAAATGTAGTTAGATGGAGTCAAAGGGGCGAAACTTGTAATCAAGAAGCAAGAATTTAGAAGCTAGACACAAATAATATTTCATCAATTGGGAAAGCAATCGACTCTTTATAAAACATTCTCTAACAAAGTGCAAACGCTGTTACATTATAGTGACAGCCTTTTTCCTTGTAGCTTTGACATCAAATAAGCCCATATATTGGAGTGGTGACTACCTGTTCATTCCATTCCATTGAAATGTGTTATTGAGCGTCGTTTCGTGTGAAGTTTTGTATCAGCTTCCGGGTACAATCTTAGCCTAACCTTTCCTTGTAGCCTTTCATTTAAGTGACCTTCAGTAAGACCCTTTACTTTCGCATCTATTCGTAGATGCCAGCTATTAACTGTGGATTGTTAGACTCTAGGTACAAATCATTCGTCATGTGACTGGATTGTTATTTCTAAATAAATGACATTTTAAGGTGAAATCGTTAGTAGAAATTTATACTGAATGAAGGTTGGAAGTCTGCAGTTAGTTAAACGTCAGTAGATTGAAACTTCAACAAAGGAAAATCTATTCATGTCAACATAGACTGAATGGAAAACAAATGAAGTTAAATGGGTAAAGAGGCCTCACCAGGACTACATTGCTAGAGGCGTTACAGGCATAAATAATCAACGGCTTATCTTGGGACCTTAAGCTACATTGCCCTAATCGCCACACACCACTTCAGTTAGTTACTTCTTTAAAGTAATTCGTTTTTCACGGTCATTGTGATGGGACTTGTAGTTCTAAATTGAAACAGAGTTCATTCTGAGCTCAGGTATTGATGTTAGGTTTTAGTCGCTATAAAGATTGGCACGATGCTTTTGGCATATCAGGTGGTGGTGCTAGAGAATCGGCCATTGAAGACGATCTACTGACAGGGGATCTACTGGAGCCAATGTCATAAGAGCTTCATTTTGAAAGGAGACGGTGCTTCTTGGCAATTTGGCAGAGGCGACAGGCCACCCCAATTCAATCCAAGCTTCACAGAAAGGGGTGGGCGCTTGCGAAGATACTTCGCCGAGTGAGGTCAGAAATAAGTTGAAACTGGGCTGACGAAGCCATCACACGAGAAGGTTGAATAAAACAAGCTTTTCACTTTGAATTCATAAATTATCGACCATTTACGATAAAATTTCACAACATCCTTAACGACACCACTGTCGTGTTCTTTCTCACAACCGTATCTACGTCCAAAAGCCGCAAAAAGCCGTCTAAATATGATAGATAAAAAACCGAATGATAAAAAGCCAAAAGAATTGCTAATGCCCAATGGCCAGTGGTATAAACACCGTTGGTTTTTGGAGCAATTAACGTAATTTGGTTTTCACTCTTTGACTTCAAGCCAACTAGGTCGAAGGGTCAAAAACCCGAGACATTTCTGATATGGTAGGGCCCACTCGGTTTCAAAGCGATTGTTGGAATTGGTGGGAAATGAAATGATTGCAAAGAAGCGGATGTCGAGCATTTAGTAACACTGATAAACCTGATATCGTCTGAAGCACGGACCTTAGCGCAAAAAGAAACAAGGAAATCCAGGCCATTTGTTTGCGTATGAGACATAGACTTTGGTGATCGTAATCAAGCCGAGTGAGCGGACTCGAATCACGGCGAATTGTTGAGGGCTCTAGGATAGTAGGTACACATTGGAAAATTAGAGCAACGATTCGGGGGTTCGGCTGCAACTTGGGGAGCCGCCAGCAAGAAAAAATAGGGTAGACAGGGGTTATTGTCATCGCCCCCACCTGATTTATGCATTGACACCCTTGTTGCGGCATTGCAAAGGGATACCGATTGCGACTTGTCAAATAGTACCTGAGGCGAGGTGCCACTCGTATGGGGCTCAAGGCCTGCCTAAAGCCGCACTGGAACTGGGTCTTTTGATGTTATTGTCTTTAGGAAGCTGCGAGCCATTGCGAGGGAATATTGAAGCGCTATGAGTCAATAAAAATACTCATTATGCCGTACAACAGCATGGTTACTGGCATCTTCCTTTCTCCCCACGTCGAAAATCTCCTGCATCCCTACCATTTGGGACACCGTTAGAAGCAAAAGCAGCGCAAAATGCATTGGTCAATTTTGAATAAAAGCAAGAAAAGGCAGAAATTGGGGTTTGCAGACCGCCAAATGACACACTGACTGAACAAGGTCATGCATTTTTGATACACTGACTTTCTACTTTTACACAAGGAAGGTGAAACACTAAATCCTAGCTTTTCAACATTCACCAGCAAACGATCAAGCAACTGAAAGTATAGATAATATCACAATAAGGATTTATTGGGACATAAGGAATGTTATTTGTCCCAAAGAGATTCTGATTCAACTTAAGAGTTCAGTCACAGATAAGAGTTCAGGCGGCAAAAGTTCTACATCAAGCGTTCCATGTGGACCCACTGTTCAGGCTTCGCCAGGAGATGCGGGATATCGAAGAGGCAGCTGCTCTCACCTCTGGTCACTGCTATCGAACAGCCCTGGTGAAACAACTTGCAAAACGCGCATAAAAAAACAAAGTTTAAATGAAAGAATTGCTTGGTTTCGAGACAGTATGGCTTTGGTTTCCACAATTATGATGCAGAGATTAACTGCTAAGGATGAATAATTTTGTTTCAACTCCATAATAGCAGGATTTGTCAAATGAAGATACTTCCCATACCAACAAGATTAGGCAGTCAGGATCTGGTGAATTGCCTGGGGCAAGTCTTCGCGTCCTTAACTTAGAAGCATTGCTTCACGTCGTTTAAATTTCGAGCATATAGGAATAGGATATCTTTAATTACATTGAATATAGCAATCAGTTTAGAAATCTCGATATGATTTGCCTCCTTTTGTGACTGCTTGCTATAGGGACCACAGGAGTCTTGAAAGGAAATGACACTGGTTTTTTCCAAGATACCATCGCCCACCATCATGATTCAGCGACAGAGCGAGCAGCGAGGTCGTGGGTGTGCTTTATGACTTCGCCTGGTGCATG
Source organism: Nemopilema nomurai (assembly GCA_003864495.1). Lineage (NCBI taxonomy): Eukaryota > Metazoa > Cnidaria > Scyphozoa > Rhizostomeae > Rhizostomatidae > Nemopilema > Nemopilema nomurai. Next base: position 1,691,288 of record ML133495.1, on the reverse strand, counting down.
ACGTCATCTTTTGGGCTAAACAGAAAATCACCAATCTTTGCAGGCCAACCAACGAGCGGTCAAAATGCTCTAAGCTTGGAGAACACAGGTGTAACAAAATACCACAAATAAAATGTTGACTTATTCAGCAAGCCTTGTTTGTCGATTCGAGAAAATTTCTTCGATGTATGATTGCCTTACATCTAGTAACGTTGAGATGCATTTAATTGCATGGTCTTTTAAAAGTTATGAGTTTGGTCATTGGCTTCAAAGTAGCCCATAGTTTAAAAACCAGACAAAAGGTTCTCTATCCATTATTCACAACCAAGGCCCTAACAACACGACAAAATCTCGCAATCGTCGTTCTTCCATAAACCATATTTGGGGTATGAACACAGACACATCCCAAAACATACGAGGTTATAGAAGTTGATCGCCATAATATTTTGAATTTCACTAATGTGAAAAGATGTCTTTTCTTGTTCAACAAGCTACACTAAGTGGTGGGCAACCTCAGATTAGCTACTGTGATAAAAAAGTTAGTAATTAACGTGAATGCCAAAATGTGCCCTATAAACTGTAATGCCAAGGTGGTTATGAAATCGTTAGCTGATATATAAGTAATAGATAGACAGCCATATTCCGTGCCTTTAGTTACCTTAAACTGATCATTTCTGTGCACACTGCAAATCGGACTAGAGTAGCAGAGTATTTTGTGAGTTGAACGTCGGATTCTTCAAGTTACTCTGAATTTTTATATTGGCAAGTGTTTCTGACTCACAATGTAGAACTATGGGGAGCCTTTTGTTCTTTTTTCAGTCTAATGTTCGGTCTTAAGCGACACATCATATCTGATTCACTTGCGTACTTTTTGCCTAAATAACAGGTCAGCATATGTCCAGGTCTGCGTAATGTTCCGCGCGCGTCACGGAAACAACCCTCCAGACTTAGGCCAAGCGGTCAATGCACAATCGCAGTCAAAAGGGCCTGCTCGTCTACGCAAGTCGTAGCATCGCACCGCACCGCACCGCTCAGGATGATCGAAGTTTCATGAATCGATAATGGACATGGCAGAAGCATTTGATCTTTCGCATTATCTTAACTCCTGGTGAATCACTAAAAATTTATATTTGGTTTTACTCGATACTCATCAGAGTGAATAGCAATTGCTAAACGACCAAAGAAAGTTGGGAAATGAAGGGTTTATCAATTTCTACCTCAACAACCTTCAGTTCTAGCTTCAAGTACTCTAGAGATTATCAACAAGAATATGAAGTGTTTTGCGCGTTTACCAAGAAACAGGGCATGATTGGTAGCCAAAACTTCAACATGCGGTTCTAAAAAACTAAACGAAATGTTATCTTGTTCCTTGCTTACACCGATGCAAACAATTCAATTCAATATTGCTTTCATACTCGTTACATGAACTGTTGCATTTACATGCACAAGTCAAATGGCAGTAGTTGAGCGGTTAGGCCATATTCGTATCTTTAAATTATCTGCAATGATTGCTTTACCTCAAAAATTGACTTGCGAAGAGTGGACAAGACTTTCCTGATTCGGTAAACACCCCTTTGTTGATGAAAAGAGTTGTTTTTCTTGTTTGGCTCTCTCTTCAGTCGAAAATCGATTTTATGTCATACGACCTTTGTCAGATCGATTCGAATTAATTTCCCTAATTTCCGTGTAGTTAATAAAAAATTTTGTTTTTCTATCATTTTTTGAATATCTTCTTTAAATTCTGCGAACTGCACAAGAGTTTATCATCTTTAAATGCGTATTTCATTCGATGATTAATCGATTATGATACTAAAAAGAAGGCCGCCATTGTAGAGCGATTGGTTGTGGAAGGCTTGCTCAAGTCTAAATCACTCGAATGAACCCTTAGGTCTCTATGATCTGACCTCTTTGTGCATCACAATTTGATTGATTCAGGCAAGACTATTTTCTCAGAACATACCTGAGGAGCGAAACTTCGGTTATCGGTTTGCATAAATCATTGTTGGCCAAAACATTCGTTAAAAATATAAATTCTCACTGATGAAGTATGCCTCCCTAAAAGTGAACGTATTGCAACAAAGCAACGATTCTCAATTGCATTTCTGCCGAAAGATGTTTACTTTAATTGTAGGTTATGCAACGCAACGTCCAACAGCTGGAATGAAGAGCTACTCAATTGCATCTGATTCCTACAGTGCTGCACCATCTGTGTACCTTTGCATGTGGAACAAGAGACATGTGACAGCTAACCCAGTTAACCGGCTTTGTGCTACTGTCTGCTTAAACAGAATAACAAAAGCACTTCGGTTTACTTGGAATGAGCTTTGGTCGTCCGCTTACAATAAATTAAAAGCAGGAAAGCAAATTCGAAGAATCGTTTTCAAGCCAGAATGCTTGAAAGCTCTCTATGCGAGGTAGGAAGAGCCTTAGGCCCTTTCAAACTTCAATGCAAAATATGGCTACATCAGCATGCTGCCTGCCGTCAATATCGTGAGGTTGAAATTGACTCGCTGCATACTTAAGGGTAGAAAACATCAATTAGACTTAAGAAGATTATAAACCACTTTTATCAATGAAATTGCCAACATTTCTATATCAATTTTACATGAAAAGCTGGTTACTTGGTAACATAACGACTGCGAACAACCTCAAGATCAATCTCGTTGACTTGATGAAACAAAATTGTTTAATTTCAACGTAACATTCCAAGCATTATGATAACGTTATTCTGAACCTTTCCGAATGGTTGGTTCTTTCTTCAATAACCCACCAAACATTCTATTGACTTCCCAGCAGAATTATAAGGAATCGCTGCATTAAAATGAAGCACAGATTCGGTTTTCTCGACAATGATAATCTGCGTGTAACTACTTCCAAAAGGCCACCCATGCACAAATAATGTCCCCATTCTTTACAAACAAAAACCCTACCCACGAGCGACAGCAAATTGTACTTTCGGATGAACGCAAGGCGAACGAGCAACTTCTGTAGCAATCGCGTTGATTTGCTTCGTCTCGCATCCAGAAGCGACACACAACGTCCAACACACGAGGCAGTTCACAAATTTGACCATAACTTGTTTTTTCTCAAAAGGAAAAGTTCCTTCTGCAGTCCTGTCTGATGTGATCTTTGAAATAACCTTCCTTTGCAATGGAATGTGACAGCACACAATACGACAAGACACTGTAGAAAGGTCGAGCTACGAGACCCTTTAACGAGTGTGACTTACTGGTAGGGGTCATTTACTTGATTTCAAAAATTAATGCTGATCCTTTCAGATATTTTGAGAAAATTACCGTAAATTTGCAAAGGCTTCTAGCAACAGCTACTTCAGGTTTTTAAGTTAACAATGGGAAACGGATTAGTGAGGGGTCTGGTAAGAGCCACGTCACACATTGCTGACTGTATTCATCTGGCGAGACTTTTTAGAAAATTATGCTGCTGGCAACCAAGGTGTCCTTAGTTCTGGCCTGCATGAACTATTATGCATGAGTATAGGTGAGTCGTTAAAGGCAAAGTAAGACGTATTACACCAAGTTCTCTGGAGTGATTGATTAATTACGCATGAACATCTTTGAATCGCGAATGAAGAACAGTTGAGATGCATACCAGGATGACGAACAAAAGTTTTAAAGTCGAGTAGAGCTCGTACACCAAGAAAGGTAACACAAGAATGTCATCTGCTTGCTAATTTAAGTTGGTTCAGACTTGTGAATCTAGGCTATTTCGTCATCCAGTCAATATAGCTACGAATACGGGCAAAGCGTTGTCTCAGAATTGTTTGTGTCAAATTAATTTATTGACCAATTGGAGTAGCTATGCACACCTAAAATTGTGGCTTAATTTCTTGCAATAAGCAAAGATGAGGTGCAGGCCTAATCAGATTTTGTTTCAGGCCACCATGGGCGGTCATCAATTCTTATTGAAGCTGTAACCAGGAAATCATAAAGAAAGAATTCGATTCGGTACGTGTTAATAATTTAGTTAAAATGAAGGCGACAGTTTAATCAATATCTATATTCAAGTTACAAATCTAGGTTTACATTATACTTTTATTAACGAATCTTGACTGGAATTGGTATTAAGCGCTTCAGTTTAGATTAAAAGGGCAGACAATGCGATGCTGGCTCTGAATAGGGAACACGGTCGCAAACGAACAGTGGCACACAAACAATACTTGTCTGTCATTAGCATAACACCCAGATTGAAGGATCACCCGAAATCCAACTAGTGTAGTTACGTTATGATCGCAAATCACAAAACAAAGCAACCCAAAATTAACAAGATAAACATCATGAAATACGAAGAGCTAAATTGAAGATGTCATTCAATAGGTCATCACCCTGCAGAAAGAAGAGCATAAAGAGATGACGGTGGGCAAACTGGCCCACGTGGATTTTTACCGCACAAGAAGCTACTCTCGCGGTGATTTCTGGCAAATTGTCGTGTTGGATACAAACTGCAATAGAGCTTTTTACAACGAATTAATTGAATTGTCAGCTTACTCGCCCATTGAATACCACCCTGGTCCAGAACCATGACCTTAAATGACTGGATACGGCGATGTGGTAGGTGGCGAATACAGTGTGAAATGTTTAATTATTCAATCTTGCTGCTTGTTCCTTAAGACAGATCTCAAACGTTCTGGTGAAAGAGGTGAAAGCAATATGGTTACTCGAATTAACCTTCCCGAAACCAACGCAAGCGAGACGGAATGCAAATCTGCTTTCTTCTTTGTCGCGTTTAAAAGCTTACTAGTTGTGTAATGAGCTTCAGGGATATAAATGTGAAAAATTATTCTACAGGTAATCTACGTTCGCCAGGTTACACCAAGGAAGTAACGAACTTGGGTATCTTCACTGCTGTCGCTTAAATAATTTACACTGAAATCCATTGAAATATTTCAAAGCGTGCACTTAATAACTTAGTGTAAATTCATATATGCAATCTCTATATAATTATGGTACATGACAATTTTCCACTTAAACAACATCCTGGCTGCCCATACAGTGACCGTTAACGTACGGTGTGAGCTGAGTACTAGTTTCATTACATGGTAGGGTCCTGTTACGTGTATACGCATGCATATGGCACGGCTCCAACTACGCGATATGTGGCAATGCCTTGGCATTCTTTCAGGAACTGAATGCAGCGAACCATTTAAAGCGTGCTGCGATGCACTTCGCCGCCACAGCGGCCTCCAGAGCACGTCGCAACCACAGGGGCTTCAAGAATGTCCCAAGTCAACGAGAGGTAATCAAATGCACTTTCTGCAATGGCATCGATGTGCGGTAATGATCGGTATTCGCCGTTGTATGCCGCTGAAATTGCAGATCAGTGTCGCGTTGACACTGGAGAATAGGTAAGGCTGACAGCATTGACAGAAGGGCACGAATTCCAGCCGGTCCGTTAGGGAAAACGTCGCCGATCTGCAGTAGCCTACGCAGCCGTAAATGGTAGGCAGGTGTCCCTCAACGCGACAACGCGAGTCCACTATTCGCAACCTCAAAGGCTTCATTGCACATTTATTAAAAGTCGTAGTTAACTTCTTCTCCTTCCGGTGGGCGTTCGAAAAAATAGCAAGGCAGGTCAAAACGAAGCAGATCGTCAACATCTTCCCTCCAGTCCTGCGACAGGAAATAGTCTCATCAGTACAAGCTTAGTCAATGCATGAAATTGAAAGATGTTGGAATTAAAACAATAATTAACACGTGAGTATAACAAAAGAAGCACTTTCGACAACAACTCCGAATCCCCCCCCGCCCCTCCCCCTCTCTGCAACCTTGGTCAATAGTAGCTTGCGTTGTGCTATTTAATCATTATATCGTCTACTATTTGCAGTTCCTGCTAGCAATTATCAAATATAGGGTCGTCTCTTAGTCGAACACGAATGCCGTACAAAGCCACATTTGGCGGGTTCAACTTCTGATGTTCTTTGCAAACTGGGCATCAAAACAGCCAAAGAGGCCTATGTTCTCATTGGTGCCTTGTGAGAAACAAACCATCCAATTATAAGAGGCCAATTATAACCATCCATGTGTATAGTGCAGTGGTTGGTCTACTTCATCATCAGCTAAAAAGCTAACAACCCTCACAAATAACGGACTCCAAAATAAATAAATTGAGCGTAACAACCAAACTAACTATTACGTCACGACCTCGTTATTAAATAGGGTTTTGGTACAAAGCCCTCCTGAGATGCCACAAGTGCTTCAGTAGCTTCAGTTATACTACTATACGATTTCTATCATCAATATACAGCCAATTCAAATTTATTCAAAGCAACGTATATCCGACCCCTTCGCTATGAGAATCCAAAAAAAAGACCTTTCATTGTTCCCAGGTTCCAAGTCCCCACCTGTTTACAGCAACTCTTCATAGGAAGAGCCGATGCTAATGAAATAAACAGACTGCACTAAATAAAGACCTTTTACGACTGCGAAACAGGGATCATCAATGCTGCAGAAGAAGATCACACCCCACGTTGGGTTTATTCAGTATTTCATCTAATTAGCCCTTGAAATATCGGCGCCATATATGTAAAAATTTGAAAAAGAGTTGGAGAAATGAAAATATTTTGCAGGCCCTTGGAGAAAACGTCGAACGCTCGATACCAATGGCTTGCTTACAGTTAGCAAAAAAAGAAAGCAAGGCAAATGAAATTAAGAAACATTACATGACTTTGAGAGCAGGTTCCCAGGTGAAAGTTCCACTAAGGGTGTAAGAAAGTTGGTAAAGTGACCCTAGATCCTTAGGACGTGGTTTGGAGCGTTACTGAAATTCGTTTTCATTTCAAAAACAAGCACAATAATGATAACCAGCGGACACTCTTCAGTTTGATTTCAGAGAAACTGCATATTTTTCTAAGAGCTAAAGCCATTAGGAGTGTCGACAAAGAGTGCTTTTGCAGTTGGAACAACAAGCCTTCTTAGCAGATAACGGGTCTAGTTTGTTTAAAGCGACGGTTGGCTATTGGGCGTACCAAAAACGAGATTAGCTGCCAGTAGCAATGCTCAGCACTTGCTGACTGCCGCAGCTTGAAAACGACTGCCACAGCTAAAGAGAGAGCACAGGACAAAACAGCGACCACTACCCATTGAAAACTGAAAGATTAAAGAGGAGTATGCTGGCAGACATTGAATTTTCCCACACTGACTTGCCACACAGGAGCCACACCGGGCAAAGTAGGGCTATTAAAAGCAGCTCGCATGGGAAACGTTGCTCACTGTTCACATGTAATAACAGCGCCCCACACGGCAGTAGCCAGTGACATTCAGCCCACACGAAGCTGTTCGATCCTGAAATGAACATGTAGAGATTCGCTTTCAAGAGCCTTCTCCGTCGACACAGTGCAAGGTATTGTTAATTCACTGGCCAGTCTTCGCCAGCAAGACGCTCTCTTGAGGCAACTCAACACAATATACGAAAGGCAATTGTCAGTTGTAGACGAAGGAACTGTTTACTTTAGGGACCCCAACCTTAACTTTCCTCATCCATTGTACGTTTCGATACCGCTTGATCTGAGCACAGTGCTTACCAAAAAAGATGTTAAAAGGCCTTTTAATTCTACTTTCAATGAACAGCCTGTTAGTAAACGTAGGCAAAAACACTTGTTTGCAATGGGCCTCTCCAGAAAGTATTCTGATGTATTGTACAAAAGTGAGAATTCCCACGTATGTTAGCAGATTGGTAGCAAGACTCAGAAGTCAAATGCTTCGTAAGGATAGGGCCTGCTTAAGCACTTGAACGATATGATTGAGGGGCTCCATAAGCAATCTCATACACGAGCTGCTTTCCTGGTTTATAGTTATCTTACATATTTCAAGCAGAAACTGCTATTCCACTAGGAGCCTAGAGCGAGCTTAATGTGCGTGCAAGCTTAGTGTAAGCGCAAGCTCAATGTAAGAGCGAGCTCAATGTAAGAGCGAGCTAATGTGAGAGCGAGCTAATGTGAGAGCGAGGTTAATGTGCAAGCGGGCTTAATGTGCGAGCAAGCTTAGTGGAAGAGCGGGCTTAATGTAGGAGCGAGCTTAATGTGCAAGCGAGCTTAATGTGCAAGCGAGCTTAATGTGCAAGCGAGCTTAATGTGCAAGCGAGCTTAATGTGCAAGCGAGCTTAATGTGCAAGCGAGCTTAATGCAAGTGCGAGCAAACATAAGAGCTAGCTGAAAGTAACGCGAGCTCAATGCAAGAGCGAGTTTAATATGCGAGCGATGTTAATGTAAGATCGAGCTTAATGTGCAAGCGAGCTTAATGTGCGAGCAAGCTTAGTGGAAGAGCGAGCTTAATGTAGGAGCGAGCTAATGCAAAAGCGAGTTTAATGTGCAAGCGAGTTTAATGTGCAAGCGAGCAAACATAAGAGCTAGCTGAATGTAAATGCGAGCTTATAAGAGCGAGGCATCATTAACGCTCAGGCAATAACTGTATTTGACGAAATCGTTACCGAAATAATGACGCTAACGAGTCATTGCGTAAAGTACAGCAGCAATCTTGAATTCAGAAGATTTTACTTTCGGTTTTTGCTGATGCAGATCGATGTTTGACAAGCAGTTCCTTTGATGACCTAAAGAGCGTAGACCTAAAGTGACGAGCTTCAGTCACTGAGAAATGGCCAGGCCCGTTAAGAGATTGTCACGATAGGGAGGAGCAGATAAAAATTAACCTTTTGCACACAAAGGTCAAATCAAGATATGCATCTGTAAAACAAACAACCAGAGATGTTCTCTTATCAAACATCAAAGCCTCAGTGACGCAGACGCACTGATGACTAAGAAGTCGTGCAGTTCGCAGGAAGAATGATGACATCAGAAAAAAGCTCGAAAGTGGAGTCACGGTCATTGCTGACCAGAAAAACTTGCAGGTTTGTCTTAGACATTTGATGTTTTCTTTCCACAAAACTAAGATAGAGAGCTTGAAGACCAAAATGCTCTAATTTGATGTGCATTAAATATAGAAAGGCCCATGTTAAATTGAAGACGCTGGATCTCTGGTGAAATTTTGTTTACGGAACAAAGTGAGGGCGGACAACACTAATCACGTGACATATTTCCACAATACATTTCTTTGAACGTTTTACGACTTTTCTGTAGACCCGTACGTGGAGAAATAGAAATTAGACCTACAACATCATTAAATCTGTTGTGATTTTCTCTTCGAAAAGAACGAAAAGATATGAACAACAATACAAATGAAATAAAAGCGAAGGTGTAAATTTTCATTCCGTTCATTATGAAAACCCTTGAGAGGCAAGGTATTGAGACCTCGCTCCCTGCAAGACCTAATGTCAGTAGAAATTCTACAATCGTCATTACTTTCCTTTGTTGAAAAAATGAAATTGGTCTAATCGAAGGACTTGAACCGATCATAGCATTAGACAAACTTAAAATGACAAGCCTCGAAATCTCTTGAGTTCATACCAGAACGAGGCTAGCACTAACAAAACTACCCTGGAAACGAGAGTAGGGCAATTTGACCTAGCTCTAGTGCCAAAGCGATAAAAATATAGGCCCGTAAAGAAACGGGTAACTAGAGAAAAGGAAAGGGAGCCCCAATGGTGAGCTGCCCCGAGGCCCCTTCGCGGCCGTCGGCCTGCCTTAGCAACGCGGAATTCTCCAACATGCCAAGCGCCTAAAGAAATATAACCTTTGAAACGTCAGTTGCCAAGGAACTTAGAGGGTGGAGTCCCGTTGCAATTGTCAGGTTTGAGTGAATCAGCCGCGTAAAACCTTTTCAGAATACGAGCTTTTAAAGCTTCTTGTTATCTAGTTTAAGGGCTTAATCAACATCAAGAAGCATGCAACTTAATTCGGTCTTCTCAAAACTGATAACTTGGGCTGGATCCACAGAACACGTAGAATCGTGGCTATGGGTATGACAAAAGCCAACCTATTCTTCAACCCCATTTTCTTTCCATTTAGCAATCGTTTCTACATTACATAACACGTTGCGGATATATGCACTTCAAGACAGGCGGTCTTAAATTGCTGTCATTTTACATTTAACAAAACTGGTATTATTTGAGATGTCACCACAAGAAATCACAACAAATTAATAACGAGAAACAGCCAAAACGCAAATTATGTGTAGGTTGACATGATAAGAACGATTTCTTTGCGAATATAAAAATCATGAGATAATGTCGATTGCTGTTGCAAGTGCGATAAACATTTTGAAGATAATTTCAGATCATGCTTTGATTCATAATATCAAGTGGTTTTGTGTCTCTATTAGAATTGATAGCGACTCTTTAAATAGAAATCTTGCATCAACTATCAATAAACCACAGTCAAGTGCATATCAAAGACTAGAAGAAGTAAGTCTGCCCCTGCTTTTGGTCCATTCAAAGAAGAAAAGTGACATCTAGAGCTGTTCTCAAAAAGACTTATCAAATAACAGACTCCAGCCTCGTTTCCTGATGTGGCCTCGCATGCATTACGATCTGATCGTTACTTATCCACGTTCAACTACAAACACGTAAGTGAACAATCGCTTCGGGGTGCTCTTTGGGGTATGTGTTATGACTAAATACCTTTTTAACGTACAAATTGAACTCCAACTTCAAAATTCAGCTTGGAGTTTCAGCTGCCGTATCCGTTGACCGCCTAACATTTAAGTTGGACCGTTAAGACTGACCGTATTCGCGCAAGGCGAGAAACAGCTACGCAGAGGGTTGACGCAGCATCTAGCAGGTACACAACATGCAGCCATCCGTACGTACACTGGTATCACCTTTAAATTTGTTTGTCATACCAAGCCAGAAATACTCAAATGGGAGTCACAAAAGCGGAGTCAAACGAGTGGTTAATTATGGAATATGCCTAGAGAGAAACATGCCCTGAATGTTGAATTGTGGGTCAGCGTATCCGGAAGGCGGGATAGTGGGTTTAGTTAAGCACAAAATGGAAAGAAATCTGGCTCGGAAATAACCCTTTTCAACTTTCGTCCAAATCCCCAAAAGATTCGTATAAAAAAATTTGGGAATGACTTAAGCATGATGACGTGTACTGAAATGACGTTTCCCAATTCATCAGCCGTCTTGCCCAAAGGCGGGAAATTCTAACTTGAAGTAAACTCATCAGAAAGAGTGTTCCACCTTGTTGGCTAAAAGCATGAATGCGTTTGCTGGGGTTAAATTGGAATAACTGGAGGCTGCTACTTATTTACCAGAGCCTGGAACAAACTTTGAATGGAAAATCGTTTCCTTAGGCTAGTGGGTGCTTGGAATTTCACGCAGTAATGACATTAAATAGAGTCCCTCCCAGTGTAAGGTTAGATAACTTTCTGTAACAATGCAACTTAAACACCAAAGCACCAAAGTTCTCAGCATGTCATCGATCCCAGGGGCAATTGGCTAGGCCGGATGGCAAGAGCGAAGTAAGAAAAGGATTTTCGAGCCGTGCTGAAGAGAAGAGGACTGCTAGGAAAAATTTGAGAGCCGCTCGTCGGCAGAGTGAAACTTCACAAAGGCCAACATCGTCAATTGGCTTCGTGCATATTTCTTGATGACCGAAATTGTCATTTGCTGTAGGTTTAAAGCATCACTGTGAATACTAAGGAAATGACAGGATATTAGGAAAGGCCATACCCTGATATAAACGAGGAAGGAAGCTGAGCGGCTTTGTCTTGTATTGTTTGGAAGGATAGTCGAAGCCGAAACGAAAAACAGGCTGACTCCGTCCGTAAACACTGCCTTGATATGGACAGATTCCAAGATACATTAGATTACTTTACAATGCACTTAACTAACAGTCTTAAGACAATACAGTCTTTGCAAGTAAAAAGGATTTTTCAGCATGTTAGCGGCTTATATTAAACGCCAACATATAACAAGACATTATCCGTGAAAACTGTTTCGAGAATAGGTAGTGTCTGGGTGAACTGCAGAAGAGCCTAAATCGTGAAATGATGTTGCCATTGCTGTTGCTATAAGCGACATTAGTCAAGCTAAACTTACGTTCAAGAAATTGCTGTCGTGGTCAACGGTTATCTGAGAGTAAACATAATCTACTGGATGCGCAAAAGTTATTCTGCGTTGCTTTCAATGTTTATTCTATTCGTCTATTTTTCTCCTTCTTACTTCTTCTGTTGTTGTTGTTGTTGTTGCTGTTATTGTTGTTGTTGATACTGTTGTTACAGCAACTGATGTGGTTTTCCTTGTTATTACGACTGTTGTCAATGATACATCACTGGTTATTCTAAATCTAAAACCCCAGTAACGAACAGACCAGCATTTTGCCCCAGAGACGCTTTCCCATAGACTAGACTTGCCCTTTTTGCAACATGCACGTCACTCGCGTAACCATATCATTCAAAGGCACGAAAAGCCATATTAGAGTTCTGATCTCTTTTTCAAAGGACAAAAGAAAAAGGAAGGACGGATAATTCAACAAAACAACAAAAATGATCAAAGTACAGGATCAGTAACGATACAATTGCCAACTGGTGACAAGAGAGATCGATAAAAATACTCGGCAAATAATCTAGTTTACCAGCTCAGTCATTCCTAAAAATCAGACAAAGCTGACAGCCTGGAAAGACTGAACCCCGTGTTTCTTATCGTCAATTTGGAAGACACAGATTTAATTCTTCTGAGGACCAATAGCACAACAACATTGAAAAGTTGTTAACCTTTGGTGCTGGCAGGCTCTATTGCGGTAGGTATAGAGAAGGTTCGCTAGCTTTAACCACTTGGCTTGAATAATTTGATTTACCTCTAAAAGCAAGCTTAGACTTTCGCATTTCGCCGTATAAAGAAAAGGCCCTAACGAGTGATTGGGAAAGATAAAGATTGGCACCATCGATAAGGAATCGTATCCAGTTTGTTAAAGCTAAGCCCTGCAACCCTTAATGATACATCTTCAGTAACCATGACATAAGTAATCGTAATGCCTAATTCGCGCTTAAGTCGATAATGTGAATCAACAGACTATAAAGAACCTCGTATTGGATTTATCCAATAGATCGGATGATCAACGCGGTGCTATTGGCTTCACAATGCAACAGCCGAAAAACAAGCGATAATGCACATTATAACCAGTGGGTGATTACACTGATGGTTGTTTGCCACGTTACAACAATCAAATGACCTTTCATTATGGATTAAGGACATCCAGCTTCCATCTAGGAAGATGGACAGAATCTACTTGGCGCGCTTTGCGCGGAACGGAATGTGCACACATTTTGTAACACCATTTGTCTCTACAGCAGTCTATCGAGGTGATAACTAACGTACATCGACCTAATTGAAACAGCTTTGAAAGAGGTGAAAAAATACTCCAGAGAGCTGCCTGGGTAATCAAAATGACATAAAATACTTAACCAGAAGATGATTCCAGTTAATTAGATCAATACCATTATCTTGAAGGATAAATATCAAAAAAGTAATCAATTTGCTTTTATGAACTCAAAGAAAGAAAAGAGATATGTCAGGATTTAAAAGGTTACTTTAGTCAATTATAATTCATTGATGTTGGGTATGGGAATCAGTAGCGAAATCGCGTCTTGATTCTAATATTTGAAAGCAATCGGGAAATGAATTTCTTATCCAATTCAGTTCATTGACCATGACTCTGGATTGGCTTAACATTTAGGCCATATTTACTTTCTTCTGGTACGACATGGAAACGGTTTAAGGTGAGATCATCTCGATCATCCCGTTCACACGAAAGCACCTCATCTTGCTACGTACGACGTGGAAGCTGTTGTTGAAATGCAACGATTCTAAAATGGCAATTACTTACGACTGCAGGAAAATGATGCAATTCAAAGCAGGTTACTTCGGGGCATGTAGTCATTGCTACCATCGGAAATAATCGGCAACTCTCCAACCGAAAAAGTGATATAAATTGGGTTTTAAACGCTTTAGAGAACAATCAGGTGGGGTATATCTTGCAAAATGCATCCACAAAATATTACAACACCACAGTGGTCTATTGGCATCAAAAGCAAAGTGATACAAAATCATATGGAGAAAGATATCATTTGCCAGGTAGAGCAGCTGACATATTTAGTACACTTTTAGTCCAACTAATAAAAAATTGCCCCTGTTCACTGCTTGCACAGAAGCTTTGTCCAGGGTGGAGTAAGTGGAACCTCAAATTCACGTGCAAAACATTCAGGTACACGCAGGGGTGACTCCACATAAAAGAACAATCAATTCTCAAAACAAGATCACGAAAATAACTACCAATAGTACGAACTTCCAGCTCGTGATAAAAGAGAGCTGTCTTCTCCTGCAGCCACAGCATTGTGTCCGCGATTGCGGGCCAGTTTTGCAAGAAGCACAGTTGGCGCCTGGGGCTTCGTGACACTTCTTTCGTGAGACAGTCAGATAAGAACCCTTACGATCACGGAGGCACATGGGGAGCAATTTCCTTGAGAATTGGGATTGCCATTCTATTTCCCGCCAGCCTAATTAGCGAGGGCAATTGCACCACACAATACTACAGGGGCATTTGGAGAGACGGCTTTCAAAACGTCCGTTGCAATAACAAGGTAACATTGGCTACCCTTCAAATTGAGGCCTAGAGTCAACTGGACCATGATCACAGGCACAAATGTTTCAACTGCAAATAAAACAATGGGTCTTTCCGTGCGTTACTTTCCAACAAGGTGGGGTCAGTTCGTCTGGTGATTGAAAAAGCAACCCAAAATGTGGATCGCTATACCAGAGTGGCCTGCTTTGCTTTAACCCTATGTAAAATGTCACTCAATGCAATGCAATTACACAAGTATACTCAGGCCCTTCACGTCTACAGCAAGGGCCTAGTGGGTGATGGAGGACCGGCTGGTTGTTCCATCCAGGACAAAGAGCAACCATGTAACTGTAGTAATGATGTAGCTGGCGGATTAATTTGTACCTAATGGACTTTGCAGATGTGCATATTTGTATAAACCGATAATAATAATTGCCTAGCTTTAAACTGTTAACACATGAAATAACTGATTTACTGAAACGTCTGGGAAATATGTGCTTCAAGTGACTTGGAATGCAGCATTCCTTTTCCTAAAGCTTCATTACTCAGTACATTCCGAACTATTAAAGAATAAGTCGTGAGCATGTAATGTTAAACAAGCCAAGCAACTGTATAAAAATTTAACACAGGTTTATCTCGGTTAGTCTTTCTGATTAGCCGTTTGTGCTCAATCGCCCTACAATTCAATACCATTTGTTGGTGTTGAAACTCTTTAGTGGTTCTTATCAGAAGGATATCAAATCAAAGAGAGAACACACATGTCGAGTTCCGGAGCGCTGTTTTCAAGAGAAAGAGGGTGTGCTCTGTGGCCAGTCGATGCGAAGCCTGCAATGGCAGTAACTCTGGGTAGAGAGAATCTGTGCAAAGGTAACAAAGACGGAGGTTGATGTGGTTCTCCTCCAGTCCTCACAAAAAGAGAAAACGCCACGATAGTAGGGCGTGGGAAACGAATTGCCCCCGTAGAAAGATACCTTAACTTCTGTTTCGGTAAAAAAACCGGTTGACAACAACTTCATCGTGTTTTTATGAGGTTACTCAGCAGCATCGCCCATGCGGAGGAGCCACCATCTGACAACCCGCTTTGTTGATTGGGCTGCATGAGAAAGAGGCTGTCAATGATCAGCCCAACATCATAACCAAAGAAACGGGCGATCACTAAAGGGAGATCAATTCATTCAGCGGTTGAACGCCCAAGCCCCGGCTCGTTGGTCGCTCTTGAACCCAAAATTCATTACATCATTACGAAAAACTTTGATCGTCAAGTTCGATCAGGAAGAGACGGACACTAATGTTCAACTGAAATGTTACGAGGTGACATTCAATTTGCATTTGCAAAGTACAATCCACATCAGAACCGCTGTTTTACGTTTGGCACATAAGCAACATTGTTGGTGCAATAAAAATCACATGATTCATGGAGTTCCTTGGGGTTATCACAGAGAGAGAGGAGAAAGAGAGAAAGAGAGAAAGAGAGATAGAAAGAGAGAGAAGGGAGGGAGAGAGAGAGAGAGAGAGAGAGAGAGAGAGAGAGAGAGAGAGAGAGAGAGAGAGAGAGAGATGTACGGCGTGCTGGTTACACCGAAAATCGCTCAACTCCCAAAAGAGAAAACTGCAGGAGAATTCCACCAAGAGAATTCCATTGCATTTTCACAGAGCTTTGTATATATGTGCTCATGTTGCATGTCAGCTGATTGCAATCAAACAACGAGCTGACCTATTGTCAAGCTTCATGACGTGGCTTGCAAATCAGCTCACGGAGAAATGAAAATCACAGACAAGGTTTAAGCTGCATCAAGTTCTTACAAAGAAAAAATGAAAAATAAGATAAAATATGATACGTCTGTGTATCCTATATCAGATTGAAGGTTAGGAGAGAGAATCGACAAGAATTGTGTAAAATAACTTTTATAATGTTTAAAGAATTCCATGTATTAGCAGCAAATCAAATGGCCCGCGTTTCCATTTTTACAAGGTCACATGGTTTATGTAGCTGACGACAAAGTATAGCTTTACAAGACAAAAGACACACCAGCCTCACTATAAATCTGATTGAAACACATCAAAAAGCGGAACAAAAACTGCAGCGTAGAAGTTTAGGCCCAGCAGTGTCGGTGTGAGTGTCAGACGTTGCGACAGCTAAGAAGACGACCAATTGAAACATTCCGAACAGGGCAGCATTTTTAGAATAAGCACCTGAGCGATTACAAAGCGCAACAGCAACAACCAAGTTTGAAAGAAAATCTTATTATGCGGGTGCAGCGATGACGGGTGCTGATAGGTGAACCGCTAACTCGGTTAAAAACGTTGTATTACTGAGGACATAAGCCCGTTCAAAAATTCTGCGATGGGGACCAATCTAATTAAATGTGGTGTCGAAAATTTCATTTGCATACAATAGACGAAAGAAACAAAATCTACGCTTACAAAGGTTACATCTGCCCTAATGAATAACATTGGAGAAATTAGGGCATTGAAATTATTCCACCATGCCATATTATGAAGAAAACGATAACGCTTATGGTTTTAAGCACTCGATCGTCTGCAAAAGGTGGTACATGGAATTCAAGAGAGAGGGCAAGTTGCTTCCATCGTTCCAATGGTAGTCTCTTTTCTAGCAAAGCACGGAAACTGAAAGGAAACTTAATTTAAGCCAAATTCAAGACCCAGGGTAAATACCACCAGTTTATATATAGATATAGAGAACAGAACATAGGTTCATGTGGAACTTACTTATTCAATTTGCATTCAAACATATAACAAGAAATATGAAATTTGATTTACGGACAAAAAGGACTCGAAGCAGAGCATACTATCAAAGGACAATGTATGGCCTCTAATTTTGCAAGCCAACACAAGGCTGATAAGAGAGTCGACCAACACAACAGTACATGGTTCACGAATGAGCATGGGTTAAGTCTGCTGGTTGATAACAGGAGTTTACGCCATCACATGGAAATCACATTTCGGAGACGAATCAAATCTTGTCACGGACTGTTAACAGGCTGGTTTAAGCCCCTTGAACCCTGACTGATCAAATCTCTCAACATTGTTTTTTAAAGTGAGTCTTCAGTGTTACCCACCACCCCCCAATCCCCACCCTTTTTCTCTTCTCCATTTTGAAATATCTTCGATTTCCAAACTCAGTCATTTGCATTTTCAAACTCCCTTTAATAGCTTCTATAGATGAACCTACGAAATTCCAACAACTGCGTCAGTTAGAAAGGGCTTTTCCGACAAGAAATGTCATAGTGCAAATTGAACTCGACCGACTTGCACTTGATGGAAAAGGGCTATACTACCCTAAATATATTCATGTCAAGTTCCTTGAAATCATACGGTAAATTCCTTATATTTGTGCCCTAACAAGATGAAGCAATGAAACTAGAAGAATTATGACCTAAAGTTTACATCATACGATCAAAGAAGATACTTTAGTATTTGGAATCATTCAAGGATCCAAACTGGGACTATTCTTTTTTCAAATTCATGTCAACACCCACCCATTCCTGGATTGAAAACTGCATAACTTTAATGTATGGTGATTGTTCTCTTGCAGCAGTACCTTCTTCCCTTAGCACAAGAAAAGTCAGGAGCAAAGGAGAGTCAGGCAGTATAAAGAACAACCAATACTGACATTTGCTAACTCTGATCTGTAATGCATTCAGAAGCTGCTTCATAGGCCAGAAGGATTCAACCCTTAGATATATTCTCAAAATTTTTTGGCATTGTCATGGCACGGAGAAACTGCGAGTTAATTTCCGAAGCAATAACAAAGTTGGACTATGCCAGAAATCAAATACTGGCGATAAACCAAAAAATTGCTTTGGGAAGATTGAAAGAAACAGGATAGCAAAGTATCGCCTGGAAATTATGCAGGTAAACCTCGGCAAGGCGCGGTCAGTTATTTTTCAAAATTTGAGTACGTCGGCGTAATGTCCGTCGGATTAAGGATAAGACTAATAAGGCAATTAAGATGAGGCTCATCGCTGTCTTAACAACGCGCCCTGCTGTTACATTAATTACTGAAAATCCTATAGATGCAGGTCATTTAATTATCAACATAATCAGTTCCATAGCATCGATGTCAGCTTTTGGCAATCAATGATCTTTAAAAACAATGCAGAAAAACTTTTGCTGCTGTAAAACGATCTGGCTGGGACGCACTGTTGGCATTTGGCAGTGCAGAATGCGTCCACTAGCCATACTTAAGGGCAGCCCGCCGGGAGAGGCCATACCTCAATAACTGCTTATTATCTGCTTTTCTAAACCCCTGCAGATAAATTGTTGCTAATCCTATGAACTGGTACCATTAACCGGTAAAGCGATCAAATAATGCATTTGGAAGCATTATACCACTGCGTGATACCGAAAATGACAGGTAACAAGAAATAATGCCTCGTGACCCTAAAATGGACCCTTATAGATAAAGGAGGTAGAATTTTGTCATCAACAGGAAGTGGCATGCAGAAGAGGGAAAGTAAGTGAAAAGGCAATAAAGTTTTAACAAAGGGAAAGCGCTGTGAAATGCATTTACATACACATAAGGGTATCCAGCTAGTGGAACAGCCTATTAGCACCGTATTAGACAAAGCTAAATCGTTCTTATTTAAGCTCGGCATTCTGCTAACAAAATTAGGATTATGGATATACCCTATTAAGAAAACTAAATTTACGTCAGAAGAAATTCCTACTGGCTGAGAAAAAAACAAATAGACGTAGAAAATGAAAATGCAAAAGAATGCATGCCATTTGGCCCATCAGCCGTAACCCTACCGCTTTGTAGCTTTACAAGAAAGGGGCAATACTTTATGAGAAAGCAAGAGTACATCTTTGCTTTTAACACATTATTCGAAAAGACTGAAGACATCATGTTGTAATCTTAGGTGCCACATAAATTTCATGGATAGAACGTCCGCTAACATAGAAAACAGTTCTCCTTGCAAGTCATTTTCACACCGAACAAAGATAACTGAAAACCCGTCACCATCACATCTTTTCAAAATTTCAATTACATAGCCTCTTATTAAAAGTATCTATTAGAAATTGGCTCTCCTTTGCAACGAATAGTAAAGTCTGCACGCAGGATTAAGAAACAGCAGCGATATGTGCTTTTGCAAAACATGAACGGACAAATACACACAAAGGCGTAAATGTGAATAATCAAGGTAGATCATACAAAGGAGGGCAGCTATTGATGAGACATAAAGTAGATCAAAACAAATTTGCAAGAAAATCTTATGAAAATTTACCAAGTTGATTCGCGTTATACCTCGTATACGTATGGCGTAATTCCTGCTCGAAAATACCTTGCAAAGAAAGTGCGAAAAAGAATTTGTGTCAAGTCACATCGTTGCTCGGTACTGAAAAATTCAATTGAATGGATTTTGTAACATGAATCTTGTAGCAAGCCACGGAAGTGTCAAAAACACTAATCAGGGAAATTTACTGGTGAATAAAAGAAACAGTGCCATCATTATTCAAACAGTCATACAACTGCATACCTGGAACAACAACATTGGCCGCCCATTTGAAATTTTTTATTTCAAGAACAAAATACATGCTAAATTTACGTCAGATATCCTATTTTGTCAGAAGCATAGAACTGGTATATTTTCATCTGAACTGCGTCTGGGGCAATAATGACTACTGTAGTTATGGAGGAGGAAACAATGTCTATTATAGCAATTGAAAGTGCAATGACAATGTGGAAATCGACAAAGCCCTTGGTGATTCAAACGGATTGCGAAAAAAACACGAATTGTGAAAATGGAGTCAATGTGAAAAGGAGATAGCGAAAAGAGAAATGGCTGCAAGTTAGAGAAGCTTCAGCAGAGGTAAAAGTAGAGTCTGTCATGGGGAGGAGTCTGTGAAGTACGTTTCCTTGCATTTGAGTGAAGGCTAAGGAAGGATGTTATGCTGGAAACCAAGATGCTAGTTTTGATCAAAAAGTTTTAAAGCCAGTAGTAGCACATCACCTTAAGAGAAATACGGAATCTTAAATAGATTTAATGCCAGTAAGAAGGCACCCATTTCTTATCTTCTCGAGGTCTCCAAACTGCTTCAAAACCAAACATTGGGGAACTTGGTGATTGAAAAGTGTGCGCAGATATTCAGCAAAATGTGATTAGAATGTCTGGCAGATAAGATAAATAAAAAAGCATCTTCAAACTTTTCAGCCAAATTTCTCTAAAGGTGCATTTATCTTAAATAACTTAAGATAACAATCATCTGCTTTCAGTTGTTCTAAATCAGCGAAATGACCGTTATAGAAGGAGGTAGCAGCCTCAAAGCCAGCTGTTTCTTAGTTTATCACTCTGAAAGTTGAATTCCATTCACAGATTTATCAGCGTGGAAAGATAAATACAGAGAGAAGATTATTTTCCAGATTGAGGCATCTCTAATCAAGGTTTCCAGGCTTCCAATCTAAGTAGTAACCAACTACTTGCAGTGAAATATCTTCTCCACGTCAAAATTTTGCTCCGTTAACCAACATGACGTCACAGTTTCAATGTTCAAGGTGGTTCGTCAGGCATTGTCAGTTCGTCGTCCTACCTTAACTAAGCCATGAATGTCTCTGGTGCTACCTGGAACTAATGACTTCTTTTCTTACTTTGAAACAGCGATACCCCTCCTTTTAAATGCCTCATTTGATGATGTGCAACTAATTAAGGCAACAACATGTCGCTAACTTTAAGTCAATGAGATTAACCTGCTCTTGGTAAAATCAAAATGAATTCTTGCAGTTATAATATTAATACTCGGGTTTTAATAAAAACGTAACGACTAAACAAAATTATTTTTTTCATTTTCTTTCACCAAAGAGAACATGAATAATCATCATATGTAATTGAAAAAATGTCCTTAACATTTGGAAATAAAAACTGGAACCAAACTAGTAACTCTTAATGAATTATCAGTACATAAATCTCGCGAAAAACTTTTTAAAAGAGAATTGTTCCTTTCATAGTAAGAAGAAAATGCTTTATCTTTATAAGGAAAAATCTTTCGACCATCCAGATTGCGCCAAAACTTACAGAGACGCAATTTTTGTATCATTGGGCAAGTTTCATCGTCTTTTCATTTAGGCTTTTTCGGAATCTGTCTACATTTCTATGCAAAATTCAATTCTGATAGACGGATAGAGCTCGTATTTTCACCTGGACACTGATTGGTTATTCATGCCCTATTCTCACAATTTTCAAGATCCGCCTCTGGCGATTTATTTTGTAGGTCTTTGGTCAATTTCTGACGCTTGCAGACTCAAGCAAGATAAATGTTTAAATGCTATAATCATGTTTCCAATGTTCCTCGTTATTGTCAAGTTTGGTACCGTGAAACTAATAAACATAGAACAAAATAATGACATTTATGGAGGACGATAAATTTCATTAGCATGACATTGCTGTTAATATCACCGATATTATGATTATTACTTCTACTTTCAATCAAAAGAATTTAAGATAGTGCTCTCAGCGATAGGTTTTTATCAGAGCGGACAGTCAAGCAAAAGACAGAACATTTAAGGAATTTGTAATCGCGAGTAAAGCCAGAAGATAAGACAATTTTCCAAAGCAAAGATCAGCAGATATAGCCCCTGTACGTTCAGGAAAAGGAAATTTATTGGTGGCAGAAGAGAGATTTTATCAGGATTAAACATTATCAGAATCAGACATTGATTCAAAATGAAGGGAAAGAAGGCTTGCGAAATGTCAGATTACGTTAAATGCTTTAATTGAACTGAAACCAAGATGACTAATCCTAACTCTGTCTCATACAGAGTATCAACATCTAGAGTCGTTGCTGGTGCTAATGACGAGATTCACAAAACCAAGGCATCCAACAGTGCAGAAGAACGCAGAGAATACATACAGTCCAGAACCCGCCCGATTCGTTCTTAGCTAGCCGGGGCTTACATCTCCACTGGGCCTATTTTCTCGGTACCATTTTGATTCTTTATCGGATATTTTGCATTCCGAGGGGCATCAATCACCAAAGTTTGAATATGATCGCAAATTTTACTGATTAGGACAAGACATTTGGCGCACCTTAAGCTTGAGCCTACATTTAGAGACGGATGAAGCATCGAAATAAAAATATCCGAATGGTCTTTCTTTGTTAGAGCAAGACATAACCAAACAGGACATGGTGTTGCCTTGCGGTAAAAAAGCGAAAGCATTGATTAGGGGGATAAAGAAAAGACTCTTAAGGACTAAAGCTTCCTAGCAAAATAGCTTCGAAAGCACCCAGACGTTGTCTGAAGACAACGTAGCAATTGCGAGTACAGAAACATTGAAAGGTATCTCAGAATATCTGGTATCTCTTGGAAATCAATTTTCAAAAAACTAAATCCTACAGCCGTAAGTCGCATACGTAATTGGCGATCTTTACATCTTTGGCTTCATGAAGAACTTCCGCCAACTCAGCCGCAACGTGGGAAGCGAATTCCAATTCAGATCATTGCTTTGCCTATCAGATTAATGGGGAAGGCCACGCCCCACTGAGAAGAAACTACGTCGTTGATGACGTAACAATCTTCTTTTCGTGCAGAATGTAGTTCTGGCGTGAAAACCCGAACTGTTAAAAACCACTGTTCTCCTAACCTAGCTCAAACCAAGGTTTTAATAATTCCCAGAACATAGAATGTATAAAGATGCAGTTACCTTGTCGATAGTGAGAACTTCGGCTCCATAATCTGTGATCAAGATGGTATGCTCAAACTGTGCAGCTCTAAAATTGAGAAAACGTTTGTTATGATAGATACCCTGTGGGCAAAACGCCATTATGAAAAGTGTAGAAACCTGAGAACCCTATGACGATGCTGAAATATCGCGCATTATCCCCAAATAGCAACTGCTAGGTTCCAACAAGCCACAATTCAATAGAAAAACAGAGATACGAACTGTTGAAAGCAAAAACATTAATCCTGTTCAAATTTCAAAACAGAAATGTAAACATATAAATTTAAATCTACGAACTACAAAATACAGAAGGACAAGAAAAGTGTCAGAAACTGTCATCCGTTTTTGCCTTTTTGAATGCTTTCAAATGTGCATACTTAAGATCATTATAAAATATTAGGACAAGACATTTGAACAAGACAGACAAGACAAGACATAAAACATTATAAAATATGCAATGAATTATCACAAGTCTACTTTTGAAGACATTTCGTTGAAGCGAGGTTGAATAGTCTGCGAGTCTCCCTTTCAACGGAGGCAACGGAGACATTTCGTCAACTAAGGCAGTATTAGTTCCTCTGCGTTCTAATCATGTGTAGAATACTGGGAAGGAGCGCTGTCGTTTCAACCTAAAACATTTGATCATTTGCTCGTCTACCGCTCTTCCACTTCTCTAACTAATCCGACATTTACAATGTTACAGATTCTAGCGTGATAGAAACAGCATTATTCCCTGCAAGCTGCTAAACTTATTCACTTCTGAACTGTGTGTTTATTTTCTCGTTAATCTGGTTATAGCTTACATAATTTGGTCTTTGATCCTTTACGATCGTTTTTGCTTTTCATCAATCAATTGGTATTAACTATTTGCACTGCAATGTGTCTGGTTTTTTGCTCGCTCACTAGCTCTTCACATTATTTAATCTTACCTCTAAAACTATCAACGATATCAAGATCAAAATTGAAGTATCTAATCACCGTTTTTACATCATTTTTTGTCATGCTTAACCACTCTTGGTCATCATTTATCTTTTATGCCAACTGGTGTAAATTTTCTTTTACTTGGTTAACCTATTTAGTTTGGAGAAGTTCAGTTCACACACGTTTTTCCTGACTCTCCTCTGACTCCGTGTTTTCTGTACGTAATTTGAGGAACGTTCCACTTGACCTGGCATGGATGGAAGTAGACTAGTGATCCGACTGATCGATGTTGCGATACTTCAAAAAGGTCTATTTGGCTACTTATGCACTTATTGTGCTTATTTAATTTCATCAAAATGGGCCAATGTGTTCTTTGTTCGATTCATAATGAATAGTTTATTTTCTCAAATTATATTTTATACCTTTGCCGCTTAGCCTATCCCTTTTGTTTGAACCTTTGCGGGCATTTGATCTTTTGGCCTTAATGAACCTTTTTCAGTTAACATGGTTTCACTTATTCACCGTTCAATTTTACATTATATAATATCTATCGCACGCATAGCCTACCACGTAGATGCCACTCAAAGTATGCAGCGTAAACGCAGTTGCACATTAACTACACAACAATCTATATCTATACCCAAATTATGACGAACTCCCTGTAACAATGTGACAAAGGACGCCTACAGGTGTTACCAGACACTGACGTAAAACCGAAAGTTTCACTGAATGGAGTTGTAAGGATACTGGTAGGGTAGTACGAGTCCTAATCCCACTCAGAAGAAGACGAAAGGTTTAGTCGAAGTAACTTGCAACAAAGCAACAGAACAAATACCTTTACCAATATCGTGGAATGTAGAGAAAAGACCAGCCAAAGAATAAATGAGCACCATAAAAGAAAACTGTAGACGATACTTAACGATACCAAGTGACAAAATTCCAATGCACCATGAAGAGATGACTTGTAGCGGAAAGTTGTAATGAAATATTTCGTACATTTGAAAGCGAACAAAATTATGGCGTAGTAATTTCCTGTCTCTATGTTGATGACTCATTTGCCGCAGATTGCGCGTTTACCGTTCAAATGCATATGGAGACAAGATATGAGCTCCCAAGAGAAACAGTGCCAAGTCAAAACGGGAATAAACAATTACAGTAAGAAAGAAAAGCTTGATCGATCATGAATGAATGGAAATTGTGACAGCAAAACCAAACAGACGGAAATTTCCAAGCATACAATTTCTTACTTCAATACGGCATAGCCACGTAAACCTATCCAAAGAACCTATTTGAGAGATCTATTCAAAACACAACAATAAATGGCAGTGAAATACTCATAATTAGGTTTTGCAGATGCAACAATGGCACTCACCGACACTAGAGCTCGTTACTGTCTCCGAATATCAACAGCGGCAGCCAATTAGCCTCTAGATCGTAAGGATGTGTTTCACAACAGACAGAATGCAGTTTATCGCAGCAAAGATCCACGCCATGAATGGTAGGGTACTGGTGACGGGAACTATATGCAAGCGGCTGGGTTATCATTTGCATAAATCATAAAATTCAAACAATACATGTCATTATAGATTGTTGATATGGCACAAAACCGTTTTCTCCATAGCGGTTTTGTTTAATTGTCAGCTGATTAGGGTGATAAAAATCTGAACAAAGTTGGTCAGTTATCCATTAAAATTTTCATAAATACGAAAATCTCGACCTATCAGACAGAGACCCTCGTCCACTAGCTCGCCCAACTAATGGGCTTAAATGCTTAGTCATGGGGTAGTTTCTCTTCAAAATTATCCTTTACATTCAATCTCAATTTTTCTGGGATTGGACAGTTAGTCAATGATGGCTTTCAGTTTATAACGGTTTTTCCATTCAAAGCACAGATAAGCAGGAAGCTCTAGGTGGCATTTCTGTCATTTGGAGGTCTAAATCTCGAGACGATTTTCGTGGCAGTAATTCTGGAATTGCAAGCTTGTCGGGGCGAGTAATAAACAGCTTTATTAGTTTAGCAGGCCAGGGTACAAAGAAGAAGGTTGTGCAATTGTACGTTGTGAGAGCTTTTAGCGATTGAGGAAGGCAATCAAAATATATCTGAGAGTTTGAGCATGATGAAGGTAAACGTGGGTCACCTATGTCAGAAATGCTGAAGAGCATTGTACGAGGGAAACGGAGAGCAACACAACATTGTATTATGGACATCAATAAGTACAAAGAATTAGTACGAGAGGTCAGATGACCGAGCCTATCAGATGACTGAGGTTGCAAAGGAGTGAGAAGCAAAAAAGACGCCCAATTAATTACCAAATAAATAAATAAACAAAAGGAAATCACAGCAAACTAACTGATGAATATGGCCTTAACCAGGCTGACTGTTCTTTGTATCAGATGAAAGGATTGTGACAGAGCTCTGTTCAAGGCCATAATCTTGTGTCTAGATTTGAATTACAACCGCTGCAGCAAAAACTACAGTAATAACTTGAATGTCAAACGTCCAAACCAAAAACCATTCAAGTGATGAATAGGAGTCTACAAGGGGTGAGCCGATTGTCCATGAGCTGTAAGTGTGTCAGACAAAAACAACTATTGAGATGATTGCATCGATTCCTGTTACGACATTACGTCAACAACTTTGCTGTCAATGAAATAGTTATTTAGTGTTACACTGGTGTAAACTGTGCCTAGGTAACAATATCTTAAGAGTCTTTAAAAGCAAACAACCACCACATCAGACTCCCCTAGCGCCAATACAGTGTTAAGAACAAACACCCAAAATAACCCCATTGAGACACACGTTGCTAAGAAACTAAACCCCTGTTTCCTTTTTCTGTAAACTTGCCACACGTTTCTCAACAATTTCAAATAGCTGCATACCTTTTGCAAAGGAGTTAGGGTAAAGTTCAGGCGTTTAGGGTAAACTATCAAGATTATAAAAACTAATCAGAAGGAAGACATTTATGAAGCTACTCAATAAGGAAATCGAAACGCGGTGCAGATCCCCACCATTCATTGGCTTCGGAAGTTTGACTGTCAAATGGCAAATTAATCCAAGAGACACCCAGGAACACTTGCAATTTCGCGACAAAAACACCCAGCAACGCGAAGGTGACATTCCGAGAGATATTGCATTTCTGAACAGTGGCAACCTTTTCACGGGCCAACTTCTGAGCAGGGATTAGAATCAGCAGGGCAATGTAAATATATTACGCTACAATGAATAGGATAACATCGCCTCTCAAAGCTTCTATTGAAGACCTAATAAGCATACGAACGGAGAATAGAGTTACATTCCAAGAAACGGCTGAACAAGTCCTCTTATCTTCGGCGTTGCGTCACCCAGGTATAAAAGGGAATGTAGCGATTGTAGACTTAAAAAGGTTTATTTTCAACTTGTGAAGACCGAAATAGGATAATAAGAAGTAGAATAACGACGAATGGGAGCTTACGAGGTTTAATATTTGATTCCATAACCAATGAACAGCAGAAAACGCCCCGAGGGCTCGGCCGAAGAAAGGGACATGAAAAAAAAGAAAAACAACAGAACACACCGACAGCTATAAGATTCGCGCATTTTCGTTCCGATTAAAAACCGGTCCTCCTATCCAAACTGACCCGCTTATTGGCATTCTGAAACTCAACCAATTACCTGGCACCTGCCTGTGTGTAGGTAATACTTTGTAGCCGCGACGCCTTGAAGAACCGGATCGCCATATTGGAGGCCTGGGACTTACTCCATTACAGATAGCAAAAACAGTAGTAGCAAATGCCAACGTGTGGAAGATTGGGGAGCAAAACTGCGCAAAAGCTAAATGGTAAATAGAAAAATAGCTTGTAAAGGATAAAAGTTTTTGTTGCTTTTAAAAGATCGACAGCCGATGCAAGTACAAATCGAGTACAGATGATGAAAGGAATTCTAAAAACCAAATGACGAAGCCCTTTGAAGTGTGCATTTGTGCTATGTACTTAATGCCATTTCTTATCGAACAGGTAATGTGAGGTACTGGTTCAACTACAATATCTTTATCAACATAAAAACTGGAATTTAATATTGATGTCTAAAAATTCTCATTTTTTCATCAGTCGATCCTTCAGGGTCAAAATATGTGTATAATGCTAACTAAATATTTGAAATGATGCGGTTTTTCAGGTTACGTACTTTATTTGTAACTGGGCTCGACAAAGATGTTCGACAACCATTCGATTGGTTCAATGTGCTGCTCCTTAAAAGGGACCCAAACAGTAACAAAGAAATGCTGCAGATTCTCTTGATTTAGAAAAGTGAGCAGATACATAGCAATGAGTAATCCATCATCTAACATTTCCTACAAGGTCACCTGAAAACCCCTTAAAAAATTTTCTGGGATATTTGGGGATATCAGAATATCCGCAAAATTCAAAACAACACCGAAAACTTTGAACGTAAATTGCTGATATACTTTTCAAGCCAAACATTACTATACATGTTACAGCGGAACTTTGTACATGCTCTAACCATCGAAAGTAAACGATCATTGCTCTGAGGTTCTGTGGTTTTGCCACTGCTTTGAGATCTGCGTCATTCGTGTATTTATTTTTGTTTCAGCGCGAGGGAACTTCAGTTGAGTAGAACAAATACTCATGTGTTTTCCACTGTGTAATCAGTTTTCGTTGAATATCATTATTTGTGCTTTGCGAATGCTGCTAAATACAAAGTTCTTATTTGGAGGAGTGACTATTCCCGTTATATTGATTTCGTTTCTGCGCAGCAACAAGAAGCTACTGCTCAGCTACCATTACCGTAGCAACAGCGCCCTGTGGGCTCACTGCTCGACTTTGCAACTAAATATTGAAATATTTTCAGATCAGCTTGAAGTAATCATGTGAAGAATTTGACAAATCTGGCGAATTCAGGATTTTTAAGGATTTCTGCATTGCTCGAGATACTTTGAAGGATTTCCGGATCTTCTGGGCATTCACAAAAGATTAGACTGACGTGAAAAGAAGTGGGAAATCACGAGCGGGCATCAGTTGACATCAATACGCTGACCCTTTCAATATGGGAGAGTCAGAACGTTTTTCAACAGCAATAAACACAACAAGCCTAGTTCTTCAAAAGAAAATATCGTAAACTTTATAATTTGACATTGCTTTTACAAAATCTTAAAATCTCTCAGGTAAGACTGAAATGCTTGGCTAATCTATGCCAGCATCTTCTACTCAAAAGGTGATTTTCAAGTCATTACTTTCAAGATTTAAAGATTACACTAACGACGAGAATTTGAATTTCATGTCCATGATAAGGATCGAAACAAAAAATCGTCATTATAAGAAGGAGTTCTTACAAAAAACTTCGAGCAAAGGAAAGTGTCGCAGTAATGCAGACATGAAACGGGTTCTTCTTACAAAAGCCTCCCGGTGGTAGCAGGGCATTACGTCATCTGGAGTGACAACGCCAACAACAATCGTGCGTTTTCTGTTTATTGCAGATCCAGTGACACCAAGTTCCAGCTACTCATTCCGTGAAAAACATCAGATTTTTGTCAACATTTATGGTAGCGTTTCATTCATTTTTCATATTCGAAAAAAATACGCTTTCATATCTTTCAGAATCTCTGTCGTATCTTCTAAAATAGGTCCTCACATTGAACTGCTAAAGGTTGCAAAAGGTTTCCTACTTGTTCCACTTAAAAACCGTCTCAAATCTTACCTTGGTATTTAACAATGTAAGCATGAACCGAGTAGCTGCTACCGTCACTGAAGAGAAGTAAGGGAAATGCTTTCTTCGCATGTCAGTCCAACTTAAACAGTAGTCTCGCGCTGGTGACAGCCTCTTCCTGAATCTCGGTAGAGCCGTGAGGCAGAGAAGAGATTCAAGCAGATGCGACTAGTACCTAACCATGCTTAAAGCTCCAGGCGTGGAGAGAAAATGCTTAAAAGGACTACTGAACGTTGTCGAAACCAATGTGATAAAGCAGCTAATGAGACAAAATGGAAATGATGCTTAATTTCGTAGAATCAGGTGAAATTCTGTTTAACAAAGCACTGTTTCAGCTTGAGCATAAAGCAAGTTGTAGATGGTGGCTTTTGGTTTCGTGAAATTAACAATCAACATCTATCTGACCAATCTACCGTTATCTCTATGACGTCGTTGTCATCCGCAATGAATTGCTGTCCCAGGCCAACGTGAGACACGGACAGACGTCAAACCATCATCTGCAACATGCAATTATGGGACAAACAATGGTGAAATCAGCATATTACTCAATGTAACATTGTATTTCGTTGAACCAATGGCGCTGGTGGGAAACAGATGTGGCAAGACAGACACAGGCCCACAAGAAACAAATTTCATTCAACTTATAATTTTTACCAAACAGAACCGTCATTCGAAATACATGAATAAGCACTTGGCAGAAATATGTGTTATCGTGGAAGCCTTGAAAATGGTTTTGCATTCATTCCAGCGTATTTGGCAATGTGAAAGGTGACAAAACGTAGAAACCAGAATGACAAGGCTAATTTCTAGAAGATAAGGGGTAACGAAGTAGACATGATTGACAGGAAATAATTCTCTGTAGAAAGATATTATTTCCTCGAACACAGCCAGGAAACCCATCTTGATGTTGAAGTTCATTAAGATTGCCATGTCTAGATGATCTCTGAATTTGAGCTTTTTAGAGTTAGCCAAGCCTTGGTTGGACTAACATTCATAAGAGCATGGGGTGCTCCAAAACCTTTGCCCTCAGAGATAAAACCAAATCGAAACAACTTTTGTAGCCAATCCCTCCCAGCTTATTTATTGAGATGCTATTTAATAAAGGAGCAGCCTGTCTCTCTAGCAAAACCAGTCAGTGTCAACTGATGCAACCTAAATCCACACAAGGAGCTTTGCACAAATTACAAATTGAAGAAGGTCCTAAGACCAGCTCTTAAAAATATGGCAGCTCTACGACCAATGTAGAAAACTAAGTCATTGCAAAGGTAGAAGTGGCACATAATGAACCATGCTCAAACTAAACCTGACGTTTATGGTTTCAGATGAAACTTGTTAGTGGTTAGAAAGGAAAGAAGATAGACACTTGCATGAACCCGGCTCACAGCCACGTGGGTAAACTGTTGGCAGTCACACTCACACAGCTGTTTCGGTCAACAAGACAAAGTACTTTGGATTCGACTTAGGCTGTTCAAAGGAAGACGAGAGTGTTTCCGGGGCCTGTTGGCCAGGAAGTTGGTAAGCCGTGGAGGGTAATCAGCTGACGTCATAGGATGCTGCCAAGGCCAGGTCGCTGTCACATGGCAGATCTGCTACGGAAGTTTGTCAGTAACGAGCAAGGCGCAAATACGTAATCGATTAAGAAAACTGGGAAACAGAAACCAGGTTGGTGTTAGGTCTCCGCAATCTTGAGGAAAATGAATGAAATTGGTGATTGATCGGTAACGGGCTGATACACCAAGATAAATCAGCTAGCTCGCTGTAATTTCATTACTTTCACAGCAAAAAGACCTATTGAGAAGTGACGCGATTAGGCGAGATGTGTACCTCGAGAAGAACGGCTTCTCAGACTCGTCTTGTGGTGCACCCGGTAGCTATCTGAGACCGTTATCGAGACCACGTTCCTTCGCAGACTGTTAGGTTTATTAGCGACGATAACTAGATTTGGGTCGAATTCTAGAGCTACTCTTTTGCATGTCATAGCTCAAACAATGGGGTGTACGAATCGTTAAAGCAGAAATGACCTGTGCTCCGGGAGCCAGTTACTCTGATTCAATTTACAAACATATCTTCTTGGTCGGTTTTGGACACGGGATTGTCGTTATCTAAACCAAATTACACCTACTCTAGCGAGTTGCTTTTGCCAGGCCGACTGCTTAAATAAAAAAAAGGATTAGATTGTGCCCGTTGTCACGAGCAAATGCCCATTCATCCAGCCAGACAGTGGCTTGTTGTGTATGCTTTGGGTGCATAACTCGAAAACCAGCCAGGGAAAAAATCGAAACTTTGACAAACCCTTCTTGAACAGCCCATACTGTCGCACTGAAGCAGCTTCCGGGTATATCCAAGTAACGATTTGGTGTTTTTTAAATAGCAGCTAGAAAGGGGGAGTAATTTCTGTAGAGGCAAATGAAGATGTCTTTTGCGATGGTCAAATACTGACGCCACTGTATGCAGGCTATATGTTGAGAAGAAGATAGGGATTCTTGATGATGAAGACTTCTAGGTTAAAACGTGAAAATTACGGGTTGAAAGCTATTTTGCATCTAACGCCTGTCCTGGACTTTATCCAAAGGAAAGGTAGTGTCAACTTGCAAGCAGAAGGAAATACTAGTCTGGCTTATAGGTTTGAACAAAACAACCGTATTTGACCCTTGAATTAGACGGCAACCGTGCATCAAGAAATGTTCAATTACAAGAAGACTTCAGCAACAGATCAGTTCCTTCTAGCTCAGAGTCGATAAATCTTTATTGGCCGAAACCTAGGTCTTGAACTTGACTTTATTGCCATAGTTTCGTGTCTAGTAACTGATGATCACCAACTTTGGGAGCTTGTCTTCTAACTAAGCATGGTAACGACGGTTTCTCAAATTGACCGGACGAACAGAAAAGCAAAGAAGATTTTGGGAACGCACATCGGCATTGAAGTTTTTGGCAAAATAAACAGAAGCGAAAAGATTAGAACCTAGTTGAGAAGTCTGCTTGTGGGGCCAAGTATAGATGAAGTAAGACAGTGATGCGGTAAACGGAATAGCCTTGATTTGCTGTTTGGCAGCTGTGGTAAGCTAAACCAAAAGCTTCAAGGATTATTAGCTCATCAAAAAACTGATATGATCAAAAAACTGATGGCATCAAAAACTGCACGATTGAGGATTGAGGAGGATGTTAAGAGTAAAAAATTAAAAATTAGATAAAAATTCCTGATAGCGGTAGAGCACTAAATCTTTATGACGTTTCTAATGCACAATTGTGGATTGAGGAGGGCATTAAGAAGAGAAGTATCACCTTGTGAAAATGGAGTTCAAAACAAGAAGGCAAGTATGCATTAGAATTTTCAGTGACGTTGCTTGTAAATCGAAGCATAAACTTTCTGTAACACTTACTTTCCTCAACCTATCGTTTTTGTGAGATTTTGCACAACTTCGAACAAAAGTTATCTATAATGCAGCAAGCCCTAAAAAGGGACTCGAATGCTTGTTTTCTATACCAGTGGCAACAAGCCCTGTAATTTAATAATCGAACGTACTTCGCTGGCATCACCATATCGACGAGCCTATCGCTGCGTTGCCACTACTAACGTAAGCAGGCCGTACTTACCTTCATGAGATTCTTGACACCGTTTCAAAATCAGAACGTGTGTTGGTGGGTTGCTTTAATTGCGCAACGTCTCCAAACCTTTGCTATTTGAATGGAGCATTTTTATACACATTCGCCTAGTATGACACGACAAATGGTTACGTAGCAACAAATTACGAAATCTTCAGGCTGCTTCGCTTGTTCGTACGTAATAACTAACTGTCGTAAATTGGATAATGTAATGGAAGCTGATGTCAGCAGTTCTGATTGTTCGAGTGAACATCAGATTTCTATAGTTTTGTTTGAAGGTTATCACATAAGCGAGTAAAAGGCAACCCGACCATTAGCAGAATGATGCGTAGGATATAAATCATGCTTAATTTTCTAAAGAGCGTTTTTATCTTGGATTGGTTGACATTCCAGACGTAATGGACCTCTATTCAAAATATCCGGCCGCGTAAAAACCGTTTTAAAAAGACTGATATTGCTTATTATTTGAAATCCCACCCCTTCTAATCTGTACACTTCTGCAGTTGTTTGATATTGGGTTGTATAACAAATACAGGCAATATGCTCCTTGCACCTCTCATTGCCTAAAAACGACCATCAAAATGCCGAAGAATTCCTAAAATGCAAGCAGACAACTGTCTTTCAACAAGAAAGAGGGGAGCTTGGCCTTGACTCAAAAAAAGCTGCAAATATCAACAAATCATTAAATGTCAGACCCGTAAAGAGAGCAATGTAGGTCTTAGAGAAAAGTGCTTTTATTCTCCCCTTCTTAGTTCCCAGGCCTTTGGGATACAACATTCACTTCTATCTTGCTGGGGGTCTTCGTGAAGTTAAACAAGAAAATGGGAGCCCTAGCACTATGAAGGGGTTTGTAAGAGAATGGTTGGTCAACGGTTGAAATCAAGGCACCGAAATGCTTTCTTTCAAACGCTTTTGCAGGCAGTACTTAATGAGAAAGAGAACCAAAGAACATCATTAATTAAATCTGTCCTTGTAGAAAGAAACACGAGATTTTTTATTCTTTCATTGCTAAATGGCTTCCTATTCCTGTTTGCATTTTACCTAGGACTCAAACAGGTAGTGTTGAACATTAAATTTTTTTCCAACGTAGCTACATGTTTTATTCATAAGAAAGTATTTCATAATGAAGTTAAGCTCGGTTCTTCAAAAAGTTCAAGCTGGACCGTTGAAACCCGAGAAAGTAGAAAAATTCAGATATTCAAAAATTCAAAGGAAATTCTGGTATAAGAGCGAAAAAATGTGAGATAAGTTGTTCCCTTGCTTCTACCTTATTCACAAATGTTATGACGTTGGGGGCTTTTGTGAGATAAAGCATATTCATGGCATTTCATTTTCTCCATCACTGCGCATGCTTAGTCAAGTAAAACCTCTCTATTTTACATTAAGAAAGTGTCAAGAAAGTTACATCTGCAAAATACAACTGAAGCAAAAGAAATGTGCTATACATTATGTTTGCTTCACAGTAAATAGACTGTCTTCAAAGGACAGACCGGTTTGCTAGTGTCTGTTGAAAACATGCTCAAATAGGAAAAAGTTCAAACCCAACAAAACAAACATGCCATTGAGAAAGCACGTCAAAACGTTAATGCGACACGTCGCCTGAAAAACTTCAAGGCATTGGGCTGAAAACTTAACGCTAAGGGAAAAAGCAAAGCCTTGGTAATCGTATTGCTGCTACACTGCCCGTTTGTTTCATACTTAAAAAAAACAGAAAAGAATGTTTGCATTTATGCACTCTATTAAAATAAAAAATGAATAAAAAGACAATTATAAATCCAGAATTAAAAATATATATTTGGAATGATGACTATAAATTTTGGTTTTATTTTTATTTCACCAATTAAAAAGCTCCAACTCCGTATTATTATATGATTTGAGGGA
This sequence comes from Nemopilema nomurai, assembly GCA_003864495.1. NCBI lineage: Eukaryota > Metazoa > Cnidaria > Scyphozoa > Rhizostomeae > Rhizostomatidae > Nemopilema > Nemopilema nomurai. The sequence goes on along the minus strand of ML133495.1, from coordinate 1,656,052 downwards.
AAGAGACCACAAATTTCACTGCCCAGATAGCAAAGTTCAATTGAGAAGACATCCAGCGGTTTTTTGACCTTAACATCAATAACGTCACGGTATTTCTTCTCCAAATATTGTTGCGGCCTTCGTTTTAGGGAGGCTTCTGCTCAGAAGCATAAACTTTTTGAAGCCTTAAATTGGCAATGACTTCCAATGTCTCTCGAATGAAGCAAACAAGCATCTAGACATGGTAACAGGGCCATTAACGCCTGCATATGTTCAGGGTCAGGGGGGGGGGGCAAAAGGCGGCAAAAAGTTCTTGGCAGGTCTTGTTTTATTCGCGAACATTTGGCGCATTATGATTGTCCTAATTGTTTGACATGATAGAGAGTAGAATTGCTCAGCGAATTAATAGTTCAACGTGCGGGCAACAAGTGTCTGCAACTGACATCCAAAGCTTCAATAGAAGCATCTTTAATCCGCCAAAAGACGCTCCAGCATCAGTGAGTCTAAACACAAACTATAATGTATTGGTAATGACTGTCTAGAATTTACGTCAAGCTTTGAACCCAAAATAGGAAGCTGAAGCACCTTTAATCTACCATAAGGCGTTTGATAATGAATGAGTTTATAGATAAACCATTCTGCAGCAAGTATTATCTGATGCTAAAAAACTGCCTTTATGAGAATTATATGCATATTTGAATTCTCTGCAAATGGCTTAAGAACCACGATAACAAGACCAATAATTACAACATTGCACGGCAGAATGTGGTCGACATACTGTATCTCGGGATTACTTGAAGGTTGCATATATCATTTAACGTCATGAAGGAGAACATAGAGGAAATAGGGATTCCAAAGACATGGAGAACAGTACCCACATACAGGGTTTTGCTGCCCGACACTTTGAGACACTTTATATTCAGGCCAGGCCACTAAAATACTGTAACGAGGCAGACGTATAATGGATGAATCACGGATAAAACAGACGTATAGTGACCAGTATTCATTTGTCATTTACAAATAGCTCCAAGGGTGGGCGATGAACTTTAAGTACCAAGATCTACGTGCTAAAGCACCGCCTTGCCCAGTAAACAACAAAGGTCGTTGCAACAGGGTTAAAACGTGATAGCCGAGAGGCTTCTTAACAGGTGACCTTGGTCCAAATTTACAAGAGTTGAAGGTGTTTCTTGTGATCGGGAGACAAACTTATCCCAAAGACCAATAAACAATCACGTCAGAATCAATGCAGTGGTATGTCTATCGTTTCCTTGGGTTAAATAGACGTCATAGATCACCCCAGCACCAAAATGGCTAGATGTGACGTGTGAAAGAGGATAACAGTGAGAATGAAAGAGTGTGCGCTAGCCAAGTAGAAAACGAGACAGTAAACAAATGAGTAGCGGGAAGTGGTAGGAGCACATCTAGCAGGAGCCAGCCTCTATCTGATCCGCAATAAGAGTGAGAGCAATCCTTACAACTGAGTGAGGGAAAGTTCAAGTTTATGGTTGATTTCGGCAAAGACTTATAAGTGAACATATTAATTAATTATTTCCATAAATGATCAAAACTGAAATACCTAACTTATTTTAGGGGGTACTTATCTGAATACAAGGTTCACCTTGAAAGTAAACTCACAACATGATGCACTTAAACATTCAAGCAGAAGTGGACAGAATAAAAAACCATTACCAACGATAAGGTATGCCTATGCGTACGAAATACGCATTAACTGCCACTCTGCACTGCCGAACAATTGCAGACGACAAAAAATATCAGACAAAGTGTGAGAGAACACATGCCAAGCGCAATTGTGACACCAAAGTCAACGCTATTCAAACGTAGAAAAGGCCAGCACGTCCAGCGGAAAAGAATACAACTGCCTTGGCAAACCAAATTATATACGAAACGAGGAGAGTGGTCGACGTAAACAACATGTACATGTGGAAATACAGCACTCACGTGATGCGGGGCTCCTTTGGCACAGAATTTGGCCATTTATGAACAGTACGTCGCGATTTTTCGGCGCGATATTTCCCAGTACCGATACCTACGGCTCCAAATAACAATATGCTGTGGTCAAATATCCCTGCGGAACCTACTTGCTTGCACAAAGGCACATTGAAAGGTGCGACTTCAGACACAGCACTGCCTCCCAATGAGTTCTGCTTTCCCCATGAAATTTCTAACGGGTAGAGTTATCAGTAAGAAATCTGCCTTCAGCCAGCCAGGTCTCGGAAAGGCAGTATGCCTAACAATGTCCGCGGTACGCTTGAATCAACTAATACAAAGGCAATTTAATTGGATTACTATTCGACTTTCTTTGCCTAGGTTTCTTATGATTCACACAGATTTGGAGCGATCCTATAAAACGTTTTCTGCAAACAAATTCTATTGTCTACAGAAAGTAATTCTTTGATCTCTTTTAATATTGATAAGTATTTGAGCACTGCTTTGTGAAATTCTTGACCTTGGAAATTATTTAAACACTGGCAGAAAAAATGTCTCCTGAAATATCCACTGCAGCGGAAAATACAGCAGCACTTGATGCCAAAACAGCAGTGATTCTGATACCTTCTTTCACATGCATATTGTTCAGTTCAATGAAGGCAAGGGAACAAAGTCACGAGAGTAACATTTTCAAGTTCAAAATTTCCGCACAGTGTTATAGAGTTAAGGTCGTCCTCTACAATTACAATGCAAATGACCTTCGTGTGCCATGCAGCTAAAATTCCCTACAGAAACAAATGCAGCAGTCTGTGGAACACGTAGGCCGAATCAGGTATTCCGTTATCTCTTGATATACACGCTTTTTAAATAAGGAACCTACCACAAGGCCTAGTTCCAAAAGTTCCTTATTCGTAGACCTCAAGTCATCAGATTTTAGTACCAAAAGTTCCTTAAAAGTTCCTTAATTTTCACTGCACATCAATAAGCCTTAACACTTAATAGTGAGAGGGGCGAGATAGAGTATGCGGAAACTACTCAATAAAGCACTTGACACACGAATAGCAAACAATCTATGCGAGTATTGGCTGCAAATGAATGGATCGGGGTTTTTAGCTTTTGATGCTTGCAGTTATAAAAAAATTTCTAAACGAAAAGTTCCTTAGGGATTTCGTTTTTAGTAGTATAAGTTCTTTAAATATTTCGGCCTTCTACATGTAGGTTCCTTATAAAGTGGTTCCTTTTAAAAAAAGCGTGTAATGTGAGTTGTTGCAACTATCATATACTATCTGAGATAAATAAAAAAAATTAAACCAATGTATTAATATTTGTTCTAAAGGGTGACTGTTCGCAATACCATTGTTACAGAGCGAGAAAGGGTGACAGGGTCACCGAGGCACATTTTGTCTCCAATTTAATTCAGATGAACTTACATTGGCTGATCTTGAGATTATTATCATCGCTTCTCAGGTTGACGTACGTCATGTAGGGGAAAATGTAAAAGATAATCATGAGTTCACTTCAATGTTCAGAATGTACCGGTACAAGAAAAAGTATGAATGGATATTGCTTACAAGAAATGCTTTATGATAATTAATCTTTTCATAAGAAATATTGAACTTGTCGGCATTAATACGATGTTACGGATAGTTTACAGCCGGGAAATTTATTGTAAAACCAAAGAGAGGCACGTACGAGTGAGTGAAGGGTAAATAGGTATAAACAGTAGTCAATCCTGTCCAAGCCTTTCGGTTCAAAATACCGGAGTTGATGCTTACATTTTTAAGATATAAAGTACCATTTCTAGAATCTTAATCTTCATTTCATTGCGAGATCAAGTAACACGAACAGTACCTAATTAATCAACCGACCCTCATTTGAAAAAAAATTACGATAATACCTGATTGTGAAACGAAACTCGATTCGCGATGCGAAGAAAAACTTTTTGTAATGTTCGTGTTAATCTAAACAGATTATAAAATTCTCTATGACTTGTCCATCCTGTAAAGAGCTTGTAAATCGCTGAAAATGACCCGTTTGTATAGAAGGAACCATCTGCAAAGCTCGTTCAATCAGGTCTCACGATTCGTAACTGAAGCATGGTTAACTTAATACAGGCTTGTGCTAATTGAGTCACGAGTTCTATGATAATCAGCAACTTTCTTCGGAACCATTTCATATAAGCACTTCACACAAGACCATGGTGTTCGTCGAGAAACTTGACCCACCCACTTGGAAGTTTTGCGACATTGAAATTTACTCAAATATTTGAATGTAGAATGAATGTAGAAAAGGGTATAATTTGCCAGCAAGCTTGTTTTTGGTTAACAATTGAACCTTGAACTGACTCATGTAACGTTTTGTGATATTATAGCAAAAATATTTAAGTATCGGATCAAATTCAATGGAAGATGCCCTGCTGGGTCTGCACATCTGAAGTTTGAAGATATCATGACAGTTGAGTAATAACATCGTTTAGCGCCCCATCCGCGTGCTTATTTCATATTTTTGTTCACCCACCCCCATCCTCTTGTTCACCCCCATCCTCTTGTTCACCCCCATCCGCTTGTTTACCTATTTCCCGTCCTTACAGATTGCTTAGCCAATCCTATTTATGTTGAATGCCAACACTGGAGCCACTACTCCAGAAAAATGCCGTTATTCGTAGCAACAGGAAACAAATATTACATCAACAGAAAGGTTGCAGCGTGGAACTTGCCAAAACTTCTTCTGCTACAAAAAGGAGGATCAAGTGTTATCTGGAATTCTAGACGAACTACCGCCGTAAAAGATTCCCGCTGCTGAGGAACAAAAGGATATGGTGTAATGATGATGTTGAATGCATGTCTTGGAGGAAGGATCAAGAGTCGTGTAGAATCAATGCATCTCGATGGAGACAAATTCAATCAAACCCTACGGGCTTCGCTTTGCTATGCAGGGATTAATCGGACAAACATATTGCATAAATCCGAAATATCATGAAAATGGGGCATCCTTACATTGATAATTAGGTTAGTAGGATGAATGGAGGGAATACGTAAACAAGTACACTGCAGTTCAAAGGTTGGACATTGCGCAATCTTCTGCAAAGAACAACCAACAACTAAACAGTTGATGGGATTATGGCGACACGTAGGGTTGGAAACAGTTTCCCGTAGGCTTATTGGAACACGGCGAAACGCAACAGTAAATTTGCAGGAGACGGGGACACTTAAGGCTGCTGAAGTTCGCGATTGCTTCCAGACCGCACAGTGGTTGAAGTAGTTGTCGATGAAAAAGACAGATGCTATTGAAAGGCTAGACATTGGCTTGACTCTGCTACGACTGATTGCATACTCGAGGAAACATGGCATTTGTGGTATCTCCGCAACTGAAATGAAACTTTGCGAAAGAATACCAATTTCCTGGCTTAACAGTAAGGACAAGCTTTTGCACTTCAAAAAGTGAAGTTGTAGCCTAAAATAACAAAATTAAGAACTATTGGGTGATCCGAAAAAGAGAAAGACCAATTGGGGGAAAGGCCAACAAGAGGGTGTAGAGAAAGAGCAAGAGGGAAGGGAAATTAGCAGATGTTGGTTTCTTTCTTTCTTTCCTTTCTATATTTACTTTCTTTCTTTCCCTTCTTTCTTTCCTTTCTTTTTTTCTCTCACGTTGAGAAAATATTAGCTCAAAATCATATAAGCAAGGGCTTGGAAAAGCATCCCGAACTGTACGAGTTATGGCAAGAAAGGGAACCTGGCTAAACACTGACAAAGTCCGTATTTCTGGAGGTTGATTTAGAAGGTTGCACCAGCGCAGAACTTCGAAGGCAAGCCAAAGCAATTGCTTAAATGATAGGAAGGCCTTTTAAAATGCGAAAAGGCTAAACCGCTACAAAGTACATCAACAGAAGACGCCAAAGTAGGACCAACTGCTCCGTGAATAAAAACACACAATGACCGCTACCAAAATTACATCGTCTAAACTTCACCAGCAACATCAAGACACCACCAGCATCATTCAAAATCGGAAACACTTTGACGAAACTCTTATGATTTCAGAAAAACCAAGAAGAGCGCAGTCTCCCAAAAGATATCTAGTGTTATTCGTTGAGCTTGGCAATTTTGCGAAAACCTGCACTACACATTTCAAGGCCAGTTTTACTTTTATGTAGGGTATTCGAAAAGAAGCAAAAGACTAAGCCTTGCAGTACACTGCAAATTAGGTAGGTGACTAGTTAACCAAGACGAACGTATTGCAAACTGTGAGAGAAATAATTCTGAAGACTGGTGACACAGTTGGAAATTTTGATGATGACCTTAATAAAAGTAATTGTGACTAAATATTTTTTGACTGATTTACACAATAGACTGAAAAACGATCAGTTGAGAGGCCATAAGAATGAACCACCGAATATGGCAAGAAAACGGAAAACCGAGGCCAAAATTGCCACATGATAATTTACTCGGATATTAAAGCTCCTTTTAGGTAGTGCAATCCTGCAAGAAAAAACAAAATGCACCCAAATTTTCACAAAGTGTGGCTTAGTTTAAATTCCAACCGGATGAAAAATACAGTTAAGGGGTTCTGTGAACGGTGTTGTGTGACTTAATAGCATTGTTTGTATTTGCAGTTACAACTGAAAATATGTAGGAGACTGTTTAAACCAAATGGAGACCTTAGATGAGCACGGTGTGTTGTGAGCTAATTCTGTCTCGGTAGCAAAGGTTCTTCGTCGAAATTAATAACACGGCCCGTAATGAGGTTCAAATACAGAACAAAAGAGCAAAACACCACATTAGTCTTAATGATGGGGCGATTCTAGACACGTGGTGTTGAAGGCACGAAACGTCACCTAGTCGGCCTTCGGCTGCATTTTACCATCGTTAAACTCTATTCCTTTACCTCTGGGCCTCTGTTCTACGCTTATTTCCAAGCGAGTCTGCAATACGCCCACAAAACGTTGCGGGATTTACGCTTACTTTTAATTCGAGCTTAGACAACTATAAATTATAGCACAAACCAGAATCCCCTGATTGAATCTGGGCAGTAATGGGCGAGCGAGCCGATGTCACCAAGTTTGGTTACCTACTGCTGATACAGGCCTGAAGCTGTTATTGCCACGAAAACCATATTTTGCATCAAAACAAAGATACTTGTGATAAAATCTATGGGTTGAATACTGAATTAAGATGCTTTATTTGTGGTGCAGGATGAAAATGCTTTCTGATAATTGGGAATATGTTTATCTGATATTAAAAACTAGGTCATGTTATGGTGCAGTGAATGAGCTAGAATCGACTCGCTTGCGCTAGTTCGGGTGCTGAATAGGAGAATTCTAATTAAGGTAATGAGATTGCAAAACAGGGCAAGACATCGAACGAGTTTAGTCTGCAAGATATGACACTTTTGCTTATTCCAAACGGATCTGATTTACGTTGTTAATGAGATACGACTTCTTGACTGCCACAGCTATAATAAGGGGTGCATTTACGTGTCTGGCCTGTTATTTACAGCTGCTCAACAGGCAGTATTGCCGAAATCTCAACGTCGTTTCGACAAGGGTGGTTGGCAGTAGGCTTAAGAAGTGTTTGGTTTAGCCCTCATCGTCCACACCACTTCACCTTGACAAAAAGTGGCAGAGCGAACCGATACGGCGTTACTTCTTAACAAACCACGATGATGACTTTTAAACGGTGACAATTCTCAAGCGAGGGCTGCGGTGTTGTCGAAAATAACAGGGGAGATAAGCAGAGTATCAAATTCTAATTATGATTAAGTCTTGTCTAACAAAGCATAAGTACACCTCGCCCAAAATTCAACTGATGTTGGAACGTAAAAAATTATAATAGGGGCAATCAGCAGGGAGTAATCCGGAAAAAAGTAACTATCTAATCCGGAAGTGTATTTAAATGTTTGCATCTTACCGAAAACGCAGCCCGAAAACACCAATGTAGATTAGAAAAGTGCAATTCAGAGAGGCATCTGCAATTGCATGGGCGCTGTGCCGCAAAGCAGGATACAAAGACCGTTCATGGCCTACAGCGGCCGGTTGAACATTCATCGCAGTGCGGAACGCTGACTCATGCCTATATGCCAATGAGGCAAACATGTGACTTGCATTATGAGGCACATAATCAGTTACAGCATCTTGCTGGAAAATAACTCAACGAGAAACGTCGAAGCTGCGGATGATATTTACGCCGACCATACCAATGCAGCAACTGCAAAAGCGCCTTGTGACGCAACAACACCCTTTCGCAACTAAACAACACACTGAGATTTTGCGATGGCCGTCAGGTTCAATTATCACTCGTTTAAAATAAGGCAACGTTCAAAAACTAGTTAGAAAATGCAAAAAAATCTAAGATTTTAATATTGCTGCTCTGAAATGCTCCGACTCAAGCACCTTAGGAAAATGAAGACATGAGTAAGCAGAGGCTGAGCTGCAATTACGGACGATATTCAAGAAATATTATGGAAGCATTTGAAGTATAAACGGAGCACTGTAAAATAACGGCGAGACATGAAGCTCTTGTCAGCTAATCAGTATTCCATGTCTGCCTTGAAAGCATGTTCAACTCCATATCACATCAAACTGACACTGACGGCTCCAAAAAACCGCGAAAACCTGGTGGGAGATAAGGACCCATTGGTAGGGGGGAGGTTGGGAAAATGAAGCAGCCTACCTTTTACCGTCGACAGTAACCGCTGTCCAGCCGTCCTTCCAGATTTCTACATGTGGAGAGCCTTCGCAGATGATCGGTTCTGGAATATCAAAGTATCATACGGTAAAAAGGCTTTCTCTAGTTTGTCAAGCCAGTCCATGGAATTACCAAAAGATCCATTTCAAATACGTTTTGTGACCTCGGAATGATCTACAACATTTTCAACAAGCCCGAGCATGTTGATGATAAGTTATGGGTTGATTAAAGATTGGTGTTTCAAGGTTTTTAAGACAGAAAACCAAAGTTAATTGCTTTACAAAGTAGATGGACCTTGAATAAATCATATCCTGAGAACAGGCTGACTCAGGTCTGTAGTGTCGCACCGAACTCCAAGAGGAGTAAAGGGAAACCATGTTGCGTCAATCAACAGCTAAACGTCATCTTTCGTGGGTTTTGAAAAATTTTTGCAAAGTGTCAGTAATCCAAAATCAGTCAATATCGTATTAAGTGAATAGCTGAGCAACGTATAGGGTCGAAGAGCCAACAAGTGACTGTGAGAGAGGTTACAGATAGTGAAACAGAGGTGGAAAAGAGGTCACGATAACAATGCATGCTCTCAATACCAAACAAATACCACGAATTCACGTTGACCTAGACTTTTAAAGCAAATGAGACATGTCATCATTTCATGAGAAGGTAAACCGTCAATTATGAACATCTAGTCATCAATCAGTAGGTAATTAGAAGGATTATGTAGGCACCAAAAACAACGACGAATACATTTAGCATATAATGGCTGTAGTGAAACGGCAGAAAACGATCCGTACTATCGACTTGAGAATAACAGCTTATCTTTTGTCGAACGTTAAAAAGCTTGGCGAGTGAAAAAATTGCCCGGGAGCAACACAGAGATAAAGCTTTGAATGTGGGAGGAAGAGAACGATCCGAGGTCTCAGAGTCAGATACAAGCAGGCAAAATGCTTCTTAGTAACATTAAAGAAGACTTGGTGCAGCATTTGACTGGATCCTTGGTACTGGAAGCTAGCCATGCAGTGTTCGCCAAAGAAGGCCCCAAGAGTAGTTTTGGACCAGATTATAATGTAAGTCGACATACCGATCGTGAATGTCATCCCCGGCCACATCTTGCCAGGATACGAGTTTGCTGAAAAAAGATAATAACACGTGATTAGATCGTGATACGTGATTCTGGATTCTCAATACTTGCCAACTACATTCAATGCATTTTGAACTACTTGCAGCACTTATATAGCCTGTGAATTCTAACACTCAACAGCTTTTAAGCTTCTAACTTATATAAAACACAGGAAATATAAAATAATACAGATAACAGATGATTATCACAATGAAACTACGCTTAGTACCATACACAAGGTATACACGACAAGTTTCAAATCAACTCGATGCCGCAAATAGCCCAATTCTGATTATAGCAAACAAATACAAAAGTGAACAAAAAACAAATAATAAAATTCGACTTAGAGATTGCTTCCAGAGGGAGAGATCAAATGATAAAAATGAAATTTAATACATTTCTTGTGCCTTTGTTTTAAATTTAACTGAATAAAGATTTTTGTTTAGCATCATGTTTCTCAGTGAGGAGATACTGGTGCTTCAGTAGCTGACTTTAAAACCCTTTGCAGAAAGAAAACAAAGCGATTGGATGCTCTTGGAATAAAAATTTCCACTTCCAAAATTAGAAACGAAAGGGCGTAACAAATTGATAAAAACGCACTAAAGGCAGAGATGAGTTCGTGGTTAGATTTTGGGTGGGGCCAGCAAGAAAGTTGCAAAGAAGCCTAAACAACTAAATATATAAATCAGATTGCCAAACACCAGAGAGAAGAGAATTGCTGATTGAAACCAAATTGAAGAAGTAACAATCACAATGAATCGGCACACTTATTCAAATTAGCACTGGACTTAACTTGGGCTCGAGTATTTCCTTCAATCTTCACAGAAATAAAGCAGACGGAAAACACTACGTCCTTACGTCACGTTATGTTTTGCACAATTTTCAGTCTAAAACCACGTATTTTCGAACTGATAACGGGTCATGCATACGGCGACAGGCCTTACTGTAGGAACTCAAACCAAGTTCACGGGACTTACATATCGAAACAACGCCCAGAATATAAGCGACAAATGAATTTTATTAAGCAAAATAAATGAAAACCCTTCGTCATTCGTATGAGAACGCTATAACGCCAAATTCATCAGCACCAACACAAATTTAACGAGAGATCCAATTAAGGTTGTGCCGCAAGTCTTAACGAATTGCAAAATAAGAGCAAGATCAGGGTTGGACCGATCAACTTCAAACAATAGAAAGCCACAAACGAAAGAACATGCCCGATCATGTTTTCCCAGATGCTCCTTCGCATTGTATATACTTGAAAAGCCTTATTTTTGGCACATTTTTAATTAATATAAACAAACTAGACATAAGCTGTTTTGCAGCTTTTCATGACTTCCAAGAAATCGGAAAGGTACTTTGAATGCCAGCTTATAACAACAAAGAGATTGAGGCCTAAGCTGAATGATAAATCATGACATATTGATGCATAGCATGAAATTAAAATGAAAAAAATATCGTCTGAATCTCCGTACAACAGAAAGCAACCCAGAAAAATATACCTGTGTGGATGATTTGTGGAGGTGAGTGAAATTCTCTTCCGATTCCATGTCCGGTGAATACGTCACAAACACTGAAACCAGTCCCCTTGACAACCTTGCTGTTGTGGAAGAAACATCGAAAAGCCATTCAGTAACAGCATAGTCTATTGATTATGGTAAAAGAGCCCTAAATAAAGGGCTGGAATTTTCGATTTAACTCCTTTCTTAAGAATGGAAAGAGGGAGGCTATCTGGGCCCGTAGGCATCTTGCAGCTGTTCTCTGCTAGCAACAACAACAACTAGCAACAAGAACATTCATCTTCAAACTTGCAATACTTTAACACACAAACCTGATAGTTCTACCAATCTTGTTAAACTTGACGCCGGGGCCGCAAACTTCGATTGCACTCTCTAGGCACTTCTTTGTTATCTCGACGAGTCTACGTCCCTTGTTATCAACATTTCCAACCAAAATGGTGTCGCAAGTGTCACCGTGGAAGCCATTGCAGTAAGTCTGGTGTTGAATGCAAAAATGAGATTATTATTGCACCTGAGTAAAGACGCACAGAAGAAACAGGAACAGCGTTATTGAACTAACTTGGCAAAACAGGCTAGGGGTATGGCCATGAAAATTGACTATAAGTATTGATTTTCCAAAGCACATAAGTTACAAAATAGGTTCATTCATAGCCAAAATATTTGATTTCAACTTAAACATACGATGCAACAAATGAAGCAGAAATTTTATAAAGATGTCCTTATAGTAGCGGAGAGATCAGAAAAAGTAAATATTGCTATTTACTGAACTTAACTAAGAGAGTCTGAGTTGTATAAGATGTATTTTTGATGCTATGGAGAAGGATTGAAACAAATTCCTTCCAATAATTAAGTGATCATCATATTTTAACATAGTATTTGTAAAGATGTTGGCAACAAGGCTGTTCCTCCATTGTAGTTGGAGTCAGATGAAAGATGAACTTCCACTGCCATCTTTAGTGGTTCCCAGGCTCTTTGTTATCAGTGAATAGGTGCATCAACACTCAAGTTTGGTGGTATAGAGCATTGCTTTTATATGCCTTTACATATAACATCTTTACCATAACTGTGCATTACAACAAACTGAAGGAAAACAACTTCAATCAAATACTTGACATTATAGCCAAAACAACATTTTTCCGAGCAAACATGTATTTAAATCAAATTATGGTTGAGAATAAACTTTTCTGGCAAAAAGGTAAAAGATAGCATTGATGCTACTAAAAACTGTAGGACTAAAAACTCACTGAAACATCTAAACTAAGAATGTCTCCATCCTCCAGAGGTCGGCTACAAGGGTGAAAATTGGATTCTCAAGTTATTCAGGCACAGTTATAGTTCATACATATACTTTTATAGTTATTTACAAGGTGTCTATAACTATTTTAATAAAACAAAGAAATAAATTTGTTGCCTTAGTCATTTCAACGAGAATTACATTAGCCAATTAAGATGAAGAGTATGAACGCCAAGTATGTATAAACAATTATGCATACTGCAAGAAAAACTGATTTGAATTGCTGAGCTGATAACAAACACAAAGACAAGCAATAATGTTAAAAGGTGTAAATCAACCAATGTTCCAATATGCACTTTAATTTTCCAGCTATGATCCAAAATCAGATCATACACTACTTTAACTTGTAGCCATTGGTCTAATATCACCAAGATAAAAATAAGCACTTACAACACACACAAACTCAGTATATACAATACTTTTCAAATCTGCCACTTAGTATATCTAAATCAAAGATTAATATCAACATAAAAAACCACTGCTAAGAAAAAAGGATTTAAAACTCAAAAACAGGCCCTAGGAAACTTACTCATCAGGAATTCCATGACAAGCAACATTGTTTACTGATGTACAAACATCTTTAGGGAATCCTTTGTAGTTTCGTGGTGATGGATAGACATCAAATCTGAGACAAAGCCAATGGAGAAGGAAGTCCAGCTTCTCTGTTGTGACACCAGGCTGTAACATGATAAAACATACCAAAAATCGAAGATGAAACAAGATACAAGTTCTGAGGAAACAATGGGGAAAGGAGAAGACCAATTTGATCCTACAAAACAAGAAACTTCAAAACACCACAGATGACATGGTCATCCATGATAGAGTTGGTAAAGTTGTTTTATATAGGGGGATGGAAGCCTTTCAAAAGTTTAAAATTTGGAGAGTGAAATTGCATGAATCACCTTAATTCTATGCTTCAATGTCCACAAAATCTTTCTGGTCGCCTCACCCGCTTCTCGCATATGCTTGATCTCTTCCTCTGTCTTGGGCTTTATCCGCTCAAAAGAAGGTGGTACAACCCCTGTCTCAGCATATGGGGGCATGTCAAGTGAAACTGGAACTGCATGTCCATGATGTACAAAGCTTGGTTTTGTGATAATACTGTATCCATACCTCTGTGCAGATCTTGCAAAACTTCGTTTGCAAACATGGAATGAACTACAATAATAAAAGTTCATGAACAAATAGCTACTTCAAATAAAAGCAATAAACATAAAATTAAAATTGTACATGTTTACAGTCTTAAGGAAGTCTTTAATACAATCCCTTATAACTGAAATGGAAAATTTGCACCCTGTGGTCAGCTGAATGAAATTACATATCTAGCATCATTTTTCTGCTTTTACATGGTTTCTTTCTTCTGATATTTCTTAATAACAACAAACTCTTCAGAACATAACAGAAGCATTCCACTCTCTTGAAAATAAAAATTTGTTGGATTTATAAATGAATAATTATCAAAAATTGGTACTTTTCAATGATTCAAGATAATTTAGACACTATACACTTAAAAATCACTCTCACTGATCAAGACAGGTTGGTCTGCAAACTCAGACCTTGCAACTCTCCCAGTTTTGCCAGGAGACTCAAGTTTTGCTTGCTTCCTCCCGATTTTTTATGATTACCTCCCTGTTTCTGCTCGTCATTCAGTAGAGGTTTTCTTATAAATAATGATTGAAATTACTTTCTTCATGGCAAAGATTTTTTTTTTAGTGTTTGCAAATTAATGAAAACGTTAAACCATTAGGAAGACACTGCCTTTTATAATTGCTGTCATTAACTGTTTGGTCACCATGACGTTTTGTATGTATGTTGTTTATAAATTCAACAAAATCCAGGGGTCTCCCTGCATTTGGCAAAATCTCCCGGTTTTTCTCAACAAAAATTTGTAATCTCCAGGTTTTGAAAACTGTATGTTGACAGGTGTGCATAATTTGTTGAAAGTGGATAGCCCACCTTGATTTTATGCTCAATACTTTGGAGCAATATTTTTAAGTTTAGGGGTTTATACGATACAAGATAAGCTTTTGCCATCATAACATGAATACTAATTGTGTTCACTGCTACCATCAACAATATTCTCTCTTTCAAAAGCAAGATACTCCGCGAACAGGAAGAAACAACATTGCAAAATATCCGCATCCAAATTCGTTGACTTGTCCATTACTGAAATCAATTCTTGCTTGCATCGAGGGTGTACTACTGAAAATACTCACTGAAATCCGATCTTAGCAGGGTATCTGATTATATTCATTTTGAGAGGGGCCGCAGCGCAACGTGATCTTTAGCTTCCAGAGAATCACCTCACACCAAAACGAGAATGCCCATATTCTCGTTTTCGTTCCTGACTTTAAAACTGGGGCAAGCAGGACAAGCAAAATAGGGGGCTGGAGGTTGGTTGGGGCGGGGCCCTAGCTATTCCTAGAGCAAAGTATTTTCAAGACAATGTAAAAAGAAACAAAATGGTTTATATATAGAAAGAAAGGAGGTCCAATATTCTGTAATTTATTTTGCTTAATAGGACCCAGACTACCAAAATATTTAGGGGTGGCTGTTTTTACTAACATGGAGAAAATTACATGTAAAATTTTCAATATAATCCCTAATTTGTGGTGAGTCATACGGTATCTATGTTCGTATTTTCCATGCTTGCTGGATGCTACAAACAGGAGCGTTTATACCATACCAAAAATGACCCATTCTTTCCAGATAAACTTTCCCAGATAATATTTTTGCTGTTGTCCTTTTTCTATTAGCCCTTTCTTGTACAGACTCCCAAAAACATGCCACCATCTTAAAAAATGTCTAATTAATAGGCCTCGAAGGGCTGATTCTTGAATTTGCGGCATTTTGAAAAAATATGCCTTTCCATCAGGTTTGCTCAAGCCCTTTGGTTACATATTACCGTAAAATTAGACCGTAAAATTCTTACAAATAGACCGTATGTGATTGAGTTACGCCCTAAAAACTATTGTTACTTTTTGAAAGTATGAAGTGTGATTTTTTTACTTTTGGCGCCTCATATTCTTGGGCTTGTGCTTCAGTCTTCATCTTGTTTGCATCAAATATCCTTTCACTAAAACAAGAATGTGTTAATCCCCACTTTGGTTTTCGGAGATCTTCGGAAATCTGGACCACGCTTTGAGCGCGAGCTGTGCATCGATTATTGAACATCAAATTTCAACCAAAAGTTTTGATGAATTATCTCCGCAATGTTTCTTGTAATCTTATGCTGACCTGACATTGGGTTTTTATCTCCCATATCCCGCTTCACACTTGCTAATTGCTGCTAATCATTAAAAGGCGACTTGGATTAATCTCTAATCTATTCCGCAGTCCATCTCTATTTCAATTTACAGCGTGCCAAAGCTTGAGCAGAGAATGTTATTAGCCATTATGTTGCAAAGAAATCAATAACACAACTTTGTTGCCATTGAACTCTGTACGCATTGCAAGTGTGATTTGAAAAGAAAGTTTGCGTTAAACATTATCATATGGTTTGTTTATCCTTAAAACACGTTTACTTTCTTGCAACAATCGAAGACAAAGGTGCTTTAAACCAAATTCATCACTATCAACTCACCCAAAATTAGCTACACGGATGATTTTTTACATCACAGGTCCTTACTGCAACTACTGTTCCTAGTACAGGTCACCCATAAATTTTGGCAACCACAAAGAATGACTAATCTAATTTGTTTACTCCACTGATGCAAATCATGACGAAGATAGCACCTTGGATTACTACTCGCACATACCAGTAAAAACGTGATAAAACGTGTCTAGAAGGGTACGTTTTGTGAAATCTTTGATAGGCTCCTTCTGCTTCCACCTATTTTCCAAAGATGTCTGACCTTCTCAAACATACCATTACCAGTCGTTTGCTCAATTTGAAATCTAGCTTTAGTTTAGCTAACATTTAGTTTTCCTCGTAACAGTGAAATACTTTAGGGGCAGAAACTTTCGCGGAAAGTATCGCGAGAAAAAACGCGAAATTTACGGCATAAACTTTCGCGAATGATATTTCTTCCCCAAATTTGTGACAAAAACTTTCCGCGATCAAGAAAAGTACATTTTTGCGTGAAAAGCTTTCGCGAATCTATGGCCCAAGAGACTAATGATTTGGGTGATTAGGGAACAGCAACGCGAAAGATTAAAAAAAAGAGAAAAAATGGATTTAGAATGTGCCTTGACAGTAACTTATTGACAGAAGAAACAGATAGCATTGACAGTATACACTTTCTGTTACAGTCTAAATGCATATGCTATTGACGGAACAACAAACTGGTGCGTCCGGTCCTTGTTCTCGTTCGATCGGCCATCTGACTTTCGCAGCAGTCGTAAACCGCCGTGGCTCGTAAGGGACAGTGCATGAATGATGACCATTTCATGTCACAGCATTGTCACAGCATTGTCACAGCATTGTCACACCTGGATTGAAGCCCGACCGAGTTACCAGGGTAGCAAAGCTTGAGATAACTAAGTGGACACGTGATACTGATCCGATTGCGCATAAACTTGTTCTAGCAAAAACTTTGATACTCCACGTCTCGTTTGTATTTGCGATTCAACTAATTCACTTTATTCGTCACTCCGCGCAAATGATTTCTTCTCAGCCGGACCTATGTACCAACTCTAGCTCTTCAAAGATTAAACATTACAAGCAACGTCTGAGATGGGACTCAAAAAACAATTATTTGGATTTTTTAAATTGAAAATTTATTAATTCTGTCAAACTAAAAGATGAAAGCAACTGGTAAAGAAATTCTGATACTGTAATTCCTGTGTCGACACAGGCTACATTAGTAGAGACGTGATTAAGCATTTTTTAAGAAAAGGAATAATTTTGATTCATAATTTGGGAGAAGCTTTCTTAGGATCTTCAAATCATCACGAAACAATTTGTCTAAATCAATCTAGCTACCAACTTTAAAGGAAGATTGCTTATATTCATAAAGTAAACCAAAAAAGTTCTATATGTTCATAGTCATAAGAGTGCTTTCATTTGATCTAGATTTCCACATCGCCGGAGAGAATCAACTTGAAAGAGAACGGCTGGAACTTGTGCCCAAGTCCAGTGTAGAACTTGTTCATGAATTCCACCCTGCGAAGAATGACATTTGGTTAATCTGGAAAGGTTTAGCCCCAAAATTGATCTGACATAAGTCTGAAAAGCGAGCAACAGTAAAAAAACAACCCGTTTTATTACGACCAACCATAATTGAAGAATAGAAAGATTTCATTTTAGACATTGTTGGGATTCGCCACTGGCCTTGTCCAAGAATCTGAGGTAGTGACTAGGTCAAATGCATTTCTTGCGCCCATTTACAAGGGTCTTTCTCAGCCAAGCCTTCTTTCGCGGTTAGAGAGCCCGTTTGTAATAATAAACAAGCTGTTTAAGATCTAAAGGACACTCAATGGGATGCATCTTAGAAAAGCCATTTAAGTGTTACTAGACTGCAAAAACCCTGAGCCGAAAACAAATAAAGAACCAAAATAAATATCATCCAGCAAAATGAAATTGTGTGATATGCTGAAACCCTAATATCTTCATGGTAACTTGGTGAAAACTGAGTTAAGATCGTTCATGTTGCACAGGTATATGACAGTAAAGGAAAACAGTGCACATAAGTCACAACTTACCAGTGCAAACGGAGCGTATGCAGAAAAGCTGACAAGCCTTCCATCACTAGAAGGATTGCAATGGTCAACACTGAAAAGGAAAGAAGTTATTTGATAATTCTAGATCATCGTAGAACAATCTTTGTTTCAATCAATTGCCAGTAACATAACGAAACAGTTCAGATAACTCAGCGGATTAAGACAGTTAATGAAATTAAATAAACTTGGATACAATTAAAACCAAGTGCATAAAATGAAATTCCGCGTGGAAATTGAACGCTTAAGAGCTTGGCTGCAGCATTAAGTGGTTTTAGAGTTTGTTCTAAGGCCTATATTGACGAGGCTCGACAGAAAGAGTGTGTCTAAAGCGAATTTTGGCGATTCCGAAAAGGACGTCTACAGCAAACACAGGAAACAAAAGACCTCACGAAAGCTTCTTTAGGGTATAACTGCATATAATATTGGTGGAATTATCTCGGCAGCCAATTATGGTTGTGGTTTTAGCTTGACATAAACAAACCTGATTATCGAAGACGCACCCTATCTAGAAAATACGAAATTTCAAGGCTATTAAGAATGGGACAACTTTTGCTATTGGACATGAAGAAGGGCACGTGAAAGAAAGCCTTACCAGCCCATGCACTGAAAAGAGCAAATATAGCAATGAAGCCAATGGCGCCACTTTTCTTTAAAGCCATCTGAAACACCATGTTCCACAACACTTCAGACAATTCTAAAAATGAAAAACAATGCTTTTAGATCAAATAAGCAACACCAGCAATTGCAGAAGAAACTTTTGCAAAGCAATGATAACTTAAGACCCTTGGTTTCCAGAATATCAAATTGGACTTGTTAATAACTCGAGCAATAATTAATACAGCTACTAGAACATGCGCAACGGCTAGGCGTGAGAAGAAACGCAAAAGCAAACATGCACTAGAATTGAGACACAACGAAGCTGAGATCTCAATTCGAAATTTAATGGTTGGTAAAAAGACTGTCGTCGTTATACTTACGAGCATGAGCAAGACTAAGTGCCCAGAGACGCAGGTACGAGGCCGTGTTTGAGATGCATCCGAGGCAATATTCAATTGTATGGATTGCCTGATGAACGAATACTTCGCCAAAATCGAACTAAAGGGATAAGAAACTAACTTCTGTATAAAGTAAAAAACCTAATCAGGATAAACTTTTTTCTTCACAAATCTTATGCCTGAACAAATGTTCTCTATGGCAGAGCTACAAAACATCATGAAGCAGCAAGAACATCATATTTGCATGGTTAAAATACTTTTCCGTGAGACAATTATCAGAGTAAGCAAACACGTGCGCGGCTGTTTCTGCCTGAAGGTGGGCCCCATTCACAAAACGAACAAAAACCTCTTGAAAACCCTACTGGGCATATATGCAACAACATGTTTCGGGAGAACCAAAATATTGATCGTGCAATAGCGAAACATTTCAATTCAGAGATTGTTTGGCTTTAAGTTTGAATTCCGCATACAGCAAATGCAGATGATTCTGGATCAAGATGTAAAAGGGAAGAGTGACGTCATAGTTACCTCCTCCGCTTCGTCCTCCATAATGAGGTTCTGCTCGTCATTGTGAACAAGGGCCTCGTCTTGAAACGTTTGGTCTCCGTTGGTCGACACGGCTGCTGCCGATGTAATCTTTTTGGAGGCCTTTCAAATACAACACAGAATGGTAAAGTAAGATGGGGTACTCCTGAAAAAGCTGCATGAATTTGGGAATTCATTGGAATTGGCGTGATATAATGGTCAGACAGAGCAGCTTGCTTCTTGAAAGTAGAACATGATCTGGTTATTGTTGATAAGTCCGATGATGAAGTAGTGTTCAAGGCCACAAGGGCTAAAGTCCCGAAGTTGATTGAATGTATACAAACAATCAAATCAGTCAAATCAGTACAAACAATCACTTTACATCAATGGAATCAACGTTAGAAAAAAGCTCACTCGCATAGCTGCTCTTTATAAAGACTCTCTGGTTAAAATCAAGGTAAACAATAACTAATCTCAAGGGACTCATAGGTCACTACCAAAGCGACAAAGTGAATCAGCATCTTCATAAAGCGAATTTCGCTTACCGGGCGTTGCCGTGCTTTGTAGCGCAGGTAGAACGGCTTGACTGCCAACATCCATGGGATGCACAGCACAATAACAATAACAAGCAAGGTTTGGACAGATTGCTGCAAAGAAAGCGAGCTAACTAGATCAAACAAGGAATTAAATCAGACAAGATCACACTGCAGGGAACGTTGGATTTGTTTGCGAATGGGAACATCATGGACATTCGTTGAGATTGCACATCACAACAAACCTTCGAAAAATTCAAAGATTCTTCTACGGACAAAACTTCATAAGAACTATGATTCTGCAATGAGAAGCTATGGTAACTTTAGAACCTCACATACCTGTCCTGCGTATAACTGGTCTTCCGGCTTGATGGCTTTGCCAAAGTTCAAAAACATTCCAATCAAAGAAAGAAGAAGACTTGGATGCTACGGTAGAAAAATAAGGCTCATAAACAGCTATTTCAAAGACAGTTAGAAGCAGTTTTATTAGAGGCAAAACTAAGAGCATTGAAATGTGATCCATGAGATATAGGATTTGCCTTCTCTTTATACACGGCCTAGACAAAACTTAACTTCCTTTGCTTTACAATACACGATTTAGTACACGATACGTCTTGAATTACTAAGGGACATTGCCCAAGTTGTCAAACTGAGAACTGTTGCTAAACAAAATCGAAGTGCCTTTCGTTTGACCAAAATATATTTACACCAAAGCAACGAAAAGATAAACAACAGGAAAGCGAAAAAGATGGCCTTACGATTTTATAGAGTTTTCTGGCAAGATCATTAATACTTTGCACAAAAGACCTATATATATTCTGCTCCTTTAGATAGAGGTTATGGATATATTTTAGAAGCCTCGCCTTAGAAGAAAAGAAGGCAAATCATAATTAATCATTGCGCAAAGTAGAACCTAAGAAAACGAAACTTGCCTTGTCGCTGAATGTGCTGTATGCAATCCATTTGTAGAAAATCAGAATAACCAAGTAACCAAAAATACACATCAAAAATACAACCTAAATGAAAGTGGGACCATGAAGGAGAATAAGCGAAGAGATACGCATGCGCAATCGCGTTTATCTATCAAGATTCCTTACACATGTTTGCCTTCAACTAACTACCTTGCGCTTGCAGTTGTAACAGCCAACCCCTTCGATTCAAACACAATGTTTGCATAGGGATAAAAATCTTAAGCAATTGCAAGGGGCAAATCGTCTTTGCCTTCCAATAAGCAAACACACGAGGGGACCGGGATGAACGATTTCAAGACACTCCTCGTGTTGATTGTATATCAGTCAGAGTTTCTTATGCCATAGGTTTAACGATAAAAAATATCTAATGTTTGTGATTTTGATTGCAATGAAAAGGATTAAGGGTTATCGAAAACAACTAAACTAAATGCTAGAAATTGTAATCCACATCAAATACAAAACAAATTAGAAAGCCTTCAGCAAGTTCTCTACTTTTCAAAAAGAGTAAATTCAACAGAACTGGAGTTTACCTGGGGTATGAATTCACAGAAAATATTCACAGGCTTGTTGAAGTGCCTAGAGAGAAAATTGCGCCACCGATAACATATACAAGTAGCAGCATTAACTGGTCGGGAAACTTTGCGTTTTGGAAGGACGAAACATTAGCATTGTCAAGATATTTAGTTGATGCAACTGAAACTGAAAGGTTTAAAAGATTCTTGCACATGCAGACACGTAACTCTAACATCTCTAACGAACTAATAAATCCCTGATACTAGGAAATAATAATTGCAAATTACTGAGAACCTGAATAGTAATCTCCTGGTTGTTAAATCTAGCTTTCTGGGTGCAATACCTGGCTTTGTTCAATCGCTTTGATCAATCGCTTTGATCAATCGCTTTGATCAATCGCTTTGATCAATCGCTTTGATCAAACGCTTTGATCAATCCCAGTGAACAAACCAGTGTGTTGGAAATAAGCACAAATTGGAATGTTGCTTGGAAAGACGGCAGATAAGGACATGCACTTACTTATGGTTGTATAAACTGAGAACGACTCCAAACATCATATGAACCACACCAAATATAATAGACATCTTCATTTTGAACGAATTCAGGAAGTTCAGTTTGTTGGTTGCAAGCTGCCAGGCCTTTAATGAAGGGAAATGTGAGATTCAGTATTCATGAACGACGGGAATCAACCAAAAGAACAGTGCCAGCGAGGCTACTCTTCAACACTGAAGAACGAGCCATACATACCGGGTCAATTCCAAAGTAATAAGGGACATCCCGAGTGACGTTTTTGGGGTCGAGCATCAAATTGGGTACTTTCTTTGCCTCTTGTTCTTTCAAATACTTCAGACTAAAGCAAAAATCACAAAGTCTGTATATTCTAATAAGCAAAAGTTTCATAAAAGTTATACGTAAAGAGCTATACGAAAAGAATTTAAAGCACATCATATCAGACATTCACACTGGTTCTAGATTTTTCCTAAATAAATTTATATTTCAAAAGCGTGAATAAAATACCAGAGCTGGATTACTATACTTTCTGCTGCTAACTATCATATAGTTTGAATTACATGTTTATAAACATCATTAGCTTTAAGAAAAAGCTACATGTAGTCCTACCTATACAGGCTGTTGTTCTTAAAATCTGCCCAGCCGCTGCCAAAAATATTGAGTGATTTTGAGAAGCAGTCGTTGTACACAAGTCCAGAGTATATTGAAAAGAGTCCCATCATCATAACTATGTATCTGCCGGCAAAAATGGTCTCGAACATCTAGAAAATTTACAAAAAAACGTTCAATGCAACTTAGATCAGCAATGTACACCGGGTACATGACAGGCTGCAGGTAAGATTTAATTTGCCATTTCAGATTGCCCAAAATCGCCTAAAAGTGCTTGTCAATGATACTGCCCCTGGAAATCTAAAGAGCCCCAGCCTTGGACTGACCATTTTTGCAAAACGGTACAGAACAGGACTGGCTGTAGGACATCATTCAAATCTGCTCAACAACTGGCTGATGGCTTGTAGCCCCTGCTACTGCTGACAAAGGGCTGCACCTTAAGGTCGGTTTATTACGCTATGGCTTTGGCTGACTTTGAACTATGATAGAAATTGTTGATATCATTTCAAACACCATATGTTGTATCGGCTTTCCGATACCCAAAATTTGAGGCCCCGTAATTTGGCTCTCTTTTACAAAGTTTGAAATGCATCCCGTATCCAGTAACAAAATAAGACATACCTCTCCGCCCTCTTTGTAACTAGCAAGCTTCTTCTCGTTCAGGATTAACCACAGACCGAACACAAACATGATTACGCCATGTCCGCAATCCCCAAACATCACAGAAAACAGGAAGGGGAAAGTAATAAGGGCGAACAGTGCTGCAAAGAAATTCATCAGTAGTCTCTTCGTAGATTCTTTGTTGCAGTTTAAATTTGAGATGTCATTTCTGCAAAGGCTACATCGTAACAGCGGAGCGTTAACTGGAACATATACTCATTCAGACAATGAAGCGCTTCTGCCTGGCCAGCCATGTTACAGTTCTCACAAACTTCACGGAGACCGAAGAAAAAAATTGGAACAGACTGTCGACAGTTGGCAAGTTGAAGCACCATTACAACCATGACACTTTTTAGCTTCAGGATGTGTTGGCTCCGTGATATTTATACTTAAGCTAATTATTTATCTTGTTTAGTCGTGCCTTCATTGCCTTCATGACATGACTACATAATACCTTTTCAGATCGTTGTTATGAGTAATGCATTCTGCCTTGAGTCATTTTTCCTTCTAAGCTGGCAAGCAGACATGTGCGGTACTTAGATGTATTATACACTTATTCTGGGGATCATTCGACATCATCTGTTTTATTTTTAGGTAACTGAAGCGTGAGGATTTTACGCAACAAACTTCTCAAATGACAGACGTACCTGGATTCACTTCTTGATAATTAGCAACTCCATATGCATCAACGATGGCTTGGAAACCAGACGTGAACTTGTTGACCCGATTGAACGTGGGTGGCTCATGTTTCGTGTGCATTCGATTCAATATGGAAGGAACTGATGATCCACTCAACTCCTATGTCGATTAAAGCACTGCATTACAAGCTTTGGGATTTATTTGAGTGAGCATTCAAGTTGGTGTTAGAAAACGCATTGCTCTACGTTCTGACGATGAAATGCGCCATCTGCCAATAACATTGCTCAAACATTAATGACGAGGAAGACAAGTTTTTGCCTTTGTTTTTTGCAACCCACATCCTAATATATAAATTGTCAAAGAGTGGTTTGGTGACTGACTCCCATTTTTGGTCCATGCAAACCAAACTGAAATTCATCAAAAACACTCCTATCAAGAGGCACCTTCGACAAACCTACTACAATAGAAGTTGGGCAGAGATCACAGATCCCAATGTTAGGCCTGATCTGGTGGGAAAATGGCATTGTGTTGGCATATAAATTGGCATATAAGTCTGAAATATCTCGCTGAACGAAAAAGGATGCACGTACTGTTCCTCTCTTCAATGCCAATTGAATCTTGTCAAGGTCATCAACTGGGCACCAACATTCAGCGATCAAGCACTTCTGAGTGACATCCAAGTTGAACATGTTCATTGTATGATGAATGGATTTGATCTTCTTCACCTACAATTGCAAAATAGATATTTTGATTCTCTTCTGTGATGACCTTAAGAAGCAGTCACACACTTAATGTGACATCCTCCCTTTCATTCCGAAATTGCGAAAAGTCTAACCAATAAACGAAGAGAATGGCTTGTTTAGGGCAATTGTTATTGGTTCAACGCTAGTTGGTACCCACTACTTACACATCACACTTAGGTTGAAATTACCACGTTTAAAAACATTGATAAAGATGTTAAGATGTGAACCAACCTTGATAAACCAAACGTTCACATTCTTCGCCATCGTCTGGAGGAGCCTAAGGCGATGGTCGTGTGTCTGCGACAACACCTGTAAACAAAGGAAGGTTGGATGCATGAAGATTAAGCAACGTTTTCGATAGATTTGATTCGAATGAAACGAATTGCATATCGACACGGTTGTCCATCAAGGTGAATTGTGCAATGATCTTATTAAGGGTGTACCGTTTGGAGATCATTGATTCTTGTCATGACGCCAATTGCCATTTCTCTTCTTTCGGCTGGTGACTCGGGACAGGGATAAAGCGTTGCCCGGAACCTAAAACATAAATATTATTCAAAATCGGCATAATATGATTGTAACTATTTACAATCATACTTTTTAACATTCCATCAATCATTCTTTCGCCTACCTATTTACATTCTTATTCATTCATCTATCATCTCTAGCATTCGATCATTAATTGAAAATATCTTTCTTTCTTTCTTACTCTAGATATCTAGCCTTGCATCTTACTTTCGTGCCACTCTTAAATTCTATACACACTGTCCATTCTTTAATACCTTACCGATTCGTATCAATTTTCTATCATACCCTTTACAAAGCTCCAGGCGACACAGATATGCCACATTGAAAACTAAGAATGTGTCACGCGTTGCTGCAATATCGGCTGGAAAGGCCATCTTTTCTACCCTCAATAAAACAAAGCTCAAATGGGAGTAAAAGCAATGCGACGTACCCTTCACAGATCTTTTTAACGCGCATCTTGAGCTGATCTCCTTGAAAGAAGACAATGAAAACGCATTTGTGCACTTGGTCTCCTGTGCCAGGGTCCTCCAGTGGCTCTTCAATCTCTGTCTGCTTGAAGAAGACGTTGCCTCTACAGGCACGCCACAACAGCCTCTCAAAAGCGGGCACACGCTCCCTCGAAATGACACCAGCAACAAACCTGCAACGTTCAAGTTTCAAATCAGCAGCTTGCTTTAGAATTCAAAATAACAAACAGCATAAACAATAGTCACTTGGGCTAGCTTTCAGAACAACCATGGGGGGGATTACCAGGGACTGATATGAACATAAAGTCCGCTTTAATTGTAACCAGGCTTTTTATCATTTCCCAAGACAACTAAGAGAATCTGTTCACGTTCGAGGGATAAACAAGACGTGATTGCGTACTTCTTGAGAAACTCTTAACTGCTTACTTTTTATTGACCTTGTCTCTTACAGAGAAAATTCAAGCTGATGAAAGATTCAAGCTAGCTTCATTGCAAGGTTTCCTATTTCCAAGGGTCAACAGCAAAACAAGATTGGTGAGAAACAAAGTATTTAGGAAGCTGAAAGACATGGTTACCTAAACTAAAAACGTAACCATTATCAGCACTTACCCGAGCTGGGCCCCAGAGGTACCGGGCTCTTCTGCGAGAATACCTTGAGTCTCACCATATATCTCCTATTGATAATGTAACGTAAAAGCTATTAATGAACACTCAATGACGGACTATAACTCACCCCAAACGACCCGCTGCGGCTGTGGCAGCTAACTCTGATTCACCTAGTAAGTTCATTTCTTCTGTTGCGTTATGAGCGCCATCGCCAATGTGCTGATGTTGGACATGTTGTTCTGCCTGTGTCGACACATACAACGCAGATGAGTTTAAAGCTTGGCTTACCAGGTAGCAAATCAGCAGTTTATGTGTACTCTTTTACTTTTAAGCCATTTAAATTTAGTAGAACATAGTTTAGTTCGAGTTTAAAGTTGTTTACAGCTCTTGAGTTTTGATTTAAAGGAATGCTGCTTAAGCTTACGTTAATGTTACATAAAATCTTATCTTTTTTAATTCTCTGTAAACGAAATAAGAATGGTTTATATCATAATAAAGGAAATAACTACAGTCAATGCATTTTGTCGAAAAGTGAACCGATAACAAAAGCAAACAAAAAGCTTAATGAATTCATCTTTTCCATCTAAGCAAACATACTGGATTAAATGTGACACACTCTGACAACACCTCTAGAACCAGACAAGCAGCCTTAATTTTTTTCCTCGACTTTACTATTGGAAATAAGCGATGGCAAAAACATTCACCTATTTATAGCTAGTTGCAAGGGGCAAACAGATTATATAATTCGAAAAATGATTGCTTGCATAATGCAGTGAAGTCAACAAGCAAAAAACCGGAGAAACAAATTTCTTTTTTAACAACTAACAAGAGTATATTTCTTATACTCCTGTTTCCGCGCCAAAAATGCTTCGTAACCCAGCTTTAAATATAGGTCAAACTGTTTTTTGTCTAAGATTCAAATTCGATTTGACCTCCTCGATGACCGGAACCTAACATTAGACATTGAGTTTACCCGTGGGGTGATGTTCCACATATCGCAAACTCGTGAGCGGCTTGGAAGATTGTTCATGCTTGATCAAGATTATCGAAAAAACGGCCAAAAAACTATTCTGCAGCAATATTGCCTAATTTCTCCAAGGCCTTTTCAAGATGCTCTCTAGGCCCGCGCATGCTCAATGGAGCTCCTTTCCAGGCACGGCATTGCAAAATCTGCCTCAGGTTAGAGTGGCAGAAAACCAACCAGAACATTCGCCAAAAAGCCCCTTTAGAGCGAATGGAGCTTCAGCTTGACGTCGTTAGGCCATCAAGATCAACGAACGGCGACCGAATGTTTAAAATAATGCAGTCCACGTGTTTTAGCTTAGATGTAAAGGCAGCACTTAATTCAAAGGTTTTTGTTGTTTGATCGACCCTCATTACATCAGAGCCTAGCTCTGACTATACTCTATCAATGCAGTGCTTGACTATACTCTTCCGCGTCATAATGAACTCACATGTACATTATAGGTTTATTACATTTAATCTAATGACAGGGAATAGTAGCACCTCTGGCTATTTTTAGTACTCTTAAAAAAGCAGTTACCATAATCAGCAGTTTAGAGATACGACCATGGTTTACTTAAGCTGCAAATCAAAACGGAAAGTGCTCATACCATTTTATTATGTCAGTCAAAGGCATTTGGCTTTTGATCGAATAAATTACATTCCACCAGGAAGCAACATAAACAAAATTCTAGCTTTATTTTAAACTTTGTTTACTCTGGAAGAACTATTATTTGGAGCAAGCCTGTGATAATTTGTGTGTATATATAGTTTACTTGATTAATTTATTCTATTTCGTAATCCTGTTTGTGTTTACTGGTCAATTAAATTGCAGATTATATCTGTTGCATCCCTCACTTTTACACTGTTGAAACATTTTTTGCAGCAAGAAGGCTGTGCAGCACCGCAACAAGTTGTCCAACATAGCACTCCAACAACATAGCAAGAGTATTTATAAAATATCAAATCTCTAGGAAAGATTCAGTTTTGAGTCATAAATAACTCTGAAGAAAAATTACTACCAACAATAAATAATTGCCAAAAAAAAGGAAAGAAGGGAGAAAAATTAAAGTATATATCTGAAAAGTTGTCCACAAACAGTTGCCCACAACAGCATCCAAAGAACAAAATCTATAAGGCACTCTGAAAAAACGCCAATGTGACCATGGAGTAAAACAGAGCAAATAGTTGTTTATGTTTTTTGCCCAAAAGATTAAAACCTGCTTCATACCAAAGTTTTATGGGCTATATAAATAAGCAAGTTTAACAAATCCTAATTAAATCATCAACTATTAACAATCTTCCCTTAATTTGTAACAGTATTGAATGTTATTTGACAGTTGAATTAGCATTGGGACATTTTTGCAAAAGTAGTAGACCCTTTAAATAATTGAGGGGGGAGGGCTTTATACATAGTTTTTACAATTTAGTCAACATCCTGGGAAAAAAATAAAAATAAAACAAAGACTAACAGCCAGTTTCTTTGTGATTTAAAAGATGTTTTAAAATTTCCACAAAGAAGCCTAGCCTTGGATTAATCAAAACTGTCACTTTTTTCAAATAAGGCTAGAAGTAAAAATGCAAAATAATTGCATATATATATATATATATTTATATACAAATACTTTTTCCATAAACAATTTAATTAAACCTTGCAAAAATAGCTGATGACTTAGCTTGAATACGCTGTACTAAGAGATGTAGATAGCAAACTTCATTCTAGAACAGTATCAGGCACCTACCTCAGCAAAAAATGTCTGGGTTTTCCTTAAAATGTGCTTTAGCTCAGTCAGCTCCAAAAAGCTTCTCTGCAGTGCTTCATAATTAGCATTGCTATCTTTCATTTCATTCTCCAGCTCCTCAAATTGCACCTAAAATTGCGTTGAAACATTTATATGTGTCTACTTTTAGCTACTTCTAACTCATCAATGGGTAGCGAAAGTTGTTAATAACATCTTCACACTTTCTTTCATCAACAACTTCCCATGAATAAGCATATACATGTATACATATACAAAATACACTTTAAACTGCAGAAACAGCTCCGGCTGCATAACATTTAGAACTAAATGACCTGCAGCAAGCCATAGTCAAATTATTTGTTTAGGCATGAACATACAGCTTTTTAGTTTGTTGATATATAATGAATTCAGTTCATAGAAGAGTTATGACATACATCAAATGCATTACTTTATACTAAGTTATTATTTTACCTCTAAGTCAATCATCTCTCTTGGATGTGGCGCATCAGGGTTCTCTCCTGTATCAGCAATTGGGATCTCAGCCTTTTCAATCTCTTTCTGGAGAAATCCTGAAAAAATTTTGTTTAAAATTTCCGAAATTTGATTGAAAAATAAACAAATCAGTCCTCAAAATGGAGTGATGGGGGAGAACGTTGAAAAACAATTTTAATGATATCAAACTGTCACTAAAAGTGCTGATTTAACAACATGTGTCTTAGGACATACTCAGCTTTCTTTCCATTTCATCACACCGCCTCACTTCATTGACAAATTTTCTCTGGAAGGCATTTACATCTGGGTTGAGCTGTAGGTAGGGTGTGAAAATAATTAAACAGTTTTCCCTTGAATTCTTGGTTAACTTGTTAACTACTTTTGACTCTTACTGGTTAACTGCTTTTGAAAAGAAATAATAGCCCAATGGCATGTATGACAAATAAGTTATATATTTTACGTCATAAAAAGTGTAACTGGACAAACAATTTTTAAAGTTATGGTCATCTTGCCTTTCTATTATCTGTCTCTACAAAAACAAACATTTATATGTAAAAGTGATAAATAATACTCACATCTCTGAATTCTACAAGCCCCTGAAACAAATAAAGTAACTATATCAAAAATTTGTCAAGAGGGAAATCAATACAACTGTGAGAAGATTTTAACTTTTATACAGATGAATCAAGTGAACTTGATAAAAGTCATGATAAAAAGGTTTTGAATTTTGGTCTTGCAACATTCTAGCCCAATCACGAATGGTGTGTCGAATTTTCAAGAACTCGAATAATATAAGGCTCAGTGTCTCACTGAACTGTTCTCGAACTAAATGAGGTAAGCTTGCAAAATATTTTAATATATTTGAACAGATTTAATATAACCAAATTACTGAAACAACAATGACTGATTTGACTGGGGGCCTTAAATTCAGAGAAAGCATTCCTTAACCTACTGAAAATTTGAAGCCAGAAAAGGGATTAGAAATTATCACGACGCCCAGCAACGTAAATTTTGAAAAATTGCAACAAATTGAACTTCCAAACCGATTTTTAATTTTTGAGTGATTTAATCATCAGCGTGAAGACTAAAGCTTTTCCATTATGAGATGGAAAGAAATCTGTTTCACAATTTCAATAAAGCCCAGCGAAAGGAACGAAAGAAAAAAAAACCAACCAACTCCCCAAGCTCGCTGACACAAGCGTAGGCCGACTCCGACTGCAGGAAGAGTTGGCATAGAGTCATTTCTTCTGAACGAAACAGCGACGCCATTTTCGGAGAAATGTGGTGCCACCGTTATCCGACGATATGTATTTCTTCCTCACACGACAATATTTTAAGGTTAGATAGTTTGGATCGGCAACAAGCTTCGCTATTCCTTGCAGGTCATAAGACTGCTTGGGTCACCCAGCTTGCATTTCTCCTCTCTGCGCTTGCGCGTTGATACTTTCCTCCTTCGCAAAACCACCGTTTGCAACCAAGCCATTGTGGTATTGTTTACTCAAGAGGACAAGGGTGCGACAAGATTATACCGAAAAAAACAGAGGAAAAGAATAAGGTATGAGACATCCTTTGTAGACATCATACGAGACATTCAAGAGTCCATCTTCTCCCTTGGCTCTTCCAAAGTTGAGGTGTGAATTGGCGTTGGTTACTCATTTACATTCAATCATCTTGCCCCACTCTAATGTTTTCGATACGCAATTGGCTATTTATTCTGTCAGCTTTTGCACAATTTCCGACGTTTGCATACTCTGAGGAGTATACTCTAAGGTACGAGAGTTAAATGTGAGTCTTTGTCAACGTTCTTCCTTTAATTCGACATATATTTGAATATATACCTGCCGCTGATAAAATGTATATATATATATATGTAACTTAAATTCTTTTTAATTTCTGACAAATTTAAATCAGCGAAAAACAACATCTGATTCCTTTGCTTATGGCTCACGCTCTTACTCCTCCCATAACTACATTCATCAAGCCCCTTGATACGTGGCGGGTTTCCTATCTTCCTCTCCCTCATAAATCTGCAATATTATTCTGCCTCGTATTGTGGGAATGAGTGACTCTGTGTTTGTGATTATATGATCCTCTTCCCTGCAAGAGATGATTTGACATCAATTATTTTTGCGGCATTTCGCATAATAATTTTTGTTTCCCGCGCAGCTTTAAACAATCGATTTTGTGACCCTACGTCATTTTTATTGTTCTCCTTGCGGCATCGATGAGATTTTTGAGAGATTTCTTGTACATGTGAAATATATGGGAAACGTTCAGCGTATAGTTGTTTGGAGCCCCCAAATACCGCACAAGTGCCGCAGCTGATACTAAGGTGATTCCTGTGATACGAGGTTGATGGGTGATCTTGCAGACGATTAGGAGTTTCATTTCACTTCTGTTTCACTGATCAGTGTTCCGTTCCAGCGGATTTTCGACTAGATCCCAGTTGTCATGGATCACATTACCAAAGTTGAAAATATCATTGGAGCCAGTGGCGGAGCCAGGAGGGGGACTAGTCTTCCCCCCCCCCCATTTTTTCAGAAAGTTGGCCCTTGAGATTATTGCAAATCTGATGAGAAAACTACGGGGCGGAGGTATGTACGTTACCTAGATCGTCAGAAGCTGACATTGTGTAGCCTGTGTGCAGACTCTGTTGACAGATTGACTTTTTCTCCCCTTTTCAAGCTGATCTTGTAGTCCATGATTTTAGACAGCTGAAAACCTGGTCTATCGAATAGAGCTTGGTATCTCCTCAAAAACGTTCTTTAACTATTTGTAACTTTAAAAGCTCGTTTAGATTTCATGACAGTGTAGCGCTTGAAAATTTTACTATTATTATAAACTTGCATGTTTTATCACGATTTTTAAACAAGTAAAATGTCTAATTTCAAAACTTTGAAATCAAGTTTTATGCAATAACGTTCATTGTCAACCATAAATTAAATTACATTTCTTGGCAAACAAGGGTGTTTCCTACGAGGGAGTATACTTCTCCCGGGGAAGAATAATAATAAGCTCTATACTTAAAGTTGGTTTAAATAACAGTTGATAAGCATAAATTATTTTGAAAAACTGATTAATACCACAGAAAAAGGGTGTGGTCCAAAAAATTTCCAGGGACCACGCCCCGGACCCCCTGTCCCCCCACTTTTCACCAGCTGGAGCCGCCACTGCTTTCCAGCCACGATCACAACTACGCTAAATGTCTTTCGGATTTGATACTCCAGAAATAATGAAGCGCCCGAAGGCTTGCCCACGACCGTGCATGAAACAATTCGATTTTGGGTAGCAAAAGACAAAATAATGAATTTAATAACAACCACAGCATCCAGACAGAAGGCGATGAAACCAAGCCAGAATCATCCTACCCGAAAACAACTCCAAAAGAAAGGGTATTATACGCACTAGGAGTCAAATAACACTGAATGTACAACAAAAATAGAACAAGCATTTAAGAAACAAGGAGTGGTTTAATAAATGCGAAAGCTTCCAAGTCAAAATTCCACGCCTTCTTTTCCCCAAGCTAAGTTCTTCTGTTTTCTTTTCATTCATAGGTAAACTCTAGCCCATTTGGCTCGAAATACTTTTCCACTGCCTCGAAATCCATTCGTTTATTCATGTCATCATTGAAATGATCTTCCCAATCTCCTATTTGCCCCTTGCGAATAAAGTGCCCCTCCTTTTCCTCTTTTTTTCTGAAAACAGAGTGGTTAACCTTCATCTTGCTGAAACTCAAATGGTCAAGCAAAGTTTCCACTTGATCATCTGTGATTT
The DNA here is from genome assembly GCA_003864495.1 of Nemopilema nomurai. NCBI lineage: Eukaryota > Metazoa > Cnidaria > Scyphozoa > Rhizostomeae > Rhizostomatidae > Nemopilema > Nemopilema nomurai. Next base: position 1,622,545 of record ML133495.1, on the reverse strand, counting down.
CCTTCTCCAGAAATTTTGCTACCTTCCTGACACAAATAGTCAGGTCGGCGTTCATCTCTTCGTAGAACAAAATGCAAATATTAGGATGCTGCCTTTTTTCCCACACTTGAGAAACATAGTCAAAGTATGAATCGCAATACAACAGATTACCCATGAACATGTCAAAAAATGTCGGAAAATCGTCTATAAAACGTACGGGATTCATAAGCTTTTGGTGATAATAAAAAGACACAAGGGTATCCTTTGGGTTTCGTAAACATATGACTGATTTACTCTTCTCCAACAGATTGTCGGGAAGAAGGCAAAATGGAAGGTGACTCTTGAAGACCCTTGGTGAAGCCATGTTCTCAAGACTTTCCAGGTACTTGCTTTCCACAACAGGAACTATGTCCTTTATCACGTGAAAGAGCAAGGGTGCTTCCAACCAAGGGGTTCTCAGTGCCCACGTTACAGATTTAGCCTTCTCGACGTCAAAGCCATTCTGGATGCACCAAACCAACTCTTGTGTCCATGTTGTTCCAGTCTTTGGAAATCCCAAAACGTAAGTGTCATCTTGTCGCACATGCCAGCCTTTGAATTGGTCTTTGTACTCCAGAAATGATTCTGGGTAGACATAATTACCAGGTACCGATCTGATCATTGCAACTTCGGGACATTCAGGAGGGTAGGCACTCCTCACCCTTTTTGCTTCCTCGTCCGACAGTCTCACTGCACTAATGGAAGCCATGTTTCAAAAGCGGATTGATGTGGAGCAACCTATGTTGTAGAAAATCTGTTAGAAGGAGACTGCATTACAAGTTACCAAAAAAGTTATGAAAAAAGAGTCAATTTAAATAAAGACAGTCGGTGACAACGCTCGTCCGCTCATTTGTTTACTAAATTATTTTTGGATTGATGAATCAGTCTTCAAAAAAATGCAATTACAACTGGGAACTTCGATTGACAGAAGAGCGAATCATTTAAGAACAAATCTTTTACTTTCAATTTATTGAGTTACTTTGAGAAGCAAATGTACTAATACTAGAAAACTTTTAACATTCCTTTCCTGGATAGGCCTTGATTTGAACTGTTTTTCGAGGCCTGAAGGTCACCTCGTATTTAGTGGACAACAAAGAAAGCTAAAACCGCAGAACATTCGTTGCATGGATTTCCATAATCCATCGTTATATTCGAAATACCAATGTTTGTTGAATTTCATGGTGCTATGAGTGGAAGGATACCATGAATTGGCCATTTGCGAATTTTTGTAAGGATCTGATTTTTGTATAGATTTTTTTAAGTTAGCTTCAAGTTGTAACTCAAAAAATAATATTTTACTTCTGAAAAAAACTGTTTTCTGCAGAGCGTTAAGGACTCCGTGGCTATATCATTCAGTCAGATGAGTTTGGCAACCAAGATAAAGCTTTCCACAACAGAAATATTTATTATCAACTGATTGCTCTCCTTACAACCTTGGGACCCGGGCCTAGTCTATTTTTAGAGTCAGAAGCATTTCTCTCTATCATTCCTTTTTGATCTGTTAAAAGTTAAATTGAAAACTCAGTCAAAATTCTATTTGTTACTGACATAATTTTCCTTTCGTTTTCCTTGCATTTGCCAGGATCTTATTTCTAATGAAATTGTATTTTTCCGAAGTCTTGATTCAAAAAGGGGATGTAGCGGAACAATTCCAAACTTGGACGTTTTCCTTTGGTGTCATTTTTCCGGGCTTCCTTAGCGTTGTTGTCAAATTCAAATTTACATTTAAATTTACCAGTAGTATGACAAATAGGTGCGAATGGCCATAGTCTTATAAATGGATTTCAAATGGACTGCATGCAACAATTCGACACCCCATTAAAATGAAAACCTGTAACCAAAAGATTGACACCCAAGTATCGCCTACCAAAGATATGTTGGTAGAGCTATGTTCGTCCGCCCCGGAAAGTAAATTAGCAGCCAGATACCTATAAAGCAGCATTGCAATCAGTAAGTCATACCTAATGTGATTTGCAGTCTCGCAATTCGCATGAACTTGATTTTAAACTAATAATCTTCGAGAACAACGAAGCGTCGCCGTTTGTTAAGCAGTTTATTAAGGTATTATGGTTGGAAAGGATCTTGAACATTCTCGATTACAAAGACTGAGTGCAAGAAAGGACCGGCGACAGGGACGAATATGTAAACCTTTGACACAAACATCCTTTGAATATGGCGACTACAGATAAATCTAGCCTGGCAGACTGTCATACTTAAATTCAACATAAGCCTTGCAGTAGGTAGGAACATTGACTACTTCAAGTTACTATCTCCAAAACGGTAGGATTACTGAGCCGGGAGCTGGGTAGATTGCGAAAACTAAATGGGTAGTTAATCTCGAAGGCAAAGGGAAAACCCGCCTTCCTCCCATCCACACCAACATAAATTGATGAAGGGAACACTAGCAGTTGGGTTCCTATCAGTGGACAAAGAAAATAAAGCGAACATTGACCATTTTAACGTGTTATCATGAATGTTTAAAGTTATATTCTTTTTCTAAATCAAGGGGCCCATTCCTTCTTTACACACTGTCTACGTGTTCTTTGTTATTCATTCATAGAAAAACTCTAGCCCAATTGGCTTGAGATATTTTCCAATTGCCTCATCCATTCGTTTATTCATATCATCAGTGAAGTGATTCTTCCAATCACCTATTTGGCCTTTCCGAAAAAAGTGTCCCTCCTTTCCCCTTTTCTTCATGATCACAGAGGGGTTAACTTTCATCTTGTTAAAACTCAAATGGTCAAGAAGAATCTCCATTTGTTCATCTGTAATTTCCTTTTCCAGAAACTTTGCTATCTTCCTGACACTGCCAACCAAGTCAGCCTTCATTTCTTCGTAAAACAAAACACAAACATTGGGATGCTTTCTTTTTTCCCATAATTGAGCAACGAAATTGAAGTATGGAGAATAATAGGTAAGATTAGCCATGAACAGGTCAAAATATGTCGGGAAATTATCTATAAAACGTACGGGATTCATCAGCTTTTGATGATAATAAAAAGAAACTAGGGTATCTTTTGGGTTTCGTAAACATATGACTGATTTACTCTTCTCCAACAGATTGTCGGGAAGAAGGCATAATGGAAGGTGACTCTTGAAGACCCTCGGTGAAGCCATGTTCTCAAGACTTTCCAGGTACTTGCTTTCCACAACAGGAACTATGTCCTTTATCACGTGAAAGAGCAAGGGTGCTTCCAACCAAGGGGTTCTCAGTGCCCACGTTACAGATTTAGCCTTCTCGACGTCAAAGCCATTCTGGATGCACCAAACCAACTCTTGTGTCCATGTTGTTCCAGTCTTTGGAAATCCCAAAACGTAAGTGTCATCTTGTCGCACATGCCAGCCTTTGAATTGGTCTTTGTACTCCAGAAATGATTCTGGGTAGACATAATTACCAGGTACCGATCTGATCATTGCAACTTCGGGACATTCAGGAGGGTATGCATTCTTCACCCTTTTTGCTTCCTCGTCCGACAGTCTCACTGCACTAATGGAAGCCATGTTTCAAAAGCGGATTGATGTGGAGCAACCTATGTTGGAGAAAATCTGTTAGAAGGAGACTGCATTACGAGTTATCAAACAAGTTATGAAAATGGAGTTAATTAAAATAAAGACAGTCGGTGACAACGCTCGTCCGCTCGTTCGTTTACTAAATTATTTTTGGATTGACGAATCAGTCTTCAAAAAAATGCAATTACAACTGGGAACTTCGATTGACAGAAGAGCGAATCATTTAAGAACAAATCTTTTCCTTTCAATTTATTGAGTTACTTTGAGAAGCAAATGTACTAATACTAGAAAACTTTTAACATTCCTTTCCTGGATAGGCCTTGACTTGAACTGTTTTTCGAGGCCTGAAGGTCACCTCGTATTTAGTGGACAACAAAGAAAGCTTAAACCGCAGAACATTCGTTGCATGGATTTCCATAATCCATCGTTATATTCGAAATACCAATGTTTGTTGAATTTCTGAGACATGGTGCTATGAGTGGAAGGATAACATGAATTGGCCATTTGCGAATTTTTGTAAGGATCTGATTTTCGTATAGATTTTTTTAAGTTAGCTTCAAGTTGTAACTCAAAAAATAATATTTTACTTCTGAAAAAAACTGTTTTCTGCAGAGCGTTAAGGACTCCGTGGCTATATCATTCAGTCAGATGAGTTTGGCAACCAAGATAAAGCTTTCCACAACAGAAATATTTATTATCAACTGATTGCTCTCCTTACAACCTTGGGACCCGGGCCTAGTCTATTTTTAGAGTCAGAAGCATTTCTCTCTATCATTCCTTTTTGATCTGTTAAAAGTTAAATTGAAAACTCAGTTAAAATTCTATTTGTTATTGACATAATTTTCCTTTCGTTTTCCTTGCATATGCCAGGATCTAATTTGTAATGAAATTGTATTTTTCGAAGTCTTGCTTCAAAAAAGGAATAGCGGAACAATTAGTAACTTGGACGTTTTCCTTTGGTGTCAATTTTCTGGTCTTCCTTAGCGTTGTTGTCAAATTTCAAATTTACATTTAAATTTACCAGTAGTATGACAAATAGGTGCGAATGGCCATAGTCTTATAAATGGATTTCAAATGGACTGCATGCAACAATTCGACACCCCATTAAAACGAAAACCTGTAACCAAAAGATTGACACCCAAGTATCGCCTACCAAAGATATGTTGGTAGAGCTATGTTCGTCCGCCCCGGAAAGTAAATTAGCAGCCAGATACCTATAAAGCAGCATTGCAATCAGTAAGTCATACCTAACGTGATTTGCAGTCTCGCAATTCGCATGAACTTGATTTTAAACTAATAATCTTCGAGAACAACGAAGCGTCGCCGTTTGTTAAGCAGTTTATTAAGGTATTATGGTTGGAAAAGATCTTGAACATTCTCGATTACAAAGACTGAAAGCAAGAAAGGACCGGCGACAGGGACGAATATGTAAACATTTGACACAAACCTCCTTTGAATACGGCGACTACAGATAAATCTAGCCTGACAGACTGTCATACTTAAATTCCACATAAGCCTTGCAGCAGGTAGGAACATTGACTACCACAAGTTGATATCTCCAAAACGGGAGGATTACTGAGCCGGGGGTTGGGTAGATTGCGAAAACTAAATGGGTAGTCAATCTCGAAGGCAAAGGGAAAACCCGCCTTCCTCCCATCCACACCAACATAAATGGATGAAGGGAACACTAGCAGTTGGGTTCCTATCAGTGGACAAAGAAAATAAAGCGAACATTGACCATTTTAACGTTTTATCATGAATGTTTAAAGTTATATTCTTTTTCTAAATCAAGGGGCCCATTCCTTCTTTACACACTGTCTACGTGTTCTTTGTTATTCACTCATAGATAAACTCTAGCCCAATTGGCTTGAAATATTTTCCAATTGCCTCATCCATTCGTTTATTCATATCATCAGTGAAGTGATTCTTCCAATCACCTATTTGGCCTTTCCGAAAAAAGTGTCCATCCTCTTTTATTTTCTTCAGATCCATGACAATGTTCACTTTCATCTTGTTAAAACTCAAATGGTCAAGTAGAATCTCCATTTGTTCATCTGTAATTTCCTTTTCCAGAAACTTTGCTACCTTCCTGACACTGCCAACCAAGTCAGCCTTCATTTCTTCGTAAAAAAACAAACGGGGTGCTTTCTTTTGCTCCATAGTTCAGCAATATGGTCAAAATAAGAGGAGAAGAAGGTAAGGTTATCCATAAAGAGGTAAAAAAAGGTTTTGAAATTGTCAATGGAGCGCACTAAGCCGAAGGTGTTTTGGTGATAATAAAAAGAAACTAGGGTATCTTTTGGGTTTCGTAAACATATGACTGATTTACTCTTCTCCAACAGATTGTCGGGAAGAAGGCAAAATGGAAGGTGACTCTTGAAGACCCTCGGTGAAGCCATGTTCTCAAGACTTTCCAGGTACTTGCTTTCCACAACAGGAACTATGTCCTTTATCACGTGAAAGAACAAGGGTGCTTCCAACCAAGGGGTTCTCAGTGCCCACGTTACAGATTTAGCCTTCTCGACGTCAAAGCCATTCTGGATGCACCAAACCAACTCTTGTGTCCATGTTGTTCCAGTCTTTAGAAATCCCAAAACGTAAGTGTCATCTTGTCGCACATGCCAGCCTTTGAATTGGTCTTTGTACTCCAGAAATGATTCTGGGTAGACATAATTACCAGGTACCGATCTGATCATTGCAACTTCGGGACATTCAGGAGGGTAGGCACTCCTCACCCTTTTTGCTTCCTCGTCCGACAGTCTCACTGCACTAATGGAAGCCATGTTTCAAAAGCGGATTGATGTGGAGCAACCTATGTTGTAGAAAATCTGTTAGAAGGAGACTGCATTACGAGTTACCAAACAAGTTATGAAAAAAGAGTCAATTTAATAAAAGACAGTCGGTGACAACGCTCGTCCGCTCGTTCGTTTACTAAATTATTTTTGGATTGATGAATCAGACTTCAAAAAAATGCAATTACAACTGGGAACTTCGATTGACAGAAGAGCGAATCATTTAAGAACGGATCCTTTGCTTTCAATTTATTGAGTTTTTCCATTTTAGAAGCAAAGGTACTAATGCTAGAAGGCTTGAAACATACCTTTTCCGGATAGGCCTTGGCTTGAACTGGTTTTCGAAGTCTCAAGGTCACCACTTGTTGAGTGGAATACAAAGAAAGCTAAAGCTTATTCCTGGATTTCCATAGTCCATTGTTTTATTCGAAACAAAGATTAGTGTAGAATTTCTCGGATGTGATTCCCTTACTGGAAGGATACCATGAATTGACCATCTTCGAGTCTTTGCAAGGATCTGATTCTCGTATAGATTTTTTTATATGAGAGCTATAAGTTATGACGTAAAAAGTACTGTTATGCTTCTGAACTTTCTGTGTTCTGCAGAGCGTGGAGGACTGTCTGTCTATATCTTTCTGTTACATGTATGTTTGGCAACTAGGATAGAGCTTCCCATAACAGAAAGTATATTACCAGTCGATTGCTCTTTTTACAATTGATTCCACTATTGATACATTTCACCAAACTATGCCCCTTTTTACAATTGATTCCACTATTGATACATTTCACCAAACTATGCCCCAAACAAGTTTTTTTGGTCTGCTATTTTTATTGACTGTAAAGAAACATTAATTCATCTCTCTATGGCATAAGGTTTTATAGATTTTATTCTTGTAAGATTTTTTTAACTGCTTTAATGTAATTTTTTTTTCAATTTCATTTAAGGTTTAGGGCACAGGAGACATAGTGATAACAGCAATTTTATAATTGTTGAAGTGTTTATTCTGCATAAATATTCGTTCTATTATCATCATTATTAATATTGTTAATGCTATTATTATTACATAGATCTTGTAACCTGTGTTTTAGTCTATTTCTAGAGTCAGAAACGTATCTTTTTATCATTCATTTTTTGAACTGTTAGACGTTAAATTGAAAATTCAGTTAAAAGTTATATTTGTTACTGAGATCATTTTCCTTTTATTATCCTTGCATATGCCAGGATCTAATTTGTAATGAAATTGTATTTTCCCGAAGTCTGGCTGCAAAAAAAAGATGTCTCGTAATAATTTCTAATTTGAGTTTTTTTTACTTTGGGGTCGTTTTCTTACATTTTTCTCTAGCCTTGTTGTCAAATGTAATATTAACAATTAATTCTACCAGTAGTATGACAAGAAAGAAAATATTGCTATAGCATTTCATAAGGATAATTGAAAGAAGTTACATGTAAGAACTCTGTTGAAATTGATGCATTGTTGAAAACCTAGACCAACTTGTTGCCAAATATGCCAGACAATGGCTAATTCTTCCAATCAGTTCTACCATCAGTAGTATAATTTTCCCTATGAGCAGCTTTAGTATCAACTTCTGGCTTCCATCTCCCACAACTATCTCCCGTGCCAAGCTGTTTATCAACGGTCTCTAAGCACTAAGAACATGATCAAATCGGCCTCATATAGAAAATTCGCCCTCAATCACTACTTTTGCTATTGTTTTTTGCAACATTTTGTGCAAGAGCCCCCTTGTTATTTTTATAGCACTACACCACTGTATGAAAGGGTTTAGTAAAGACCACCACCAGAGAGAAGTTTTAAACACGTGTCATTCTAGGGATGCTGTTACAAACCATCCAGAATAGTTTTAAAAAGAAAAAAATCAGTGGAATATCTTCAAGCTCTCTTTTACCTTCATGTCCTAAAGTTTTGATAAAGATGTTCTAAACTTTTAGAATCGTCTTTTGAGCCAAATTATTTGATATTAAACAAGCATGCAAAATAGTACGGAAGAAAAAAAATGAAGGAAACGCGGATTACGGAAAACATGGTTAAGGAAACATTAACCGATAAAACTACATCTACGAAATGGGATTAGGCAATTACATAAGGCTTGGTATTATTTGACAAAATCTGTTTGCAAAAATTGTATTGGTACGTATTGGTAAACATTGTAAAGTATTGGTGTTGTTGTTTGCTTCCAGCAATGAATGCATTTCCTATTTTTAGCATTAGACCATTCGTACTTATTCACCTTTTTAAAATAGACTTCATTTCTCGTGAAAAGTTAAAGACAACTTAGAGAATTATTTTGATCCCAAAATTACATTTTACGTTTGCACCTCAACTGCGATTCATATTTTAGCAAATTTCGCGTCTTTTAGATATTTTAATAATAAAATCATAGCGAGGGCCCTTTCTAAGCAAAATAAATTACAGATATTTGACCTCCTTTCTTTCTACTTATATAATTCTTTCTTACTACATGGCCTTAAAAATATTTAGCTCTGCAAAAAGTGTGGGGGGGGGGGCATGGCAGGCCCTGCAGTATTAGATCAGGCCCTTTCCCGTCCAAAATTAATTCTAATTGATTGGCCAGACTATGTTTCGAATGTTATGCCGATTTTGTTATGTTTTCAAGGTGCCCAGCTGTTAAAGGCCCTCTCCAGTGATCATTTCGCACCAGAGAGCTGCTTAAATCTAAAATGATGGAAAATGAAGGTGTCTCAAAGGTGCCATCAGTTGCTCACATCTCTGAAGGGGGGGAATTCGGTCCGCTATCTGGCGAACGACATTCTAATATTTGTGCAAATTAATGGATGGGAGGAACAGGTGTTTGGGGTTTGGACTAATTATGACAATCACTGATCGGTGATGACAATAAGTAGCCATTGTCAGCCTGCCTCGCACCGACCAATGTTGTTAGCATACAGGGATCCAAACTAGTGTTTGAAATGGCATAATGGTGGCCGTTCAACCAACGAAGTGACAAGATGGACACCAAAAGGGGGCTCCGTAAGCTGCGGGAGCAGAAAAGCAAAACGAAGATTGACCACCCTTTAGCAAAATATCCTTTTCAAAAGCTCTTTTTCATCACAACCGTGCTTGTTATCTTTTTATACATATCAGAGGGCTTTGCAACTAGTTTTACATCATTAAGTTGCTGCACGTGCTAGTGCTATACTTCTACACGATTGATCGACTACTTCATGAAGAAAGTTATGTCAATGTAGAGGGAAAAAAGGAAAATAACTAACTCTAGCTATACAACTTCTTAAAAAAAAGGTACCTAAACTCCAACAACATTTCAACCAGCAAGGCTAAACAAGAGAAATAACATGGTATAGTGAATTCAAGATGTCTAAATAGGTCAGTTTTTTCACCAAGCATCGTTACCAAATAAGAGCTCACATTATCGCCAAATGGACACTGATTGATCAACCACACCTTTTCCTAGGTTTCAAAATGTATTTTATAGCGCTATGCAGCCCAGAGTTCAAGTTAGAGCTCTCTGCTTATGTCTATTTATCAGGGATACGCTATATGAGTCGAATGGTATCAATCTAAAGATAGACTGTGTATAATCTATTTATGATAGTGTGAATACACCCACATCAGTTTTTATCTTTACTTTTGACCGAAAGTTTAAGGTATTACTGTCTTATTTGGTGAAGCTACTGAGTTGCTTGCAGAACACAGAAAAAACAAAAGCTGAGGGTTTGTTTTGAGTTTCTAAGCAAAAGCTTTTGGCAGATTTTTTGTTTTCCTTTACAGCACTTACATATAATAATTTAGGACAAATAACATGCATAGTTTGCAATCTACCATTGAAAAATGATTTGCTGTGGCAGCCTCACCTTTTGAGCAAGAAACACAAAGAGGTGAGATATTTTTCTGGGTATGGAAATAATTTTCACCTGTGCTATGCCATAGTTAGATTTAGGCTCTTAGATGAGTAGGCAACCATTAATGTGTCCACTAACGTTTTCAACTGACTTGCAAGCTTACCATAGATATCACTCCCTTCAATAAAGTTTACATGCACAAGAGTTAACTAGAATTTTTTGCATAAGATTACATACATAACATTTTGTGCTAAAATAATCAGTTGTTTTCCTTTTAGAATATTCAAGTTAGGATTCTGATTTACTTACAATGTTTCTCTGACTTTGTCTCATTTTTGTTATTTTTCAATGTATTTTGTTAGTCTGATTAAATTCAAAAGAGTCATTCCATACGAAATTTCATAGAATATACAACTTTTGACACCATGCATCTCAAAGTTAAATGAAATTTATTGAGCATGTTGCAATTTTGTTATGACTTGAAAACATGCGTCAGTACCTGTTTTTGCAAGAGGGGCAAAATATCAAAAACAGCAGTGCCCTGTGCAGTAAAAACAGCAGTGCAGAAGTGAAATAGTTTGTCATGAAATCAGTTTTCTGAACCCACCTAATGGAGGCCGATTTTCATGATTGGAGTTGCTTTGGTTATAAGAGCAAACTTTTATCAATGTCAACTTTTGTAAGAAGCTTAAAAATTATATCTTTGAAATTGATGTTTTGACGGGCAATGCTGGGAATAAAATGGTAAGAGTGCAATGAATCGCATTCCTTGTTGTGCCAAGGCATGCAATGGTGTGCAATTGCACCAAAGTACTTAATAGCACAGAAAGTTGTATGCAGAGTAGACTAGTTCATCATAAGAAAACATAAGACAAGGCTAGTCCAATCAATACATTTCTCTTAAACAACTTCTTCTTCCTCATCCAACACTGTTGGCACTGTGCACACATAGTCGGATTAAGGCTATGATTGTGTAAATGGCTAAAAGCTAACATTTTTTTGGCAATCAGTTTATACTGCCAGTTCTTGCTTTGAAAGCGTATAGGCGTTAACCCCCTCCTTAAACTTCATGAAGAGAAATCTATTTTTTGAAGACAAGGATTTGAGAAACAAAACCCGTCAAGAGTCTAGATAGTTTTAAAGTCTCATAGATATGATAGTATCTTTAAGCCCACAAATATGTTTCCTTCTAAAGTTCTCTATGTCTTTTTCATTTTGACACCAGGGCGGTACCTTCTGTGTGGCCACCATCATAAAGTGAAGGAAAATTAAGTCATCACTAATGTAATGAAAAAAAATCTGTCAAGACTGTTCAGTTTTAACAGACTGGGTGGAAACTGAAGATTAGCATATGACAATAATTGTCTTCAGGAATTTTTAAAATTATAATTTATAATTTTGTGTTAATAATCAGAAGGGTGGGGACTATCCTGCTTCTTAAGCAAATTAGAAAATTCTCCAAACTCCCCATCAAATATAAACGACTTCATGATTAGAGCTCTTTGTAGATTATTGGAGTGTGACAAAAACAGCATTGGGCAGTATTGAATACACAAACAATACACAAACATCTATGCTATTAATCTGTTGTGATTTGGTTTTGCATTCAAAATTTTCTTGTTTTATGAAATTTGCTCTTGTATATAACTAATCTGACTGAAATTTTGTGGAAAAAGGTAAAAAAATATAACTGTTTTACATTCAAATCGTAAAGTGATTATAACTCTATTTGTTCTAGGCTGTCAATGCTCTTAAAGTGAAGTCTTCACAAACCAAGGTTTGTTTAGAAATTCCCTTTCAGAGTTGGGGCATGTAGGGTAAACATAGTAAATTGGTATGTAGAGAATCTCCTAAAGACTATTCTTTTTGCTATTAATTGGGAAACTTTTCTACCTTTTAAAATTGTGTTTGAACATGACAAAGGTTATACAACACAAACATTGCAAAGTGTAATATGGCAAGGGTCTGGAAAACAACAATAAAATTCAATTTAATATTATTATAGTATTAAATTGAATTTTATTGAGCCAAATCATCTTGATCTAATTATTACAGCATATCCATCATTGATATGGTAGCCATAACACATCATACCAAAGCAACACTGCAGGAAGTCTTCTTGAATGTTCTGTTTCTTGTCTGGTAGGAAAGTCATGGGCCTCCTGCAAAGAAGTTCAAGACAGGGGTAGGACTTTTTAGCCTTTGACAAACTGCTATGGCTAGTATTCAACTATGTTCTATGTTATAAACATTATAGATGCATTGATGCTAAATTATAGCTATCTAAATGTAGAAGAGGCAGAATGGTTAATTAGCATCCATGTGTTTGCATTTCTCAATTAAACTTTGGAGTAAAGCCCAATCTCAACAAGGCGGAAAATTGTTGAGGCGGAAAAATTTCCTGCAATCTAATTGGCTAATTAAATTGTTGTGGCAGAAAATACCGACTAGCGAAAAGTAGGCGCGGCGCGACAATTTTCCGCCTAGTGGAGATTGGGCTTAAAGATGATGTGTTCATTTCAAATGCTGTGGGAAAATACACATCATTTGATTTATGCTTTATGTTTTGCCATTAATCAAATATGTATTTAATACCATAATTTTTCAGTAACATGCACAACCAACTAGTTATTCCATTCCCAAATTACCCAATAACATGGTCATTGCACTTTTTGTGACTTTTATTACAGGTGACTCCATCAACACATCATCAACAAGGAAAAAGTAAAGTTATTGATTTTTTTCTTTATATACAACCAAGCTGTCAGTAATGTCCTGGAGCTCAGAATCCTTTGATTATTTAGTACTTGACAGCATGCAAATTTATACAGATGTTTCTATTAAGCAAGCCACTTGTGATTGTGAAATTGCTTTAAAAAGTGTTTTACAGAGACTGTTTTTACCGAAATAACTACATGATTTTGTGTTGCATCAAAGTTTAAGTGTTTACTTTATTCAGGCTCATTACAAGAGGAAGTAGTTAATAGCAAAGTTGCTGATTCCAAAGATTCTGTTCTTCCAGCTGGTAGGTGACAACTTCCAATTGAATCATTCTTCTGCTGCATTGTAGGTCAAGATTATTAGCCAAAAATTTCGAACAGAAGAGTTACTTATTGCTTTTGATATTATATGCAGGATCTAGTTGTTGCTAAATCTATTTCAATTTTAATCCTTTTGTACTTTGGAATTTTTTATTTGATGGTCTTAATTAGAAGGCCCCCCATGTTGCAGTAGGAATATCATTATATCTCATCTATCAATAAAGCTATGGTCACATTGCAAGCGTAAACCTAATCCTAAGCTATAATGCTTATTCTCAAGCATTATGACTGGAATATTGGATTTATCACTCAATTCATATTAGAATTTCCCTTATCTGAAATTTAAAAAGAGCCTCTTTATTAATAGGCTTGTTTTCTATGCTAATCCTCATACTTTGAGTTCCTATGACTAATTGTCTTTTTCTTGTCTTTGTCAACCATGGTAAAAGTTTCGCATAACTCTGCAATTTATTAATTTCATATACATTTGTGAGATAACAAGGTCTTTACTAACTGGTAGGTTTGCTGACATTCTGTAGAAGTGCTAGTGTTGCATAGTATCAGGTGTTGATGTATTTTATTAGCAAGCAAGATAAGAATCTTCTATCACTGCAATACCATGGACTACATTAAGCCTATTTTCACACATTAACTACTTATTCAATTCCATTCTCCAAAATAACTATAGACCATCTTTGTCAACTTGTCATTCTCCTCATAAGTATTTGTTGCTGCATTCTCCATTGTGAACATTTTCCTGTGGCAGTTTTTCTACTCAGTTAACTGTGCCATGAATCTGCCAGTTATCCGCTATTACTGTCATTCATAGGTAACATTGGTAAGGGATACAATGTATGGAAAGGATGTCTTTATCTCATTTATTATTTTATTCTTTGTCCATATTGTATCAGATACAGCAGCTTTTCCTGCTCTTTGACTTTTATTATTGGGACAAATTGATCCCTAGACCCTTTTCTTCTTCTTTTTGAACAAGATTTTGCTCATCAGGATGACCAATTGAATTTTCATTTTGTTTTATTGAATCGAATAATAAGTTATAATGGGCAGTAATTTTTCAGAGCGAAGCTAGTTTACCGACGCATTAGGGTGCTTCAGGCTACAATTCCATTTCACTTTCCATTTCTAAGCCAATTTTGTTAAAACCACTCACTAATCAGTCTTGTACTTGATGGCTGAATCTTGCTTTGATCCAACGGACTGATTGGTTTCTAATGGTATGTTATGAGTTTTCCTATTATTTGATATTGCCGTAAACTTTTTGTAGGGCTGCTCAAAATATGGTTCCGTTTTAAGTACTTCTTTGATTAGATCAGGAAGTGTTATGTGCATCGCGCCACTTTTCGGCTAATTGCTTCTGAAAGTGATTCCACAGTTAAGAATGAATAAGTGGAAGTTATGATCGCGCTTTGAGGTCGATTATACTTTCTTTTATTGGCTTTATAACTCTAAGTATTTGGCATTTGTTTTGTGATATGGCAATTAGATCTGTGTCCTCGAAAATGATAAATTTCGGCCCAAAAATCAATTGGCAAGGGCAAAGGGGCCTAGGGCAAGTAAGGGATGTTTGATCATCATAGAAACCTTGTTTGCTGCAAACAGATTGTTTTTGATTCTCAGAAGCCAGTGATAAAAGCAAATTTCCATACTGTAAACTTGCTCATGTAATTTGTCTCTGCAGCTTAATACCTAAAGAGATGTATGACTAAAGGGAGGCTAACTTGACAGGTTTCCATTGAAGCTGAGGCTTTTGTTTTCTGGTTTCTAAGCCACACCTAGTCAGTTTTGATGTCATGTGGCACGTACGTTTCTCTGCAATCTATAGAACCGTGCTATTTGTAGAATCGTATTTTGGATTTGTAGAATTGTTTGTGCAATTCACGAAAACATCCTGGGAAGCCAACCTAAGGATATATTTGAAATTTAGAATGGGCTCCAGTTGCAGGCGTAACCTTTGTTTATTAGAACTTTATTCGCACGATATCAATGAATCATTCTACTAAGCACGATCTTTCCCAGTTGATCACTTTATGCTTATTGTCGTTCATCCTCTTCGTTGTGTCGCCTTTTAAATCGTAATTTATTTCTTCATGACAGTGGTAGGTATCGTTGTCCCCCTCTTTGTTGGAACCTGTCTTCATTTGAAGCAATAATAGTCATTTGATCTTCTAAATATAATGCTACACTGCTTTCGGGAAATGGCCTAAATTGATTGTATCCTCTCTTTTTCATTCGAGAACACCAGTCTTAGACCTCTTCAGAAATGAAGGCCCTCTGTAATTTTCTCTTTGATCCATCAAATTCCATCCGAAACAGAATCTCTGCTGTTTTAAATTTCAGTTAATCACCAGCTGTCTTCATGATAAAAAGCTTTCTTTGCATGGTCTTTGAGTAAACTTTTTTCCATTTCGTTTCGTCTAGCTCAAATCCTAAAAAGCTTAAATCAATCCAGCTTCTAATCTTTTAACACTGCAAAGAGGCAATCCTTGCTAAGAGTCGCACAGTGAGCGCAAACTAGTTCTAACGACTCTAGAGACATTTTCTACGGCAGATTTTCCATTTGTTGTAGATTTCTTTGATGAAGGCGTCGCAAAAGCAGCAGCATTTAAAAGTGAAGCTAGCAACGAAAAAGATGAAAGGCAAGAACCTTGATTGTTTTTTTAGAACACACCTCGGAGGTTCTTATGCTTCAATAATTCTCGTTCGTTAATGCAGTTTTTGAAATGTTGTGCACCATTTACGGTAGATGTTTCCCACTACCATAATAAAACTGAAGTTTGAAATTAGAAGTTGAATAAGCAAATTATTTCATTAATAAGTGATATGTATTAGCAGTTGAATCAGGTAAAATTTAATATCTTTTCTCTGGATTATGCATGTTCAGAACGGTAAACTCCAAATTTATATATTCTTGATATATTTCATTAAGTACTTGTTGCTCTATAGCAACAGTTAAGATATAATTGTTTCTACCGTATCAAAAAGCCAAAACGGAAATTGTAGTATTTTGACTAGGCGTCACTTGAACTCTCATCGACTCGAAAGTTAAACGAAAGGCTTAGAAAACGGTGTTTTTGGGGTGGCTTTCCTCATCATCAACCATATGACATTTTTACTTTGTGCCATAAATAGTGCATCAACGCATCATAAATTTTTTAATTTGTACTGAATATTCTACGGAAATCGCAATTAAAACATGTTATTGGGCTTATCAAGTTTTTCATTGTTGATTAGTCTGGTTTCGAACGGTAGCCAGCCATAAGAGGTACCGTTTCATCATCTTCGATAATCAGTGGTCACTGTTTAGGAATCAATTGACACAAAGGTAAACAAACATTTACCGTAGAACGGCGCAACCTTTTTAGTTTTTATTCATACAAACCTACTTATACGATTATGGACAATTTACAAAAGATTATCTTTTGGTACAAAGAAGTGCTTCGGCGAAGAACGAATTTTGTCGACGTCAGAGCTCTTTCCCTTAAGCTGCCCTTTCGGATGAATGAAAGCTGTAACCATTAGGCCCATTTAACTACGTCTTTGGACTTATATACTTAATCCCATTTTTTTATAAAACTGGATTTCCTAACAATCTGGTTGCTGTAAGACTACGCCTGTCTATTTAAGGTAAAAATAAACGTAAGTCGTAAAGGCGAGGTGAAATGACTTGATGGACCAATATTTGGTGATTTTTGCAGGCATGTTGCATTGCTTGAAGTAATTCGCGCTGTCTTAAAAATAATTTTCTGCTTTAGAATTTTTTTCCGTGGCATATAAGAAACGTATCGTAATTTGGCTCAAGAATTTCCAAATGAAAGTACCCGTTTTACAAGTAAATCTATCTACAGTCATTTTATTTTCATAGCTCATCAACGACAGCACCTGTTAAGTCAATTTCAGAAAAACTCCCAGAGGGATTCTTTGACGACGCAAAACAAGACGCAAAGGTTCTACGAATTCAAAGCATTCTTTATAACAGATCGTTTTATTACTTACTACAGTATCCAGTTTACACTTTATATGATTCTAAACAGTCCCTTTCCTAAACAATTCTGAATAATTGCTTTTGTTGTTCTTAGATAAAAAGTTTTGTTACTCATCAGATTGATGCAGTTTTTATTCAAACCAGTTACTGCAGTTTTAATTCAGTTTTTGCAACTGTTGCAGCGAAAAACTGAATAGAGTTTTCTCAATCAATCACAAGTCAAAAATTGTATGATTTTGAATTTGCAGGTTAGAAAAGTAGAATATGTGGACAAAAAGGAGGAAGAATGGGAACAATTTCAAAAAATGATTGCTGAAGAAACCAAGGTTAGGCAGCTGATCATTTGAATTAACCTTTTCCACATGCTACCAGGGTACAGCAAAATATTTCCCAGTGACAAATCGACTTTCTCAATGATCTTAATGAAATTTCGTTGCTCTACATTAATTTAAAAAGCTGGAAGACAATTTGCTATGGATCCAGGCAACAGGATCTGTTGGAAAAGCGTAGAAGGTACCAGACTTGAAGTCCAGCCCTCCACCACATGTTTAAAACCCTTTTTGTTTTGGATTGTATCGGTTTTTCAATATTTTAGTCTTATTTTTTTTTTAAAAAATTCATAGATTAGATGGATCAATTTAACTATGAATTGATCAGTGAACCTCTCCTTGCAGTAATAATAATAGGCATGAAAACTATTTTTGGTACGCGTCTCTTAAATCTGAAATGCAACATGGTATGTTGCAGTGACGAAGTAAATAAAATAATTTATTAATGTGTGTAACCTTCATATTTGAAATTAAAATGGTGACTTGATATAGAAATTTGAATTCTTAAATATTGCTTTGGTACAGAGCTATATGTGCGTGTTAAATTTTCCCTTTGATTTAGAGTCCCATTTCATTTGGTTTTTGTTTATTGAAAGATTCTATAGCAAGCTTGGACACTAGCACTTATCAATGTTCCAATTTGCCTGAATGCAGCATCCTTTTGTTTTCCAGGTCTCAGAAAACCTTCAGGCTGAAGAGGAGGATGAAATGAAAGTGGAAAGAGATTTGGATGAATATGCAACTTTAAAGTACGTGCTGGATTTACTTGTCGATATTTCTTTTCTTTATAATTTTAAATCATTAAAAACATCGAATCTCCATGCACTGTTGCTCCTAGGTTTAAGTCTAAGCTGCGATTGCAGAAGCAGGGACCTTCAGAGAAGTCGAAACCTAGATATAAAAAGTTTCTCCTAATTCAACAATCCGTATCCAACACGCCTTGTTGGGTGTTGCTCTGTGTAATGGTCAGATGCTCAGATGCATTGCTGCTTGGATTTGACATTGTTAATTTTCAGCTATTTTTTTGTAGGAAATATGTCTCAAGAGTTGAGTTGTTGAAGCAAAAGCGCGAGGAAAAGAAGATCGTCGGGTTGACTAAGGGTGATGATGAAGAAGAGAACAACGACACCGGTTCAGATGAATCGGACCGCGAACTTGACGATATGCTCAATTGGCGAGCAAAAAAAGCTTAGCTTGTTCGCTAGACGACTTTGCTCTTGTGAAGGTCGAATGCCTTATTTCAGGGTCAATATTGGAAATCTTTCTTAGGTATTTTGATTTCCTTGCAGGAGAAATACAACTGTTCCTGCAAAACAAATAAAGCTGTATGTGACACTGTGCGATAGTATGCAACCTTTGTCTTGTTGTTACTCTAACATCCTCTGCCTTTTATTAAGAGACAATTTTATAGTTTCAGTATTTGAAAAAAATTGTTTGCTCTCCTTCAGATGATTCTGATATATGACACACGCAATTTGCCTGCCAGATATGCTTTACATGTTTGAATTAAATCATTATTTTTGTGGACAATGAAATAGTCAATCCTTTACCTTGAATACTATTTAATACCATCTATATTCGTTAAGTATCCTAGAATACTTCTCTCAAAGAGTGGGTTCTTTCTATCCGCAAATTGTATATAGTTTGCCATGCAGCTGTTTTGACCAACGTAACGGCCAGAGTTTGTTTGACATTGAAATTACTGACGCAACAAAACTAAATATTGCTTATCACCCTCTGCTTATCACCCTCTAGTGTTTTCGATCCGCATCTGGCTATTTATTCGGTCAGTTTTTGGTTATCTTCCGACGTTTGCATACTCTGAGGAGTGTCGGACGAAAAAAGTACTTTTAAGTAGGCGAAAACTAGTTCCACTTTTTCTAGCAATTGTGAAACTAAATATTGTTAGTTCTTTGCAACTTCACAGTGTAATTGCCATGATACCAAAGTTGTGATGGTTTCCTTACTCAGTTTTTTCCTTCTCCTTTTTTTAACATTACTGCTCTGGATTCTCCTCACATTCAAATCCCTTTAACCGCAAATCTCAGATATGTGTATCTTGCAAAAGTATTTTGAAACCTCCATCAGAGTTTATCAGCGCTAAATCACAGTTAATTGCTCGTTGAAAAACTTTGGCAAAATTTTTAACCTCGAATTTTTTTCGTCACTTAAAGTCATTAGCTCAACAGACAATTTTCTAGCCCTTTGGGTTCTAGCATGATTAATATATAGAATTACAGAAAAAGATCATACGCCCTTCGTGTGTACTTCTGTTATCCCAGATTTCTGTCCATCTTGATTTAGCTCGAAGTAGCAAAAGCCTAATAATACATAGAGAGTTCGAAATAGACTTCAGGAAATCAACTCTAGGAAACTGTTTTAAATCTAGTTTTTTCCATAAAAGCGATTGCTTAACCTTATGCAAGATTGTATTTTTCACGATTGTAGTCCCAGAAATAACAATCAATATCTGGGAGGCTTTGGAATACACTATTCTCCAGTACTGCGGGCATTTAAAGAGACAGTTACCAAGCATAAAAAATATTTCATTGCATTAACTGTTTCAATTACCAGTGTCCAGTCTATATCTTCAAGATGAAAGACCAGATACTGCACATTTCAGGTAATAAGAAAGAACCCAAAAATATTTTTGAAAGCCAGTTGAAATATGCCCTTGAACCTATTCAAAGTACAGCAACATGTTAAGTATTTATTAGATTAGCAGCTGTGGGCATGAAATGCAAGGCAAACGTTTTAAGGTTTTAGCGTAGTATAAGCTGCTAGCAGTCGTATTTGATTTGACCGAACTGCTCGTTTCTCAAGAGATTTCACCCAGCATTTCACTCGGCAAATTTGGGGAGGAGCAAACGAAGTCGACGTCGAATATTACTGGTAGGGTTAGTCTTCTTGCAGGGCTTCAAGTCTTAATAGCAAGTTACAGCGGAGATACAGCACTGAAAGATGCCAGTCAAGGATAGAGCTAGAAGTCCTCTTCCACTTAACATTGCATTATTCAACTTATTCAAAAGCTTTCTTTGAGGTACATATTCAGTAGTCTTTATTGCATAGGGTGACTCCTGCATCCTAGCTTGTTCTGGGATTTGAAGGCCCTTGAAATTGAAGCACGTGAGTAGCCTTGCAGCTTTCGTTTCCGTGTTGCTTTCTTTACCATCAGCATTTTTGTACATGCCGAATAATGAACACGACGAAATAGTAATTTATCATTGTTTGCAAGCTGTATCTCAACCCATATCTAACCTAAAGCAGCCCTACTCCTAATGGTTAAGCAAATCCTTATAGGGCCAAAGTGAAGGTTCTTGCTTGTTTGTTCCTGCTATAACAAGCGATGATTGATAGAATCTGTTCTAGACCAATCAGAGATATTGAGCCGATGTTCTCTAGAGTCTAGACCAATGACTATAGACTTTTAGGATCTACTCTAGCGTCCAAAGCAGAGGCACTTTAGGCCACCTCCTGTGTCCTGTGTATCGTTGCTCTTATGTAAAGGATGCTTGATAATGTTTAGTTTATGCACTGGCAACTGGCCGAAACAGGCATAGAAACTCTTCAAAATACCTCTAAGAGATTCACCAAAAGGTATTGCACGCTATATTGCCAACTTCTTTCTGCATTCCGATGCCTTGAATTCGTGTGATTGTTCTTCCTCGAGTCTTATCGAATACTGCTATGAATTGCCTTCTCCTCTAGTTATAATTCATTCTTCCATTCACATAGAGCCAAGAGCTACTCCTGGTCAGCTCCAATTTGCATGTCCCAAGTTAAGATGGCTTTCAGCTTTGTACCTCTGCACCGTGAAATCGTGGCAGTGATTCTTTAACTGATGAGTAATTATTTAAACAATCGGAAATTTCAACCTTTTCCATTGTGAGACAATCGAATCTGGCTACCTATTGTACATCAAAGCAAGCTGTTTGAAGCGTGATTTTGGGGAATGGTGTCCCAATGGGGACCCAAGATGCTTTTCGGCCTAAGAAAGTGGGGCCTTTGACTTGCAAGCTAACATGCATATTCTTAGTTATTACTTGGTAGAAGTAATAAGTCGCGCATATATAACCGTCTATCAGTTTCTTGTCCAGTTTAACCAAAATGAAAAGGATACCGGAGAAAACAGTTAGGAAGCCAAGCCGAACAGACGATACACAGCAAGCAATTGTGCCAACCTTCAACTTGTTTGTAAACACATCCACAGTTCTGACGGAAGGCATCGAGCAAGGTAACAGCAAATCTGTGTGCTGCGGGCTTCGCATCTTAATTCTTACCCGCCTCTTCCAAACAGACTGTCGCTTGTGAAATTTGATTTCGAGCCATGGCATCGGGGACAATACCAGGTTATTCATAACATGGAAAAGGCTATCGAAGGAATCCTTTACTTAAAGCAAATGCCTACAAAGCCAAAAAGCTCCTATTTGTAAAGGTTTGCTGTTTTATCTCAGGCCAGTCCTACAGAGCTTTCTCACAAGGGCTTTGATTTTGGGACAAGGAAACCAACTTCTAGTTTCGTTTCCTTCTATCTTCTCAAAAGCAGCAAGTATAAAAACTTCCACTCATGCGCCGTATTTGATTATTATACGAGCTTCGGTTGAAAATAGTCAGTGAGAAATAAAACATGCAAAACTTCCTATGCAAGCCCTAGTGGACATTGGTTCTTAGGCAGATATTTGTATGCAACAACGATTTTTGCCAAAAAGGCAAAGCCAGGGAGAATAATCTTCGTGTTGAAAACAAATGGATGTCAAGAGCTATCGTAATTCTATTAGATGGCCATATTTCTTATTTATGAAAAGCAGTTTATTTATCTTGTATTTCTATCAGTTTAAAAGCTTTGGAAACAATCTTGGCCGAAGGGAGATCCCTCGTAAACCCGCGTTCATACCGCAGATGTTCGATTAATGTGATTGGGAGATATCGAAAGCGCGCGAATTTGACGGTTGGAAAGATTGGGCAGACAAATTTTGTAGGGAGTTGTTGCTTCGATAAAAGTTATAAAATGTCGTCCACACAATCAATCATTCGTAATTTTGACGATCTGGTAAGATGCTCTAGTGTCCTAACAGAAGGAATTGAAGGAGGTTTGTATTTATTGATAACTACTTTGAAATTATCATAGCCTGGGCATTTCGCCCCACCCGCGCTCCTCTATGGCCTATTCAATAACATTCCTATTTTAGCAGTTCAGGAGCTTGTTTAAACGGTTAAAATCTGATTGATTGAGGTTTTTGAAAAATTGACGCCTTATAAAGGTAATGATTGCACAGATCAAGGAAAGTTTCCAAAGTCATACCTTTGCAGAAGTCTTGTTGAAGATGTTTTTCGGTATTCAACTAAATATAGGCGCCTTTTTAATTTGACAGAATTTCTGAAGTTTGTTAAGCATCAAGAAGAATGCAGACAAAAGTGGATCCGAGCAGAACAAGAAAATGTCTCCATGAAGCAGAGCATGGCAAAACTGAGGGTTGGTTGAAATTCACACGTTCAAAGTCAATGTTCAAGTTTCAATTTGAAACTTAGTTACAAGTTAGTTTATCAACAAAAAGAAGCACTGAGTCACCTAGATTGTTTCAAGCTAAAACACATTCTGTACTGCAAAATGCAAAGAGATGTGACTTTGAGATTTTTCAAGAAATTTGGGTGCATAATGATCATAGAAATCATAATAAAGCTTTTATTGTATACTGGGTCCCCCTACTTGCCTTCTGTAGCTCAGCTGTCTAATATTTGATTTCAGGCAGAAAAGGACACTCTTAATGTCCATCTAAAGCATGCAAGGTATGTTTCAACAAGTTTTAACTGTATATTTTGGTTATCTGTATGAGGTGGATGCAAGGAACTAATCCATGGATCTTGCTAAATGATTTGAAAAATATAATTTAGAATATCTTGTCAGAAAGATGAGGTACAGAGGTTTAAATAGAGAGTTAAAGTAGACATTGGTATAATTGGAAATTGTTTGCCAAAAACAGACACAATCAAGGTTTCTTTTAAGCTACAAATGAAGAAGGCATGTACTTTTAATTTTAATAAATCTTGAATGTCTAAAAGCTTAGCTGACTTAAATCATTTGAAATAGTTTTTCAATGCAGCTTTGAAAAATCTGTCTGTATATATTGTCAATGTTTTTCTGGCAAATCCTTATCAGAGCCAAGCTCCACAATAGGCTTGTTGTAGAAGACCTGTTTCTTATCAATTAATCATTTCAGTATGGTAATAAGATTTCATACAAATGTTAAGTTTAAGAAACTGGTTTCCCATCAAACTCCTTCTTCTTAAAGATCATTATGCTTTTTATTTGCACTGTTTAGATTATATGATTATATATAAGTATATATATATTATATAGATATGAATATAACACCACCTAATATGAATAAGGTTTAATGCTTTTAGAACCAATAGACATTCCAAAGATTTTGTTCGTAAGATTTCAATCAAGTGCTTTTGTTTTGTAAGCATGTTTGCAGTAATGATGATCTTTAATGAATGCTTGGCAATTCTCATCGATATAGGAATCAATTAGAAACTGAAATGCAGAAAAGAACAAGGATAGAGCAAGAGAAAGACCATCTGGTATGAGTCATTCATAACTGTTTCTTGCTTAGGTTTATACTTTGAAACTTGTGACGTTAAGTTTATAGGTTTATGTTTGAGCTTGTGAATTTCAATGGTATGAGAGAAGAAGGGTTTGAACACTCGATTTAAATTAAAGATAAGAATAACTTTTTGGTTTGGATGTAAACTTGCTTCTTGGGTGATGATGCAGGCCTTCCGGGAATAAATAGCACACATGTGGCATTTCGCACTCCTAGATTGTGGTAGGAGTGCGATGGAGTGCTATTGGTACTTTTTCTTATTACTACATATATTCAGTTGCATACTATATAGAGCCATAAAAAATTGAATATTTCTCATTGATTTTCATTTACCTGTGGTTTTTTAAAATTTTGGGCCTTCTACCGTTTATTTTTTTGTAAAGCGGTCTCATAAAAAGAGGAGAAAATGTAACAAAGTTTTGATTGTTCTTACAACACACAATTAACCATTAAAAATAGTGTTTTAAAAACATGTGCGTGTCAATGCCGATCTGTGATAAAAACGTGGCACAATTTTCAGGAGCATCGAATTGGAAATTGCTTCAAAGTAGTCCAAAAAAATGTTTTCTGTTGTCTTTTCAAAAAGTAAGAATGGACAGGAACTTCTGCGCACTTCATGTTTACAATGCTGAAATTTTGAAATTTCAAAACGTTGTGTAAAACTAGTCCCCGTGTTATGGTCATTTGGTCCATGTTTTATTGTAAGCAATAATTGTCGCAACCATCCTCCAAAATGATGTGCTGGCACTGCATAATGTTTTATTTGAACAAAGTAAACATCAAAGCATTACTGCCACCTTGTTAGTTCCCTGCGCTAATCAACATTTGCTTGCCACACGTCTGCCAACGATTCCGAGCCAATTTTTTTTAACTCATTGTCGGCGACACATTGCATGCAGCCTTTCTATGGTTGCAGGTAAATGGAAACCAGGTTTAAAAAACAGACGAATAATTACAAAACAGGCGTTCGATTAAACACACTTCTCAGTGTGGGGAGGTGTGTACCAAGGTGTGCGAGTGCGATCGCACACCTTTCCCTGGAAGACCTGTGATGTGCAAAATTTGTTATTTAACTTTTTTATATACTTTGAAGACCAACAATATCTAAAGCATTAAACCAAGTACTCATTGGTTTTGTCAATGTAGATTTTGTTAATTAATGTTGTATTTGAATTATTTAAAGAATATTTAAGTCTGTTGTATATATGTTTAAATTCATTTTGTCAATAAGGTTTATGCTTCTTTTCTTTTTTAAGGCTAGACAGTTGTCCCTGATAAAAGATCTTCTTTGTGAAAGAGACAGTGGAAGTCTGACATCCAAAGACAGAGATACTATTGCCCTCCTTGGAAACCTCCCATCTTTACCTGTCAACAGAGGTAGCTATGGGCTTAGCGAAAGGTTAGTTTTTCCATGTCATGATATTCTGTCATGTATAAACATTTGTTTATGTTAGACTCTGCCACTTTTAATTCTTAAGTTTCACATTTGATACTGGTACCAGGTCTTTTAGTCTATGGCTAGGCCATGGCCTTGTTAATTCAGCTTCTCTCGTCATTGTCGTCTTCTGATATACCATTTGGCACTTATTGGCAAAAAGGAGATTGATGCTACATTAACAATTGCCAAATCAGATTTAACTCATGCAAGCAATATGCCACTGTATGTTGTCTCACAAAAAGGCCAGTAGCAATTAATGAATCCAATTTTCTCACGAATTTCTATTAAAATGGCTCAGAAAAAAAAGCAAGAATTGCAGAGAGTTGTATACTGGCAAGTTTCTTGCCAGGAGAAGGACATAACTTGTTGTGCACCATCAGAAAGGAGTAAGTCAGTTCTACAAATAAGATTGTTTTTGGAAGGTTCGGGATATTGTACTAGTGGTAGAAATCAGTTTTGCTAATGCAAACTTTATTTTCTTCACCAGTTTCACAACCACTAGAGAGTCCATTGGTTCAATGCTGTCTGAATCAGAGTATGACAAGTCTGGTGATGATATCTTGGTAGGATGAAATGCAATTTCATACAATATATTGATGACCATCAGTAAAGCTTAAAAGACTTGTAATATATGAAACAGATTTCAGTTAAATCATTCGTTTGTAAATTAGTAAACATAGGCTTTGCAATTGTACAGAGATGCTAGTTATATTTATTTGCCTAACTTATTTGCAAGATGAAAAAAGAAACCCACACATGTGTCAGAATTTTTGCATGCTGTTTCAAAGTTTCTGCTGACTTGAATTTGTTGCTTTCAAGAAATGTAAAATTACAAAGAACTTCAGAGGAATCATAAAAACGCCCTTTAACTTCATCTCTCAGCATTGTCTAACAATTTCATTACCAAGTTGTTTAGATACGAATGATTTTTCCTGATGTTCTGTCATATTTTACATTTCTTCCTTAATGTTATGCTTAGAGGCAAGTATTCTTTAATAGTCACGTATGGTTGCTGAATTGGAACTTATTTAATAATAACTGAATGTTCTCTCTGCTGTTTTTTATTCAAATCATTTCATTTTTCTCAAAAAGTTTTAGGTTAAAACTTAGCTGTGTTGTTAGTCTGAACTTTGGTGTTAGTCTGTGACCTAGTACAAATGTCATTTTGACAAACTCAAAAAAATAGTAGAGGATTTTGACAATGCTTTTGCATATCTTCAGTCAAGTTCTGTTGAGTTGGACCATTAAAGCAGATAACAAACTTGAATACTATCGAAATGTACAACCAAAGGAACTCTAAAAAATGATTCAAGTAGAACAATTTTGGCCTATTTCAGTACATCAGGGCCCTTCTTTGTTGGTTTTTTGGTGGTATGCTGAAAATGATTAAGACTTTACCAACAATTTAATTTCTACTGGAAGTCAGCAATAAAGGCTTCAGGACTTGTCAGTCCTGGGTGCAGCTCATATAGCCAAAGCCTTTGTAGTTTGTGTTGTTTATCCTCCACTGCACGATTTCATCAGCTTGAGAATTGAAAAACTTATGACTTAACTTTCGTTGCACTGAATTGCTGTTAACTGAAACGTGCATAGTGGCTGGGAGTCATATGTGACCATGTTAAGAGAGAAAGAGGGCTGTGAATCCAGCTGTGCAGTGTTAAAAAGCAGTATGATCATACTCAGCGGGTTTCAAAGGAACCACTATGTTAAGTTGTTCGTTGTCAAGGCAAAGAAATTGTTTAGACAGTGAGTGAAAGCTATTACAACAGCTTGATACCTTGAAGCTTTTTGGTAACGTTTAGCTTGGATTAGGAAGTTGGGCCATGGTAACAACATACTTTTAGCTCATCTTCTAGCAGTGTTATATGATAAAATGACTTTTGTGCCTTACACACTTATTACTAGTGGGACTGTAGAAAGCCTGGTTCCTTTTCTATAGATGGACGACCAGTATTCAACTGATGGTTCCTTAAAGGCTGGATCAAAGAGGGTGCGTTATTTTCTTTCGCTTTATTTCTATACACAAACAGCATCACAGGGAGAAGTAACACTTGGTAGTTGACAAATTTCTACTAGTTTTTGCAGGAAAAATCGCAAAATCTTAACAGCGATTAAAATAAAATGATTGGGGAGAAAAGTGACAGAGAAAAATTTTTTTTTAACCATAATTGCAATTCTTAATAAGGAACCATTTGGCAGAAGGAAAAGTGAACTACTCCCACCTCATGTAAGCTAACATTTAATCAAAGCATGCAATTCAGCACTGGTGTAGATTCATTCCATGTCTTTTCCAATGTTAACAAGCTGATTACTTCAATTGGATCTGCTCAAGATGTATCGTTTCGAGAAGAGTTCTTTACGAAATGACTCTTCTCAAATATCTATATCGAAGATGCCATTCGCCTTTGACTATGTAGTGTCGTGTTCTGTGCAGGGAAAGCCATCTGCCCCACCCGTTAGTGATGGAACGGAGACAGATGATGTTGTAAGTTCTACTGTAGATCTCCCCTTAGCCTTAATCAAGCAAGGCAGTAGAATTCTATTGACGCGATCGGTGATCGTGTAATGGAATGCTTTGGAATTCGAATTCGACACACTAATACCCATATTTCGTGTTTTTTATATTTCCAATTTTACCATGTTTAGGAAAAGATCTCTTAGACAAACCGACGATTATCCAGTTTACTATTTCAACTTTCTATTTCTATTTTCCTTTGATTTTTTGACGTTGTTGTGGAGAGGACTTTTCCACTAAAAATTCAGTCTTGCTGATTTTAAAGTGGCCTCTTCTTTTTACAATGTCGCCTCATTTCTTTCATTTCCATTCTTTATTCTCATTTTTTGCTCACAGTGAAGTAATTCTATGCTCACTGCCTAATTCCAACTTTTTTAAAGCTATTTTAATTCAAAGTCAATCTTTTTCGCTGAGGTAACATCAAATTGCGTAACAAACGCAAGTCAGAATGGTTTATTATTGACAAGGTTATCAATCATCTTCGTTCATTGTTAGTCTTCGTTCATCGTCATCTGGGTAATTTTCGTTTTCATACAGTTTCCTGACAAGACTTTCAGTACTTCCAAACTGAATACTACGTTTCTTTTTCAGGACGTCAATATAAAAAAGACGAGAGTGGCCGAAAAGGTCTGTCTCTCTCCCATTCGTATTCTTGTCTCAACTCACGCTTCTGATTGCGTTGCCCACCTCTTCTTTACGTGATGGGAGTGTTTTCACAAGATTTAACCGTGCAGACGAGAGTTATCTGAAGTTCAAACTGTTGAATTGTTTGACCAAGACCGTTTAATATTGAACTACTAGCAATGAAAACAATTTGGAAGGCAGTCTTTTCTAGCCTTGCTCACTTTTATATACTTTGCAGTGATTCCATTTTCTTACTTAAGGTGTACTTCTTGGTAAAGTATCAGGTCTGAAGATTATAGTCATCAAATTCATGCCTGCGAGATTAAAGTTATTGTAAATATGTTTGCTGAATTTTAACTGCCCAATCCTAATCTGGGCAAAGAGAAGAGAGGTAAAAGGGGCTAGAAAAATGTGGTTTTATGCAAGGAGAATATGCTTATACATTTTTGCCAATACGCTTTCTTCGTAACATCAATGAATAAAAGCCGAACTATGAATGAATCGACTGCATGTTTTTCTCCCTCCTGAACGTGACCATCTTGACACCAGGTGGTGGAAACAGTCTCCTCCAACATGAGGCTGACCATTAGTCCGGGGGTAAGGACTGAGAGGCTGGACAGGGACTTCAACCGCCCACCACCCCAGAAAAACCGGCGTCTGCCAACCAAAGGCCATTTGCGGAGACATGCTAGTGACAGTAAGTTCAGTTTGGTTGCTCTCTTTTCTCCACTGTTTTTTTTGGAGTTTATTAAGGGCCTGTTTTCAACATTTTATTGTTTATATAGTTAATTTTTAGCATATTCCCCCTCTATGCTTGTTCTTTTTAAGTTACAGTTTTGGTTTTAATTCTTTCAAGCTGTCTTATTTTGTTTTGTCATTTTGCATAAGGGTCCAAAACCAGCTTCTGTACTATACGTATTTCGCTGTCAATTGTGTACTGCGTACAAGAATTGATTGTATTTGTTTAGATGAAGTATAAAGCAAAATATGTTATCAGGCAATCTCGAGGACCTCGTTTTAATTATATTAAGCCCTGTCCACACTAGACAAACCAATCCAGGTTCGACCCAGGTTTTAGCTAACCCAGGTTAGATTTTGCAGTGTGGACACAACTAACCTGGGTTCGCCCTGGGTTGGTTTAACCCATCTCCAGAGGTGGGTTCGACCCAGGTTAGTGTTCTGAATTTCTAGTGTGGACAGAAAACCTGGAGCGAACCTGGGTTAGTTTTTTTAACGCACGCGCATATTTTAATGTGTTTTCATTTTGCGCGCCAAAAAAAGTGCATTGCCAAGTGCATTGTAAACTGCGACTTGGGCAACTTCCATCTTGATCGTGTTTGTGGAAAATTTGTTTTGTTGTCGTTGTTTTGTTGTTGTTGTAACTTAACTACGCATGCGTAGCATCAGCTAAGCTGGGTTCGCCCCGACTTTGTGTCCACATTAAAAAACATGAAAATCAAGTGTGGACAAAACAGTTTTCGCCCTAGGTTAAATTTAACCTGGGGCGAACCTGGGTTAGTTTGTGTTGTGTGGACAAGGCTTTGAGTCTAGTTGATATGCAAAAGGCAGTCGTGTAAATGATGTTCAGATTGGAAAATAGACAACGAAAAGTCCTCATTTTTTCAACTGTCGAATCATTTTTGCAACTGTCGAATCATTTTTTCTCTTAATTGTCTAAGTATTTTTGTTGTCCGTACGTGTGTCCCAATTGTCTGTCTGTAGGCAGTAAACTCGCCATTTTAACTCAGCTGTTTTGCATATCTCTCATAGGTGATTTGAGTACCGTCACTGAGTCAGACAAGGAAAACAACACCATGCTGCTGGACGATCAGCAAATCCCCAGTAGAACCGCGAGGTGGGCGCTTTCTTTCTTCCTCTGCTCAGTTCGTTCTTCTGCTCTGTCAAACCAGTCATCACTGCTATATAGTGATATTGATACCCTATGTCTACCAAATGCGCAAGTATTTTTGATAGTAAATAGCTGTAGTTTAAGTACGGATTGTAGGACATGCCTTATATTCAGTCACCTCTATCAAGGACGAAAGTGTTATAATAAAAGAACATCTCCCAAATATATCTCCCTGACTTGTGTCATATGTTTCAAAGAGAAATGATCACAGAAGGAGAAGAAAAGGCATTCTTATGATCTTCCGTGCAGTTTCTATAACTAGCAAAAAATTATTAATCATTTCAAAATGTATTAGCGCAAGGAATTGTTTTAAAAAGGCATTTGTTGACGATTTCCAGGGTCAAGCAAAATAGCAGTGTATGTTTGTTTTCAAAATGTGTTGGGAAATTACTTGTTCTTTTCTATCTTCAATTTTCTTTCTAGTCTTTTGAAGCCTGATTATTGCAATTGCTTATCTTGCCAATAAAAAGCACGAAGCTAAAACTATATCCAAACAATAAAAGTGTGATTACCTTTTTATCTTTAAACGATTTTCAACTATAGTGAGTTTTCATGACATTTTTCTTAAATTAGATAATTCCTCACCTATCAAGGGCCATTACGCTAAGCAGAACTCCACATTTATGTCGGATCATCTCCTTTTTGTTAAAAGTACCCCCTCAAATGTTCACCTCTAACTAAGAGTACGCCATTTCAAGCAGCGTGCTCCCTCTCATTGTGAGTGCTGATTCCAGATCTAAAGCAGCTTTACGTCTATTTCGTCTAACTTTATGACTGATTTCAATCTTAAACTGTTGTCCTTCACAGGCAAATAACGAAGCAGGTTACTGATTCGAAGCTGTACCCAAAAATAAGGTAAGTGAAGTTGTCGCAGCATTTAATTTACCCGGGCACTGCGGACACCCTGGCCTCATTTTTATGCAAAATTAAGAGAGGGGGGGGGGGAATGGAACCAATGCTTTCTTCATCGGCCTCCTCAGTTAATAGTTTGGGCAATTATTACTTTGCGTCTTCCTAGTAAAGCACGCTCAGTTTAGCAATCACAGGGACTCTTTAACTTTTTGCTAGTCAAATGGTTTTGCTTTCTCCAAACTGCTTGTTTGATTTTCTGCGTTATTATTAGATTTTTCTGCGTAGACGTTGTATGTTAATTCTCCTGAGGTTTTTTTGTTGTAGCGATAGTTCTCCCATGCCACAAAAAGTAAAATACGCCACCTTGAACACGCCAAGATCGCGGAGAGAGAAGGTAGGAAAAGGGCACTTTTCCGTTTCTCCTCCAACTTACTCAATTCTGACCGTAGCAAGTTAGCCATCCGGTTCTTCTATCAATCACACTGGCAGACAAAAGACGGTGGCTATTTTGAATCGTGGTTGCTGCGCAGGATCGAGAAAGTGCAGTACCCATTCGTTGTTTCCAGCCTCACTTTATACGATGCTGTGGTTCTAGACTTGAAAGAAGGAAATAATGATTCTCAGTTTTTTCAGCCTAAACCGTAATATGCCCTCTTCTTTATCTATATATGCATGTCGATGTTTTTTCAGGTTTCAAAAAGCCGTTTGATGTTAAATGATCATTTTTCTTTCAATATCTAGTTTCATTCCTTCGTTTCGAAGACAGTGGTCAAGCCAGAAACATGCATACCAGTAAGGCTTACTTGCTTTCCCTTTCCAAAAACTTTATTGAAATCAGCCATTTTCCACGTTTGACCTGAACGAACTGTGCCTAGTATCAATCATGGCTCATCTACAAGACTGTGTTCTTTAATCGTTTTTTTGTGATAACAGCCCTTGCCAATACCTTTTAAAGGTCGAGTGGCTTAAGCTCAAGTGTCCACCAATGAACTTCTCACCACCCTGCAAAAGCATGAAAAAATATCGTCTTTTACCTCAGGTTTTTTGTTGCATTGAAACAACAGCCTGCCTTGCTGCTGACTAGTAACTTTTGTCAGTTATTAAAGAATATTTTCCTTCTTTTTACCTATCAACAGTGTGGCAAGAAAATCTCCTTCACAAAGACAGTTCTCAAATGCAAAGGTTAGTTTCCTGAGGCCTCCAAATGATTTGGTAGGCCGCGTCTCAATGTTATTTGTCGAAGAAAGCCACCAATTTGCTAAGCCCGTTGACATCCTGTCTCGGATGAATATCGTTAATTTCAAAAAGTAGACTGGCTGATTTGTTGTATTTGTCGTCTGTCACAGACTGCCAGAGCCCAGAAAAGTCTTAAATCCTCCTCCGGGCGAATTTTTTCGCTGTCAAAACCTTTCTCCAATTTTTGAGGTACAAGTTATGAATGGGGTGTGGCTAGCGCAGCTTTTGCTCTTTGAGCCAAAACATTGTCACACATGCAATACGGTATATTAAAAAACTTTGACAACTTGATTGACATATGAGATAAGGGACGGAATTTTAAATATTGATAGATTTCTCCTATCCATGCACAATGCGTCTGAAATTAATCCAACTTTGCCTTGATAATGTTTTACAATTTCTTTTTAATAGTTTTCCACAATTTTTCAATTTAAATTTTTCTTTTGCCAAAACCTTCCTCTGAATTTCTTTTGTTCTGCATAACTTCCTCTGGTCAATGACTTTGTGAACGTAACGTTTTCTAAACGTTGCAGACTGCAAGGTTGCTTGTCACCCGGACTGCAAGGCGAAGGTTCCCCTTCCATGTATCCCAACAAAGGAAACCCCCTTGAAGAAAAAGGTGAGTCGTAGCAATTTTTAACGGAAAATGTATCAATCTGAAATGGATGTAATATGATTTTGTTGAAAGGGATGAATGACACATGTTTTGTAGCCCCCACCTCCCCCCTCCCCCCTGTACAACGTCATAAAAATATTTGCATAAATTATAGTTTGTCTCAATCTGAGTTTTACCCATGCTGCTACCACTCGCTGCTTACGTGTTAAGTTCTATTTCGCCTCGAACCTAGTATATAACAGTTTGTTCAACTATATCAACATTAGCTAGGATTGTCTTCGTAGCTTTAGCTGGTTATTGCAAAGATGATAGTCTTTGCATCGGTATATGAAAGTTCTTAATTAAGCTGAACTAATTGTAGTTCATTGTCATAGCCATATGTGTTTTTAAATGAAAGTTGTTGTGCTCTTTGTATCACACAATCCTTGATTTTGAATTTATACCCCGTTAGGAAGGAACAATAGAATCCTACGTCCCAAGAACAGAGCCGAAAATCCCTCTTCTTGTGGTAAGTGTAAATATATAAATTTTTGTAACAAAAACACTGTTCTAAAGCAGTACCCCTTGATGCATAAAACTTTAGTATAAGACATATTGACAAAATCTAGATATTTCAGCATGTTAGGAACTTCGTAAAGTCTTGGGCAATAGATTCAATTTTCCACTTGATTTTTCTATCGAGATTGGATTTTAAAATCAAGCATGGGTTGCCAAATGATTTGATTTTTCACTCAACTTTTCCCTCAGATTTTTACTCTATGTTTCACTCTATATTTCTTACAGTTCAGTATTAGAATGTGTGTCTCCAATTTCATTATAAGCGAAAACAAATTATTTCTCTCAACAAGTCAATAAGATGGTTTCTTCGCTTACTTCAGCTTCATTTTCTCCA
Organism: Nemopilema nomurai; assembly: GCA_003864495.1. Lineage (NCBI taxonomy): Eukaryota > Metazoa > Cnidaria > Scyphozoa > Rhizostomeae > Rhizostomatidae > Nemopilema > Nemopilema nomurai. Next base: position 1,588,321 of record ML133495.1, on the reverse strand, counting down.
ATTGTTTTGCTAGAAAATCATGAACATGCATTGCTACCAGGCATAACATCTAAACCGAAACTTTTGAAATTTTTCTGCATTTCTAGTCTGACCTCTGTCAGATTTGATCTCACTCCACTTTCCTTTCTCTCCTTTGAATACAAACGTGTACCAAATGGATTGAAGAGCACCTCTCAATTGTGCCAATGTTTGTTCTAATTAGTAAAATTTCCATATCTCTAAGAGAAAGGTCATCAAGATCTAATAAAGGTTCTAGTTTCCAGAATATTGAGGAGATTTCAGCTGGATCCTATTATGCATGTACATATGAAAAGGAATGATAGATTTGCCTAGCACAGTACGTATCACAAGAGAACAATGATTTAAGGATCAAGTTCATGTATCCCAAGGGATTTGCCAAGCAGTACTTTTGGCCATATAGAGATGATGAGTGTTAGATTCCTGTTGAAGATTATCTTCTAAAACTATCTTGAATTGCGCAATTTTCTGTAGCACTCCTGGCCTAGTTTTAGAAAATGCATAGGTGTAAAGGGTTTCATTTGATCGTAACCTGAAAATTGTATCCTAATGTTTAGAAAAAACAGTCTTTTTTCAAAAATTTCTGTTTTCTTTCATTTTTGACACCAGGTAAGCTAATGATAATGGATTTCTAGACTGCTCCAGCCACTGAATTATAAATACTCCCAAAGTGTATTTTCCACCAAAAGAAGATCTGGACTTGAGCTTTATCTGTTATGATGGTAATTCCAGGTCAAAATTTTAAAAAATCTTCAATTTCACACATTTTTCTGCAACTTCAAGCACTTTCAGGCTTGTATAGTTTTCAGTTTTGATGGGCTGTGGTTATATATAATAGATTTTTGTGCAGTTTTAATGGATTATTTCAGGCAACAGATACTATAAGTATCTTAAAATACTGCATTTAATTGATAGTGGCGTCTAAAAATAGGGAAAAATTTTATTTTTGGAAAATTTTAGAATTCGGTAAAATTTGAAATGCTGATATTTCAAAAACGACAGAAGATATTGTTCTGAAATTTGGACAGTTGCCATATCTTTTGAACACCATCAAATAGTGAAAAATGAAGAAAATTTGAAGACATCATTTGACATGCATTTGTTGATCTTGGCTAGAATGACCCAAAAATTGATTTTGAATCTCTCATCTCTTGAAAAGAGAAGACCAGCTATTTGATCCAAAAGAAATTGAAGCACTGGAATATATAAATTATGGCCTGAAATTAAAGATATATATACTTCTTAAAACATCTACAAAAAAGCAATTACTTGAGTAGTTTACGTAACTGTTTTCTGCCATACATTTTAATGCATTTGGAATTATTTTAGTTACCGATACATCTTTTAAATTTCAAAACATTTTCATCATTAATCTTAAAATCCATATTGCAATCCAATTAATTAATTCCAAGTATTGAGTCTTACATGGAAAATGGGTGAAATTGTTTTATGGCGTTTACAACCTGAATAGCGAATCCGAGTTTTGTGAATTTCAGCTACCCAAGTATTAGCAATCTGAGTACCGGAAGCAAGTGCGGCTGTACGTTTCCAGCTTTTGTTCTAAACTCAGAACTCTCAAACTCAAAATCTTTTATCAGCAAGAACAAATATTAATTACAATATACCAAACATTCAAAGTTAAAATACAAAAATTAGCAATTTCAAAATTTTGTTAATTTGACAGATTCATTAGGTTTGTTATACTGAAGGAAACATGAAAAGAAATCGTGAAGAGCTATCAAGTCATGTGCTCTAATGACATATTTAAACACAAGATTTCCATTTCAGTTTGAAGTTCAGTATAACAGTAAGAGTAAAATATAAAGAAAATGAAGCAAATTATAAGTAAAGGGGATAAAGACCAAAATAAAAAGGTATATAAAAAATATAATGGTAAGTTTTACTGATTAGAGATATGTTTGAGAAATGTTGAGCAATTCATAGTTGCTTAGGAATTCTTTAGAAGGTATCATTTTTTAATAGGATTTTTGTTTGGAGTATTCTTAAGTTCAATTGGCAAGGAGTTCCAGCGCTTGACCCCATCAAATGTTAGAAAGTTTTTTTTTAAATTTGTAGAAATAGAGGGCAGAGAGAAAGATCGGATGATTGTCTGGTATTATAGCAATGTAGTTTACTAGTTTTGATAAAATCCTTTTGAAGAAAGTTACTATGATTTTCCTGGCTAATTTGAAACATAACTTTCTAAACACCAAGTAATCTTTCATTGCAGGTTAAATGCGTTAAGGAGATCGAACGTCGTGGGCTTGATGAAGTTGGCATTTACCGAGTCTCTGGGTGAGTTTGTGTTAGTCAAACAATATTGTGACACCATGCACAACAAAGTTTGATTGTTCGATTTGTTGTAAGGGTCTTGTCACGTGATTTGCCCAATGTTCTCTCATTCATGAATCATGTGGCTCTGGCATTCAGGCGCGGTCTGTCTTGACAGTTCATTTAAATGTAGCTTTCTTGCCATGTTTTTACCATGAATCAGTAGATAGTTAAGGGTTAAATCAAGACATTCTCTAGTTTTCGTCTCGAGCCGCAAAAAATTTTGCTTGCCACGAGTTGTAATCAAGATTTACTCGTCGCTTTAAAAGTTGACGGAGATTTACTCTGCTCTACTTCGGCTCCAGTCACGCAAACTGCTTTTGGGTTGGAAGTGTCGTTGAAATAGGGTACGCGCGCGAATATTGAATACACCAATGGCTCAAAAAACTCCAATCCAAGTGACTGGAAATTTGGGTCAAATGACGGCGCATCATATTTTTCACAGAAGTCGATCGTCTCCTGATAGAATGGATTGGTTTTGTAGACTTCTCTTGCGTTCCTGTCGCCACCAACATGGTGGAAGTAGTAGACGCCCTGGAACACTTCGTGGTTTGACAGAATCCAGTGCCATTTCTCCGAGATGTACGGTTTTAAAATCGCGGCAGGAATTTCCCCGTGGTTACTCGGCGACAACAACTCTCCAATGTCGTGAAGAAGGCAGCAAACGACACTTTCTGTGTCTTCACCGTTGCGATAAGCTCTTGTCGCCGTCTGCAATCCATGTTCGTAAAGGTCAACTTTTGCACCACCGAAAATCCCTCTTTGGTCCAGTAGCATGCCAAAAGCCCTTTTCGTCATCTCCTGAGGGTGGCATAAAACTTTATAACTGTCTGCCATTAACAGAAAATCTTCTTGTGTACCATCTTGCAGTCTTTCGAAAGATACCGTAGCCATTTTGACACTTTGCCAGTTTGATTTCTTCGTCGAAAGTCTGTATTGGCAGCGACTGGCTTTGCGATCAGGGTTGGTAGCGTTAGGGGTCAAATAGGATAATCTGGGGTCATTTAGGAAAATCGTTGATAACTCCAAAAATATGGACTATTATCTTTAAACAAACAACAGAATCGGATTCGGCATGCTTAAATCTACCTGCCTTTTTTATTCAACTATGGTAATTTCAGCATTATAAATTGCAAACGCAATGTTTCTTTCAGACAACGTTCGACAAGCACTTAGGCCTTTGTTTACAGATAGATCTCCTCCACAGTTTCGGGGTCAAATAGTAAAAAGGCTAAAAATTGCAAGAAACAAGCGCGAAAAATAAGACTACCACATTCCAAAACAATTAATTAATTGAATATGCTATTTCTATCCGTTTGTCTGCTAGAAATCAAGCTATATCGATAGATAGAAGCATTTCAGACACCCATTATGGATACCACCCAAAATTCCCTCCCCAGGGATGATCGGGTCACCTACCATGACTTGCGACTCTGGAGCTTCCGGAACAGCACAGAAAGGAGCCCCTTTCTTGCAAAAAGTGGGGGGGCTATAGCCCCCTCAGCCCCCCCTGCTCCGCGGTGCCCGTATCTTTTGAAGCGAGAATGATTACAATTCAACATGAAAAATCTGCTAAAACGTGACGCATTGAATTATTGAGAGCATCAATGCTAACAGAGCAAAAACAAATTAAAGCAAACTCGAAAAGAAAAGAACAACCCTACTCTTATACTAGAGATTTTCTCATCGCTCTTTTTCTTTTTGGCGTCTTTCCTTCTCGGTGGTAAGGGGCGTTCTGGCGCAGTAGGACACCAGAAGTTACTTGACAAGCCCAGGGAAATATTTAAAGGGATTTAAATCCTTTATGAAATAATCTCTCATCTATAAAAGTTTGAGCTCGTAGTTATGAACTGGAGATTTGAAGATTAACTTCAACATAAAGGGCCCTGCTAATGGGGTGCGTGGAATTTGAAAGGTCCAACAGAAGATGAGGAAGGGTATTGAGCTTTGAGCGATCTGATGCGAAGGGCCATTGTGTTCGAGAATGTCGTGAGTTCAAAGATGAGTCCTTGGAGGTCTATTAATTAGATTTTTTTCTGAAAATCGTCGAGTTTGCTATTCTGAGCGGTATAGTAATTTGCTAAATTTAGTCTACGAGGTGCATTTTAGCCATTTTAGAGGGCTTAATTACAAAATATTTTCTCGCGTCCGACCCAACCATGGTAGCCCCTCCTTTATCATTGAACGTTTTTCCTAGCCCCTCCCAGTTTCAATATGGTGGTGCCTCCAGTGTCATTACTATTTATGCGATTTTGCCGAACTGCCGTCCCTTGCACCAATAGCGAAAGTAGCTTTTCTGGAAAGAATGGGCCCCTTTATGGTCTATTTCCCCCGACCTTTTCTAGGAACCACAACGCCCCTCTCAGTGCCTTCCCTGTTATTCTAGGATTTTGTGTTTCAATTCTATAATTCCAATAAAGGCTAAATTTTTCCTTGTTGTTTTCTATAATTAGAGCTGAAAAAGAAGTCAAAGAGCTGCGAGACAAATTTATGAGAAACAAGAACCCCGACTTGGTATGTTTTGAATTTCATCCACTCTTCCTTTATTCTAAAGTTCTGAATCTTCGCCAAAAAATTCTCTATGTTTATTCATCAATACAAGTGGCGCTTCAACTCAAGCTAATCAAAAGCCATTATGAAGAACATAGCTGCAAAAAATGTTTTCCTTCTGGGAACCTGAGAAAAAGGACAAAAATTTCTGTTAGTTAAAAGTACTTTGTGCAATAATTCTACTCGTGGAAAGGAAACGATTTTTGAGAGCTTCTAATTTGTTACGTCTGGAGAAAGTTCTAAATATAATATTTTAATTTGGTTTCTGTTGGACCTTTTTTATTCTTGTTTTTTATGTATGAAAAAATTAAACAAGAACACAGAACTAATTTTTATCAATTTTTGCTGAAAATTTCTGCAAAGCAAAAAAAATGTCTGGGAATCTAGTTCCCGGGTTCTGACACTTTTTGCAGCTCTTATGAAAAATAACCTTGCATGCTTATTGCACACTGTGCATCTACAACCGAATAATTACACAAATGCATACATTTTATAGCAAATAATTTTGCTAGCGAAGTGCAGCGGTTCCTTAACTGGATGAAAATTACTGAAAACGGTGATAGCGAGTATGGCCACACCCACAGTATCCCGTTGTCGCAACCGCCTCGTCGCTCACCCCCTCATGTCGTCTTCGATTTGCACGAAGTAATTCGAGTCATCAAGAAACAATCCCTATTTTCGAAAAAGTAACTTTTGTCGATGTTTCCCCTGAACTCGTTTTATTTTCATCACATTTTAGGGTAAATACAGAGACATCCATGTAATATGTGGAACTTTGAAGGATTTCCTGCGCAGTTTGACCGAGCCCCTGGTAACATTCGCTTTGCACGAAGCGTTCAGCGATGCCGCGAGTACGTGTCGACTTGTTAAACATCATAACGTGTAGTTTGAATATTATACCCCCTGATCAGTAGGTTCTCCTTAGGTTACACCTTGGTATCAGATCCTGTTTAGTAGACTTCGAAGTGAAGAGGAGGCGGGGGCCTACAATAAGGGGCTTTTGGGTATCTAGTAAAAAACGCGATCATGGTTTGCATGTGGGGCTGCGACATTGGTATTTCAGGTGCTTAGAATATAGGAAGGTTAAATTTTTTATCGATTTTGAGTTGGTTTATTTGTTATCATTAGAAATTGTTAACATAAAGGCCAAAGCAAATAATAAGCATAAAGCTCAGTATCAAACTGAATTTGTCACTGCTAGTCAAGCAACAAAACAAGCTATAGTCAACGTCTTTAAAAAAGGCTTGCTCAACAAAGCGTGGCCAAGCCACGCATTTCATTCCATTTAGAATTTCTGTGATTTGCATGAATTATGAAGGGAACACTGTAATTAGTGCCTTACTGGTTTGTATCTTGAGTTCAAATGTTATTCTATAGCCACCCTTCTTGGTGTTTTCTACATACAGCTTCATCGGATGTGAGCGACAGTGCCATGTTCCAGTGCGTGAGTGAGCTTCCCCCTGCCAACAGGGACACACTGGCTTACATCATGGTTCACTTCCAAAGAGTGGCTCAATCACCCGTCTGTCAGATGCCGATAACCAACTTGGCCAAAGTGCTAGGACCTACCATCGTGGGCCATCGCTCGTCGAACCCCACGCACTTGGAAATGTTTGAGGACCTCAAAGTACAGCCAAAGGTGGGTCACATTGCATTAAAACACACCTGCGTCACATTTTCCTAGACAAATGGAGATGGGAGTGGATTAAAATTTCTTTAGGGTATTATGATTGAACCCAGATAAGACTCGTACACAGACCGAAAATTATAGGGTTAAATATCGACATAAGATGCATTTTTTCGGTTCAGGGAAATTTAGTTCAAGTTTAAGATGTTGATTATTCGTATCAAATGGCTCCCACGAGTAGTATGGGTATTTAAACAAAATAGGCCTCAAACAATGCAAGCAAAATAGTTGCTCCAGGACGCCTGCGTTTACACGCGAGTCTGCTCCGGGCGCATCCAGATGTTGCCACTATGGAGGTGAAGGCATAAGCGCAGCAACTTGCTTTTCTTTCAGTTGGTGCCAAAATCGGCAGACCGCATTATTTTTTCTTTGTCGATTTACGACAGGTTATTTCAGCATATTAGCAAGAATAATGCTTCCTTTATAAGATCCATCGTGGAATATGTAGTTGATGGCCAAAAGTCAGTTCTCTTCAGCATTTGGTGGGCAGCAACAACAATAAATACTTTAGTCATTGATTATCTTCTAGCTACACAAAAGCAAAGTAACCCCATTTCGTATCTGTTCCATTCAATTTTAATTACGTGAAACCAATTATTCTGGGAACCTTTGGCGTTACCCGGACTTGGCCAAGAAATGTGGCTCTTTTTTGCTTGCTGAGGCCCTGAAAGCCTTTTGGAAGCATAAAATACTTGAGACGACAGACTGTCAAGGTAAAAGGTACAGCAGCATCGCTGATCAACAGAAGTCTTGCAATGAACAACTGTTTGAATAACGCTGGTTTTTGCAGTGCCCTGTCACGCTTCTAGAAGGGGATCGCTGGATCGGGCATTCGTTAATTAGCCAGCACTGACCGGCAGTTTAACTATAGTTTGTGGTGCGGACGTTGATTTTCGTTGGTCTCCCATTTTGAGGAGCGGTTTGGCAGGAGTTTCATGGCTGTTATCGTTTTAGGTTGTTGAACGACTCATATCACTGCCGACTGACTACTGGAACCAGTTTTTGTTGCCAAAGGGCAGCAGGCAAATACCATACAATCCAGCAACCCATCATCCAGACGGGACACCGCTTACGCCGGACATAGTACCAGGTAATGTCTACTGTTGCTCATTTGGTTTCCGGTGTCCAGGATGTGGGTTTTTCTGGCTGCATGTAAACATGTGAGCTGCAATGATATCTAGTCGTTGGTAAAAATCGTTTATGACTGGCTATGAATGAGTCGTTTTCAATGAAAAGTGCTTTTTGTGTAGATTAGCGATTAACATGTTATTTGCAATGTCGTTTATGCATTAACTTTCTTCTTTTGCAATAATTTGCAATAATTGATAGCCAATTAATAAATAGTTAATAAGTTTCTAAGCATTTGTTGAAGCCGTGCATCTGAAATGTCCCCCTTATATTATTCCTTTCCGCATAGCTCCAGAAAGCATGCTTGGACCGGTAGACAGTGGAACAGCTAGTGTCAAAAGGAAAGCTGGCAGGACCCCTTACACTCCAAAGTGAGTTCCTAGTAATGGAGAAGGATTGTACCCAACTTCTGTCTTTTCTATCGCTTCTGTCTTGTTCAAATGCTCTGATTGGGTTCAAAGGTTGTCTCTTATGATGAATAGATAAGATATTACGATGAAAAGTGTGAAGACTGAAAGAAGTTCTTTAATAACATTTGGAATTGAATCTTCCAATATTTGGCAAGTAATTTATAGCAGTCTATAAAAGTTTCCCAAGTAGCAAGGCTGTAATAGATTTTACAGCAAACTGTATCAAAATGTACTTCTCTTGCTGGTAGTTATGTCCCTTGTTGATTTCAATGTGCAAGCAAGTACAACTGTGTGTTCCTTTGTAGATTTTAGTTGGATGCAATCTGTTGGCAACCTGGTGTTTCTTTTTGAAATTTGATACGTGGTTATGTTGCTTTTCAGGTACGCTCCAAAGGGGAAAGAGCCTTCAAAACGACCAAAGCTGTTCGAGTCACCTCATGCGTAGAGGTGTGCTGCCGGCCTACGTTCAAGATTAGACCTTCAATATCTTTAATAGGGTAGCTGAGAAGGTGTGGCCCGCCTCTTGCAGTGCAGTCTAGATCCAGGCATGACTTTTCAAAAGAGATACTTTTATATATTTGTAGTTGTGCTTGGATAAGTTTATAGTTAGTAATTAACAGAAATTGTTTTACAACTGAAAAATCTTAGACGAAAAATCTTGATGTGTGCGGCGTATGTATATAAAATGCTTTGCATAATGAGCTGATTGTATTCATAGCCGGCGAGGGCGAACCTTGGATGGTCTTCCGTAAAAGTGTAGTTAGCTAGATATCTCTCTTGTCAAGCTTTACAACATGGCTATGATCAGTGGTAATGTTACCGGTTGTAGAGTGACCAAGAAGCTATTAAGGCAACGTAGGTAATCGAAATAGGTGCTATACAAGTTTCACTCAAATTGTGGGTGGGTGACCTTTGAAGCATTTAGCGTCCACGCATAATTACAAATCCTCTCCCTACAGTGCAGCTGTCAGACAGATGTTTCCTGATTTGTTTCCGTATTTTTGTATTTTATCCGAGTCTTGATTTCTGCATCATTTATCGTTCATTAAGCGACATTCGCTAACAGCTGTCCTTCCCTGACACCATTTCCTCACACCCAACTTCCAGCTAAACACGTAGTTCCGTTAATTTGTTCCCAGGACCGCATTGTGATTTCTGCATTGCGTGTTTCTGCATTGCGTGTTTCTGTTTTTATAGACCTAGATTCTGTTTTAAAAATGCCCAAAGCACCCTACATTTTTTATCTGTGTCTAGAATTTCCGTGTCACTTTGTTAAGAAACTTTTTAGCTGGCCTTAAGCATTTTGTAATTATGTTAAAAGTTCATCGAAATAATAATCGAAACCTAGTTTTTTTAATTCTCACTCTTTCAATGATAGCTATGTCTTCACTGAATTCTAACTTGCGTTCAGGGCCTTCTTGTAGCGGGGAAAGCTGGGGCGTTTGGGTCAGTTATGCGAAGAGAGACAATAGCCCAATCAGTACTTAACATTAACCCTAATCAAACCCAACGCAATAGGGAGCATTTCTATGCTTCATATTTTGATTATAAATATCGGAAGTTTCTGAGACGAGAATGCATAAGAACCTAATATCAGGATTTTGATTAATCACACATGCAGCAGGAAGCGTAACTGACCCTAACACCTTGAATTATCCTTCTAAGGATGAAGTTCTTGCTATTGTACTACGGCGGCAAAGGTTTAATTCAAATGTAGTGTTTTTCTTGTCGTTAGAGTTTTGTTCGGGATGCTTCTGCGTTAATCAAGAAGTTGAACGTGTATTTGTCAGTATTTGCCTTTCGAATCAAAGCACAGCGAAGGTTAACTCCTTGTTTGAGCTCAGGTTGCCGCGCCCAAGTGTAGAGAATCGCGAGTGGCCTCTTCGTACCCCAAAGAATAGAGCTTTGAAAAACGCCAACGAAATTTTTGTGATAAACGGTCTTTCGTAAAAGAAGTTGAATGTTCTATAGAGCCAGCAGCAATGAAAAATTTCAATGCCTATTTCTGAACATCTTTCTGTTTCGTAAAAATTTAATGATCCTTTAGACATGGTAGAATGATCTGACGTCAACACGGCAAATGGGGATCTCCCTTTTCTAAGCAATGATAGCTTCATGCAGGCTTTCACTTTTGTAAGCACTGATAGCAAACAGATGCCTCTATGCTGGAGAGCTTTCTTCAGATTACAGAGACCGTGTAGTTCTTTAAAAGCATCATTTGTGAATGACGTCATACCTTTACAGGCATTCTGCACTTCTCTTCTACAGAAACTGTGCAGTATGAAAGGTAACAAATGCTTACATTGTCTAAGCCCTCTACTAAGTGTTTTCGAAACTTTTGCTTTTTTAGAGCCTTTCATATAAAAATCATGGTGTGGGGGGGGGGGCGGTGGTATTTGGCTCATCGCGAACTGCTGTTCCTTGTGTTTTTCTGCTGCGCACAAAAATAGCTCCATTTCATGCTATTAGAAAGTTTGTTTTTTAAAGTTTATGAAATTCTGATCAATTCTAAAAAAACTGATCAAATACGAGTTTGAAGTAAATGAATTTTTGCTTTCTTTGCAAAATTTGCTCCATTTTGCCCTGTTTGGCGTAAAGCCAATGAAAATTGAAGTAAGGAGTAAGTGACATTTAGTATGTGCAAATTAAAAAGTCATCCTCGCTTTTCCTTCACAAAGATCAATCTTAGCTTAAGTGTTTCCTGTTGTTCATTGACAGCTTTGTTTCTTGATTTTTACAGACTGCTGATAATATATCTAATCATCTGTGAGCTTGACATTTGGTGATCTTTTATCTGTTGGATCCATTAGGGGATCTTTCAACTATTGGATCCAAATGCTAGGCCAATCCGGCAATTTACAGTATCATAGGTGCAGTTTCGTAGAAAGATTGTTGTTAGCCGTTGCATGCATATCAGGAGTTGTTTATGACATGAAGCTACCGATTGAACTTTGCACCCTTTGTTTTGAAATTGGAGGAATGAGCATCACTCGGGGAATTTCCAGAGAATGGATCACGTTGATTGGTCATCGGTGAGTCATTGCACATGCTGATTGGCTGACACTCATTTTTGAGGGGTGCTCAACATGATGGAGTTGAAATTAGTGTGAGAGTGGCATCTGCCCTTGCTGTTATTCGGTGTATAAATTCATCGTGACTTATTAAGCAACTGTAATGATATTTTATTGAAGTGTTAATGAAGTACGTTGTGCTTGTTCAAAATGGTTGGAAGAAGGATAGATGAAATTTTAGCAGAGAAAGTGAACGCAAGAAATGGGAATTTTTACCTTGCTCCAATTGTTGTCCCCGTCGTTTCAAGCTTCAAACGGATTTACAAAAGGCGATTGTCAAAGAGTGGAGTGTTTAAAGGGTAGGTTTTCGCTGAAAACTTTCTTACAATGGTGACTAAGCTAAATTTGTTACAAAGCACTGTGATTCCCTATTCAAGTCATTATTCAGTCGAGGGGAAGCACGTCAGGGGAAGGGCCTACTTCGACTGCTGTGCCAGTTCTACGCCCACTTTTTCCCTTCGAGTTAATTAGAAATTTAAAATTCAAGCGAAGTTCGAATGATCAACGATTTTTTGGCTCAAATAGTTGTTTAATTGTCCACTTATCTTCAACAGTATTAGCTTCCGTTTCGCACTCGTGATCTTACTGGCACAAGCTTCCGCACACAGTTTTCTGCTTATCTGACTCGCCCCCTTTCTTTGGGTAGTGTGGTAAACAAATTTTTAGTTTTGATACTGGGGACAAATTTATCACAGCCTGTACATCATTGTAATTGATAGAAGATCTATTTTTTATTTTTCCGAATCACAGAAAGGCTTTATCACTAACGGTGATGCAGCACTAAAGTTGTGCGCCCAAATGTCACCCTATCGATAATAATTCTTTTTGGTTTGGGCGCGAACCAGGTTGAGTTGGGGCATGCTTGTGGAAAAATTCGATCTCCCGTTACAAAGGTAATAAGCTAATCTTAAGAATCGGGTTTCTATAAAAGAATCGGGATTCCACAAAGGATTCTACGAATTGATGTTTGAGTTTGATAATTACGGTGCCAGAGTACTACAGAGTACCCAACCCCTCCCGACTGCCCTGCTGGTATTAGCAGAAGCCCACGTTTCATTTGTAATAGCAAGCTTATATAACATCTTAAAGACAAAATGTTACCCGATTCATAACTTTCGCCGTTGCCTGTTTATATGCTTTAGACACGAATTTTTATATGGGTAAACCGGAGGAAAATGGATCTATGGAAGTGGAGTTCTTCTTATTGCACATAAAACCACTGCACATAAAACTATTGCACTGTTTTAATTGTATCTTTATTTATCCATGAAATATATTTTGGTTACAGGAAGCCACTTCATACCATTGCGGAGTCGTCAGAAAGTTCCCAAAATGAGTTGATGCTTCAAACTGCAAATGAATTTATAAATGAAGACTCAGATACACAATGGAATAACTTGCAAAACAATATTGAGGATGATGATGGAGCACTGACTGTGATTCGGTATCTTTTTGATTTCTCTGAGGATAGAATCCTAGATAATACTCACAATACTCAGGACACATTTACCTGCTTTTCTGGTAAAAAGCATTTTGGTTTCCTTGAATCTGCTAGTGAACATTCCAATACACTGAGTTGTTCAGTGTTACCTTTGGCAAGTCCAAGTGCAAGTTTGATGCAGCAGTTTGAGTTGGCAGCAAAAGCTGAGGCAGCTGTTGTCATACAGCAATGGTATAGACAGGCTAGAGAAAGAAGGAGATTTGTCAGGATGAAGCAATCTGCCATCATTATTCAAAGGTCTTTCAGGAAAAGGCTAAAGCTGCAATGATTGGAAATCTGAAATGCCTGTTTATTTTGTGTTGCAAAATGGTGCCAATAGATGTTCACCCTGGAAGGCTCAAATCTGATTTCTTGCGAAGCATCCAAATAACATTTGTTCCAGGCTTGGATACCCAAGGCCAAGATGATTGCTGTGCTTAACGCTTAACAGTCAAAGTAAATTTCATTGTTGACTCATCAAGCAATATGCAGTGTTTAGTTTTTGTCATTTTTGTAAAACTATTTATATAATTTGAATCTTTGTTAAATAGTTGGCTTTTAGCAAGTTTTCGAGTCAATGCAAATTTACTTTCCCAGCCTGTCATTGATTTGTGACTCAATCGCTTATGTTTATTGTAAATTGCCAATAAACATGATACATGTTTATGTTAATCAGTGTTTTCAAAACAGGCCTTGTAATCCTGCCCTTGCTAGAGTTACATTAATTTAGCATACATTGTATATAAGTCCCTTTTTTATCATATACCATTTAATATGAGTTGCAAAATGCTTGTGCCTTGCCAGGGGGTTGCTTTGATATAGAAAAGCCAAAAGATAACTGGTCTACATAATTTTTGTTTAATCAATGATGATTTGCAGAGATAATGATTTAATTGTACTTTGCTAAAAACAGGACATTTTCAACTCGCATCAATATTCACAACAGTATTAATACATCTCAATATATGTCATCAATATGTGCTGTTTGTATTCAACTCTACTATAAACTATTTTGTTGTCAAGTAAATATGTTTGAATTTTTGTGTATGTGTATACATCATTTAGAATTATTTATTTTCAGAGTTTCAATATCCTCTTGGACAAACAAATTACTAAACATTAGACCAGAGCATTTGTTGGCAGGAACATTGGCATCCAGTGTGTGTTAGAAAAGAACAGATGCTTTCCTTGGTGATGTTAAGTCTATTGTTGAAACAGCCACAATAAGTTGTGGGCATTATTCTGTATATGTACCTGTCATCATTATGCAAGTTATGATTAAATCCTTCCACACACATTTTCAGATTGACTTTTTTACCCAATAATGTCCAGTTAATTTGCTTGTTCTGTGAGCTTCTCCTGAAGTTAAGAACTCTATTGTCATCAACCATCAAAGTTGATAAGCAGAGTTGATTTTTATTTCAAACATTTCTGTATTCTTTTGTATAAAGACATTTTTATATTTATTGAAATGAGCTATTGCTTTTTCTGCTTTGACATGTTACAAAAGTCTTTTGTACTTGTTCCAGATGATGTCTCTCACAGCTGATTTGTGTGTTAATTATTTGTATACCTCTGCCTTTCTTTAATGCAGTTTGCAGATGGAATATCTAGTGGTGCGTGCCCCCCCCCCCCCCTTCCCCTCACGTCAATGAACCAACACGTCAGTGGCTTGAAGTTGAAGAGATTGAAGCTGAACCTCTACCTGTCCACTTTGTTGATCGTACATCTAATGAATATTTTTATGCGTCGTTTTCACAGAAAATCGCAAGTTTCACCACCCCGACACCACTCCTTCGAATTTGAGCGAATTGCAAGGTTGGTCCTCGATGAACCAAGGAGAAATGTGTTAGGGATCGCCCCTGCACTTTAATGATTAATTTTATGGGAGTCGAGATAATAAACAAAACTTTCTGCGCCCATTCCATTTAAGAAATCTCTCACTTACACTAAAACATGATTATATCTTTTCGACCAAGATCAATTATTTTGCTGAGGGGAAGGGTAGTCCTCCAGCACAAGTGCTGGTTTTCACGGGGCACTCCCATAAAGCTTAACTAAGTTGCAAAAACAAATGATAAGATCTAACTTTTAAGCCTACTTTCAATTCAAAACCTATTTAAAATACGAAAAGTTATCAGAAATTTAGAGTTAGAAGAAAATAAACCATAAATCAATTGTTTGAATAGTCTTAGAGAGGATGCTTGCTTTGCACCCCGGGGAAGCCATTCCCCAACGTTTCTCCCCTAATAGCAAAAGTTTCTTCCATTCGCTGTTTTTTTAGAGGCTGCCTCAGCTCCATTTCTGTATTGCGGAGGATACGAGACGAGTTTTTTTGTGAAAAGGTTGCGCCGGAGCCAACCCATTTCGGGATTTGAAGACCATTCTTCCAGACTCATTTTGTATGAGTTCCTGTATGGTCTTCCAACCCAGCACTTTCAATAAGTGAACTGCTAGGGGCATCCTAGCTGCTGTTTGTTACGATTTTTGCAGCAAGTTTCTCTAGTTTCTGAAACTGATTGATTTCAGTTGAGCCTGCACGGCCCCAAATTGAGAAACAGTTTCGAAAATGGGGCTCCACAATACCTGCGTAGAGAGTTCTATTAGTATGAATGATGTAGCATGCTTCTAAAAGCTAACTGCCCTGGAAACCTTGTTATCATTCATCAAGCTTCTATTTCACGTTAAACTTGAAATAATCAGGGCAGATGTATAAAATGCTCTAAAGAAAGAGTAAATTACATTGGACTATTCCAGTCGGATATGTTGACAACCTTATAGCATCAGGATGCAGTATTTTCTATCGATGATGATACAAGTTGCTGATGCCTTGGTAATTGCATCACTTGCCTTAGTTTTTGGAATCTGTAAACTAGACACATTATTTCCCTTTGGCATTAACTTTGTGCTCCTCGCATAGGGCTGTCTGAAACTAGACCTACAGATCCGCTGTCCATCATAACGCACTATCATTTTACAAAATTTATAATACATACTTCATACTAATAAATATTATTTCAAATCTCGACCTCGAGATATTCATTACGATATTTTTGTAAATACTTGAAACAAATTTAGTTGCTTAGGCCTCGCTGTCGATTCATGCCTTGTGATTGGCAAATGAGCTTTCCATGCTGTGAATTAGTGTGGCCACATTCAACCTCAATTTTATAGACAATTAATTTGCGGCGCTTCGCTTTACCATTATATATCTAGACCATTGCAGCGCACATTACATCGCCACAACAAAATTGTTTATTAAGCAAGCACAGACTTGGGACCTGCGGCTGGTCAAATTTCTTATGTTGTACAAATATTCATTTTTACTGATCAAAATGAAGTCTTGCAGTGCAGTCTATGCCTTGCAGATTGCCTAGAGGGACTAGGTGAGAATTTCATAAAAAATGGGTGATAAAAAGTTACAAAGCTTCTCAATTTTGGATTTTCAAAACCTTTATACGAGCCCGTATAAATAGTGTTTCAAATAAGAAAAAATAGTATAATGGGTCAATGATCATCAGTTGTGGAACATCAAAAACCTCTGGGTCCTAAACATGACTTTTTCAAGAAATATGTTCCCTTATAAGTACCCTTGTAATTTTGCAGACAGTCAGTAAACTGGGCTACCTGGCCATTTATTAACTGGAAAAGGTATCTGTCGGACAAAGGCCTAAGTTAATCAGTTTTCTACGAAGGAGCCTTGCTTCGCGATCTTCTATTGGTTGCCTCTCTTTCGTATAACGACAAATATGGCTATACAATAGATAGGTGGAATTGTGAAAAGACAAAAGGTGGCTTCTAATTGGTTCAAATTCATAACGTCACGCTTTGCGCAGATTGTTCTTTTGTTCTCGACTGGGCATGACGTTTGAAATGACGACACTTCGACGTAGCAAGTCGCAGACAGCACTGATCTGGTAGTTTTGTGAAAACTCGCAATCTCTAATTCAAAGTGACGTAGAAAAGTGACGTAAGTATTAACCAAGTATCTGCAGTATTACTTGCCAAACGAATAGATTATCTCGCAGCTTTGTACGCATTGAAGATAACTGTCTTTCTTCGACAAAACGAGTGGCTATTAGTGTCAGACAAGATCTGTTGCAAGCCAAACAACTCGCAAAGGGTTCTCATCTTCTCAAAGCTCTTGATCTGCAACCGTCAATTTAGCTGCTGCCTAACATCTATGACGTCGAAAATCGAGCTTCAAAGAATTGTTGAGGTACCAATGGCTAGTTTTTCCATTTTTTGATCAAAATTTTGCTTTGCTTGGAAACATTTGCAGCCGGCTTCAGCCTTGATCAACTTTAGCTTGGATGGTCCTAATTTTCCTCCAGGCCTACCACCCCTTCAAAAGAAACGCCGAAATGTTTTCTTCGAAACAAACTTCTGTAAACATCTGGCCATAATTTGCTAGTCCGACGTTTCTTCATTGCTGTTTGTGACAAGCTTCTTTATGCCACACGGGGTCAGATTTCCGCCCCTACGCCAACCCCTTCTTGGCTCGCCCACTTGCTGTTTCTATCATCGTTTACGTCATCCATTTAGGGATGGAAAATTTGACGACGTCAGTGCCAGTTGCAGTGAATTTGATTCCTGCAATTTCCACATCGAAACGTACACCTAGTCCATCCTTCATAAGCAATCAGGCAAACCCGTCAATTCTGGCAGCAACCACCTCCAGCTCTTCATCGGTGATTCAACAAGGGCAGCAACACTCGGTCATTCAGACTGCTCATGGGAACCAACTCCAACAACAGCTCCAAAGTATGCACGACAACCCCGATCAAAGTTGCAATCAACAAGATGGAGTGTTAGATGATGAAGCCAAGAAGAGACGTGATATTCTATCCCGTCGTCCGTCCTACAGGTAAGGATGATATGTACATAAATACAACCGTGATTCTTCATAGTAGGCCCAAATGGCCTGAATTCACCTTTCTGTGTAAAACTTTTGCATAATGGCAATTTATTTGCTTGGAGAATAAAATGTGAATCATTCTGCATTATTAAGTCATGATTAAAGCAAAAATACAAAGGTTTTGTTGCTTTTCCATGTTTGAATAATTGTTAGCTGCTTCATTCTAAAAGCAATACAGTGCAGCTGATAGTGAAATGTAATGCCTCTTCCTGGCTCTTTGTTTTGTAGCATTAGCATGCAAGTGTTTTTCTATTTTGACTGCAAGAATGATCTTGTGTCTGATGTTTCTGGAAAATTTGGAGATGCAGTAAGAAACAATGTTGTGAATCAAGTAGTAAAGCTTCAATTTCTAATTTATTCAGCTGTGATTTTCAAATACATGTAACCAAAACAGCCATAAACAAAAAGAAAATGTTTTTGAAGATCCAAAAAGAGCAATGGAGTATTTATGTATCAAATTTTTTAAAATGAGTTGCTCCAACAGTGGACAAACTAGTCATAGACTAAACCTCAACCTTAGGAATTTCACAGCATTTTCTTGTCCTCCATGCATCTAAGGACAAAGTTTTGAAATGATGTATGCAAAAATGAAAATTAAGCATAAAGTGTATTATAAATTAAATAACTGTCTGTGTACCATGTCATCGTCACAGATCAAGTTTTTTTTTCTGTGGCTAATCAATTAGTTAATTGGTTAAGAGAAATGCAACATATGCTAGAATAAGGCTAAAAGAGTTCAAAGAGATTCTATATTTATAACTAGTAAGTATATAACAAGTATATCTAGAAAAAAAGCTGAAATTGATGTTTGCAGAGAAAGATTTTTGGCAGGAATGAAGACTAACATAATGCCATTAAAAGCTGATCTTTGATCTTTATGTACTAGTCCCAATCAATTACTAAGTTAAATAAAGCATTTAAAAATTGGTACAAAGACTGCTGGTTTTTGTAAAAAAAATTAGTTTTCACTCAAAAGCCATAAAATTGTTTTTTTTTCTGTTCACTTTGGGAACAAAGGCAAGATGAATAGCAAACAGGTTTTCTATAATTGTTCACAACTTTTCTAGCATAAATTACTCTAGTACGCTTGTTAACACAAGCCAAATGTACTCATCAATCTTGACATTTAAAAATAGAGAAAAGAGGAATTGATCATCTAAGAAATCTCTGATTTATAACATTTGCTTTCTTCAGAGTGAGTAAAAAGGCTTGATTTCAAATTAATATGAATTGCAATTCTATAAATTTGGTATCACTTCTCTTGAGGCTAGTTATTAGTCTTAAGATTAAATCTGTTTCCAATCTTTGTAGAAAAATATTGAATGATTTGTCAAGTGATTCGCCTGTAAAAGTAGAGCCATACGAAGAAAGTAATACTGGATCAAGTGAAACAAATGGTGATTCTCCTGGCAGTGAAGTTGCTGAAGTGACCGGGGGATCTGCATCAGTTCAAGTCTCTTCAACAGATGGTATACCAATGCAAGGCATGCAAGCGATTCAACTACCAACTGCAAACGGGCAGTCACAGCAAGCTACAGTTGTTCAATTTAATGGACAGGTACCCATGTCTTAATTGCATTTCTACTGAACTCAGGTCCTCCTGGGAAAGGTGTGCGATTGCACTCTCACACCTTGGTACACACCTCCCCACACTGAGAAGTGTGTTTAATAGCATGCCTGTTTTGCAATTATTCATTTGTTTTTAAACCTGGTTTCCATTTACCTGCAACCATAGAAAGGCTGCATGCAATGTGTCGCCAACATAGAGTTAAAAAAAATTGGCATGGAATCGTTGGCAGACGTGTGGCAAGCAAATGTTGATTTGCGCAGGGAACTAAGAAGGTGGCAGTAACGCTTTGATGTTTACTTTGTTCGAATTAAACATGCGGTGCCAGCACGTCATTTTGGAAAGCCGTTGTGTTGATTATTGCTTACAATAAAACACAAACCAAATGACCTTAACACGGTGACTAGTTTTACACAACGTTTTGAGATTTCAAAATTTCAGCATTGTAAACATGAAGTGCGCAGAAATGCGGCAAGTTCCAGTTCATTCTTACTTTTTGAAAAGACAACAGAAAACATTTTTACTGGACTACTTTGAAACAATTTACAATCCGATACTCCTGAAAACTGTGCCAAGTTTTTATCACAGATCGGCATTGACACGCACATGTTTTTAAAACACTATTTTTAATGGTTAATTGTGTGTTGAGAAATCGCTTTAAGAAAAACTAAACGGTACAAGGCTCAAAATTTAAAAAAACCACTGGTAAATGAAAAATCAATAGGAAACATTCAATTTTTTATGGCTCTATATAGTATGCAACTGAATATATGTAGTAATAAGAAAAAGTACCAATAGCACTCCATCGCACTCCTACCGCAATCTAGAAGTGCGAAATGCCACACATGTGCTAATATATTCCCAGGAAGGCCTAGTCATTTGGTCTTGCATTAATGAAAGTAGAAATTGCTCATGTATTTGAGTAAAGCTGTTGCACTTTGTATTTTTTAAAAGAAGTACTTATGTACGTAAGCCAGAAAGATGATTCTACTGGCTGGTTCAAAATATTAAATTGTTCTTGACATGTTTTTTTATAAATGTACTAGATTCAGAGAGAAAATTAACTGCAATTTATTCAATGCTTTAAATTTGTTAAACTTGTCCTGCTGATGTTATTTAGGGATCTTCCAGTTGTTTCCTAAGAATTGTTTACAATATAGATGGACTATTTATAGTAAAGTAATTGAATTAATATAGAGTGATATTCTTATCACCAAAAACAGTAAAAATTATTTACATAATCATTTTTCATTTTGGTAATAGTTTAGGCGTCCCTCTGCTCTGTGAAACTGTAAATGTTTTACTTTGTCATGGTGTTTTCACTACTGAACCCATGCTGCTGTGTTTTATCACATCTTAAATTTTGGTATAAGATTTCAAAATTCCCCCCTAGTTCCCTTTGGTGCATTCAAAGCATCAACAACTTGTTTTTGTCTGAAGCCAAAACTTGCTTCTCTTTTAAATTTAGTCATCAATACTTTGTCATTAATTCACTGTTGTACCCTAGGCTTATGCCATTAGAGGACAGCTTCCCCAGACAATGGTAATGGGGTCTCCTGGAAGCTCACAGTCATCCCCACAGCACTCTTCCTTAGCTGAGGAAGCTGCAAGAAAAAGAGAGTTAAGATTGCTTAAAAACAGGTAATTTTCTTTTTCAATGATTGTTTCTTTGTACCTTTTCTATGTTAAAAAGACAGCCTTTCTGTGGTTGTTAAGGTGTAACTCAAGTCAGTTTGGAAAATCTCCTTTTATGATCTATTTAAAGCAAATCTTGATATGACATGTGATGTCAGAAAACCAAAATTTGTTTTTAAAGTGTTTATTAGAATGATGTAGCGAATATCAACATCAAGCCTCAATATTTCTTGATGTTAAAAACCCATTTATGGTTAAGATGCTTTGATCTGTTTGGAGTTATGATGTAAGAGGAATCACTGCTTTAAGTTGCTGGTCAAAAATATTTGAAGAACAATTTAATCAAAAGGTGCTAGATGAAGAAACCAGTCATACAATCAGAATATAAATGATCATTAAATAACAAACAGCATTGCAATGAGAGGATAAGGAAATTATTGCTTATAACATGGAAAAAGTCCTCTTTACTAACTGAACACTGCTATCCATATTTTGCTTTGAATTGTAAATTTCTGATCAAAAGGTAATTTAATCTTTGTTGCATCTCAAAAATAATTCATTTGGGTATGAAGACAGGTATAAATGCACTAATATTGATTTCACTCATGGCAGGGAAGCTGCAAAGGAATGTAGGAGAAAAAAGAAAGAGTATGTCAAATGCTTAGAAAACAGGGTTGCTGTTTTGGAGAATCAAAACAAAGCCCTTATAGATGAGCTCAAGGCTTTAAAAGACCTGTATTGTAACAAAACTGACTGAAGTAAAGCTATCTAAGTCCCATTGCTCTACATTTTCTCTTCATGTTTCGTAGGATGTCATTCTGATAGAGCTTGAAAGGAACTCAGATAAAAGGTTTCATTTGAAAATTTTTAAATGAGCTAACAATTTGAAATTGCCTAAAATTTGGCCTCAATGGAGTTAGAAAAGTAAGATTTTTGAAAGTAAGGAAAATGAGGAACTAGCACTGAACACAAATACTTTAGCCCAGTTGTATATAAACTCTTCATTTACTGTATCAGAATTGATGTTGAAAGGATATTTTTATTTCAAAACCCCCATATACAACAGCTTCTTATACTGCTCAGTAATTTTGAGTTCATGATGCAAACAGCCCCTTTGATTTATTTCACAAGTTCAGTATCAGCTTTAATTTTGGATATTTTGTTACAAGTTTTAGTTTCCATGTTTCATATCAAAATTTCTGAACTGTTGCACCTTGGCTACACTGTTAGATGAAAAGCCTGGTTATGTGTGTCTCGTGAGAATATTTACAGTGCTTATGGTTTTATCTCTATATGTTAGTGGCTGTGTAATTATGGAAACGTATCTACATGTTTTTTGCTATACCCTTGTTTAAGAGCCCATTTATCAGTTCAACTTTTTGAACACAGACAGTTTTAGAACAATCTGTTATGTTTTTGGCATTTGTTTTCAACTTCGATAATTTAGTAAAAGTTTTGTATCTGATAGGTTTAATAATAACTTCACAATATTCTGTATCCCAACATAAGAATCCCATCCCCTTTTAAAGTGTGGCAGCTAATACCTTCAGTGTCTCACTGTCTTGAAAGGAAAATAGGGAGTGTTCAGTTTTTATGATAAGCTCTCCAGAGACTTTCCATGTAATAACACTGAGAGACCTTTTGGAACTTCCACAAATTTGATAAGGAAAAACCATTCATCGACATGAAAACCAGTTTAAGTACAGGTTGCTTTGTTTTACGAATGGGTAATTATACATTTCACTATCCAAAAGTAATGCCAGTAACGATAGTGAGAGTGAATACCTATGTTTTAAAAAGTATGGTAACATGCTATGTAGATTAACGAGGGTAGATAAAGTGAGTTGAAGCTCTATTACCAGTTCAATGTATTCCATAGGTATTAAGATTTTATAATAAAAGGCTTGTTGTTTTTCAACAAAACGTATTTAGTGTGATTTGGAGGTAAACCTTAAAGATAGTGAACTGATGAGTATTTCATAAGCCGAGACATGTTCTTTGTTCAACTAGTTGCGAATAACCCTTTTCTTAAAAAGGATTTACAGACCATGAATTCACTTGTTTATTTAGGAAAGGCTGAAGTACATTCATCAGTTCATGTCAACCTAAAGCTGCTGTCACGACGCATCCGTGCCTCTGTAAACTGCTTGATGCAGTTTTGTATTAAATGTCACTTACCGAAGCTCATTATTATTGTATCAACGTGTTTCCCTTGCAGTTGGTAGGATTATGCTTGTATGTGATAGTAGAAAACGTTTTATCAAATGTTGTAGTTTTCAGTGATAGGTGGTCATATTGTAAATATTAGGAGGATTAACAAACACTTAACTAATCGAATGTGATTTTCCCCTGTGTTTGATTCTGCCGATCAGCGAACGACACATCTGGACACCCAGTTATGCGGCAATATCCTTGTGCTATTTAAAGCACGAATCTTGAAGTTATTCACTTGCTCGTTGGTGGTATTTAACCACAAAAGAACATACAGCAAACCATCTGTTGGAACTCTATGAAAGCTCAGAGAGGAAGGAAATGTTTGTATTCTGTGAAAAATTCAATGTATCTTATATCCAAGAACCAGATTTAAGTCAAATGGGTTTCTGAGTTTATTTGGTCGTTTACTGAGCTCGAATCTACTGTTTTAATTAAAAGCAACCAACATAAAGTCATATGCAGTTTTTACTCTTAGTTATCTCATAATGAACGTAGCTTAAAATGCATCTTTTTCCAATTCTGGTAAACTGATTTCAAGATTCAAATGGAGTCTGAGAAGAAGTTTTAAGAGGCTTTTCCGAAGCAGTAACACCAAGAAACTAGGCAATGTTGGGTATCGCAAAAGTGAATTGATTGACTTGACATTTAAATTCACGTTTAAATTCTGAAATTGTGTCAACAAAACTGTTAATACGTTCTTGGCTTTCGCTATATTTCGTTTTGAGAACAGAATGCAGTGTCAGCATCTGCTGTACCTATTCACCCATGTATGCTGTGCTTTTGAACAGGGCGCCAAGGGTGCTGGAGCTTCTGAAGTGCCTCCGTGCGTAGTACTCCGGTGAAAGGTCGACTGAGTGCAATGAAGGTGACGATGACCTCGAGCTGAGGCTGTTAGCCTCTTCTGAAGAACACAAAGTCGTCATCATTCTTTAAAGAATACCTGCAACAACTGGAGAAAAGAACCCCAGCAAAGCCGGAGAGAACTATGAGGACAGAAGTTTCGCCAAACACGGCTTTGCCTAGATTTGAGTTCTTAATAAAAGAACTTTCTAACATTTTCTAAAATCTCAGTAGGCACGTTGACAATTGGCTTGAATATAGGATTGTTATTGCTAAATGCGTAAACCTCTGCTTTGTTTTTTGAAGTACCATTAGCGCGTATTCTGATTATACTTCATAGTCCCACTGAGAGTACCCTGCTTTGTAATCGTAACACAAAACTTCTCCTGAGACTAATATCCATCCATACTCTATGTAAATCAAGGACTTAAATTTTGGATACTTTCCCCATGCGTCGTCTCAGAAACATTGGAAAACGCGCAATTATCACGTGCTGTTTCCTTGTGCCTGTAAGTGTGTTTTAGAAGCTTTGCATCTTTTGTAATGGAAGAAGGGTCATTCTGAATGAATGGCTTGGACTGAGAAGTTGTGACCAGTGTAAGTAATGGCTTCGTTAATCATCTAAACATATAGTGTTTTTAGAAAAGCTTAAAAATTTTCGGAAAGATAAACCTTCTTTAGCTACGCTAGACATAGAGTTAGACACCGTGGGGGACGAAATGGATACAGTGCCTCCTTGTAGCCAACGAGGATGTCTCTCTTTTGCATAATGTGCCTTTGTCCCGCTTGAAATATGGTTTGCACGTCTTTGAAGTCAGAAACTTTTCATAGCCAACCAAGAATGATAAAAATTGAGCGACTTGCACGCACCTAGCCTTTTTATGCTTTCCATAAAGTGTGGGATAGGCCCAGCATCTTCTTTATCCTCCAGCTCCTAAGGAGTTTAAGAGCTCAAGATATATTTTATTCACTAACATTCATCTACAAAAATAAGAATGAAAAAGAAATTCTAATCAAAGTTGTTGTTTGTATAGATGCTCAAATTCGTACAAGTAAATCATCCTATAAAGAATTTTCTGGCCAAAAAGCAGAATTCAATCTTTTGTTCCTGTGATTCTTCTAGAAGCTATGTGGTATCATTTCAAGAGAAGGAAAATGATTTATAAACTGGAGTTTCTCAAGTCAAGCGTTAGGAACAAAAATCATTGCAAAGCGGCTCAATGAAAGTCAAAGAAAATTCAATCTTTCTTGATTTTAATCTCTGACTGATAAAAGTTATGAATTAAGATTATGAATCCATCTTTTGGTAAGACAAAGGACTAGTTAAAATGCAATTCAAGGGCCACGTGTAAATTGATTCCCTGGTTTGCTGGACTCTCACTGTTGCTGTATCCAGACAGAACCGTGTGAGGTCAATTTGCTCGAAAACATAGGCGGAAATCAATTACCTGATCTTCTGATATGACATGGAGAACGTCTCCCAGACTGGCGGTATCTAATTTGATAAATGTAGAGAATTCGCGTTTAAGCATCAAAGCACATTTCAGGTCATGAAAGCAGGTAATTACTTTGGGAAAGAAGCCTCATTTTAATGCAAACTTGAATGCTGCTAATGGATATCTCGTAAAAATCATCTTTTTTCGTGGAATAATCAGATGAATGCCTAGAATTAAAGGCTGATCTTGTGGACTCTCCTTTTAAGTGCTCTTTGGCTTGCTGCCTTGACCACAGCAAGTCAAAAGCGGAGAATCACTGTCCATTTTGAGCAAGATGCTGCGCTCCAACAGTGAGCCGTGAAATCCCCAAAATTAATGTTGGTATGATGATAGTTGAGTTTCAAGCATAGGTAGATTTGATTAAGATTTATGCCTATCTGTATCAGCAATTCAATTCGTTGACCATTTGGTTTAATGAGAACCTGCTGTCGGGGTGTTCGCCTGTGGTTGGTTGGTGTGCTTCCCACTCTCCGGCAATGCACCAGGTAAAGGTTTCCCATTTCCATCGTCTGCGTTGCATTGGTTGCCCGCTTTGTCCTTAAATGTAAAGGCATCCTGATGAGTAAAACTCTATAGGCCTACACTCTGGCATGGCCTAAGATTTGAAGCTATGAAATTTGTATAGACATAGCCCAAAGGTCGAAGTATAGCAAACTTGTAGTCTGACATATTCCATTACTCAATGGCTGCTAATAACAGCATACATATTTGCGTACTACTGACTATGCGATGGATATCATTAGTGTAGGCAGTCTTCCTATGTATCTTCAATGACTTCTATCATAAAATACAAAAAATTGAATTGAAGGAATTAAGCCTGCCAAATATGCAATATGACTTTGAATACCAAATATCGAAGAGCTCCACGTAAGAAAGCAATTCTAGATGTCCTTGTTTTTTGCTGCAGGAGTCCAGCTTGTAGTGTTGGAAGTCTACAAAGGGATGAGAGTACCGAAGTGATCCGCGTCATGACAGAATCTTCTTCAAAAAGGAAACACCTAGTAAATAAGATGATCATGGAGAGGTACTCTTGGATAACTCAGCTAGATTCAGTTGGTTTCCTTGACAGAAATCTAGAAAATAGTAAGCATTTGTTTCAGTAGAGATATTGTAGAAGTGAGTTTTGATTCTCACTACAAGCCCGTGTGATTATAGATAAAGATTGACTTGATTTCCATAGAAAAGTTTCATGACTTCAGGACTTTAAGGGTCAAGGATGCTTCCAATCTTCTTACCTACTTAAGCGACCGGCCAGTACTGGAAAGGACTTGTGCGAAAGCAGTAGTGGTTTAGATCCTTGAAAGTAGAAAATAGAGTAGTTTATTCATTTTAATCTGTGCAAATCGAAGTCAATGGTAAACCTGCCTAGAATCACGTTGCTTTCTTCTTTTACCAAAGTCAGCAAACAGTAGCCGCTGAGGTCAACCGCTGACAACTTGTCCTTAAAAACAGGCCTCGATAGGCCTTGCAAATTTCATGCATAAAGCCATTTAGCGTTTATCAATCAAATTTTCCTTGCGACGTTAACTCGCTTTCTATTTCGTCAGAGAAAATATTCATATTTTTCACCCCCAAAAGATAACGCTTTGCAAGCTTTCAACATCAGAGGGAAATTCTGAGTTTATTCAGAGCCTTTGCACTGTTGCATCCTCGTCACCCTGTGTGTCAGTTTGAGTGACCGATTTATGACTAGTAATGGGTTGCAAGTAAAGGGGGAAAATGTTCTACATGTATCTCAAGTACTTACCGTGTGCTTCACTGATCGTTGGCTCAAAGTTTTCGGTTCTTTTATTTAGAGGAATTAGCGACGATGGTTGAACTTTTCTCGGAACAGCAGCGAGGCTAAAAGGAATCCATGCACATTGAACAAGATTAGTATTGCAGTACATGAACATATCACTGAAGTTGAAAGGAAGGAGCTCAAACTCATATGCTATGCAGATGTTTAGCAGAAGTGCCTTAGCGTTCACTAAGATAATACTTCTTTCAGCATATAGTTCTAAAAGGCTTTTGTTGAATATGAGAGTCACGAGGGCAATAATATTGCCCAAAAAAATGAATTCACACTCCTATAAAGTCTCAAGAAGAAAGAAGTAGAAGTAGATTCCAACTTATTCAGTCAGCTAAAAAGATCAAAAGGACTCTGGAAAGCAAGACAACTTCGCACATTTTCGTGAACTTTTCACTAGCTTGCCTTTTTCTGCCGAAGAACCTCGCTTATTTTTAGTAGCTGTGATGCTAGCTCCAACTTTCTGAAAAAAGCGAAATGCGATGGATCTCTAGCCCTGGTATTTTAATGCAGCTTGCTACTACAATGCTCTGATGCTTGTGCAGAAAGCCAAAATAAGTGACTACGCAATTTGAGCGATAAGGTAGTGCTTACAATACGTAGCAATCTTACCCTCTGCATTGAAACATTTCATATGATGATGATACTCTCGGATACAAAGAGAACTTTACCATTTCTTCTGGAGGGTGAAGGTTGTTTTCAATCTACACATGAAAGAAATTTTGACACGGTGTATGCAAAATCTCATACATAATTTGTGAATAAAATGATACTTAAAGGTCAATGAATTATGAGCTTTGCTTGATAAAGCTTTGCTAACATATGAAAAACTCATTCTTAAGTTGTGAAGTAAAATTATGAAATAAAGATGGTCATTTTAGAGAAAGCATTTACCTGAAACGCCTGGCCAAATCCAAAGGGACCGGAGATTAGTGCCATTTCAACTTGAAGTTGGCCAACAATCTATTAGCAAAGAAAGAGGATGAACTCGGAAAAAGTAGAGAAACAACTAAATATTTTGCGAATTCAGCTTCTGGAAGAATGTAAAAGATTTTGAAATACCAATTATTCATTGATTTTGCTTTGAACTCCATCTCTTTATTTTTTAAAGTAGATGTATGTCATACATGGCTCCAGAAAGTATATATAGCAGATTGAATAGTCAATAATGATAATAATGATAATGATAGAACAACAAATAAAATAGCGATAAAAGTAATAATAATAGTAATCATGATAATGATAAATGCCTTAGGAATATTATTTGCACCAAGCCAAAGAAAAAGCAAGAAGAATAAACTGTCACATTTAGCTCCTCAATAAATAATGGCAATAATTATACACATTTCTTGTGCATCGAAAGTGATACAAAAGCATTCTAAATATTAACAATATATGCCACCTAACGATTCAGTGGCAGAGTGAAAGAAATGAAACAAACCTGATGTTTTCGGTTCGTGATATCAATTGTCTCAAATATTTTGATGTGCTTGTCAAAAGGATAAACAAAGAATCAGAGATAAAATTTATCCAATGGGATAAATTATAAGAATTATTAAGAAATCACAAAATATTGACACATTTTTTCATAGCACAAACATTGTGGGTTTATCATCAACATACCACAATAGCTCTCGCATGTAAGATAATAATATACAACGAGAAAACTACATACCCTTGCTAATTTGTACAGAAGAAATTCAGCTTTCCCGAGAAGCTTATGACTGGAGATTCCTGTCTTCTTATCCTGAGCCTCGTCTCGCCACACGATCAGGACAGTTAGTTTGTTCGACTTCGATTTTGGATTTCCAGTAAGCTTGGATATGATTACGCAAATTGAGGTTTCAAAACAAACTTCTCTAAAGCTGTGTATTGTGCATATTCACAAAGTATGCTTGCCAAGAGAAGTCTCGACTTGGAGAGACAACTTCCTTCCAAGCTATGTTAATATGTCGACTAGTGATGAATTGCTTTTCTTCTAATGTGCTGGGAATTTTTATCACTGGATGAGATTTTGTTACGAAACTTCTTGCTGATAGTCAAATTTGCTAATTCTATATTGAAACAGTGGTGTAGCTAATTTTTTTCCTTTGATTGTTCACGCTTCGAATACATTTGGAAAACACGATCCATTATTTAAATCTTTGATGACCGCTTGTTATGGATGTGGGCATGTAAAACAGATGTAAGTATTTCACATCTGCTCCTTTTCGCTTTCTACTGGCCTATCTTCAAGCATGGAAGCAGAGTCACATTAGCTTTTATGTATAAACACATTTGAATTGTTTCCAAATTTACTTACTTGCACTGGGAAAAATAAATATTCATTCCAGACTGGTTTTCCCTTTGCAAATGGCGTGTGGTGGGTGCTCTTTCCAACAGCTCCTGATATCACACGGGCGTATATGAGAATGTCATCAACTATCTTGAAGTCAGCGTGCGAAAGATTTGTACAACCATAAATTCTCACAACCAGAACGCTTGTCTGAAATTTACCAAAAAAGATCATGTTCATAGTGACGTCATCAAGTCTCATTGTCCCTATAAAAACTCAGTTTGGCATCAGATTTGTCATTTTCTTTGTGACATTACGGGTTTCAACTGTTATAAAAGTAAGTACGAGAGGTTTTGAAGAATTAAGTAATAATAAGAAAAGAGGAAATTTACGGTAAATTATAATTTAAATGCAGTATAGAAATTAGCTAAGGGGCCGATTGTATAGCAAGAATGGAAGAATTTTATAATACCAATGACTAAATGATGTTGAACGATAAAGATGTAGTTCCAGAATAGCTAAAACTTTTTATCACTTTTAAAATGTGCCATATTTACTTCTTCAAAGTTTTTCAGATTATGACCTAGCTCATCCAGAAGCCTCGTCGATTTGGCTACTCTAACAATAGAGACATTGTTCCACAATTAAAGGAGATGCCAACCAAATATTTTATGATTCGTAAGGTTTTTAAATATGGAGAAATAATCAGTCATCTGCCATGAAAAGCTTTGTAAGAAGCCAAAAAATTCGAACAGTGCTTTCATACAGGCAATGTTGCAACTTTGCTGGAGGTCTCATCTTCGTCTCTATGTGCTTCGTTGGTCAAGTGGATTTGTATCGCAGTGTCGAACTGCACTGGTAGCTTGTACTGAGATGCTGGCAAAGAATCATAAAATTATTTTTCTGTATCTTCTGGTTTTAAGCATAAAAATCACTCTAGCATAAGACCCGTCAGGCTATAATTGCTTACATCATCGTTAAATTGCACTCAAGACCTTTTTAAACGGAGCAAACTTGTGGATGATATGTGCTTTGCAACAACTCAAAGCCGGGGCTTAAAAAAATGGTCCTCGATCACTGTTCTTAAGCTCTGCAGTTTTTTTGTTCGTTTCCCGTTAAACTTGATTGGGAAATACATTGAGCTTTAGGGCAAAGACAATGCTGTGTTCAGTTGAAAGTCACTATCTCATGCCACGGTGAAGGTAGAAGGTGGCGATAGCTTGAAGTTCCTGTCGTGTCCCATTGATAAGGCAATCATTTCTCTTCTCACTGGAGAACGAGAATGCACAGAAACTGTAACTTAAACGTAACTGTCAAACGTAACTCTGTACTCACTAAACTCCAAGGAAGCAGATATAATTGGCCAGGAACTCGCTGCCATCAGTGAATCTTTTATTGTCTAGGAATAATTTAAATTTCCCACCAAATTTTCTTTGAGGTCTCGGCTAAGTCGACGTAGAAGCGCATGCGCGAGTCTCCCTTTGAAGAAAAAACGAAACAGAGGCAGCATTATTCAAAGTTAGGCCTGACAATCACTAAGAAATTGGCATATCCTAAACATCTTCTTTGTTGAGAAAGTATATTTTAACCATGACAGAAAAGGCCGAAGATGTTGAGATGCAAGGTGATGAGAACAAAGAAGCAGAGAACAAGGAGAAATCACAAGATGAAAAAGATGCACTGACGTTTGATGGTAAAATTTTGAGTTTTCTAATGGAAATATCGTCAAGTGAAATTAAGGACCATTTCTGTATTTTTCTAACCCATACTTGATGATAAATTGTAAAATATTGTATTCTCAGAAATAAAGGAGCAAATATTCCAGATCGAGAAAACAGTTTCATCGAAAGAAAACAGATATCTTCTACGCGTGTTGCGGTCTCTGAATTCTACCAGGAGAAAATGCAATCATAATGTCCTCAGGAGACTTATCAGTTTATTTTGCATACCAAGTAAGTGTTTTGCAATTTTTTTATTTCGAATTTTAATTGTGGTAAAATGAAGTTAGATTTAGAAGTTATGTTTTTAAATCCTCATTTAATCTATGCCCTTTTATATGAAGCATAATATTTGTATATATTTATATATATATATATATACAATTTTATGAAATGCAACATGATGAATGTAGAATGAATATAAAGTAATTGGTTTATTTCAGCTTCAAAAGCAGAATTAATCGAATTTTTGGAAAAGCAACCTGGCCTTGACTCATCAGATAAACCAAGACCAAAAAGTACAAAGTTGGCTAACTATACACCAATACCAGAAGTTGATGTATTTATTCACCTTTTGGTTTTGTTACACTGTCTGGATAACAAAGTGTTTGAGAAGGTAGAATTATTGTAACAAAATATGTTTATCTAGAATAGACATCTTTTTGTTAGTTTAAATGACAGCAGTTTATCTGAGTTTTGCAAAACATCCACTGCTCATCAGACTTTGGAATAAAGTTGTAGTAGTTTTTGAAATAAGTTTTCTTTGTGTAGCAATGTTTGTGCCTATTATGCATGAATTCAGTCACTGATGTTAACCTTTTGTATTTATTGCAAAAGAAACAAGAAGCACTTAAAAATGAAAAGATAAGTTGAGAGTGTACAATAAAAATATGGCTTCTTTTCTAAAGATGAAAGGGAACTTGCAAATTGGATCTATGAAAGCTTTAAATTTTGAATTATTTTCTGTAACTGTTTGTTTGTAATGTATATTCCTCTGATTTGTTTTATTTTGTGAGAGCACCTTATTCAAGAATTGCCTGTATGTGATTCATATAGTTACTCATGTACTCACATAATAACTTTTTCTCTCTACTGTTATATTTGTTTTTAGTAGTGTTATTTTGCAGTTTAGCTATGAATTCTGTTTACATGCTATAGGCTTAGCATGTACAAATTACAATGAATATGGTTTTACTATAAACTTTCATTGCTTATTTCATATTTCTGCCTATTTTGTTGATGACAATAGTTTCTTGTACTTTAGGCTATAAAATGTGCTGATGCCCTAACAAACAAGATTACATCATACAACAGAAGAACTTTGGATCCATTGGCTGCTGCTTGCTTCTTTCACTACTCAAGAGCATATGAATCCCTAGACAGACTGAACGAAATAAGAGGGTATGATCTACAAGTGATTGGTCCTTTCAGAAGCCATTTCCTTTTTTTGTTTTTTTTTCTTTTTCAGCTATGATAAATAGCTGTACAAGGGTTTTATATTTTTTCTCTGTACCTGTCAAATAAGGAGGTCAACATGACCTTTTGAGCATCAAAATAATCTAGATTTGAGAAGTGCTCTTCCTTTTCGATAATCTGTTGTTAATGTGACATATTTTCCCTTTGAGTCTTCTGTTAGAAGCACTAGTTATTAGTTTGGAAAAGGGGGCCTTCCATAAAGTCATTGAAAAAGCCCACCTAGCTGGGTATTGGTTGCTAAGCAGTTGATGTAATTTTAATTTCAACATTGTTTAAATTAAGAGAACATTGTTTACTTGTCCTTCAGTAGAAGTTTGCATAGTATGTTTTTTTTCTTTGTATATTTTGGGTTTTTTAATCTTAGGGTGATTCTTTCAGGTTTTTACTTGGTCGTCTACGCAATTCAACTTTGCACCACGATGAAGAAGGCCAGGTAATCATACAAATAAGGATAATTATTATACATTTGAACACAATGATACTCAGACATGTCATTTTATTTGCTTAATAGCACTTGTTTTCATACCATTCATTTCAATTTTGTTTTATAAATTTTTTTAGAGTCACTTGATCCAGATTGTCCAGATTTAACAAAATAGCTAAATACTTTCAATCAATCAAATCCATGCTAGATCTTCCTAGTCATAGATTGCCTAATATGTGCTCAAATAATGTCAGGCCTTTTCTTTAGAAATAGCCCATTTTATAGGACCAGTGACCCAACACTGGCATTGTTTTTTTGTGTAAGCAATCAATTGAGATAAACATGCCTAAAAAGCTAGGATAAGAAAAAGCTGCCCTGACCAGACATTTTTATGATGCAGATAAAGATGCTAAAAATTTGACAAGAAATTTAATGAATTTTCTAAATGTAAATACCCTGGCCTTTGTATACTATAAATAAATATATATCATCCTTTACATGCTGTTGCTATATTTCTTTGGTCTTCTCTTTAATAATATACTTTGAATTATATTTTTATGTTACTAGGTGCATCAAAATGTTCTTTTTACTTTCCTATTAAGTAGCGATTAAATGTTAATTGTTATAGGTCCTTGAATTTACTGTTTTTCCTTTATGATTACTTTTAGAGCATCAATATTTGTAGAAAAACTATTATCAACATATTTCTGCTTTTTACTCTCAGGCAACTATCCTGAACTTGCTATTAAGGAACTATTTACATTACAACCTGTTTGACCAGGTAAATATGTCTTTGGTCCTCGTATTTCATGTTGGGCATTTCATTTCAAGTTCGTGTTCTGTTTAATTGACCTTAATTTAATTTAATTTCTGTTTAATTTAATGATATACACACAGCAATATTTAGCCTTTGTTTCACTTATAGACACAGAAGGAGGTTGCTCCTAGCCACAGTTTACCAGTTATGGCAATCTGCCTATGACTCTTGTGTTTAAGGTGTGTTGTGGTTTTCTGTGTCAAATCTTGAGTGTTTTTAATATACTAAAACTCGTATCTTTGATTTTCAGGCTGATAAACTTGTTTCCAAATCAACTTTCCCTGAGTCAGCCTCAAATAACGAATGGGCAAGATTCCTTTACTATTTTGGTAAGTTGTGAAATATTTTTACCCAGGTAAGTTTTAGTTGTTAGCTAGAAGGTCTACTCTGCAAGGTGTGTTTTGCAATATCTAATTATCCTTATATTTTATTCTTCTTTAAGGACATAAAAACTACGAATAGACCTCTTGAATATAGAGCTGTAGGTGTGACACTTCAAATAATTTCATTTAGCATTGTTTTATTTCAGATTCTAAGATACCAAAAAATTGATTTTCTAGGCCTCATAAAAGCTATACAACTAGACTACAGTGAAGCTGACAAGAATTTGATGAATGCTATAAGGAAAGCTCCTCAGAATACCGCAATTGGTTTCAAGCAACATGTAAGTTATTAGTTGGCTGCTGACTTTCAGTTGTATCTTATTTTTCAGTTGTATCTTATCTTATTTTTTTTTCAGTTGTATCTTGTAGAATGCCTTTTACATGTTTTACAGTGTGCTGAACTGTTGACTATAAGCTAACTACTAAAATGTCTTCATCCATTGCCAAGTATAATGTCAACTTGATTATTGTCTCTAGGTTCATAGACTGTCTGTAGTAGTTCAGTTGCTGCTGGGAGAAATTCCAGATATCAAAACTTTTCGAGAAGCAATATTGAAGAAGACATTAGCTCCATACTTGGAGCTCACTCAAGGTTCCTTCCATAATTCTATTTTCTTCATAGCAATGGTTCTCTAAGTGACAAGTTTTACTGGTTGTGAAAGTCTTTCAATCTCTTTTAGTCATGTCTGTGTGATGATTTGTCAATGCATTTAGAGGGTAAATATAAGGGGATCATGATTGTGTTGCCTCATTTAAGAATTTATGACCCAGACTCGATAAGATGTATTTTTGTGGGCAATGAACTTATCCATAAAGATAAGCAATTCTGCCTTCATTACAGCTGTTAGAACTGGTGATTTGAAGTCTTTCAATAAGGTTATTGAGCAGTACAAGGAGAAATTTCATGCAGAGAAAACATACACATTGATTATAAGGTTTGTGTCATTTCTTTTGTTTATTTTTCTACAGTTTTCGCTGCAGTTTTAAAAAGATCTTGTTGTCTATATGTAATTTCAGGTGTTGTAGTCTTTTAAAAAAAATCAAATGTTATTTTGTTTTTTGGCATCCATGGCTAGATTTGCAACTCATTCGGCACTTTATTACCCAAGCAGTTGGCTCTTAATTTATATTTTTGCAGATTATTTTCTGTTTGGTCACTTTTCCTAAAATAAGATCATACAGATAATATCATAAAGTTCAAACTGTATACTGCTTTGATTAAAAAGAGACTAGATTTCATTAAAACAGATACCAGCCAACTTGTTAGAAAAGGCCTTTTACCTAAATCATGATTTTTGAGTACTGACTTTGAATTTCTTCTAGAAACTGATTATTAATTGCAACCCACTTCAATATCCTTGTTAACAACGATATATTAAAGCTCTTTCGTGTCTATTTCTGAAATATATCAAAAAAGTGATTGCATTCTTGAAACCATTGTTATGTACTAAGCATATTGTTAGTCTTTTTACGTTCATTGCAATGTTGCTTGTAGTTTAACCCCTTAATGTAGGCCAATATTTTGTAGCATGAAGCAAAAGGCTTAGTTTTGTATATCCAGTGTTACATTTATATTTCTCAGTATTATTTGATGTGCGTAATTTGATTTCTAAAGCTACAGTGAGAAACATTCTGAATAAAATGATTTTTTATCTGCCCAGGCTTCGACACAATGTGATCAAAACTGGAATTAGAATGATCAGCCTTTCCTATTCAAGAATCTCTTTAGCAGACATCGCTAAGAAGCTTTCTTTAGACGGTGCTGAGGATGCCGAGTTTATTGTCAGCAAGGTATCCTCAGTTTCTTTCATTTAAGCGGCACCAACATATATGCCTTTATTCTTGAACTCTGTGATCTTTTAATGCAATTTCAAGTTACTGTTTTCTCGTTTTGTTTTCGAAATTGTCTGTTATTGTAAATAATATCTGGACCGATATCTTGTCCAATGACATTAGTCATGGCCAAGTGAGTGTAAACATGCAGTGAATCCAACTTTCAACAGCGTTTCAATAATTTTTGTAGGCCATCCGAGATGGTGTCATTGAAGCAACTATAAACCACTCAGAGGGCTACGTCCAGTCAAAGGTTATCACTCGTTCCTCTATGTAATTGTTTTTCGAATCGTATGCAACTGTTTGTAGCTTTTCCTTTTTAATGTCATGGTTACAAAGAGGTCGAGTTACATGTCAATGTGGAACCTTATTTTCAGAGCTATCTCTACACAACTCCCTCTTCGTTGCCTAATGTTGACACATAGAAACCTTTTTGTCCAAGAGAAACCAAGGCAAAGCTCTTTGTTTTCTTTTGATGTTATTGGTTGCTTGAAATCGCAGTAAAGTGCTTGAAAACGCGGGTTTATAAAGATGCTCATGTCTGATTGTAAAGCAAGTTTTTATCGTTGCACATCACCTTAAACTCAGAGTAACAAGTTGCAGCCTGTTGCGATAGGCCTAGTCTATTTGCTGAAAACGATGCAAAAATAAACGTTTCTTATCCAAGGCCTGAAATGATCAAGGTCCACTAAAAGTTAATGACTTCTAATCATTTTTCAATAGTTCTTGATATTAACAAGTAGAGCTACGTCATCATGAAATGTTAGGCATCTATAATGCTGCCACAATGGGGAAGGGTACAGCCCTAGGCCAAGACTAGGCCTCTGCATTTTGCACAAATTCAAACTCTGGGTTCATCGTTCTTTACTCTAAATTTCACAGGAAAACACCGACGTGTACTCCACCACAGAACCTCTGAATGCATTTCACCAGCGCGTCAGTTTCTGTCTCGACATCTACAACCAGTCGGTCAAGGTATGTGTTTGCTTTCAGATACTAAGCCATCATTCATTTTAAAACAAAAATATAACTATTTATTTTCTAGATTTAGTATCCAATGTGCTAGTATCAAGTATTTTTTAAATGTAAGCATGTTTAAACTGAACTAGTTCTCACATCGGCGCCTTATATGTTTACGCCTCAAAAGACCTCTTATTATTCCGTGGAACCAAATTATCGACTGGATATCTTTTTTAGGCAATGCGCTACCCACCGAAAGCGTATAACAAGAACCTTGAAACTTTGGAGGTGAGCATTTTTACCTTTATTTATGTGTTCTATTAGGACGCAAGAGGTAAAAGCCGACCCTTTCTTTTAGTCCTTTTATTTTTTCCTGTTTATTATTTAACGAAAGCAGCCATGACGTGTTAATACTTCTAGCCACTTTGCAACAAACATTCAAACACATATTAAAACAGTTTTTTGGTGAAACATTGATAAAGTACCTTTCCCGATTAAGTGCGTTAAATTATCAGTGAAGCGCTTTTTGCCTAGTTCTAATTTTTGTTATCTAGGAGCAAAGGGAGCGAGAAAAGCAAGATCTGGAATACGCAAAGGAGATTGCTGACGAAGAAGATGATTTCTTGTAACCTGCATTTCCGTTAACCTGTTGTTCAGTGTAACTGCTATCATGTGTTCTAACTAAGTTTTTGTCAAGTAGAAGAATGTTTGTTTCTTTGGAAGACCGTGTTAAATTTCTTTTTTGATCACCTATGTACACGCCAAACTGGCCTCGCCATGACGCTACTCTGCAACTGGATATTGAAGCATTGAAATCATGCGTTTGAAATATGGCTTTGTTTTACTATCTTTTCTAAGTCTATGAAAGGTCAACCAAATTTTTTCAAGCATATCTATCTAGCTAGAGGGGACTTGATTAACTCAATCGATTTCATCCGAAGTAAAAACTTTGTCAAGTCAATGATAGTGATACCACAGTAAAATTAAACTTTTTACCTTATTGTGAAAACGCAGCTGAGAGGCCATTCTATTAAATGGCAAATTGGCGAGGCATGCATTTCAGTGTGATTTAAATGTCTAAATCTCTCTTTTTATAAAAGACGTTTAACGCATCACAAAAGTTAAGGTCAAGAGAGATTTTCCCCATGTTTTGTTTGTTAGCTAGTGGACTCGTTCGAATTTCAGGTTTTATATTTAACATTACATGAAATGGGTATTTCAAACGAAAGTGTGATTGATTACCCCCTGGCCAGGAGAAATTAAACATGGGTCCACAATCAATACGAGGCCCGTAAACAGCAGTTCCCTAGCAACTTGCGAACAGTGCTTGGTCGTAGCAACTTCCACAATAATCGCAAAGACAGTAAATCGCATCGGACGGTAAGACGTAAATCCAGAAGCCATGTATTCCGAAGAAGAAAGCATATATAACTTGATACCGAAGGTATCGGAGCCACCGCCAAAACCGCCAAAGTATGTTGATTCAGACTTAAGTTTTTTATGTTTGAAAGAAGGAATTTTTTAACAGGAGAGCAAGTAGGCCAATTTAGGCAGAAGTAGACTTCGCCCAGCCTTTTCTGACAAGTTTGAATTTGTCATTTACCAATTGGTACAGTTGCCACAGCTATGGCCACTTTACGAGCAGTGTACTTCGAAGTATTGGGTTGTCTTAATTTTTGAAATTTTCGTTTGTAATGGGTTTAGTTTTAAAGACAATGTGTGTTTTGTTATGCTCCGTATATATCGCGAATATAGTGCTTTTTAGATAACTTGTTTTTTTTGCACACTGTTTTTTAAGCGAAGCAAAATATTTCTGTTGCAGACATGTTTCAAAGTTTTCGAACAATGTAAAATCAGAATACAGGAATAACAAGCAACAAAGCAAAACAATGGTGAGTACTTTCGACAGTCAATTGATTTTCAGAGGGACTATGAATTACTTTGGCTTTTATGTTGGCCTTCTGCTCAAAATTTATAATATCATTTTTGAAACATGAAGTGAAAAATTCTAGAGTATTTTGCAAAATTTCATTCACTTAAGACTTAATACATATATTTGATTTATCTAGGGACCAGCTGAAGTAAATGTCAATGAACCAAGGCGTTTCTTGAAAAAGCATGAAAGGGAACCGAAGCTGCCAGATAGTAAGTAGAGTAAAATTTTTGATGCACCTAAGAAGTAATCAAATAAAGCAAAACTGAAAAGGGAAGATTCATAGTATCTTAAGTTTAAGGGCAGCAACTGATTTATCATGATGATGTAACAAGCCAACTTCTTTTACAGGCTCTCTCTTCTTCAATGTTAAGCTACATGTTAACCAAACTCTAATGTGAGTTGAAAAAAAGAAAGCTTGGATTTCAAGATAAAAATGCAAGAACCACATCCAGTACTAAATGTTTTGGTATAAATTTTTGAGTTTGCTCATCATGTAAGACAGACAGATGCAGGGACTGCTTTAATTTGTTATCATTAATTTCAACTAGAGTTTATAGTCTATGCAGCTAATTATAATTTATCTTTGTTTGCAGAGTCATCTTTTATGTATCCTGATGAAGAGAGGAGAAAGCCCCCTGTTCCAAGACATACAGAGAATCCTGTCATGGGACTAAAATCAAACAAAAACTTTATCACAAACAATGCAGTTGACAATATTATGTCAGTTCCAAAAAAACCAGTTGCCAATTTTGTAGACACAAGGGATGGTAAGAAGCATGAGCTTGACCCATCTGGTCTTGTACCAAAATACATAAAGAAAAAGGAGTATGGAAAGACACCTACGTATTTGGCAAAACGAAAAGAAGATATGGAGCAAGCTCAACAAGAGTATGATGAGTATATTCAAGAGAGCATGAAGAGAGGTGCAATGAATTGCTTGTCAGATTCTGAAAGGTTTGTAATAGCCTTTTGAAGATGTCAATGTGTTTCTGTATTTGGTTGTTAAAAAGCTTCTTGTATTTCTTGAAACTCAGTTAAAGATCACCTACTACTTGTTAACATTTATGCCAGGAAACATTTCCCCCAATTTTTTTACTTAATGATTGTAATATAAATCAAATATTTAACTGCATCTAACACTGATTTTCTTTTACAATTTGAATTTTCAATTTGTATCTTTTACAGGCAACAGATTATTGATGGCTTAAAAAGAAATTGGGAAGAAATTCATCATCAATATCAAGGCTTGTCTGTGGTAACTGATACCGCTCCGAAAAAGAACAGGAAAGAAAGAATGGAAGCAGAAATGAATCAGCTGGAAAGAGACATTGAGTTGCTAGAAAAGCATTCAAATATCTACATTGCTAGCAATCATTATGGCATGGGGTTTGGTGGTTACTAATGAATATATATTTGTTAATTATACTCAAGCCAATCTTTGTAAAATCCCTTCTTTAGTTTTTAATGTATATAGCTGGTTATCAAGTAAATTTGCTTTATGAATAACATCTTCCTTGAAAGCAATTGTAATAAGTGCTGTATCAATCAGTTCTTTTCAGACCACGTTCTTCAGTTAACTATTTTCATGTATCCTGTTAGGAAGGCACAAATCAGAGTTATATTTGAATTGCCCTGAAATTTTATTTCTCCTAACTTATAGTTTACTTAATTCAAGTAAGTAATTTTCTCTCACACTGATTCT
The DNA here is from genome assembly GCA_003864495.1 of Nemopilema nomurai. Classification (NCBI taxonomy): domain Eukaryota; kingdom Metazoa; phylum Cnidaria; class Scyphozoa; order Rhizostomeae; family Rhizostomatidae; genus Nemopilema; species Nemopilema nomurai. Next base: position 1,547,663 of record ML133495.1, on the reverse strand, counting down.
TCTAAAGTATCACAGAATGTTGCTTTAACTGTCAATTTCTTGGAAATCACAACTTCAAAGATCCTTTTCACTTTTCAATATTTGGTTGTCATTAAAACTCACATTTCCTGTGAGCTACAAGTTTTGTTATGAGTTAATTAAAATTTTAGAATCAACTAAAAAATAAATCCTTTATTTAATCACCCCCACCAACCATGAAAATGAAACAACCACCTCGCCCCACAATCAACTTGTTGGTTAATTTGGTTGTTTTTTGAGTTGGTTGGTTGATCTTGAATGCAGAGAGACTGTGTTGAAAATCCCTGCTTTTGTGCTAGAAGAAGTGACATATTTTTGATATGCAAACATTGAATGAAACACCTATAGAAATTTCATGTGGCACCTTTAATGGCTTATTGGAACTGTTGAAAAGGATAACAAAGAGAAAAGTTGGAGAAAAGTTCATCTCCAAACTGCCTAACCACAACAGGTACAGCCCAAATTCTCTTTGTCAACATAGTAATAGAGTATTAAAATACTTTACAATTTGCTAGAGCCTTGGAGGATCACCAATAGAGTCTTATAAAAAGCTGCTATTGATCAGGTCAGATAAGTCTGAATGCAGTAAGAAAAGAAAATTTCTACAAATGGTATGATACATTAAAATAATTATCTAAACAAAAGTGACGACAGAATAACACCAACACAAATAATTCTGTGGCACAGTTACTTTAATTCTACAGCTCCTAATAGGATCTGCATAAAACTTGCTACTGTTGTAGAGCGCACATTACATCTTCAACCATAACTAACATGATTGTAATTATCCCAAATTTGGTAATGCATATTGTATTATTTACAGAAATTATCCTTTGTATCTGAAATTTACATGGCATTCCCTTACGTGCTCCTAAAGAGCCAAATTTTCTTGGTGAAAAGCTTCTTGTTAGTATGAGAGCATTAATACCATGTCCCATGTATAAGCAGAATTCTATCATCTACTTCAGACCTATGTCTCACATTCAGTTTAATATATTTATATGAATAGTATGCAATTAGATTTAAAAAATGTGTCAAGTTTGCAATAGAAAGGGGATTCTAAATGCAAACAATGCAGAATTTACAGCTGCTGCATCCACTAATTCATAATGTGGTTACTGTTGCTCTTCTGATGAGCGTTTTCTGCTGCAGCAAGCTGGGGTGCAGGCTGGAGCACAACTTGCAGAGCACCCTGGTTGGCACATTGCTGGTGGGGGTGGTGGTGGGGGTGGGATTATAACTGGTGGCATGCAGCACTGTGGTGCACAAGATGGGGCACAAGCTTGGGGTGGTGGAGGTGGTGGCATCATTATCATCTGTGGTGGAGGAGGGGGACCCATGATAACCTGTGGTGGGGCCTGTGGCATGCAACACTGAGGTGCACAGGACGGCTGGCAGCTTGGCATCATCATTGGCATCATCATTGGCATTTGTGGTGGCATTGGGTTGCAGCAGGCTGGTCTACACGCAGGGTAGCAGGATCTTGGGCATCCTGGTGGGCACTGAGGTGGTGCTCTTGCAGGAATTGGAAGCATGGCAACTGGTGGTGGGGGTGGAGGGGGCATGCAGCATTGAGGAGCACAAGATGGTTGACAGCTAGGCATCATTGGGGGTGGTGGAGGGGGCATGCAGCATTGAGGAGCACAAGATGGTTGACAGCTAGGCATCATTGGGGGTGGTGGAGGGGGCATGCAGCATTGAGGAGCACAAGATGGTTGACAGCTAGGCATCATTGGGGGTGGTGGAGGGGGCATACAACATTGAGGAGCACATGATGGTTGGCAACTTGGCATCATTGGGGGTGGTGGTGGGGGAGGTGGTGAACCACAGCAGCCAGGTTGCTGCTGACATTGTGTTGGACAAGAGTATTGTGGGGCAGGTGGGGGAGCTTGGCTAATGATTGCATACCAGTGCAGACAGATTGGTGGACATGATGGTGCTGGTGGGGCAGGCATTCCTGGTGGGCCAGGGGGTCCGGGTGGTCCTGGAGGTCCCATGCATCCTGGGCAACCAGGAGGTCCATTGGGGCCTGGGGGTCCGAGAGGACCAGGTCCACCTGGGAAACCAGGAGGTCCTGGTGGCCCCACTGGGCCTGGCATTGCTGGAGGCGGTGCTGCTGCTGCTCCGCAGCAACCTGGTGAGCAGGCAGGAGCGCATGCAGATGGGCAGCTCATTCCACATGGATTTGCGCTTCTCTTTTGAATGAAATCTGCAAAGTAAGAGTGGCCATCTATGAGACAAGTGAGATTGCACGAATGTTTAGCGGCAATAAAGCTACTGCAAACAGTCCTGTTTGTGTCTTCTATTCAGCACCAAGTTATTGTCTAACATCGTACTACTTCAAGAGTGTTCTTGGCCGTTGATAACCCCTTCTATGATTAATGTCATTTCTTTGATAATGTCATCGCCTGTTTGTCTATCTTCTCTTTCGTCTATTATCGTCTATTATCTATCAAAAGGATGATTTTAGTACATACCTGCTCGATCATGATAATATTCTTCTCTATGCATCAAATCTCCTATAAAGCAACAAGAAAGTTAAATTGGGTTTATTTGTATGATTATTCGTGGTATCAATAGTTCATGCTTATTTTAGAATTGCCTTTCACGTGTAGTATACGTTGGGATTTGTTACTTGGCTATTCCCTTAAGATTGAAAGCAATGCTTAAACCTCAACGAGGTAGCAATGATGGTTGCTGAGAAGAAAGTGGCCGATCCTCCCAGTCTGTATCGTACATAAAGTTACAGTTGATCCCCGAGAAGAATCATATCAAACTTTTGAGTGATATATAAATGAACTGAAATGCCACGTTATTAGAAAAAAATTGACTGAGCCTCTTTTAGTTGAGAAATCGTCGCTAAGTCACCCAAAGGTTGGTATTGGTTAGTCATTAGCCACCTCACAGGATTGTAAAGAAGAGGGGACAGCACAGTAAAAAGCAACTTACTTCGTGCTCTAAGCTTGTCGTGTCGAATCGATTCTACACAGACGCACACGAGTGCAACCGCGAGCAATGTTGCTAATCTTCCCATCATCTGCAACAACAGTAAAATCTCATGATGAGGATTTCATGAAATTGGAAACGATATAGACAGAAACTATAACAAAATGCATCAAAATATAGCATTGCTCTGGAGACTTCCGAGCGGTCGGGAGACTGCATGAACACTTTTTAAATGCTCCGACAATCTTCAACAACATTGCCCCGAAATTTGTTACGTTGCAGCAGCCATCTTGTTCTTTATGATCATAAATGAGTTTGGTTATCAGTGAAAACGAAACTGAATACTGCAAAAATGCACCAAGACATAACATTGTATTTAAAATGCATCTACTATTCCAAAAGAGCAGCCAGTTACTTTTTTGTCAATTTTTTGGTTTGTGATTCACTTGATACTTGAGAGATGTTTTCACTTAATAATTTACAAGATTCTTGGCATTACAGATTTATAGTGTGGGATCTTGGCTAAGACTTTACAAGTGTTTCTAGAAGTAGAATCATAACAAAATTTTAGCAAAATTCAGGCATTACAGTTACTTTCTGGAAGCGCTCAAAGTAAATGTCTCTTCAAAGCTACATAACGAAAACTGGGAGCCTATACAGTTAGGAAGCCATAAACGCTAGGGTAAAATGTTTCAAATTTTCTCGAGGACCTTAGCTTGAAATCAAGCAATCCGTCCGAGTTAAAGTGAAGCACCAATGTCACAGCTGGTCTTAGCAAGTTAAAGCAGTAGTTGAGGCTATCATTTGATTCTCTGTACAAAAGTTCTTTCCCCAAACAATACACCTCGTTGTACGTGACAGGCAAACTGTAGAAGCTTTGTCATTTGCGCTATGCTCATTAGGATCTTTATTTCGCTAATAACCGAGCTGATCTTAGAATATCTTAAATGGTCAAAGGTGCAATGAAAATTGATTTGAGTAAAAGCATCTGAAGTCTTAAATTTTCATGTTCCAAACATTTCATTCTTGTTGTTCGATATCTGCATAGAAACTACTCTAGCAATCTTCGTTTATGTTTTGATTCTGTAATTCTGTTACCCCTAGAAACTGGCCGGCAAAAGTAATAGATGTACATACCTCTGTTGTGCCACTGTTGACGATAAAGTTGTGAGTTCCAGTTGGAAGATAATTGTTTATTAACAACAAGATGACAGACGATAGATTGCCTTGCTCTTTGAGCGATTTTCGTTAGTGGCACAAAGATCAAATGGTTAGCCACGCTTGACCCCGTGCGCAGAGAATCGAAGCAAACCAATGAATAGGGCTACCTGCCTGCGAACTAGAACGCCATAGAATCACGTCTCCTGTCATGGCTGATCATCTCATTTCTCCTTATAGCTGCCAAGCTTGTCCATTCTAATACTTACTACACAGCTAACTGTTGTTATTTCTCAACAACAAATGTACGGATTCATCATGGCAATCTTTACTTTCTCCATTAAGTTACTCTACCCTTGCATGGAAAAAATTAGTCAACTATCCCGAGAAAGAAAGAATAGCGAGTTAATTGGCTATGCCTAATATAGTCGTTTACTGTTGCTTTTTCTCATTAGAAGCTATATAGCAAATGTGCATCAAAAAACTTCTCATGATTCTACAAAGTATTAACTGTTTACATTGCCCCAAATCATTCCCCTAATGGTTGCAACAAAAGCTCCCAAGTTGGAACTTCAAGCAACAGTGTAATTGAACGAACAAGCAAAGCGCGATACTTTCTTCAACGGCTATCTTTGGCTGCAAAACAAATTGCGATTTAATTCAAAAGTCGAGTTAAGAACTTATTTTGCCCTTTCTTCCTATGTTGTTGACCTAAATTAGTCATAAGAATAATAAGACATGCAACTTTTGTTCATTTAAAATGACTCGTTTGCTAGCATCTTACTGTTTCTTGCTAAGAGACACGGCTTTTCTGGTTTCTCAAGTGCTTGGAGGAAAGCCTCAAAGTTTTTTTATAGATTACCATAAAAGACAATAATAGTTTTTATCCAGAAACATTCTTATTCTCTTGCAAGCATTAGGTACTCCCAAAAATTAGCTACAAATAAACAATTGATTTTTTACATGTTGTCTAACACTTTACAAAGAAACTGGATGCCGGGAAAGATGGAGTGTCAAGTCATTATTGTATCGAAGTGCTTGAAGAAGGTAACTGATGAAATTCAAATTGAATTTTGTGACAATGAAAACCAATGACACAAGATAGTCACAGGTTGCTTGAGAGCATCTGCTGCACTCCAGAACACATTCATCTATAGGGCTTTCTGCACATACCAACAGCTAACACTTTTGATGCGAAATTCATTTCCAAATATTTTAAGCAGTCCATTAATTAGAAATATGTAGATGTTGATATGGATCCAGGCCTGTTGGCTTTAACTTGTTCATCAAACATCATAAAGGAGAACATAGAAAACAGCTATTCATTCTGGGCATTGCATTGATCCATGTCGACTGAGAGAATTTTTGATTTCGTTAGGTCTTTGTTGGTCAGTTTGTTGCGTATGTAATTGATTGCTGTTGAAGAGGGGAACAGTTTAACCGACGGATTTTAAGTCTTGGCCTAAACTGAATGCTCAATCCCTTGGTTGCAAAATTGTAATTAAAATGTGTGATAATTCCAAGGAAAAGCATTCAAATCAGTTCATTTCTATTGAGCCTTTTATTTGGCCAACAGTCAAGGTCTTTTAATGATCTGACGTAGATATTTGGCGTTGTAAAAGATCATGATTCAGTAAAGCAGAGTCTGTTGATTAAGAATAGATTTTCAAATCGAAAAATTATTTACACTGTTATCGTCTAGATATTGCAGAGCGTATGTCATAAACAATGTCACATCATAAATTCATAATATTAAGCTTTACGTTATCATGATTATCACTTTCTAAAGCAAGTACAACCAGCATTATGCAGTTAGCCTTCACCAGAAGAGTTACTGTAGGTCGCATGACCATTTCAAGTATTAATTATCGAGTCGGGACGTTAATTCTCTTGGAAAAAGCCCTTTTTGGCTGGGAAGAGTGATGATATATTGTCTTGCTTTAAGTGAAATGTATAAACGTGAAAAGTAGGTGGGTAGGATGCAATGAAACGGTGATTCTATTCTTACTACTGGGAAGGGTAGTACTGCTTCGCAGTATGCATTTGGATCTCGAGATCTTCAAATGGTGTGCATGCTTTAGTCATTAGATTTTTTACCAATTAGCATCGTAATTATGTAGGAGATCGACGTTCAAGAAAATGCCTCGCTAGCCTTTCCTTATTTGTGTAGTGACGATTGTATTCTCGTCATAACCAACAAGACAGTCTATGCGCCCGCGGAAACGCAACTTTGCTGCGTTTTTACCGCGAGTCATCCTCGTCATCTTCGTCGTCGCCCGATCCGCTGGCTGAGCTGTCATCGGCCTCTTCTTCGTACGTTTCGGATCGCGTTTTCGGTGGGTTTAGTTTTCGCATGGCTTTCGGCAGCTTTGGAACTGGCCACAGGACCATACCTGATAGCGCCATCTCGTGGCCCGTGAAGCTGTCGTGGAATGCTGAAAAACAATTGAGCATGCAATGTCAAAAGGCGTCAAATGAAAACGCTGCCATTTGGTGACTGCAACTGAAGTAAATTAAGGAACCCTTTCTTCTCGCTGTGAGAAAGGAACAGAGACACTTGTCAATTGTACCTGTCTCCCACTTGTCCCTTTCCACTTGAAAGATACTTTAAGTAGCTGTACAATTTATCGTAGTTCTGCTGTTTGTTTTTCTTGGTGATTTAAAAAATGCAGGCAAATCTAGTCTAAAGAAAATCTTTTCTGTCGCAAACAAAAGAAACTATTTGAGCTATATGTCCCGTTGGGGGAAACAAAATGTCCAGGCACGCAGAATGGGCTGAATAAAGGCACGTCTCTGTTATGGCTACAGAGCAGCACAAGGAACTGTCCTACAAGAAGAGAAGGCCAAAAGGCATCAAGCGTAAGTGAAGTACATTTTTACATTGTGATTCCTATCATCCAACATTCATCTAAGTATACCAGCTACCAAAGGTTGCCCGATACGTGAAAGGCCTGTATCGGACAAACTCAAAGGCCTTAGTTTATAGTTGGCATGTCTCATTTGCCGTAATGTTTAGGGGAATGGTCACAAATTGCAGTGTAGACTAACTGCAGGTCGAAGTATAGTCGATGCTCAAAGGGACCCGCAAGAGAGACCCACCTGCATCCTGCCTTTGATAGGGGTACGTGTATGTTTGCTGCACAGCTTGTGGCGTCTCACAGCCACCGCAACCGAAGCAGGCCCAGTTGTTGCAATCGCCATTGCACATGTCACACGAAGGGGACGTGGTGAAGGCATTGAACGAGTTGTATTGCTGGTTCATGGCCGGGTTGTACTGGGCCGGCTGGTACGGGCTTTGCAGCATCTGTCGCGCAGCCGGTCTCTGGTATAGGCTCGGGTTCGGCTTCGGGTAGCCGGGGTAGCGCATCGCCGGACTGACCACCGGCATACTACGAGCTGCCGCTTGCTGATACCAGGGCCGTCGGGCGTTTGCGTTGTACTGCGAAGGAGCAAATCTAGCCGCATTAGGCCATCCTGGAAATAGAGATCAGAAATGGCGTTTGTGACAAAGACACGTGACTGGCAATAGCAGGGGCGCGCATCGTCTCTCCCTTAATTGCCGCGTTTATGTCAAACTACAACTAAAAGGAGCTTTGGAAATACCTTACGTCGAAGCTATAAAGGGAACTGCTACGACTTCTCAACAATAGGTTGATAGCAACTCCCTTTAAATGTTGCACAAGAATCTTATGAATAGCTACTTTTAAACAGTCTACTGTTTTCCCTGCTTCATAGACGCAAAACTGAAAGTCTGTGAGTTTTTGACTATCAAATTCTATGATTTTGAAAGATATCCAGAAGGTCTTAATCTTGTTAAAAGATTAGGCTATTCAAATGGCAATTTTGTCTAAGCTGAAACTAGTTGAGAACCACCTAAAAAGAATACAGTACGAACACATTCGACAAAGAAATCATAGCGAGGAAGCTTTAGCAACCAAAATGGTCTAAAAAAGGTACAGAAAGGAATACCTTAAAAAATTCAATACACAAATAAATTGTTTATACCCGCTGGCCTAAATATTTCTACGGCTAAAATATGCAATTATCAGGAGCTGACCTGTATCAAATGTGCTTCTTACCACAAGTTGCGCAGCAAACAGCAACAACTAACTATCAACTGTTACACCCCAGAACCATACTTTGCATGGTATATAAAGCATATAAATTGAAAGGTCAATTTGCTAGCTAATTGGTAACGGCTGATAAGACAGGCTCTAATGCTACCACACTCACCGCTATAATATGGGAAGGCATCTGCCAAGACAAGAAGTGCAAAAAGCAATATCGAGCTTGTTAGTAACATCTTTGAAAACACTTTGCTAAACATCTGTGCAATAAATCGATTGTATAATAGCCACTAACAATCATCCGCTAGGTCTGCATTGTTTTGCAGAATAATTGAATGGAGGTTGCGGAATAAGCGTGATCTTAGAAGACGTGGGTCGCCCGGCTGCTGGTGTTCGCATTGTTAACAAGTATTCAAAAAGTGATTTTCTCAAGGAAAGTGTCTTTGCCTTTTGCTAGCGCGCGTTCATTGCTGGGGCTCGTAATCAACGATCATAAGACCATCCCCTTCAATCGCAGCATCCAGCATTTTCGTTTTGGCTAGAATGCCTGGTACATGGTGAAAGTTTGTTAGGATACGCTGCTGAAGGGATACGCTCGATATAAAGCACGAGCATCGAGTCTGCGTATATATATTTTGGAATGAGGTTTACAGGGGCAATTTTCCAGTCCAGAAACCAAAAGTTGTGCTTCTTTGATAAAAATGTGCACAGCTGGTCAAAATGTACCGGCATGAATTGATATATACCTCGTATGATCATATTCAGTTCTCCATAGTTACCAGAAAATCCAACGGTAATTTCTTCAAGAGTCACGGAAGATATTGCTTCTCGTAAATTCTCTTGAAGCGACACTTATTTGTGGCGCTTCCTTGTACTAAACATTTTCAAAAGCAATTTCATCTGCCTGAAACGTGCTTCTTCGTGCAACATTCTGCCTTATTACATGATGTCGTCGTAACAACGAATAAAAGTCTGATAAATTGGTATTTAGGCTTCTTCAGATGGGCGACGTAATCAAGTGTTATATGTTGGAACACGAGACATAATGGAGGCTCTCAAAGAAACAACCAAAGACTATAACTTGCTACACTAACATTACCATAAATAAAAGCAATAAAGCATTAAGTAGGGGGCCGCATTCATAGCATTTTCCTGAGACCATGCTTTCATCTGGCCTTCTAAATGTCGGAAAAACTTCATTCCCCAGCAGCAGAACTGAATTTTAGAGAACAAAATCTTCAAAATTCATCTGTTTTTTTCAACAGAATCTAAAGCTAAAGCTTCACGCACTGTGAGAGCTATATTTAGCTTCTTTTTTTCTTCTCCAATTACCACCCCAATCTCTCCTCTAATTGAATTCTTTCGCAATTCACCTTCTCTCTTCTACCATCTGCACATTCACCTAACAGAACTAGAGGAAGCTGATGCTATTTTTCTTACAAGAGATCAAATAGAGCAAAAAGCATATTCATATTCTCCCTGTTCTAGCTAATGTTTCTAAAAATCATTGATGGAGACTTTTTCTTGCAACTTTCTTTATTTTATTGCCTTCCAAAAAGCCTTACAAAGTCATTCGTGGCTGAACTTGTAATAATCAAAAATGCGAAAACCTCAACATCATTTTTGCTACTAAGATGTCGATGACGTCACTACACGATTTTAGTGAGAAAAGGCATGTGTTTGTACTAACCCAGCTTTGAAACTCAATCTGAAAACTTATTTAGAGGAAGCAGACCCATTATAAGCACAACTGGGGCGATAAGTGCATAATCAATTTTTTCAAAACTGATTCCCTTATGTTTTTCTTTTATTTCGCAATAATAGTCTAGGTAAATTGTGAATGCGTTTTGTGTTCGCCCACAACATTTACAGCTTGGATTTGAAGCCAGCTCTCAATCAGTGGCAATAACAGCAGAACCTACATATTTATTGCAGGCACCTAATTTTTTGGATTTTCAATATTGCTAACTACTTAAACTTTTTGATTTCAAAATTTGGAAGATTCATTTTCCAAAATCTTTGTCAAAATCTAATGAAAATATGCAAATGATATATACCTAAATTTCTCCAATATCAAATTTTGATGATGCTGCAATGATAGCTGCCTATGTGCTTGAAAAGTTATGTTATATGGTTTTTGTTTCCATCAGGTGTAAGATAAATTCCCCTTACTTTCTCTGCTTCAATGGAGCTCAAGGGCAAAAGTTGGGCTTACAGCTTTGAATAAGCATGATTTGGTCTATTACGTATCTGGCAAATGTTTGTAAGTCTGAGCTTGTACGGTTAATCACTCTTTGTACATAGAACAGACAGGTAATTGTGCCACGTGAGAAATGGAATTTCGAGAGACAGAGTTAGTTGGTTAGTAAATACTCTTGCAGATCTGGACTTACCTTCTCTCGTCGGTTTACAAAGCCGGTATTCAAGGAGAAGATGTTAAAAGCTAGTTACAAACGGGCGTTGTATCTAACATAAGCAGTTGCATGAGACTATGAAAGGCTGTGATTGTAGACGTTACCGGCTCTGGCGCTCTGTTTAATTAATTGCAGGTTTCTTTCCAAGTTCGAGTGTCCTAAGCAGGAATACGACACGGACAGATATTTTTTATCGGCCGCTGTGCAGGAGCTTCTTCCATACATTCTGTCTTCGGTGAAGAGATCGCATGACTGCTGCCCTTGGCACATATCTCTTACGGTTGTTATTGCGTACGGTGCGAAGCAGGTCGGTATGTCGTCCCGTGTAAGCCTTCCGAGACAGTCACGCCCATTTTGCTTACCGAAGAATGCTCCGTGAATTCTAATAATGCGCAAATCAGGACAGACGATGCTGCCTGCTTTTCCGTTGCACACCGACAGTGAACGAATCTCTTGTTGGGGCAGAGCTTTGTTTACCAACGGTGCTGCAAGGAGAATTCAATAGATGCAGTAATGAAGAGCTGGGTATGAGGGGCCTCAACAAGACGCAGCGAGTTCTTCAGCTTAAATTAATCTAGGGCGGTTTAGATTATCTAGACATTAAGTAGGGATCCCAGTTCTTCCTCCACCTCGACGGCTGAGTTTTGAATCAATAAACATCACTCTGGCTGTAGAGGTTGAGAACTGACTGACAATGCATGAACGACTTATTTGTGAATGTAAAAGGCAAGCAACATACCATTAAGTGTTCCTATTGGTGTCGCTTCTTTTTGCGGTATCGGCATGAACGGCTGCGGTTGCGGTTGCCCGTGACTTTCTATCGAACGCAACTTACCCAAAATGTCACTGTGTCCTTGACACGTGTAGGATACAAAGAGATACTTAAGGACACCCGGACATGGATTGTCGTAGAGCGAGTCTTCCGCGTACAGGTCACATGACTGCTGGCCGTGACACTCTTCCCTTATTACCTTCCCAGCATTCTTTGAGGTGCACGTTGGGATCTGTGACCTTGGAGAAACCATGGGCTCTTCGCAATCTTGTCCACTCATTTTGCCGTAAAATGCAGTGAAGACATGCAGCAATTGCTGGCTTGGACAGGCAATATTTCTACGACCTCCCCTGCAAACTGTAACGGCCATGAACTTGTTGCCTGTTGATAAACGATCACCTTAAATCAACGACACAGCATGGATTGTAAGAGATGCGCAGGTAGCTGCGACGCTATTCGAGACGTATAGCAAGGCAAGCCCCTTAGGCTAGGAAATTCAAAGACTGGAATTCAATACCCAATCTTTCCAAATATCATTGCTTGCAGATAAAACTACCTTCTTGCATAAATGAATGCCAATGTGTTGTATTAAGGGAATAAGCTAGACATTTCTATAGCTATGAACAACTGCGAATATTACGATGTCAGTTCTTAGAGGTATTGTGCTATGCCACAGTGCATAGATCTATTGAATACACACAAAGACAGACCATTTGGCTAGTAATATCTCCTGCTCCTTCTCTGCTAACATCATTCTTGCATTTGGCGGCCTTAATCAAGCGACGTGGTCAAGCATCGTCTTACCTTGAGGTCCCGAACTAGCAGGCAAAGCAGCTTCAAACGAGAGGCTAATTGCCCCAAACAGGAAAACTACTAAAATCATTTTCTCCTCCATGTCAATTCTGCAAGATTTCACACGTAAGGTATTCCTTTCTTCTGCATGCTGCTGATGTTTTACAGAGACACCTCTTTATCGTTCGCATTAACTTTATCTTCAAAGTTTGCGAAAGATGCCTGGGAAATTCGGTGGCTTGGAGCCCAGTGGTAATCACTGGGTGAGCAGTTGACGGGTGATCACAAACAAAACTTGCAAGTAGCCCTGTGCATCAAGTAAACAGCACGCACGTGTCCAATGGGTAGGCGCATCGCCGTCATGCCTCGCTGAGTCCCTCTACTACTTCATCGTCTGCAGCTGCACGCATGGAAGGGCTTGCAGTATGCTCAGTTAAGCTGCCCAGATACGGTTCTGCCTGTTTGTAAATCAATCATGACCTACAACCCTGTTTGTGGCCTAGAACATATCTCCTAGTCAGTGAATCATTTTACGGATGATTCTCTTCGCGGTGTTTCCATTAACCACCGCAGCGATAAGTTATTGTATGCATGTAGATATGATTTATCAATTCTGCATCTGACATGTTCTTCTAACGTTTGAGCAAAGCATCTTTACTCGATAATGTGTGGACAGAGTTTGCAGATTGCAGGCAAAAGCTCTTCTTCGTCTTTCAATGTGTTCAATATGATCGCCTCTCTACACGTATACTCCGCAAGTGTTCTCCACCCCTTTGCAACTGGCATCAGAGATCCTTTGGAAAACTGTTTCGAAATAGAAAGTAGGCAATTTTATGTTTCTCTGAACCACTTGAGGGTCGCAAAATGCTCTAGCAAAATTTTCTTTTTCTTGGCTAATATATTTGTCCACATCAAAATAAAGCCGAAAGATTATTTGTTATTTCTGGGTTAGTCAATCATTGCATCCATATTTAATATTAGAAGTGGAAAGAAAATCTTAATTAGTGCTGTGAAAATGTAAATTTTTCTTAGAATCGCCGTATTTTTCAAGACACCCGTTTGTAGAATATCGTTAGAATCAATGTCGTCAACAGTAGTATCTATAATAGTAAAAGTAGTATATGCTTGTTTTTCTTATTTATAAGAGTCTAACGCAACTATATCAGTCCAGATATTCAAGACTTTGTTTCATATCACAGAAGTAGGCACAGAAGGCAGACAAAGTTGCTTTTAGAACATTTCTAAGAAGGAGGAAGCATCGGGAAATCTAAATTTGGGCTTGAATGTCATAATGAAATCCGGCCTTATTGGTTGAGAAGCACAGGTGAGGAACAACACTTTGAGGAATGCACTCAAGTTAACATATCGCTTACTTCTTTTGGGAAGTTTGCGCTGGTGGCTAGTAGCTGCATATCGAAGAGCTTTCATGGAGAATAGTATTGCGAACTGACAAAGGTTGCAAGCAATGTTTTTGATTGTCAAAACAGGTGCTTCGATGTAATGGTTTTTTAAAATAGTGAGCCAAGGCTACGCACCTAGTTATTAGCTACTTCAGAGAGGGGAGGTTTCTCACAGAACAACCTATGGTTTCTAACACATCTTTATACTGAACAACTTGAATTGTCAATAATGCACGTTTGACCATAACAAAGCAGACAGTTAACACAGATATTGCGAGTACTAAAATATTTCATTTATCAAATCTTCGTTGTAGAGTGCATGGCAGACACAAACCGACTGTTTATCTAGTAAATATGTGATAATTTACATAAGGATAGCAAACTATATACAAGAGCTATGTAACATTTGGGTAAATGCTCCGAGAAATTCAGCGGCTATTTACAGTTGGCTTCTATCGATTAGAAGTTCCAGAAGCAAAATTTTGACAAATGTTTCCACTAGAAAGACTTTACTGTGATAGGAGAAGAGCGATTGGTAACATAGTACATCAAATTGCAGTAAACTTAGCTCATTAGACGTATTAAAACTAAGGGCTGACAGAATTTATAAGCAGTAAACAAGTATTTTACGGCTTTGTACTAGAACCTGTCCCTGATGAGACTATCCAGTGTGATATTATCGAGCTATCCAGTTTGATATTATCGAGCTATCCAGTTCGATATTATCGAGCTATCCAGTTTGATATTATCGAGCTATCCAGTTTGATATTATCGAGCTATCCAGTTTGATATTATCAAGACTATCCAGTTTAATATTATCGAGACTTTCCAGTTTGGTATTATCAAAACTATCCAGTTTGATATTATCAAGACTATCCAGTTTGATATTATCGAGCTACCGAGATTGATATTATCGAGACTATCCAGTTTGATATTATCGAGACTATCCAGTTTTGATATTATCGAGACTATCCAGTTTGATATTAACTTGCTTAGATACTTAGGCTAACAAAAGCATTCACATCGTAAAAATACATTTTGAGAACAGCCCATATGTGCCCAAGAACCAACCCATGCTCAATGCTTGCTCAGTCTACATTGTAAAAAGTGATAATTTACAAATGTCGGCTGCTCCTTTTATCTGCACTTCATAAAATTGAATGTGCAAGCTACGCTGGTTGGTTGCATAGGGTGCAAACCCTTGTTGAACAAAGCCACTTTTGCAAAGGATGTATGCAAGAAATTTTGGAACTTAGTTTAAGAAAAGTTGTAGTCATGCGAGTCAGAGCAAAATCAGCAACACATTAATTGATGCACGTCAGCATCAGTTCAGAAGAAATCTTCAAACTTTTTTACCTGGTAATGAGTATCTCTGGTTTCTCCTCTTCAGTGATGTGTTTCATTTATGTTCATATCGATATGCAAATACACCACTTTATACATTAACGAATATAGCATACACATAGGGAATTCAACAAAGATGCGCTGTTGATGGTCAAATATGAATACTTCTACCAAACTGTCATTCTTTTGACATTCAATTCTTTTGACTGCCACATCCAAACAGTCATGACAGCTTAGATTAAACAACTTTTCACCAATAATCTGATCTTCTCAAAAGTTTCTTTGCTCCCTTTCTGATTTCAGTTGAACGGAGACAGTAAATCAAGGGGTTGATGACACAGTTTATGTTCGCGAGCAAAATTGCCACGTTAATAATGACCACGATCTCGTCAACTGTAAAGCTAGCAGATGCAGCAAAAAGATATGCCATAAAGCTTGGTAAGCTGCCTACGGCAAACACTGCTACTTCGATGACAATGAAAAACGCCTTTCCACTTTCCTTTTGACGACGGTTATTTGTGTTTGACGACCCGGAGATCTTGCCGACAGTCTGAATTCGCGTCCGCTGTTTGTGCACCACGATCAGGATCTTTACGCAGCAAAATATCATCGCAGCTAGTGCAAAAATCATGCATAAAAACATAGTCCAATACAAGGCAATGTCAGACTGGGCTGCTATGACCAGAATGCAGAACAGTGCCCATACGCCACAGATTGTCCCACAAATAGTCAAATACTTGACAACTGTCACTCTACCCAAGTAGAAGAACGGTTGGCAGACAGCCGTGTACCTGTCCATACTGATCAAGGCTATTATCAAGCAGAGGGTTCCTTTGAACAGGGAGTATGTCACTGCGAAGGTTGCGAATATGCCGGTGTTTTGATCGCCATTAGGGTTGATGCCACTATGGATCATTGCCTGGTAAACGGTCTGCACTAACAATGCAATGACCACGTCCGTAGCGCACATAGCACCTTGCAGCGAGTTGGACGCGGTGTGCAGGGACCTGACGAACACCAATACCAGCAAGGCCAATCCGTTAAACGCTAGTGTCATCAGCATACAGAGCATGTTCAAGACCGCCATTGCAATCATGAATCCCTTTAGATCTTGGGATATTCCCCGAAAATAAACTGCAACCTCACTGTCCCAAGCCATTTGACGCGGCGTCCGTTCAACGGCAATAGCCAATCGCGTACTGTTACGTTTCTAGAGCAAACTCCCTTCACATTAATGAAACTTACCAAGGAAGATTATGGGCCGCGTTCACAGGAGAAGATCATTCTGCATTTCTTTTCAAAGCTCAAGTCTGGTTTCTGTTCAGCTCTATCTACTTCCAATTTGAGATTTTAGGAGCATTGAAATGTTTTCCTAGTCAAACAACAACCTTTCAATGTAGTTATTTCCAAAACATGTGCTCCCATGAAGAATCGATAGACTTGTACAATCTGAAACTAAGTGACAATGATTTGTTGCTAATGCCTTTTTTGTCAATCACCTATGCATTGAAGCCAACTAGCATTTCTGGTGCGTAGTAATTTCTGTCTCTCTTCGAAATCATGCATTATGCCACTGTAAAATGCTGCTGAAATCATGCATTTCAGCAACTGCATTTACGAAGAGTCCTCCGTTGCCAGTCTCAACCTTGTTGTTGTAATTTGAATCATACAGAGAATCCTTGCTTCGTGCTAGCGTTTTTACTCCAATGCAAGGCAGGAAAGAAAAGTAAATCACACTCTCGTCTTTAGCGCGTTCGGTTTTCTACAAATGCCTCATTCGAATCTCGAAAGCACCTTGAGCTTAGTTTACTATAGCAGGCTCTATCTTTTCGACTCTTTCGCTACCCATATGAGGACATTTGCAGTAGCCAATCAAATTGCCAGCCGTCCTTTGTGTACTATTCTACTGATGCTGGCCCATGTGATGCTGATTATCGAAACGAATCATATGTTGATTGGATCCCTTTTACAAGAAAGCTGATAAAGACGCAAAACATTTCACGACAAAGGCAATCACCTGGTGGATTAATAATCTCTGATTTTCTGTGTCTTTTGTTGCTAAAAACCTACAACATTATCAAAAGTATCCTTTCTCATTTATTGTTAGTTAGCCTTTTCAATAGTTTTGTCGGGTGCATTTGTCAAATAAAATAGTACGTCTCTGTTTAAGAACCTGTTGCAAACAGTTCTTAGCAGGGATTCACACTTATGTGGTTCAGCTATTTTTGGTTTTGTTTGTGTAGAATTTCTATTTTCAGTTCTAATCAATTTGTAAGTCTCTATGGTTTGCGTTTGTGAGTCACCAGCAACGCAACGGTTTATGCTTTCCGAAGCATAGTAGCCAACAGATGCAATCGTTGCACTATTCGAAATCAATCGGATTTGGCTTAGAAACAAACCAATAAAATGTTTGTTATTAAGTGATAACCAATAAGCAGTTGCTAGGTTCTTTTCTAGCCTGATAAATTTTATAAGGCAGCCCAAAACAATCTTTAGGCAGCTCCTATTTTCTTTATGTATAAAGCAGCTCATAGCATTTCAGCAGGGGGATGGTTGTCAAGGTGCTATCCAATCATCATCGCTGTGGATAATGAACAGATGTGATTGGCGGATATCGACTTGCTAAAAAAATAAGACCCTTTTTGTTTTGACTTAATAAATGCCTGTCACTATATTGCATTATAAAGGAGAAAAAGATATCATCGACAAGTTGAACGTGGCTAAATTTGCATTTTGCATAACTATTTTAGTTTCTCTGTGCATAAGTTTAATTACTGGTGGAATTTTTCTTGGAATGATGATCCTTGCTATTGAAAAAAGGAGTTTGCTAATAATGTAACTTAAGCCTTGGTTGCATTAGACAGGACAGATTGGACAGTTGCGAAGAAGCCCGCGATCTACAGGGGCACCTGGTCTTGTAGTGACTTGCTTGCTTTAATTTAACATGAGAACGTTAGTTAAAATCCCACGTATGACGTCACTTAGCGTCATAATCGTCAAAGTAGTCTACTTCTTTACGTTTGAGGCTCAGAGTTCACAGTTTTTAGAACATTTATGTTCCCTGGAGTAATGCCATCTCCAGTCCGATTGCAGGGAGTTGTGAAGAAAGCAATAACAAAAGCTAATAAGTACCTTTCTTGATATTTATATAGCTTTATTTTACAAATAGATGCTTAAACTATTATATTACAATACAATTAGCATAACAGGGATTGCAAAACATTTTTAAAACTTACTTTTAATTTAAGATTTCCACTAACAATTAAATTTGATTTTGTTCCTGGAATCGTGATTGACTGTTGCGAATTTTTTTATAGCAAATAGTGAGTTAATAAATAAGTAAGAAAATTGCAATTTTTGAGAAGTGCCTTATGTTTCAATTTAAGGATGTCATACATTCACAAAATTATGACCAATTTGTTACGAGAATGTTATTGCTCATTTACAGATTGCTCCATTACTTCATGACTATAATGCAAAATTTTCGTGGTCTTTGCAAGTCATAGATCCCATTCTCTATGAAATCTATCTGAATCTAGCTATGTATTAATTTAGAGTGCTTTTATAACATATTAGGCAGCTATAACTGCGTTGATAAGGGCTTCACTATGAGCACTTCTACAGTCTCTTAAAAATTTCCCTTTCATTTTGATAATGCAAATTTAAATACCATCTACCCAAGTATAGACGCTGCTGTTTAGCAATTCACCTGTTAGGTCAAAACTAATTGGCGACTTTTGCAAAAACAGTGTCTAATAGATAGTTTATACTTTTCTTTTCAAGACCACCATATTATAAAACAGATATTGACAAACTAGCGTTTACTATTGTTAGAGACAATGCAATTTGCCAGACATTTTGCTCATTCTGGCCAGTAGAGTAAAGAAGATAGAAGTAAAGAACATGAAACTGTGTGTAGGAAGTTCATATCTATACAAGTGGCAAACACAATTATTGGTCGTAATTCTTGCCATTTGGTGCTCTAGTCGGTGGAATGAAGAGCAATCATTCCAGCTTACTAGGGCGGAAGCTGTATAGAACTCGCACACTTTTCATCAGAAGTACTGGTACTTGAGAATCTGCAACACCTCAGCTTATCGATAAAATACCCTTCTGCTGTTCAACACTAATGGTTTTCAATCAAAAGTTGTCTTTGCAATATTTTCAACACTGTTGGCAGCCATGCAACTTGCACTCATTAGTATATTATCATTGAATGCACCATGCAGTTCCTAACACGAATACCTAACCTCAAGGTACTTGTTGATGCCTGGGCAAGGGTCGTCCCCAAAGAGGGCATGCTCGGCGCTCAGATCACATGACTGTCTTCCGTTGCACAAGTAATTGACTGAGTCGAACGCAGTGTTTTTGATGCAGTCTGGAACATTGTCTCGGTATTTGATTGGTCCCCGGCAGTCTTGCCCATTCTTCTTTCCATAAAAGGCTTGGTGAATCTGCATTGTCTTTGTTTTTGATTTGCAGCTGATTGTCTTGCGATGGCCATTGCAAACGCGAATCGTCTTTGGGATATCACCTGCAGGGGAGAAAGGCACTGTCTATTACTACTGTTTCTATTTATGCCTGCTAAACGCGCTAGGGATACCCCAGCTGGAAAAATCCTGTCATTTTTCTAAGCACCCCAATATCGGCGGAGCTACTAGATCTCAAAATAATCAAAAGAGCCATAGGCTTCAGAAAAGTCGAGTAAAGAGGGGCAAGAGGGGGGGGGGGGGAGAAGAGGGGGTTCCTTCTATGACTGCGAAACATTAACACACATACACATATTTATGTGGTATGTGTCAGGGGCATGTAGAAATTGATAAGAAATACACGTGGTCAGCCTTCTCCACCTGTTTTGTACTTATCTGCCCTGCACGTGATCATTTGCTGAGTTTGTCAATCCCATACCGGCAAATGTTTAGCTACTTTTATAAAACTTGTTGCAATGCAAATGCTACTTGAATCTTTACTAGCAATACGATTCCAGCCATTACTGCAACCCTAAGAATCTTTTCTGCAGAACTGCCATCATTTTCATGCAATAGGTCTAACTGGCTTTTGTTTACTCACTCTCTAAGTACGTTAGTTTAACATTACTTTTGTCGAACAATGTTATTTTGATAGATTATTGCCTGAAATCTCTGAAGGGCTATTGAATTAAAGTTTAATCGAAATTGTATATTAAGGAGCAGTTATCTGAAAACCATCGATGAAATAGTGCACAAAAACTCATTGCTTGTAATTTAAACTAAAGATTCTTTGGAAGATTCATCATTCTATAAAAAATGATGGTCTGGATTTTGAATCAATGCAAATAGTTTATTGACACCGACGCTAATTGATTGGCATCAATATTCCAACAACCAAGTGAAACACAAAAGTTCATACCATTGGCTTTTATATATTGTAGTGAGAAGTGACGCAATGTAACACATACCATTGGCTTTGATGTTTGATCTTGTAACGGCGTCCTCTTCATAGTCAACCTGAGGCGAAACGACGGACGACCTCGCTTTGAATTCTGTTGGCTCTTCACAAAAGTAGGTGACCTGTAAGTACTTATTTATGTTCGGGCACAGGCTCCTTCCATAGGTAGCGTCATCAGCGTGCACAAGGCAGAACCGCCTTCCTTCGCAGAACTTCTGCACATTGTACTTGGCATCTAGCGCCGAGCACGAGGGACTCTCGTCCTTGTACGGCAGTTCTCCGTGACAATCTTGTCCATTCTTTTTCCCGTAAAAAGCGTTGTTGATTTTGATTCTTTGCAGCGGCTTGCAAGCTAGTGTACGGCTTTCTCCATTGCAGACCTTGGCTGAGTGCAGTGCCACGTCTATGAATATAAGGTTCATTGCTAAAGTCTAGAAGTGCAGTGCTTATAATGTTGGCGAACAAGCATATAATGTTGGTAAGCGTTTCATGCATCGTTTCTACATCGGCAGTAGGATTAAGCCTGGTTTGAACATGCCTTCTAGTCATTGCCTTTTGCGCTTTCTTTCCTGGCATCATCTAAAGTCTTCTTTTATTGCAAAAGAATTTCCCACGTCTCCCAAGTAGGTGCCGAGACTATTTTGTCAGTCGAGTGCAACAACCCATTTCGGATATTCTTCCAGCAGATCCGCTTATATGAAAACCAGGTTTCATGTGAAGTTTCCCATGTCGATACCAATGAAACTTTACAGTAAAGTCGACAATCTTTATCGTTTCTGCTAGCACAATACCCTGGGTGCCAGAGCCTCAGGTAGTCAAAGGATGAAGAACGGGGTAAGGAATTGCGAAGGAGGCTCCGTACCAACCCCTGTTCTTCATCCTTGAACTCCCTGAGGCTCTGACACCAAAGGTACTAGCACAACAACATATGAAAGACTTTAGAATAGTTTTATGAGGCAAAAGACAGCTCAATGTTATCTTCAAATGTATGTCACTTTAAAACTGACCACATCACCACAAAGTTCAATTGAAGCTTCAAGACTTGAATATTAAAATTCCAGTACAGAGTGTAGAAATTTTTGTAAGGCAGGCTGTATGAGACGTAACTAGTATAATGACAGGCAAGATAATTAAAAACGGAGAGATGACATAAAAGTTGTTAGTATCAGTTAGATAATATAATGGTTAGTTGGATGATTCAGAGGCCGAACTCAAAAAGCCAAAGGTATATTAAGTAAGAGAAAAGCGTCAGCACTGATTATCTGGTTAGATTCTAGGTTATTAGTTGGGTTATAGTTAATTCCATTGGTGAACTATTTATTCAGCAGTAAATTAGTTTTGAATTGATACCCAGATACACGGACAGGGTAGAGATTGTGTACCATGTCGGTTACTATAAATGGCAGTCATTGTCGAAACATGGAAACAGCGATGTACGTAACTGTGTGCATATAGTCAAGATATTTTGTAGTGGCTTGTAAACACACCTTAATTGGTACCCCATGAGGCCCTTCAAAGTCGGCCTCTGAATTGGACCCTCACTTACTAGGAGGATATAGCTCTTGCGACGCCAAACGTATGACTTTTATCAGCGGACTGTTGAGCAAGTCCTGAGAGCCCGGCATGTCGTCTATGTTTGCTGGAAACTCGGTTTCAGGTTCTGCTGTCTCGTTTTGGGTTTGTTCTGCGCCAAGAAAGCGGTCATGAGCGATAAAACTGGGGCTTGCAAAAGTCATCTCAAGGGTTGCATACTCGTATACTAATTGACGAACTTGCCTTTGCAAAGATAGCTCACAGAACTTGAGCGGTAGACTACTGTAGACTAAGTAGAGAGACTAATGCTAGCAAGGGGCATTTGACAAAAGGACGCAACAAGAGTGGTCGTATGACCTGTTTCCATTGTTATTCACCGTAAGGAGGACACTGTCAGACGATTGCAAGAATTTCCATCCCAGTTCAAGGGGGACTGTCAGCTTAAATTTACAACAATGTCGCGGACAAGGAGTTGTAATGCGGACATTGAGATGTAAGCGATTGAGTCAGCACTCGACTCCTTTTGGCATTTTAATGGCTTGGCACCAGTTTGTGTTAATCATCCTCATTGTGTAGGACTGTTTCATCAAGCCTAATTCCAAGCTTTATTGGAGCCGTTTCAACCCCACCTTCTAAAGTTACATGTAACAGAGCCTAAACATGAGTATGAATTTACAGCACAGCGCCTGCAACTTTCAAGCAAACTTAAAACCCTATTTTCTAGTAAATTCTTAATTAAATTATGTGTCTTTAATTCCATATTACTTTTTAATGCTTCAAGGAGTCAATCGCATCATTGCAGATCACAAGCTTTTCTATGAGGCCTATTTGGTTCGGCATTTTGGGAAAGAAAATTCAGTAGAAAATTCAGTGTGCACATCATTTGCCAAAATTGCAATAGCCAACACGACATATTGCAATCTTTCTTAAACGTAGTCTGTTTGGTACCAACATGATCACTTTAGGTTAGCGGGTTAGGAGTTAGCGTAATTAGGAAGGTGTATGCTGCCTAGATATACTTATTAGCACGAATAAAAGCAATCTTCTCCTTAGTGCATTGCGAGACGAGAAGAGACGGTATACCTTTGGCGATGTTTTGCCTAAGAAAGCCTCGCGCCTCGCTAGGTGGTGTATTTGCCAGCAAGCTTGAAAGTGATGGGCTCGGCTGCTTCTTCTTTCTTGAATGGGACGGTAAGCAGAAGTACGTTACATAGAGGTACTTGGACAATTCAGAGCATGGATCTCCAAATATGGTCTTGTCTGCGTATAGTTTGCAATTGTTATTTCCTTGACATATGTCACGTATGATGGCGGTTGATTTAGGCCGCTCGACATGACATGTTGCGATGTTGTCCTTGACTGCTAATGGGCCATGGCAGTCGTGGTTTCTCCACTTGCCATAAAATGTTTGTAGTATATGAATATCCTGCGTTTGTGGGCAGCCAATTGTCTTTGCGTCTCCGTCACAAATGGTCTCTTCTAGATAGTTTTCAACTGCAAAAGACAATTTTTTGTTACCTTGGTGAATTCATCATTCCGTTGCACCTTATTCGTTTATCATATCTTTGAAGAATTTCTGATGCTGCATACCGTACCTGAGAGCATTTGAATGTGCGATCTTCAATTCTGAGTTGGTGCTTCCAAAATGGCTTTGCGCATGATCAATTATTTCTGCTATTGAGCCCTTATGTGACAATGTCTCTGCTTGGGCTCTTTGGGGCTGAACGCTATTTGCATTGCATGGCTCTTTCTTGTCAAGACCTTCTTTCCATAACTCTTTATTCAAAAATATTTGCTTGAAAGAGCGCCTCCATGTCAATAAATTTATCATTGAACATGATAAAATTCTATACTACGCTAGCAGTTTATGCATGTGATAAGTATTTTTAGCAAATCAGTGAGGCGTCTGCCAGAGTTAAGAAAAATCGGCTTCAACAAACAGAGGATCATATTTTACCACTGGAATCTTTTCTTTAATTCACTCTTAATTGCCCGAAGTTAACTGAATTTCTCCTATACCCATATCTCGATCAATTAAGACAAACATTCCTTGGCATCTGTAATAAAGAGACTTGCTGAATCATTTTTCAGCTGGTCTACATAGAGTAGGGTCCTTACGCTGTCTGAAATTAATAGTCAATGTTATCTTATCGAGAAACAGTAGAAGAATTCATGACCCAATGCGTAAACATTAAAAAAGGTAGAGAAGATCTTTGAGGTACAGAATGTAACATGCCATCTGACTAATGGCCGATGCTTAATTCACACCAAAGGATGTAAGCAGAATGAGAGAGGACAATCAATGTTATACACGCATGTGATTTGATAAGAGAAATCATATGATTAATGCCTTTAACTAATCGCACGCAATGAAATGTGCTTCAAACTCCACTTAGTTTTGCATTAACTTCTTTGTAGGGATTATGATTAAATTCTTTTACCATTCTACTGGGCATTTTGAGTTTAAAGAAGTGATATCTTTATTATCGCGTAATTTCCTGGCATTCCTTGCACTAAGAACTCTAAACAAGTGTTGGCACGAAATAGGTTATTCAAAGCTGCTTGTGAGAACTCAAACTAGAGTCCATTCGTATTTAAAGAACGAAGCCTGCGCTTACCATGACTTTTGACAGGATCCTGAAGCAAAAGAACGAGCAGAAAGCACCATGCAAAATTACAGGTCATTAGCGATTGGTGAGAGAGCCAGCAACACATTTTTCTATAAGAGTCTGCTCAGCGCTGCTATTCTGACTTGCATGTGTGCTTTGTGAATGTTCCAGAAATTCTTTTCATTGCTTTTCCAAAAAGCCTCGCTTGCCGAGAAAGGTGTGGGCCTATTTTCGGCAAGATCGAAGCTGATTTTCCACACCTGTTGTTGTTAACTTCATGTTTCAAGAATTTCCTTGGCCTTGACTGAGCCCATTGACTACCTGCAGGTTTCGGTAACGAAGCGTATCTTCGGCCCTGATTGTCTGTGGCTGCAGCGTCCCATGGACAGCAATAGCTGCATAAATACGGATCTCACATTGATTACTGCTATAGCAATTTCAAATAGTAAGGAATGGGTGACACCGGATATTTCTAATGTTACCTGGAAAAGTTCAGTTCTCTTATCTGTTAAGTGTTAACTCATGCATTCAGTCAATTGTTAATCGACTTGAAAATAAATTTTGTAAAATACTTTTCTAGATATAGTGTAGCTCTGGCAAGTTGCTTGAATTTCTGAATTTCTGAGGACTAAAGCTCAAGAAATGGCCAGGAACATGCTTACAAGCCAGCAGATCGTCCTGAAAATCTAAAGCGTGTCCACTGAGTCTATTTACACACAAAATCTTTAGTATCTGTAAACATGAAGCAAAGCCACTTTCAAATTTGTATCCAAAGTCGACATTCTTCGCAAAAACCGTTCTAAAAAGTAGATACGATTGATAATGCGCAACACAGAGTTCATTTTCAAAAGGACATCAAAAGACATACCTATGTTGGTTCAGGAATCATTCCTTCGTATGAAAAGTAAACATGTCGGTAATATGCAGCTTGAAGTGCTTCAGTGATTGAAAGTGATGTCAATGTGCTACAGTGATTGAAAGTGATTTCAATGTGCTACAGTGATTGAAAGTGATTTCAATGTTCTACAGTGATTGAAAGTGATTTCAATGTGCTACAGTGATTGAAAGTGATTTCAATGTGCTACAGTGATTGAAAGTGATTTCAATGTGCTACAGTGATTGAAAGTGATTTCAATGTGCTACAGTGATTGAAAGTGATTTCAATGTGCAGGAGGAAGGAAACCTTGGCTTTTCTTTTACTCATACTTGTGACAGTATCCAAACATAATTTAACGAGAACTAGTTCGGTATAGGCTTTAACGCCACAGAATATTAAGTTGTTGCATGGATACTCTTGTCATATTAGAGCCAAGAGCCTATTTCTGAATATAAAAAAACATCATTTTCTATTTCCATTTGTATATTGTATAAGTAATTAGGTTGTAGGTCCCGTAGTGTGTGAGCCATTTTTGTGGCAAAACGCTTGTTAATATTAACTTGCACTCCCAGGTCGCCCTAACCCATGCGCAAAAGGTTAAAGAAAGCGACGTAAATGCTGCGCTAACTTCTTCAGGTCTGATCAAGGTCGCGTCACGAGGACCCTTTGTCTTGCATTGCATTGTGGGACGTCCACCAGGCAGTTATTTTTCAACTGTAGAGCAATAATTGGTTCAAATACGGCTTTAACCTGTCTAGTTTGATATAAACACGGACCTTAAACCTAAAATAAAATAGAGGAATCAAGCATTGAAGCAGTTAACTCAAATTAAAGCATAGAATAAATATTTTTCTTTCAAAACGCTTTAGCTTTGGCCTGCCCTTAAGAAAGTAATGGAGTACGAAGACTGCTAATCCTTTTGGCTAAAGGAGTGCAAAAGTTGCGTATTGTTGTTAAAGGTGTTCCCCACTTACCTGCTTGTATAATTTGTGCTGTTAAAAAATGGCAATTATGTTTTCCACAAAACCACCTCCAAACACAATAAGAAACTTTGACTTTAGCTCGAAAGTGGTAGAAAATGAGACTAAATGGCCTTTTTAGACTGAATCCTCTTCAATCGATGCTAAACATTGAGCAGTATCACTTTATCAACTAGAATATCTTGAAACGATCAAACAGATAAATAAAACTTTCTTTTCGTCATAGAAGATACAGGCATTTAAAACTTCTTGAAATTGCGTGAAAAGCCTGTTGTGTTTGAATAGAAGCTCTGTAACTCGCTAGAATGCTCATGCTTTTTCGCCAAAACACGGTTTGAAATCTTGTTTCGCAACTAAAAAAGCAACTCTTGCTTTTCGTTCAATTACTTGTTGTGCTGTTATTTGTGTAAAACTCAACTTCACTGCGTTAATGCCAGAAAGCCAGATTGATTGTATTGAAATTGTGGAGCTATTCTCCACGTATATTGTCGACCCCTGGTTTTTAATGGAAGCACAGTGCACCACAACTGGCTTCTGTTCTTTACTTTTAGCATCGAAGATTGTAGGATAATGTTAGCTTGAATTTTCTGGAAGGTTTGCATTCGCAGCATATTGCTTTTCCTCGATGGGTGTAAATTTCCAATTCAGAGGACCTGCGCGTTCGTAGAAAAAGAGCAACAGGTAGAAGAGGGTCGGTTTACGTGTCTGATTTGCTAAGAATAACAAGCACCTGTCAGATCAAGCCAAGCAAATACTTTAAAAATATGCGAGTACTTGTCTCGTCTTAATGTCATTGTTTGTTTCTAAAAGCATTTACTAAATTAATGAGAGTAAATCATTAAAACATACTTGATTATGCTACTAAACGCATATGCCTTAGAAGGAATAAACTGGGATTTAGATATTGTGAAGAAATAGCTATGAAATAAAAGGGTTACGTTAGGGCTTAGATCTTTTGTACATGTTTTGTATTTTGGTGGTAGGCATATTTTATTTAGGAAATGTTCATGTAAACAGTCAGCAATTATGAGACCTCATTTGAAGGTCTAGAAGCTAGTTCTTCTGGAAAGGTAAATCCGCGAGCTTGTTTAAGGCTACGTTAGGGATAATCTTATGATTTAAGCAGAAAGAAGGCACATATATATGAGTGCAATAAAGTAGCCACAACAGTATCTAAACTGCTGTTTCACATCTTTGCAATACATGCATTTAAAAAAGTAAAGATCTAGATTAAGAAGAGCTAGATGTCATGCAAAAGATGCAAAGACCTCTAGCACTAACCTTTTAACTCATCTGAGTTATAAATTTTACGAAAATAAATCAAATTTTCATGATTGTAAAATAATTTTTTCTGAAGCAGTAAAGTCCTCTTGAACCGCATTTAACGCTTAGAGCTAACTTGTCACCCAGCTGATCTTATTGGCTCTTTATTAGACTAGGTGTTCCATTATGACTAAGATAAATCTCGCTCGCAATAGGTCTCTAGTCAACGAAGAAGCTGCAATCAGCTGACTTTCAATAACGTCTAGGTTATAGCAACGCCATTTTAGAGTTGTTGTTTTTTGCATAAATGGAAAGAAAGCATTGTTTTCTATCAGATTTAAGCCGAAACATTTTAGAGCCGCCAAAACCTTATTTCTCTTATTGCGTTTTCGGTATTAAATGCTTGATTTTATTTCTTATTTTGTGTGTGTTCGATTCATCGAATTAAGTGCCAAGAGAATTTAAGTGCTAAAGGGATTGTGTGCTAAAAGAAGAAAAAAGCCTAGATAAAACGTCTCAAAGTGAAAGCGTTTAGGTTAGACTTGATCCTAGCATGCCAAACTATTTGTGATAATTATATTGTGACCTTTTCTTACTCTAGAAACTTCTCTGGTCGGTGAAGTATACAATAATAATAATCTTTTTAGACTGTTTATAAACCAAAGCCGAATACTGAACTAACTGTTTACAATTTTTACTTCAAAACACCAAGTAAACATTGGGTTGGCCCATTGTCTAATTTGCCACAGGTCTCGCAAATTGCAAATAGCAGCATCGTACTTGCATTTACTGGTATTTTTATGTAATTGAATCAATTGATGTACGGAAGAAAAAGTACTTCGTAATTGGCTTCCTTGGTGATTCCATGCGCAGCCTGTCAAAAACCATTGCAGAAAATGATCTCCTGGCGAACGCATCCCGGTCAGTGAGCATGGTCAAAAGAAATTCTTCTACAAGCAATCTCGATCAAAATCACCCACAGGTAGTATTGTTCTAGGTCACTTGCTCAGAGATGAATAGATCACCATATGAATAAATAATCGGGAAGCTTAATCTCAAATGCAATAGCCAAAATTCTTCACAGTCGTATTCTTAGCTCTACTTTGGGTGGTCAGTCAAAATCAGAGGTGAGTACTCAAGAATTTTCTTCTCTTCATTTTAGGCCCAATGCTTTTATTGGATTATCAGCAGCTCAGAAGCAAGGTAGACACAAAGTCATTTAGCATATTGAAGCTTGTTATAACATGCGATGTTTCTTGTGCAGTTTTGCAATTTTTATTATCATTTAAGAATTATTTTTATTTCAATGCCCTAAACCATGCAATTACGTTCTGAGCTTGCAATATCCTTTATTTGGGTTACATTGATAATGTTATATCACAAGTCCAAAACAAATCACATCAGAATTTTAACATCTCGTGAAATCAAGCTTGATACCTGATACAAGTAACTTGCCGTAACTTGGATCCTCGTACCTTGCCGTAACTTTGAGCCCTCGTGCCGTAACTTGGAGCTCC
This sequence comes from Nemopilema nomurai, assembly GCA_003864495.1. Taxonomy (NCBI): domain Eukaryota; kingdom Metazoa; phylum Cnidaria; class Scyphozoa; order Rhizostomeae; family Rhizostomatidae; genus Nemopilema; species Nemopilema nomurai. The sequence continues at coordinate 1,518,546 of ML133495.1, read as the reverse complement.
CGTAACATACAAATCTCGAATGATAACCAATAGCTTTTCAGCGCTCGTATCAGTTTTATGTTAACTAAGTGACTAATGCAACGACATTGAAAGAACAAAGCTTATTATCAGAGTTAGAGATTTCTTGCTGGATTTTGAAATGATTATAAATTTATACATTCTCTTCTAGAAAATGGCTTCAAAGTTAGTTATTGCAGTTATCCTGTTCTGCGCCGTATCGGCCTACGCAAAGAAAGGTGAGTGTTACTTATGTCATACGACTTTAGCTTTATTTCACTGAACTGTGGATATTCGATGGCTTCTTTCGCTTACGACATAGCTATGACATCAATTCACGGCAATGAATGTGACAAATGCATCCTTGCAATGATACTGAGAGTTCTGCTCTTATGTGGCTGAAGATTCAGCAGTAGTGCTCAAGCCAAAGCAGAAAATCACCATACCTTAATCGCCGTATCACCAATTAGGTCCCGAAGATGAAACATCTAATTTGACAGTTTATTTTGGAGAAGGTTCATTCAATTCTTTGCAAAATCCCTGTAAATTTCACGGGATGAATTTGGTTGACCACCAGAAAAGAAATTCAAGAATTTATATCAAGACGGAAAACGAACAAATTATCGATTTAAGCGCGGCAAAATTTGCAATTTTTGCCTCAAAAATTTGGAAAGGGTTGTTGATCTCGGATCCCTTGACCCGTTTTGTGAGCGCCATCGCAGCAGGTATCGTACCTGCGGCTCACATTTCCGTGTAATTCCGTTTCACGACCAGACATGTTAACCTGCTTCAGAATCAATGATCTGTTCGAAATTCACTGATTATCAATCCCCATTCTGGTTTCGGTAAGACCTTTTTCACCTGCATTGGGTTTGAAGGTGACAATGCATTGCTTTCATCTCTTGTCCATTGAACTCGCTGACGTGACAATGCGATTCGTTTCGAATGTTAATAAACGACACAAGAACATTTCATGCCATGATAACTGATCAATCCTGAACTGATTCAAACTAACAACGATAATCTAGAACTCTCCAATTTGACATTTCCAAAGTTGTAATTAAAGGCAAATAAACTAGTTGACGCAACAGAACTGGTACAAAATAGAACATTTCTTGAAAGAGGGGCCTATTGTAAACCTAGCATAATTGCAAGCAAACCATCATCATCTCTTGAGCCATTCAATGCCTTTTGCAACAATTGGCGTATAAATTTGAAGAAATCTGCTAAAAAGCTTAGCGCCGCTTTATTGCTAATCAAAAGCCAAAAGCAAGTGAGTCTGAGCGAAATTATACATAGTCATGTTCTTTGGTGAAGGAAGAAAACAGCTTTACGCGGCTACTTCACTGTTTCTCCTATCAGTTAGCAAGTGAGGAATTCTAAAACGCAAATTGCGATACTCACGCAGAGGTTTTCGTTCTATTTTTAGTTGAGGAGGCCTATTTATATCACGGGCGCATAATTAAAACTGTGAGGGATGTCAAGGATGATGGTTAGTTTCCTTGCTTTTGATGACGTTTCTTTGATAGCTGACAAGATCCCATTTCAATCGACAATAGGCCAGAATAAAATTTACAAACATGTTTGCATGCTGTTTGAAGCTCCAACTAGCAACCTTTAATACTTTCCTTACAACCTGTAAGATAGATAACAACGACAGTTCTTCTTGAATACTAACAATTTTCACAACAACAATTTTCGATTAATATTCATAAGATCTTGAGATAAACATTCCTTACACTTCAGTTAGTTATTCAACAGTTATTCTGATGGCGCATCTAGTTGAGCATGAGATCTAGATTGAGCTAGAGCAACCCTCTTGCCTTGCCATTGTGCTCGTGTCTGGTTGCAATTTTCTCACCTTGCTATTGTTTCATTTCAGACAAGAGAAGCATTCCAGGAGACAAGAAAGAGGAATCAGCCGGTAAGAAGAGATACTTCTGCGGTGCTTCGTGTGCTCCTAGTTGTGCTCCTTCTTGTAGTGCTGGATGCTGTGGTGGTTACGGTGCAGCACCATCAGCCATGGCTGCACCTCCTCCACCACCACCACCACCACCCATGATCATTCCAGGACCACCAGGACCCCCCGGACTTCCCGGTGGCCCAGGGCTTATGGGACCCGCTGGCCCAATAGGACCAATGGGATCCGCAGGACCAATGGGACCTTTTGGACCCATGGGACCCATGGGACCAGCAGGCCCACCCGGTGCCCCTGCTCCTCCAGCACCACCATGCCCACCCATCTGTCTTCACTGGATGGCCATGATTAAGTCATTGCCCGCCGCTCCAGCGGCCCCCGCCCCCGTCGCTTACGGCTGCCCCGCTCAGTGCCAGGCTGCAGCTCCAGCATGCTGTGCCGCTGCTGCTGCCCCACCACCACCACCACCAGTTTACATGCCACCTCCACCCCCACCACCCCCACAGGTAGTGTACCTCCCTGCACCACCACCACCCGCAGCAATGTGTGCCCCACCAGCAGCATGTGCTCCACCACCACCACCGCCACCACCACCGCCGCCAATGGGATGCATGCCTTCCTGTGCCCCAAGCTGCTGCATGGGATAGAGTGGAAAATGGCGGGACTAATGAGGTGTCGTTGATAACGAACTAATCGAATTGAACTAATAAATCTGGATTCAAACGCAGACTGACACATTGACTCTCTTTCTAATACGAATGCCTTGACCTACCTCGTGACATGATAGAACTTATTAACGAGCTTAGTCGCTACATCTAATCATGTGACTGTCTGTACATAGGTACCAATAATCACTAATGATTTCCACGCAATTTCTCCTAGTCTTTGCAATAGAATAGTAACCTTTTTCTAATGTAACATAGACTAACAAGAAATTGATCTTATAGATTAATATGATTGCTTTCGATAACCGAATCATGAAATCAATACCAGCTGACTCATCTCTAACGCTTCTTCTAACAATTTAGTTCTTAACCGTACTGGGAAACTGTTTGAACATGTGACACTCTCTCTTCTAATTAGGTAACAGCGAGACTGCCTTGGTTCATGTTACTTATAAGCAGACATTTTACTGAAGAAAATTATCTGAATTGCTATAAAATGTCCTGAGCAATAGACCTTGTCTCAAACGACTCTACGATACACACTCTCAATAACCTTCCAAGCTTCTATTTTTGATCAAACGTCATTTTCTTTTGCTTAACCTAGAGAATTAGAGACAAATTAAACTACAATTTTCGTTCTAAGCTTCTTCATCATTTAAAGCTTGATCGCTTTTCCTAATTGCTGAAGAGTTTGTTTAGTGTTTCAACCAGTTTCTCAGTGTCTCATGCAGCCAATCGGGGTTTTCTTGGTGACTGTTGAAGTGAATGGATTTTTGAGGCAGAAGTTGTCTTCTTTCTTGACTAGATGAGGCACGAATTTCAAAAATAAGCACGGCGCATACAATAAGAGTTATGAAGCCAAGTCTAACTTGCCAGAATAAAGTAGGAAGAGATACCTAAATGAAGGTAGAGTAATTGTGAGTGTTAATTCAAGACATTACGTGACTGTGTAACAGTGAATAAACATTAATTAAATTTTCTCTTTAATCAGTAATGGTTGACAGATTTATCACAAAACGAAGATTCTAATGACCAAACTTAACAATGCCTCTTCTGGTATCACCTAATAAAGTCTTAAATTTCTGAGCAATTCTGCTAATGCATTAATGTTTCTATACATCAACGAAGGCCTTGAGAAAAAGCTTTGGGTATTTCTATAGCTAAAATCACTACGTGTTATCCATCGAGAATCTCTGGGGCACCTGATTACAAATTTTGATCAGCTTTATGCTCTAATGGATATTCGCCAAACTTGAATGTAGAATTCGCGCTAGATAGTAGACGGGTATAAGGGGAAAGAATTTTCTGGCGATTTTGGGATACAAGAGTCTGGCAAAATATGGAAAGAGATCGCTTTCTGTTTTACGAAGACTGGTGGCCGATAACAAGAATGGACTTTTGCTGCCGGGAAGGAAAAAGGTGAACATCTTTCGCATTTGTTAACTGCTTGGATACATTTTTGGAACACCCGCAAAACTTCAACAGCTGTACTTAGCTCAAACCCTAGAACTATATTCGGTTAAAAAGCGTGAACCCTTCAAGCACCTTATAATAGAGTTTTGAAAATAAAATCGAAAAAAATCTTTCTCAGAGCCGAATAACTAATATTAACACCCTTTTCTAACGCTTGTTAACAATGTTCTTTGCCTTTCAAGTATTGCGTGTGTTCCAGCAATACTAAAAACTTTATTGTTGACTTTTAACACTGCTACCGTTATATAATGCAGTGAATTCGCAGTTGCAACGTTCATTCGTTTGCAATTGCGCTTCACTATCCACTACCCACCGAACTGGGAGCCATTTTGAATTCCATACTGATTTCATAACGCGCGCAATTTAGCAACTTCTACGATTGGTTGCCCACTTGCAGCGAACGCAAGGCTATGACTGTGTTTTTGGCTGTTCAGTGTCTTTATTGTTACTCTGTGTGTGTGGCCTGTTCCTCGTGACCTGCAAGGGCAATGGCGCAATTTTAACTGCCGTGATAAACGAAGCCTTTCCTACCTGGACCTGTATGCATGGTTGCGAAAGAAGACATCCAGCAGATGCTTACTACTTACCACTAACAACAGAGAATGAAGTCGTCCACTCGATGAACTTGCCATTTTTTCTACTAACACATTTACTCACTAACCAAAGGTAACTTAACTTACTAACCTCTGTTCTTATTCGTGCTAATTACTTTTGAACTAACCTCTAATCAAAACTAATTAACTGTCCTTCCACTGTTGCTGGATAACTTTTGCACTTATATCTTTTTCTGTTGTAGTGCCTCCCAAAAATATCTACTCTTTTACCCCGAAACCTGCTTACTTTTAATTTCCTTGTTAAAATGCAATAGAAACACAAGAACTCTTGAAACTACTGTCATTGTCATTCAAAGTTGTTTCTAATTTTTATCATGAACTGTTTATCATTAACTGTCTTTGTGCATACATCGTATCCATACACTAAAATTCATACAGGAGTTTTAACAGATTCTACATGTTAAAGTTGATCTAATTTAGAGGATGAGAGTATTATGCTCATAAAATTGACCAGAATCTTTTTAAAGCCTTAATTTGATTCTTTATAACAAGCACCTGGCTTAGAAATATAAATGAAACTTTGACAATCACAGATTGATATTCATCCAGATTATTCAAATTCTAACTGGCATCTTTAGGCCGAAAAAGGTTGACGTGCCCTTAAAAAAGTTTAGTAATTTTCAATTTGGATTAGATATGACTTAACGTGCCTTCATTTTATTGCAGGTGCAAAAAGATTTTTCTGCGGAGTCGGATGTGCACCATCTTGTGCCCCAGTATGTGCTCCTAGCTGCTGTGCTGCCCCTCCCCCACCAGTCATGATCCCATGTCCCCCACCCCCACCACCATGCCCAATGCCATGCCCACCACCACCAATGCCAGGCCCACCAGGACCCCCAGGCCCACCAGGACCACCAGGAATCCCAGGATGCTGTGGTCTTCCAGGCCCACTTGGACCTCCAGGTTGCCCTGGACCAATGGGACCCATGGGACCAATGGGACCAGCTGGACCCCCAGGAATGCCCGCCCCACCACCACCACCATGCCCACCAATCTGTGTGCAGTGGCAGGCATCTGCACGTGCCCTTCCTTGCCCAGCCCCATGCCCAGCTCCATGCTGCATGGCTCCACCCCCACCCCCACCACCCCCACCAATGTGCATGCCATCATGCGCACCCACATGCTGCGGAAAGTAAACACACTGCGGATGAACGTTATCAAATGAACTATCAACGGACTGCGTCCATCAAGATAGCATCAACATTATATTAGATAATCTCTGCTGACTGTCACGCAGATACCTGTTTGTTATATAAATCATAGGATAAAGAAGTCATGTCATATTCTAATGGCATATATGTCAATGGCTATGTTGCCTTTGAGCATCAGCAGTAGATTAAATATGAATATATTAAATAAAATGTTTTATCAAGCAAACTTGCTCTTTTTCTGCTGTCATCCTTCATTTATCAAAGTCGAGAAAGATTTACCTTGCGTAATTGTTGAATTTCTAAGGAATGTTCTATCATAACTTGACAAACAAATCTTCCTAATTCATTGCAGCTCCCACAAGATTCCCCTTATGGAAATTGCTCAATGATTATATCCTGCCATTGTTATGTATTGTGTATACCTTACCTAAAAATGATATACTAGTCGGTACATATTTATTAATGCTGCATGGCCCTAGTAAAACAGCAGTAATGCATCAACATCATCCTGTAAGATGTTAAGCTATTTTAACTTAGTCGAATTAGTAGATAAAAGTGAAATTGTTTTAAATCAAAGTCTTATCCGTTGCTTATCATTCCAAATGAAAACTAATTGCTCGTATTATCTTTCAGGGAGCAAGAGATTCTTCTGCGGTGCTGCATGTGCACCATCCTGTGCACCAGCTTGTGCTCCGACTTGCTGTGCCGCTCCTCCACCACCACCACCAATGATCATTCCATGTCCACCTCCACCACCACCACCATGCCCAATGCCATGCCCACCCCCAGCTCTCCCCGGACCACCTGGACCTCCTGGACCTCCAGGATGTTGTGGTGGACCAGGCGCACTCGGACCCCCAGGACCAATTGGACCACCAGGATGTGGTGGTCCAATGGGACCCATGGGACCAATGGGACCAGCTGGAGCCCCAGGAATGCCTGCCCCACCAGCAGCCCCTTGCCCACCAATCTGTCTCCACTTCCAAGCTCTCCTCCGTCAAGCACCTCCACCTGCACCAGTGTGCCCAACTCAGTGCGCACCAATGTGCTGTGCCCCACCACCTCCTCCACCACCACCACCAGTCTGTGCTCCATCATGTGCCCCAACATGCTGCGGCAAATAGACGAGAGAACATGTTCGAAACACAGATAACGCCAACGAAGTCATTTCTATGACGACAAACTCACTTCAATAGATGCTCTTTAAGTTCATTTATCAAGACTTAGGGAAATAAAATTTTACTTACTGCATAAACAGTTGTATAAGAATTGATTGAACCATAATGGTGTTTTGATGGAATATTTTTCTGCAAAGATTGTTTTTAATTCGTTTCTATTCTGTTCAATTTTGCTTGTGTAAAATGGTTGTGTGCGTAAATCTATCTGAACACAAGCAAAATGAAGAGTTTCAAATGCATTCTAGTGTATTTGCCTCAAGTATGAGGTCTCGCATTTCGAAGTGACGGTACGAAAAACAAGACTTGGATCTGCGCCCCTTTGCCTTACCAAAGAACATACTTACAGACAATGTTTTGCGTTGTTCGTTTTCTTGACTACATTGTCAGGTATGCCAAGAGAGAGTTTTCCTTGTAGAAGATAATTCAAAGCAGCAAATGCGACAAAAAGGGTTTTGCCATTTTCAGATCGTGACTTGTTTCAAATTAGATTTAAAAAAAACGTCATTATGCAGTTGCAAGAAACGATTTTTGCCTTCGGGCTAACATCGTGCCTTCACAAGATATGCTATTCTATTAAGAAGATGCTATTCTGACACGACAATTAGACCTTGTAGTTACAAGAATAGGGAAGATATTTGGGAGATTAAGAGAAGGCTGCATTGATGCTGGATGTTATACAACGTAAATGTTGCATACAGCAATTGTTGCACACGGTGCTCATTTGTCATCAGCGGAGACAGTGGAGCTCCAACTGGAGCAACCAAATTCTACTTGAGCCTCAGTTCATCCACTTAATGTTCTCAACTGTGGGGGCTCAGCTGATTGCTGGCAGCTAAATATGTTACTGACTAAAAAGAATGTGAGCAGCACTTGGTCACGGTCCCTGCCAGGCTTCCCTGCCTTTTCTGCTATTTGCTTTAACCACGAATAGGAAGAGCGTGGCTGATATCTACTGAACGTGACACTTGTATCAATCTTTGTCGTATGTAGCCTCGTTTTGCTAGTAGCCGCGCTTAAGATTTGTTCAGGGACCTAAAACATTGCAAAACTATTGTTGGCACTACTGTGCTCTCGCTATTTTCCAACGGTGTGTTGAAGAAACCTGCTTTGAAACCTTCCTTTATATAGATGCATTAATGTGTGTGATACAGTTGTCTATCATTAAATAGTAATACTGACGCGGTAGAATCAACTTTGCAACTGCAGAACGAAAGACGTCTGGTGATACTGAGGACTGTCATGGACGTAAGTGAGGTGGAAAAGGCTATCAGGATTGATTGTACTGGTGGGGGAAGGGTTGGTGGTGGTAACGGTGGTGGCCTAATTGGCAACATTGGGGCAGTTGATGTCTTCATTGAGTTTGAAGTACAAGGATATAGAGCCCCTTGAAATGTTTTTATTCTTCGTAGAACTAGCAAATATATTAGTTACAAACAATCCTTTGTTGGTCATTTCCAACGACTGACAAAACATAGCTTTGTCTACAATTAGTTAATGACAACAGTTTGAATGCTGAAAAAGCAGCTCCACAAACGCAATACTGTCCTTAAACGCAAACAGCTGATCGCTTTGCGCCTAGGGTAATCAACTCATATGATTTTATTTGTGTTTTTAGGCCAAAAACGATTCTTCTGCGGTGATGGATGCGATGCTGGTTGTGCCCCTGACTGTTCACCAATGTGCTGTGGAGCCCCATCACCTATGCCAGCTCCCTGTGCCCCACCACCACCACCACCTCCTCCACCACCACCTCCACCAGTTCCAGGACCACCAGGTCCAGCAGGTCCACCTGGTATGCCTGGTATGCCTGGTGGCCCAGGAATTTCAGGACCAAGAGGACCAAACGGATGCAACGGTCCAGCTGGACCAAGCGGACCAGCTGGTCCCCCAGGACCTCCAGGTGCACCAGGAATGGCTGCTCCACCACCTCCACCCTGCCCTCCAATGTGCCAGAATTGGTCATACATGATCCACCCTCCTGCAGCACCACCCCCACTCCCACCCCCACCACCACCTCCACCACCACCATGCCCACCAGCCTGCCCTCCACCATGTTGTGCACCACCCCCACCATGCTGCGGTTAGATCATTTGCTGATTTTTTGCTACATTCATAGAGAATAAATGAAAAACAGAGGCGACCACAAACTTGATGCGGCAAATGACTGCATGTTTCGTTAGAAAGATGAATACGACGCCTTTAACTGGCGAACATGTAAATGCAATGCTTTTTACTAAGCAGAGGATCTTAGCGTTGCCAATCCCTTTTAGCACGTTGATCGTTATATAATCGTTCATTTTGTATGATTTTCCAGTTTCATCATTTGAAAATTATTTAGTGTATGATTTATCTGTCATTTGATTCAGATATAATCAAACATCATTAACATAAGATGAGTTTTTACCTCAATTGTCTGTTCTTTTACCAATGTGTTGCTTTATGCAATTTTTCATTTATATAACCCTTTCCAGATCTTAGCCTATTGTTATTATTTCACGAGTTAAAAGATCGAGTTGAATCATCATCAGATTTCATTCTGCTTAATATAAGGGACGGCATTAAAGGCGAGCTGTGGCCGTACTTTCTTTGAAGATTGGGTCTTACCGAACTGATTTTGCCTCGAAATAATATTTCTAGCAAAAAGTATGCAAATTTGCTTACTTTTGAAACAAAGTCTTTCTACAGCCCGAACAAACGTAGTAAGTCTAGGTATAACCCTTGCAAGCTTAGAATGCATCCACTCATGTTTCGTGTTCTTGAGATATTTCCAAGAAAATTAGCACCTGCTCAATAATTATACAAGGCTAAATGCATGAATATTTGAAATTAAGTAATCTGAAGTGAAGCTATGAGATCTACTCGACATTAATTAATCACCTTCCAAGAGGAAATTTGTGGACGGGCAATTAACGTACAAAGCAGCTCTCAATTTTCATGACATAACGTACAAAGCAGCAAACAATGACAGTATGGTTCATATTCATGTCATCAACATTGTTCCAAATCAATGATCATGAGTTTTCAATCTTGTATGACCAACAAGATATATTTCAAGTCCTTAGAAATGTTTTGTTCTGAAGATGAATACAAATGGTACATGCGCAGAAGATGTACCGTTGCTTGGAGTGATTCGGCTGAAAATGCTCTCTTGCAAATTTTACTGAATCAAGCTCGCTTTTTTTCCCTTTTTTAAAAAAACTTTCTGGCCCCCTGCTACAGTCTACGGTAAGGCACAAAGAAGCATAAAAGTTATCGACTGTGTCTGAAATTGCAATTGCTCTAGGGATGCTAATTCATCATGCCACCTTTTCTTATCTCATACAACATTTCAAGTATGCGCTTTAGAGCTCAAGTTGATGATGCCAAGTAGTAAGAAATTGAATCTTCTAGGCAGAATCTGAGCTGGTTTGATGCTAAGTATCATTTGTAATGACTGCCTTCACAGTGGCTGCTAATTAGAAATGGTTATTAAATGTTTCCTATAGGTAGAACATTTAGATGGAAACTAGCATACCACGACTACTTCACATGATTGGGTTGATCCCAATTAAATTTATTAGAGTCCATTGTGTTCAATATTTAAGGCGGTATTGATGCTCCATAAGGCCTTCTAGAAGCAAAATGCCACTATTTTTGGTGCGAAGACAGTTGTTCTGAAGATAGATTCATTTGCAATTTTGCCCTGCAGTTAGTTGCTGGGCCTCTTTGTGTGATTATGAGGCTAATAAACAGTGATAACAAATGCTGAAGGAGGCCTGTACCTGTTGCTGTTGTTGTTATTGATGTTGTTGTTGTCTACATTAGATCATTTCATGTCGAGATGTAGAAATTAAACATGATTGTGTATTAAAGTTCCTGCGAATTGCTGACTTCTAAAGATTTCCCTCGTGAAAATGGAGGAAAGCAGCACTAGCGACGATTGTAAAGAACTGGTCAACATTGTTGCTCCAATACCAAGTCTATCAACGCCCAGTGCATTTGAAGGAATCGCTAATAATGACCTGGATTGTCCAAAACAAACGTACCTCCGGCCCGTGAACATAGACATCGTCATAACACCGTGTGACAGCACATTGGAGAACCCTTATGAGCAATCAAACCTTATGACAAAGCTAATGAGAGCCCACAAAAGGGTTTCGAGAAGACGGAATCCTAGGCTTGATTGGTTATCTTCTTCTGCCAATGAGAGACGCCTACGAAATGCCGCTTCTTTTAAAGACGCATTGGCAGCCCAAAGCCTGATAAGTCAACACCCAGGCTTGGATCTGAACTGCTCTGATGAGAAGAAAAGAACGCCCCTCCACATTTGTGCTGCAAATGGCTCCGAGGAAATTGTGCGGCTGCTATTAGAGAATGGGGCAAATCCAGATGTTACAGATGTCAATGGTAACACCCCTTTGCATTTGGCCGCTTGTTCGGGGAAGGTTCCGATTGTAACGCTACTTCTTCACCATGGGGCAGATATTTCAGCGACTGATTCTTTTGGGAAAACTCCACTGCATCTAGCACTTGCACGTCTCAGAGTATTTCACAAACCAAATGATGGTACAGATAAACAATGCATAGATTATTTAAAAAGAAGGGCACACATAAAGGACATAGCAGATTTGTTAAAGGAATATTTTTACAGAAAAGGAACTGAAAAAGAGAAAGAAGATATTGCAATGTTATCAAATCAGATTTCCAGTCTCAACTCACAAGAAGAGGTTATATTACTTTTTGTTTCAGTTTTAACAAAAAAATTATAGTCACTACTAAATAGTTTACAAGTGCAATTCAAATTACTCAAAAGTTTGTCTAACTTTATTCTAAAAAAATTATTGTGTGCAATTAGAGTAAATGTTGGTACAATTTGCTTCATTTCAACTGGACTCTTACAATTTGTGTAGTGAATTGCCAATATTGTTCTTTTACCTCAATCAGGGCATGATAAGCTCTTATTGAGATATTTTTTGCATAATGAGTGTGATAAAGTTGGAATATTACAGTATGAGCATTGCATAACCATCCAAAAGCAGTTTGATAAAGTTATCTTAGCAAAAAACTATGAACAAAAGTTTTGCTTTATTAGTAAGTGATTTTCCATACATAAAAGTGTGTTATCACTTACTTTGTTTGTAAAATTTATTAAGCTTTTATGGATTTGATACACTGACAGGAAAAAAGAGCAACTGCTAATCTACTTTGATGATCATTTATGATTGAGGTATCCTGGGTCATCTATAGACAAACATATAGGTATTGGCTCTTTTTTTGTATGCCAATGAATACTCTGAAAGTGTATTTGTAATTGTATTACATTTATGTATTACTGAATGCCCACTTTTGATTCTACAGGTTGATGAAGTTGGAGATCTGCTACTAAATTTCACGCAGATGGCAATTGATAGCAAAGCTAACGGTTGATGATTTTAATCATACTTTGTAGAAAGTGGCATGTAATGTATGCAACTAATTTATCTTACCTGTTATGTTCTTAAAGATTGATTGGGTTATCATCTTTATCAGATAAAGATACTGAAAAAACCTGCATATAAGCTGCCTCTACATATAAGCTGTATCCTACGTTTAAGGCCTTAAATTAGAAAAAGAAGTTTTGTCCTTAATGTTAAATAATTTATCCTTGTGGATATCTAAATTCTTCTTCATCTTCAAGCAGACCATAGAGTTTCATTTGATTTAATGTCATTCTCTCATCTAGATAGAATCATTCTTTGTAATATGAGGCATGCGATCGCACGCGCAAAACAAAGAAATTGCAACAAAATTTTTTAAAATTGCTTATGTTTCGAAGATTCTAAAAGAAGCGGTAACTCAAAGTCGCCAAATTAGGTCTCCTTAAAAGCAGCACCCAGTTCTTGACAACAGGTATGAGAAACAACCGATAAAAAGCGGTTCGCATCGCACGCGCAAAGTAATCAAGGCGGGCGAAATGCCGCACATGGCCTATTTTCATATTACAAAGACTGGATGGAATAAGTCAGTGTCATCATCTTCATCATAGCCTTCATCTTTGCCTTCTTCCTTATTCCCCCCCTGATTGTTGGCATTTTATATTAATTTATGTTGAAAATTGAAAGGAATTTTTTTTCCTACTGCAATAGCAAGCTGCACATAGGCTGCACCTATTATTTGGGGGGGGGGGGGGGTTATGCAAAACAAGGAAAAAATGTTTTCAATATTTTTGTCACATAAGCTAATTTTCTTGTCCAAAATATATGTAAATAGTGATTGTGTTTTTATATGCCTAGTATTGCTATAAATATCTAACCTGCAACATGTATTTGAATAGCAATTCCAGCTTAAAACACAGCAAATCAGCTATCAATCAAGCCGAAAGAAAAGTTGCATCACTTTGTATGCCTTCTGAAGTTGCCTGCTGAAGTTACTTGGCCATATTGGGCAAAAGTAATATTCATAGGTTGTTCTAGGTTAGTTATTCTAATCAAGCTTAACTCCATGTAATTTCATAAATTAGCTAATGTGTTTTTGCTTTGATGTCCTTGAGTATGCTAGTGTAATGAACAAGAATTACACTCGAGCATGATTCAAGCACTGTGGGCATTTTTACAGTTTGAAATTACACATAATGTACAAGCAATAAAAAATAGATTTTTCTTTAAAGAACATACGATAAAATATCATAAAACATATTTATTGCATAGATGTATAAGGAGTATAGACATTAGTTGCTTGCTAAAATATAAACATTAATTAGACATATTTGCTCTTTAGGAATATTTGAATGAGACATATTTTTTGTCATCAATGCAATAACGCTGAAATTCTACCCCTTCCTTATTGCACTAGATAAGAGTTATGAGAAAGCATTTGACATTACTACCATATTGGCATACGACTTGTCTGATGTAACAGCATTTGATTTTGTGAATAATATCATTTTTATTTGATACTTCTATTGCTTTTAAATGTATGTGTACCATATTGAATCCAATGTTTACTTTTGTCTCATTTTGAATGAATTACAGCCCAATAGCCCAAGCATTAACTTTAAAAAATTATAGCCTTTTTATTTTGTTAAGTCACATGGACTTGTTTTTGTTGTTATTCATCAAGATTATTAAGCATTTTTATATGGCCGTCATAGTAAACATTGCTCTTGGTAGAAACAGAAATGTTTCGAGTTCGTAAACGATGCTTTTTTCCAAATGGGTTGAATGTTAGACAAGAGGAGTATTTTTTTACTAGATGGGTTATTGCTGGTAAGGTGTTATTATTCAGAGTTCATGTTCACGTCCTAAAATGATCCAACTTTCAGCCTATGGTATGCGACCGACATATTACCACAAGCCAAAAAGCGGTCTTCAACGAAGCAAAGCGACGATTTGGTTATCGAGCTGCTAAATTTACCGATCCTTGCATCATTTTGCCGCTGGCAGTCTTCTACTTAGCGTTTTCGATGTTAAACTGCCAAGGGTGCAGCTAAATTTACCGATCCTTGCATCATTTTGCCGCTGGCAGTCTTCTACTTGGCGTTTTCGATGTTAAACTGCCAAGGGTGCAGCTAACTTTCTTTACTTTGAGTAAAGCATGCAACTTTAATTCCGCTTTGATTCTCCATGAATCTTGATTCTCTTTTGTTTATGTTCTCCCTTTATCTGCATTTTTCGAATCCTTGGAACCTTCTGAAATGGCATTTTTGGAGCCACTGAAAAGAATGATTTTGTCACTCTTCTCGAGTTAACATTTTCCATGTTTTAGTTCCAACATCTTCCCTGTTTTGAACAATTCTCAGTTCCGTGTTTATCAATTTTTACATCATTCTACATGTCCACGCATCAACATTGCATGTGGACGTTTTTCAACTGCTTTGGGAAGAGCTGTGCAGAAGAATTTTATTTCGATCTCTGTGTGGTGATATGTCACCAGTTTAAGTTTTGTCTTCGATGACTTTGAGTGGCAACATTGATTTGTTTGACCTCTTCACTTAACTTGCCTTTTGTTAACGGCCACGCTACTATTATAAAAAGATCTCTACATTGAAGTTGCAAGTTATAGTATTGTAGAGCCTTTTATATCACTTCAATTTGCAAATCTGTGATATCTTATATTTTTCTCATTTCATGTGAAAAAGTTGCGGCTATATTTGCGAGCTCATCTCTTTCCCATCTGTGATAAGTCTGGATTGGAAGATAAAAGTTCCATAAAATCATGCAACATTTCAACCTCATGCCAGCAACCATTTTTCAATGATATTTGCTATGAACTGCCTATTTTTTCTAAGTTTCCGATGATCGAGTTGTATTTGTCCCAAATCTAGGACATGGAATTCAGGAAGAGAGGTTTTTTAAAGTAACCAAAAAAAATTTGGAAAAAGTTTCAAATTCAACCCAATGTACTCAAACAACAACTCAAGGAAATGTTCTTTTCAGCAACATACTTGTGTACAATTCAGTTTGAGAAAACTCCCAGAAAACTATATACTAAAATATTATTCTGTCATTCCACATCAGACAGTAGTGATATGATAGGAATGGCATGGTTTCCTTCACTTTCAAAGAAAGTAAATGTAGAACAACCTCAGTCGTGCAACGCTGACCCATTAGAACGACATGACTTCGCGAATATCTACACCGCTCAGATCTGTCTATTGAGTGCTTTCGGCTTTTAATTGAATATAAGCATTACTTCTTCGTCTAGCACTGGATCGATATTTTATAATGACATCCATTCTGTTTTAATAAAATGTATTTTCTCTCAACATGAAACAGATACGTATAATGACTTATTATAATGTCTGGATTCGTACCAGTGAGAGCTATCGTTCTCGCGTCCTCCTTGGATTAATCGAAAGAGCTCCGTCTTCAATGGCGTGAAATATAGATCTTTGGTGAATTTGTTGATAAGACTGCAGAAGCATGCTAATCATTTGACAATATCGAATTGCCCAGCAGTGGCGATTCTACAGGGGGGCCACGGCCCCCCAGAAATTTCCTTTGCCCCTTGTTTTGCCCCCCAGTTTTTTCAAAAGTTTCTATTAAAAATTCAATGTTTTCTGCCGAAGCTGTTCAATCGTTTTTTCACTTTGTTAGGGTTGCTCTCTTTATTTTCCTCAATGCTATCTTTATTGCATTTATTTACAAAATAGGAGCCCCGATAAGCGTTTTGGTTTGTAACCGAGGTGGACATTTATGAAATTTTGGCTCCTTTCTAATAAGTTACCAAGTAAAAACCAAGTGTTGCCAAGAGTTCTGTAGTTACCAAGAAAAAAACTCATTCTTGACAATCATTTAGTGATCCACCTTCTTGCGCTGGAGTGCGCAGGGTCAGCCCAATACCATCCCAGTATACCTTGGCAATCTACTATTGCTTATCGAAATTGTAGGACTTGAAATTCTGTGTAACAGAATAATTTGCTTGATCTCATGGAGGTTGGATATAAGACATAACTACTATGCATTATTGCATGATAATGCATGATCTTAATGCATTATTGTTAAACAGATAAAACTCAGTGGAGTAACAGAACAAAGTTACTTTTAGTCAAATAACAAACGTTCGCAAACCTTTAGGGGCCCCAGCAACAATTTTTCTCTGTTATTCTTCCTAGGGGACACAGCTGCTCCTTACACCACAAATAAAAACTATTTGGCATAATGATAACAGCCTTGATAGAGCTGTACCAAGGACATACTTACTACTAGTCTCTACTAGTTTCCAAATTAATAGCTAGCGTTGGCTCCTATAACTGAAAGTTTGGCCCCTGGTTAGCCCCCCCAGACTTTTAAGCCTAGAATCGCCACTGTTGTCCAACAAGTGAGCTTGTCAGGAAGATCGAAAGTTCAGGCTCTTCGTTTAGCAATGTGTTTAACGTAAACCTCAGTACACAACTCTGCGACCCGTGAAATTATGTCACCTGATCACACCATATGAACACATCATATGAACACATCAAAGAAACGCGTGCAACGGATAGGTTTAAGAGAAACCATCACATTAACTGCTGTTTACTTTCATGGAAAAGCTAGACCCCTATGACCAATGGAGATTAGAATACAACACCAAAATCTGCATGGATTTCATTGCTGTCCGAGGAAAGTTTTGGGAGTTAAAGGGCCTAACTATCTGCGGAAAAGGCTAAGCAACAAAATCATAAACTTGAAAATAGCCATAATGCCTGCTAAAAGTTCTTTAGATCGCCTCAATATCCCCTCCTACATTTGGCATATTTGACACACCAAATGTGTTATTGTAAAACAGGGTACAGCCTCCAGCCAATCTAGAATTAGAGGCTGGGTGCAAAAATTTCGCCTTGTTTTGAAGCACAACAACATTGCTTGTAGGAGGGAGGGGGATGAATGAAAGAATTTTTGTCAGTCTTCGAGCACTTTTGGCAGGCAGTGGCTGATTTTTACAGAACAATTTTTATGCCAAATATATCGGCAACTTTGAATAACCCACATTTTGCTCCGAGCTTATTCTGTTTTCTTTACCTTTGTATTCCAAAACTATTTTCTTTGACTACATTGTAGTGTAACTGCTATTTATGATAATTTTTGCGTTATTCTAAATATTCATATTCATTAGTATGCGAAAACTAGTTCCGCTTTTTCTAGCAATTGTGAAGTTTTGTACCACAAAGCACTTGTTCAAATATTTATTCATGCCAAGATATGTAGGAGCTTCAAGTATTCTTAAGTATATCCATAGGTTGCACTGTTATGGAAAGAGTGGAGCACACGATAGCATATAGAAATCTTTTGTAATTAATTATATGAGGAAACTTCAGTAGCCCGCATTTTTGAACCACAAAAATCAGATGTCATAAACAGCGTTATGTTCGAAAAACGTAACGAAGAATAGTTTTTGCTTCCAGCCTCACTCTTAACACTGCGACCTCGCTTTCATTTCCACTAATGAATCGTTTTTTTCGATCGCCTTAGTTTCTCAACTGTGTTACCGTGTCAAAATGTTTGACCGTGATCCAAAAACAGCAATACAATACAGCGTAAACTGAAGAATTGATATCAACAAATGTCTATTTCCGGACACTTTCGAAGCAAGTTAAGTCTTGATACTTTTGAATTACAGCCAGCAATTACTATCATCAGTTTCCTTTCGCTATTCTTAGCACCATCCATTGACGGCTTTCAAAACCCACAAAGTACAATTTCCAGTTAAGCATCCTTTGTGTAACTAAAACCACACACTTAGCTTCTTGGCATGGCCGTGTATTGCGTTTATTTGGCAAATCGCACTTGGAAACATTGCTTACTTCTTGATTGCTGAGCTATATCGCTGGGAAGTGGAAATTCCAGGAACGATTTTATATGAAATTGGCAACAATCAAGAATGCTCTTCTCTCGTGCATCGAAATGCGACGTCCAAATACGAAATCCGACCAATCAACATGAGATAAGACATGTAAAACGTCACGTGACACGTTGTACAACCACTCCACTTGGCAGCACGTGTCAAATGTAGGGTAGGTATGAGTCTGTAGTTGTTTATCTGTTGTCCTATTTGTCCTTTTTTACCCCTCTTTCCCCTCATTCTATAAAAAGAGCCCCAAGCTGAACCATGTCACAGGTGGTCATCGATTTGCACCAGCATGCTTTCAACCCGAGTATCGAAGCAGATTCAGTTGGAGTCGCTTTAGGCCAGTTCCTTGCACAGAACGGCTTGAAGTACCTTTCACTTCGCATGCATGGAAAGATTGCCTTCGTCGAATTGAGTGACTCGGAGAGTGCAAAGAAAGCAGTTCAGGAACTAAATGGTATGTTGCATTTTAATAACTAGACATCTCCTTCTATTTGGATTTAGCATGCCCAGCGGGCGAGAACCGGCAACTCTTGCAACTTGACCCCTGGGAACGATAGCGTAAATTGGTTTGTCGGTTCTGCCCATGGAAGATGGGCATCACCCTATCCTTTAATTCGCTTTTCCCTTGAAGTTAACTTAAATTTGTGCAACGAGGCTGTGTAGATAATCGTGAAAAAAGAGAGGAATTTTGTTAACCGTGTATACATTTTGGATGTCGTGTGACAAACATTGCAATGTTAAAGGTTAACCCTGTGTGTATGACATTTACTCGTCACCCGTGCGAAGAGCTGGCATAGTTCGTTGGCTAAAATTATACTTCTAGCTGCCCTCCTCGAATCAAATCGGAGCAAATTTTCAACTCAAAGATACGATAAAACTTTAAAGTAATGAAACTGGTTGAAATTTGCTGTAAAAGGCCAAATTTTTACAGGGGAAGGGCTAGGATTAGTGTAATAGAACAAGCATGAACTGAATATGGCTCTCAATTGTGTTAGTTGTGAATTTGTTTAGATTTGACACAGTAGCGATAAACATGTATTTATATGGAGACAGAACACAGCAAACAATGATAATTTGAATGACAGCGATGATTCGCCCTTTATAATAAAAGATACTCGAGTTGTTTGGGAGTTCCCTCAAATGATGGGAAATGTGAACTCCTGGTGGACTTTCCTCTCCAGTTCATTATTAAAAGGATCCACGTTGAAGGTACATCGTCGAATGTCGTTACTGATTGTTTATCGTTGAATGGCGCTGAAATTTGTTGTGAATGCACCCATCTCCCTGCTCTTTTCCCACTCCACTTTCGTCTGGAAGTTCCAGTAGGGTTGTCAGACAAACCAGGTCTTGAAATTGCAACAAAGCCGTATGAATGACAGCTAATTATGTTCTCTTGCCATTATCTACATCGGTATTGTGCTAATTTCTCGCTGGAAAATATTTCCAAATAATTAATATAAGCAAGTAAAAGTCGGATCTTATCATTGGAAATGCTAAAACTATAACGGTGGCTCTTTTTAAAGCTTCACTGCTAAGCTCTTTGCAATTTCTAAAGCATAGAAGAGGAATGCCATCTGATCGTGCATTCATAAAATGAGTAGCAAGTTTTTAATTTAACACTAAGGCAAGTGAAAACTATCAACTATTTACACATATTCCCTTAACCAAAACCTCCTCCAAAATTTTTGTCATTTGATTGAACAAGAGCAACATGAGTATTGAATGCAGCATTCCAGAGGCTCATCCTTAACTTTGCCTGGTCTTACCCAGCACAATATGAACAATACTTCTTCTCTGCAATGGAAAATATCTTTTTGTTGTTAAATTGTTCAAGTCAGTAAATGTACGAACAAAAACCTGCACAATATTAAACATTAAGTTCTAATGGAAAAGGTACCACTTTGCCAATATTTAATCTAATTTAAACAGGTAAATATCAAATTGATAGCTACTGTTGAATAGTAGCATCAAAATGCATAACTATACTAACTATAAAAATATATATGCAGTTTTAAAAACTATACTATCACAGACTTTTATGCAAAGAGGAGTCCTTACAAGTACATAAGAGAAGTTTATTATGGCTTAAGGAAAGTTGGAAACATTGTCAAAGTTCCTGAAAAGAGTAAAATTTGGATTTGCTTTCAAATTTAGAACTGAAGTTGAATCATTAGAAGTCTCAAAATATTTCGGTTATTTTCTTTTTCTTGTGAATTGTAAGCAAGCTTCATATTCTCATGAAAGCTTTTTATATTTAGAAAACTATATATATAAACTCAAAGAAAACAATTTTATAAGACGTTTCGCTTCATCAGTAATCAAATATATATATGTTGTCAAGCGGAATTTGAATTTTCTTTTGCTCACTGTGAAAATCAGAATGGATGTTATATGTCCAAAAGATTTCTTACTAAAGGATTTTTGGACAATATTTTTCATGCTGCCATCCTGGATTTTTGTTAGTCTTGTGATATATCCTGCTTAGAATATGACCTGTTTCTCTGTGTATCATTATTCTGCGAATTAATATTAGGTCTGACGAGAGATGTGACACTAGAAAAACCTCAACAACTCGAACCTGAGACAATAAATAACAATAACTTAATATATTAACAAGAAGCTCATTTTTCACAACCTTTAAATCTCAAAAGAAATGTTTCTTAGGTATGCTCTTTGTGAATCTTGCATTCAAATGCAGTCCTTGCAATTGTAATATACAAAAGTTTAATGCTGCATTGTTAAGAAAAAGCCATGAAATACTGAAATGTAATGAGTCATAGCAAAGAGTCTTATTATCACTTTGGCTATTCGTGTTTAAATTGCACTGTGTAGCACTGATTTCACCTTTGAAAGTGTAGGATTGGTTTGCTACTTACAGTTTGTATAGCTAATGTTTCATTGTAAAGGCTTGATATTTCATTTTCATAATGTCAAGTTAGCAAGATTTTATCATGTGAAATTGATATTTCAATTTTTTGTATCTAAATTGTTCTTTTACTTTTATGATGTGGAGTTGATGTGTTAAAAGTTATATAGGGTTGGTATTTTTTACATTCTTTAGGTTTGATATTTGACCTGGATATGGTAGGGTTCACTTGAATAATGCACTTTGCATCATGTATTGTTGATATCTCCATAATGTATGGTTCACACTTGTCTTGCCTAAAGCAGGATTGAACTTTTGATTTCAAAATAGAGGGGTTTTAATCTGCCAAGTGTGGCTTTTTGTGGCTTAAAGAGCTGATGTTTTGTTTGTATAATGTAGATATTGTGAAAAGATGGGTATAATTATTTTGTTTTCTCACAAAATACTAGATTGGTTTTCTTTGTATAATGTAGGGTGGGAGCTTCACTTTAATGGTGCATTTATAGTTTGTAGTTCTCAAAGAGCATACCAATAATTATTTGTAGTCCTGTGCATTCTTTTGCATTTGGATATTTTTCTTTACTGGCAGTTTTGAGAAAAACATGTATTTGGTCATCAATTTGGACAATATTTTTAAAATTTATGTGCACAAATTAGTAAAAGTAAATTTAATGCTTGGTGATTTCATTGTTTATTTGAATGAACCATCGTTATAGAGTGCTCAAGAGTTGGGGGTTATTGCTATGTCTCATGTGTTTCCACTGTGTATGCAATGTGTGCATCATAAATTGTTTAAATGACTGTTTAAGTAGAAATACTAGCGAATCAATTTATTGTTATTAATGTCCTTACTGTTTTATTATTGGTATTTCAATAAAATATATTCCTTTTTCATTTACTTGTCAAGCTATGTAAATGTCATAATTCAATTCTGACCAAAGGATATTTCATTCAAGCAATCTGAAGATAGCTGTTTAGTGTGTTCATGTGATTTTATGTGATTAGAGGTTTCTTGTTTTCTTTGAAATGCAATAAACCTTTTGCAATAAACATTTTTCTGCCTTCTGTATGGTATAACTACAGTTTTGTTCAAGGTAGTTGACACCCAAATACAAAAAGCCTTATCAACCCTTACCATGGTTATATTGAAATCTGTTTTATATTTTATAAAATCTATTTTTCACACTTTCAGAGACAATATTCATGGACTTTCCAATTAAAGTCAACTTTCCAAGGTAGGTGTATTTTGTTGGTGTTTTTGTGTATGCAAGGGAGGAAATAATTATTTAAAAGTGTACGCAGCATTTAAATCATTGCCCTTCTTTGAAAAATTCTATCTAACTTTTCTAGAGGACAAAGACCAGGTAGAGAACCATTTGTGGACAGAGGTGAGCAAGGTGAATGGGTAAGTGTGTCAAATTTTGTGCTTCAATTTGCTTTGAATTGTGGGAAGCTACAGTATATCTCAGTGATAATCAACAATTGTTGGCAATGTGCAATTGAACCTGATGGTGATATAAGGGCATAATGATGAACTAAAAAATGTAACCCAAGAATGATGACTTTCCTGCAGATGGTAAAATAGCCTACATACCAAACATGCATGATCAACCTTTTGAAATAGGCAAAGTGATGAAAGTTACATGAACCTAGAAAAATCAAATTAAATGTAGAAAAGTAAAGTACTTTATCGCCACTTTGCAGAAGTCATGTATTTCTTGGTTTGCTTATTCCTAGTGCTTTGAAAAATTTTGACTTTTGATTTTTGGAGTTTCATGGTGTTACTGCCACAACAAGTAGTGTCATAAGGGCCTACCTTTTAGCTTCCACTTAGCTGTCAACTTTTTTTGTGCATTGGCATTAATTTTCACCCAGTAAATGTGATTTAAACAGGAACACTTTTGCCAGCCGTTGCTCCATCGGCCTGAGAAAGGTTAGGCGCAATAAACATAATTGCTTCTGCCAGTTCTTGGCCGCTAGACTTTCCTACTCAGAAGAAAGAAATGTAAAGGGTCTGAAGTAAAGAATTCAAAGAAATTTGATAACCATCATACCTTTTCTGGCTTTGAAGCCATTTTTGATACTTTCAAGTTTTTCCTGTCAGTTATGGCGGTTTCCCTGCAACACCAAAAAGACGAGGTCAAAGCTCTTTGTCTCATCCTACTGGTGGTTTAACTTTGTATCAATGACGATATCTGTTCACTGTTATTCAAATTGACCTCTGATGCTCCAGACATTGCTTTATTGTCTGGTCATTATCTGGGAGACAACAAAGGATTTGAGGATTTCCTGTGACCTTTTATTGGCTTTTTGGATCTTTTCTTTGGCAGAGCTCAAAAGTTAGTTTTGATTGATACAATCCAGCTTCTGTACAGTCAGTTTGCTTGGACTTTACACTGACTGTGACAATACTTTCATTTCCTGTCCTCAGTCCTTATTTCTGCCCTATTTTATATCATTTACCAAAAGAAAGGTTCCATGTCTCTTCTCCCATTCCTGATTCCAAAGTGTATATGTTTATGTGGCTATGGAGAAGGATCG
Organism: Nemopilema nomurai; assembly: GCA_003864495.1. Taxonomy (NCBI): domain Eukaryota; kingdom Metazoa; phylum Cnidaria; class Scyphozoa; order Rhizostomeae; family Rhizostomatidae; genus Nemopilema; species Nemopilema nomurai. The sequence continues at coordinate 1,494,860 of ML133495.1, read as the reverse complement.
TTTGGTTTACTTTTCGTTGCTGTTTTTGAGCCTTTTGGCATGTTTTGATTCAGGCAAAGGTTAGAAAAGCCTTGGATTTGATTCTGAAAAATTTGCTTCACAAGTAGATACCTCCCTGGTTGGGAGACAATTTTCACATCAGCTGAGCCTTTTTAGGAATAATATCTATGTGTTTATGTATTTGTTTGAATGTTTTTATATTTGAATATTTCTTTTTATTATGTATTTTTATCATATATCTCTATTATGTATCTATATATATATATATGTATGTGCCATGATTTTTTCCTTGCATATATGTGTTTTTATATATGTAAAAATGTTTGTATGATTGAAACACACATGTATATATAAAGTAAATTTGAGTACTTTATTTGATAAATGGAAGGTAAATGTGAATTTACAAACAATTTAATTTTTCTCTTTAGCCTATGTACTAATTATAATGTTTGTACTCAACAGCTCTCTTATTAATTTTAGATTAATTTTAAATTTTAGATCATAAATATTTTGATCAGCTTTCATTCTGTAACATCTGTAATTTAGTTTTCAGCAGCCAGGTAAAAAACTACTCTGTGGAGATACTGGACTTGATTTCATTATCATTAATATTGGGAGAGTCTCTTTAGAAATGCGTAACTTAAAGCAAACATTGTGTAATTACCAGTAACCTTTGGTGAGTGAAACTGTGCACTGTGAAAAACTATGAAAATTACCAAGAAAAGGAATATATTTCAAATCATATAAAATATATCAATTATTACTGTTAATATTGTTGTAATTATCATTGTAATTATTATTGTTATTATTACTATTATTATCATTATTAATGAAAACAAAAGATAACTGTTTGTGGTTGATTGCATAAAACTTAGAATGGTCTCTAGCCCTTAGGCAGCCCTTAGAATGGTCCCATGCTATAAACTACAAGCGTGTTTATTTCTGTATGTATTAATGTTAATATTTAATTAACAACAGCCAGTCCATTCAAGTAATGTATAAGCTCAGTTAATCAAATCTCAGTGCTATAAGACATCATAAGAATGTGATGCAGTTTATCGTAAGCAAATAATTGTTATAACTGAGAGAAAGTTGGTTTTAGATGTTTAGTCAATGATAGTATTTTTAAAGATGATTCAGTTATGACAAAGAACAATAAACTTTGAATTTTCGAAACCAGTGATTCTGGAGGAGCTTTCGCCTGAATAGGCCTCGGACGAGTACTTTTCATGCACTTGTGATTGATACTCAGTTATAAATAATCTGGTTATAAGAACTGTTGAGTGCATCTTTTTATCCTGATGTACCAGGGAAAGGTTGCGACCCAGTTGTAAATATTGAACTTAGAAACACCTAAGAGCTTCAGCAGTATGCTTGTCCTTTTTTGTCGTAATGGGATGGGTAATTTTTTATTTTAATTGGTTCAGTTGCTCAAAGCAAGGTTGTTACTTTTTAACTCTCTTCAGCTCCAGGCACCAAAAGATCTTTTCTTGTTCTCTCAGGACAGGGGGGCTAGAGCAAGAAGACCTTACAGAAGAAACAATGCAAGAAACACCCCGCCTTATCAACAGCAATATCAGCAGCAGCAGCAACAGCAACTTGAGCAATACCCATGCCGGTAACCCTTAAGTTTTGAATGAAAAACCGCCTGTTTCGATTTGCGTTGTTAGTTAGCGTTATTAATAATGCCCTCCTCGGGATGCTATGATGTTAGAGTGAGGGACGGTAAAGTGAGGGAGAGCACTTAATTTATGTTGTGAATCTTGTTAATAGGTCTTGCTGAATGCATCATTCCATGCCGTTTTTATATTTGGTGAAATTGAAATGTATTAAGGGATATTAAAGCTGCTATTGTTGAAAATTGATACTGCTTTTCTATGAGCGGGAGCTCCAGCTAGTATCATTCTTAATGTGTATGTAAGACATTTATGGGAGTCTAATACGATTGTTCTTGCCAATAGAATACTCATTCCAACCAAGATGATTAAGGTGGTGCTTGGTAAAGGAGGCTCCACTATTCACGAAATTCAAGAGAACACTAACACCAAGTAGGTCCATGTGCAAGCGCCTTTTTACGCTAGTGAGAGAAAGAACTCTTTTAATTGAAGTAGTTGCTACCTCGTGCTTTCAACTGCATTTTATCAACTTGTTTATGATTCTCTTGATAACCTGTTTCCCTTGATAAGTATTGATTTTTCTTAATAGTTTAATTTCTTTCTTCAGAATAGACGTGCACAGAGAAAAGAATAAAGGAGCTGAAGATACTGTAAATGCCATCAATTTGATTTATGCCTTATCTACCGCGATTCCAAAGCCCATTTTAATCTATAATGTCAATTACTAAGGACTTCAATATCTATTTGTTAAGTTTTTGCTTCGTAGCCTGTTGTTTCCAAATATTACGTGCTGAACGAAAGCCTGCTTTTAAGTGCAACTGTCCTAAGAATTATTAACATGACTGTGATGCCTCTTGATAAAGTCGAGCAATTGCGACAGAGATGTCTATTTACAAATTTGCAAATGAGCGTGAAACTGAAAGTGAAGAATGACCAAGCAGCCGCCTTCAGGTTGATAACATTGAGATAATCCCCTTTTTAAAACACGCCCAATGGGAAAGTGATACAATTTACAATACTCCACTGTCAATATTTAGACAAATGACGTCACCTTTTGAATATTCAGCTTTTGCATATGCTCCATAATCAAAGTTAGAGCAACTAATAGCTACTTAGCTTATACGCTTATGTTTACTGAGAGGTTGATTTGCCCCTCCTTCAGAACGCAGCGTTAGAAAGATTTTGGGACATTTTAGTAGACTTGAGTTTTGGTTCATGTCTCTAGGAATATTGCCATTTTATTTTTTTAATGATCGTACCTCCTAAGGCCCTGAAATTTTTCTTCAGCTGCCCTCTCTTGCTTTATATTGTTTTTTAGTGCCGAGAGCTTATTGTGAGTTTAGCAGAGTGAAAAGGTTGAGTTGAGAACATGGTTGTAAAGTTACTAGCAATGTCCACGATAATGGACTGCATTTTCCTTTTAGATTACAACAATTAAAGGCAGCCCTGCAAATTTCTCAGAAGCCTGTCATGAGATCATGAAAGCAATTATCGAAGAGATGCAAAAAACAGGGCAAGAGGAGTAAGAATGGCTAGTTTTTCTAATTATTCTTTAGAAAGCGCCAAATCTACAGAAGTATGATTATCGGTATCTTTAAGAGTATGTTTTGGGTTCCTATGACATATATTGTTACCAATACCATGAACTGCATAGGTTTCAAATCTTTAATTGGCTGAGCGACTAAAATTCTGCAAACCCATATAGCCAATGGTCGCTCAGCCAATCAAAGATTTGGAAGATGATGCTACCATAACCTGGCTAATGACAATAAGTGGCAATGTTTGAACACCCGAACCAACTGTGGTCGTTCCGAACGGTTTTGTCGACAATCTTCCATCTTAGAAATGAAACACGGCCTGTTCTTTAGAATGGCATGTTATACGGCTCTAAAGCCAATAATGAAAGTAATGGAATAAATTTTACTGATCAAAGTGGCTTTGAATATTATTTTTAAACTAATGGCGGTTTTTTCTATCTGCATGACTCGATTACATTGGATTATAATTAGCAGACACGTGAAATATTGTTCGTCAAAATTATTCAATGCCCAAAATTGATGAAGCTCTTCTTTTGCAGAAAGCCTCCTCAGCTGAAAATCCTTGCTCACGATTCTCTATGTGGTCGTCTTATAGGTAGCCAGTTGTTTACCATTCGACACACCTTCGCCTCGCGCTTGTCTTTCACTTTCCCAAGGCGTCATTTTTTTTAAGTGAAAATGCCCGTGGTCATTCGCTAGATATTATTTTAACATGTAAAGTTTTCTTATTCAAAAGGAAAGATAACCTCAACGTATAGTTTCTGTTTTGCTTAGATTCTGCGTTGATTTTCTTTATTTATCCATTCTCGCTTTTCAACGTTTACTCTGCTATGGACAGTGGTTTCTTGGAAATGACACTCGCTGTGTTTTGTAGGCAGGAGTGGTGCAAATTTGAAACGCATACAGGAATATACCGGTGCAAAAGTTGTTATTTCCAATACAATGTAAGTATTGGAATTTTAGTCGATAGACCCGGAGCCCCGAGACTGAGGCTCCAAACTACGTTTGTCAACTTTTTTATGTTTATCGATTTTTTGAAATACATCATTGGGGCTCTCTATCTGGCCAGTTACTAGGCGAAGTGCTAGTAATGAGGTGTCAAGTCCACTTCAAAGTGGCTTTTGCAAGTAATATAGAGAACAAGTGCGTGTTATTTTGTTGATGCTCATTTGCGAGGGGTATCATTTTTCACAAATATATGATAGTAAGGCCTAGGCGTTAAATAGATGTTAGACACTTTTTTCTTGGCGGACCGTGTTTGGTATTTTTTCATCCTTGCTCCTACTCTGTGTTGTTTAGCTGCGCAATAATGTCAGCACGTGACTTGTTTTGAAGGGCCACTCTCACACCGATGTGTTTTGGTTCCGACTGACCCTTCAGCCCTTTTCGTTGATGTGTCTTTCAGGTTTGAGGAGTTCAGTCCGTTTTCCTACTCCGTTGAGCCCCTGTTTAGCAATGAACGAGTCATAACTGTGGAAGGAAATGCAGATAATATTTATGAAGCAGAAAAAGAAATCAGTAAAAAGTTGAGGCATTGCATGGAGAGAGATATGAGAACTCTAATGTCAGTAAGTATTTGCCTTGTATCATATGACTGGTCAAGCGGAGTCTTAGTTTTCTTAGTACAGCGTCCAGACTTGAAATGTCATGTTTTAAGTGAATAAAGTTTGTCATTATTTTTCAATCACATTATACCTTGACGTTTTTTATTGGCTAGCCCGACCCCAATTTGAAATAATATAGAAAAGATGTAGAATTCCACTTTTTTCTTTTGAGAGAAACTTTTTGGTAGTCCATGGTTATGCAATTCGACCATGTTGTCTGCATCCGTTTGTCAATGCAGAGTTTGCGGCATTGCTATTGCATGTCTGTCTCAGTCATGTTGTATATATAAGACATAATCATCGAATCTTCATAGAACACTCCCTACCCGCAAGGTGGCATGGGCCTTTTGAACACAATGCCGTACAGCCCATCTGGAGCTAATTATGCATACATGGGCCAAATGGTACGTCTGTTTTTATTCACGCTGCCCTCTCATATTAGCCTCGAACTGCTGTAGAATCAACTCTAGCATAGAGTATTTGTTGCGTCAATAACGTCAATTTCTTCTTCTCTGTCATGGATTAGCCAAATCTTGTATCCTTTTTTAATCCTTATTTTAATCCTTATTTTAATCCTTATTTTAATCCTTATTTGTATCTTTTTTGTCAGCCTGGAATGGGCCCCATGTTTCAAGGCTCACCTGGAATACTGAATGGATACCCTGGGGCACTGGGACCAGGGGGCTCACCCTTCCAGATGCCCAGCGGATATTATGGTCCACGCAGCAATGTGGTAAGCTAATTTCAGTCTTTGCTTGATGCTTTTTTCTACCGGCGAACCAACCTGCTCCAGAATTGAAGCTAACTGATTCCATATGCTCTTCAATATAATCTCGCTTGCTTTGTGTGTGATGGACCATTTCATGATATCTGGTTATTGGTATTTAACGTGGTATTTGTTGTTGTTTATTTTCGATAAATGAACGAAGGCGAACGTTTTAATGTTCAAGGGCGAGCAGATCACGATTTCAATTCCAACGCGAGCCGTAGGAGCCATAATTGGTAAGAGAGGGAGTCACATTAACAACATGAAAACGTACAGTCAAGCACAAGTTCGCGTTATCAAGGGAGAAGAAGGCGGGGAAAGCAAGGTGGAGATAAATGGTCCCCCAGATGCGATATGGAAGGTTTGTATGACGAAGATACTCAATTGATTTTGGCTGCTCTGAAGGCTTTAAGAGAGGTAAAGCCGATGTTTAGTAGCTTGTTCTGATGAAAAGTTCTCTAAGTAGAGGTTCCAAAAAGAGTATTTAGTGATGGACTTGGTATTTATTGGAGTTCGGTAGAGATGAAGCTAGATAGATTGCAACACTGTTCTCATGTCAGTTTACTCTAGTTCTTGTAGCAGACAAAGTCAATCGTAGGCGATAGGCTGTTGCCAAACGAGTTTTGGTACCGCGGCAAGAAGTGGTTTAACTGATTCACTTATCGACAAATTTTGTAACAATCGAGGGGATGGTAATGGAGAGGTAGCCGATGCAAAGGGGGGCTTAAAAGTGTGTTCACTTTGGGAAGCGTCCACTACATTGCCGCGCGCATTAAATGCTGATTTATTAACATGGTAACGCAAAGATAGGTGGCAGAATTCGATTTTTACAAGGTTGGAGGCAACCACAGCATGTATTTATGCAGATAAACGTAATTCCGGCGGAAGCGTTAATTTTGCAATGCCTCAATTTGCCTGAATATTTTACCGTACCCTATTCTTAACACGGACTGATTGCAGTTTTCTCCAAGTATGACATCGCTAGCGGGTTTTTGATGTGACCAAATATTCCATGGACCTAATATATAAGTAGTCTCGACGAATCATTAGAGTCAATGTTCATTGGCCGTTTGGTGATTTTCTTGGCCCACAGCACGCTATGATTCACGGGAAGCCTCGACAGTGAATATTGGAATTTGAATCAGTTCATTCGTTACCAGGCTTTTGACTGTTAGGTCTGTCGATGCCTGTCCTTTTCTAGACAAAACATCGCCTGTCTCGGTGTTTCGCCTACTGCCTTCGAATGAATGCAACTGTTACTTGTGATGTCCTCTTTTTCCAGGCCTCCCTGTGCGTTTTCAGCAAAATCAAAGAAGGTTTAAGGAGCAGTTTGTATGACGCGGAGCTGAAAACGGAACTGTTGGTTCCTGGGAATTGTCTAGGACGAATCATCGGGAAGAAAGGCTCTGTGGTATGAGCACATCTAATGTTGCTGTTATTAAGTCAATTATTTTAATTTCTTTCTTGTTTTTTTATTTCATATTGATATTCAAGTTGATTTTTTAATCTAATGTGGATTTTTTCATTTCTTGCATTATTTTTGTTCTTCTTTGCTCATTTTCTTTCCATTGAATAAACCAAGGGATATTTTCTGTTATTGTGAGTTCTTCAAATATGCTGCCATACTGATCCTCAGATGGAAGAAATACCCTGGAAAGCCATTAAAATCTTTTGTTTATCGTTAGTGTAAACTGCTTGGTATCGTAGGTGATTTTATCTATCATGTTTTGTCTAGTTAGGCTAGGCTATCATGCTGTTTAGGAGCTTGATGGGCAAACCTTCTGCAAAGCTTTTTCGGCGTGTCCATATTAGTCCTGAAATTCAATCACAACCACGGTCCCATGCAACTTGGTAGTGGTACTATTTCGTGCAGTTTCATCTTTCGTTCTTTGCTATCTATGCCTTTTTGTGAGGTCTGTTTTGGAACAGTTGGGAGTAAATGTTGCGTTTTTGTAGGTTCTTAGCATTCAAGATGGCTCTGGAACAGAAATTGAAGTGCCAAAGGACAAGCAAGGAGGAGCCAAAGCTCCAATTTACATCAAGGGAACTTTCAGTGGAACTCAAGTGAGCATTTAACAGTTCTGCTATGTTTACAGTCCATTTAATTAAATTACATGTAACTGTTTATTTGGTTTGCTTCCTCTTTATTAGGCGCAGTAAGTATAATGGATCGATTCGGAAGATGAAATCAAATTGAAGTAGAAAGTATTACGGATCTATGATCTTCAGTTATTGGAGAGCCCCACCCCTCGGAGGCGCATTTAACACTTGTTAATGGGGCTCCCTGTGGTATGCCAAATAAGTACGTGTCATGCTACCCAATTCATCAACAGTATTTGGTATAGGCTTAGCAAACATTTTCTTGGGGCCCCTAGGCCCATGGGTAAGTTCTCGTTAAGATTCAAAGTATGGGAAGAGCCACTGGGGTGCCTCTGGCTCTCCTGTTGCAATGGCTTTATGCAAGCGTTGTTGGCCACATAACCAGCGCTGACCAAGTATTCCTGTCTCCCTTTTTCAGGCAGCATTGGGCCGCATTCGAGGGATAGTGGCACGTGTGCAGCAACAGGACGTCCCAAAACAAGACTGATGCACGTGCAGGTGCCTGCGTGACAACCCGTGTTGCAAAAAAGAAAGCTGGGTCTCGTTCTCAAGAGATCATCTGGAAACCACGCGGCTGAGTGTTTAGCCTCGGAATCGCGAATGATCCTATCATAGCTTGTAACTGTAATCGCTCATATTGAATGCTTCTTCACGAATTTCAACCGCAAACCTCCTTTCTAATCCATTTGAGTTAAGACGAATTTTGATAAAGAGTATATGTTTGTATATCCACATTATATCCTTCACGTCTTGTCATTTGTTCTATGTCTGTTTCTTGATATCTTGACGATAGATGCATTTCAGGCACGTCCTATACTCAACGGCTTTCAAAGTTGACATAATTCGATGTTTCTCCTCAGGAGCTGCCAGGCTCAACGTATACCACTAACAGCATATCAGACATTACTATTCAACCCATTGTTTATGCGGTCGTTTAGGCATCCCAAGCTTCCATTAGTTCATTTAGACACTTAGTCTTTTAATTTCAATGTTTTGCAGTTGGCGGGCGTGGGGATAAAGCCCTTGTCATTGTGGGGCGTAAAAATTTTTTCTCTTGAAGGCCAAAGCTCGTTAGGGGTCTTTGTGGGACAGAATAACAGAATAAACCGCACCCTTTCCTCTCCACAAAATCATTAATGGATAAATATTTTCCCCCGTCTTTACGAGGTGGAACAGCTGCTCCTTTAGTTTCTCCCAAATTAGGCACAATGCGTCTCTAACAAAACCTGGCCAAAAAGCTGAGCACCAAGATTAGACACTATTTTATCGATTTTTTGGTGGTACCACCACGCAACTAGCTTATGAAATGGCTAAGCCCTCCTCACGTGCGCCGGTCACGCGGGTAATTAGTGAGATCTGCACGTTCCGAAGGGTGCTACTGTTTTTCCAACAAACACAACGACGAATATCGTTCATAAAAATCCCACTTAATCGGACCTTGAAGGTTGCAAGGTTCCCTTCACAAAGAAAAATCGTCATTTGGTCGATTTAACATGTCGAATGAACGAGAAACAAAGAATTGAATGGGGTCCTGGCTAATGCTGCAGGCGTACTCGATATGGACACTAGAAGACCTCGGACGTCTATTAAAACGTGGTATTCTCCTTTGTGGTGATGAAAGCCAAGGTAAAGCGGAGAAAATGCATCACGTATAAAGCAGTGTTGGAAGACATCCTTCGAATGGGATCTGCGCACTGGCGTTTATACGAGATTCGGACCCTGTTTCAATTGAGCTATGCAATCAAAATCTTGGCCGTTGTTGCAAGGAACTTTATCGTGATGATGCCATTATGTAACGGGAAATGAATTATGAATAGCATGTAAAGACAGGTCATCACAAATGTTTGTAGGCCCATTAAATATGAAAGGAATTTGCATCAGCAAAACGGTTTCCAAGCACCTTTTTGTAAGCATTTACCTGTTGCACGATCTGATTGCGCTCGAAGCATCACCTCTTCATAATTTGCAGTCGACTGAAATTAGAATAGTTGGCATGACTTTCGCCAAACCAGGATATGTGTTGATCCTGCTGACTCTCCATTGGTTGGCCATAAGGTGCTACTGCCACAAAAGCAGCACTCTCGTTTGCCCGGAAGCACCGAAGGGAAACCCAAAGAAGATGCCCGTTTGTGCTCAGAAGTCCTGCGATCGGAACTGTACCTGCGTTTGGGGCAACTGCTCCCAGAATTGCACTGCACCGTCCACGTGTCCACTGATGGACTGCGATGCGTTGGGGTGGTGCGAACAACAGGGTACATTGGCGCCACGGTGGGAAGGCTAGTCTGCAATGCGACGCAGGAATGCCTGCAGACGCTCAACCACTCTGCGGCGGATTTCGTTGTTGCGGTGGCGCAACGCGTCACCCAGGTACGCAAGCTATCGACTTGTATTCATTTCATTATGAAATGAAGGGTATGGAAACTTGTTACTGTACACAACACCGTGGACATAATAATTCCCTCGACGATGATCCTTCAGGATATATAACGTATATGTCTGCAGTCAAGCCATCGTCATTAACATTTAAATGACGTCACGTGTAGGCTACCTAAGAAATCTGGTGTACTGGCGTGATCTGCGAGTTCTCTTCATATGTTCCTCCTTCTTGTTTCTGTTTATGCATGTGGGCAATAAAGGTGAGAGTAACTTAAGGCGTCAAAAAAGAGCTTAAAGGAAGTACTTTCTAACGAGTTATTTGTAGTATGTTAACTTATGAAGACAGAGGTGAACGATAGCTTCAGGAGAAAGGATGAGGGGTGGATGGTTTTAGTAATGCTGGATATGAGACATTAAATGAATCGGTTTAAATATCTGAAGAGCTGAGAGGCAGGTTGTAGGACCATACTGAAAAATGGTTGTTTGGCTCGGTGCTATGCAACATAGTCTTTTAGCGCATTATGCTATTCTTAGCAAGGTCCTTTGAAGAGCGCAAATTGTTTGCTGTATTTTGCAGGTATACAAGAACCACGACCACCGCCTGAAAGAAATGACTTGCTCTGCTGCGGATGCCTGTACTCAATCGTGTGACACCTGCGGCTCAAGCAGCTGCAATGCCAGCCACTGCCAGGTGGTAAGTAGTTGCCCCTGCGTGACGTAAATCTAATGTAACGTACGTCACTGTAATGTAATGGAACGCACTGTAACGTAATGTAATGCAACGCACTGTAATGCAACGTAACATAATGTACTGTAACGTAATGCAACGTTATTTATTGCAATGTAACTCGACGTAACGCATTGTGTTGTAACGTAATGTAACACACTGGGCTGCACTGTAACGTAATGTTAATGACGTTCCTGTAATTCAACGAACTTTTCTGTAATGCAAACTATTTACTGCAATGTAATTCGACGTACCGCACTGTGCTGTAACGTAACGTGACATACTGGACTGCACCCTAACGTAATGTAATCGACTTTCCTGTAATGTAACTCAACGTACTGCACTGTAACATGACGTACTGTACTGGAATTTAACGTACGGTAGCGTAACGTGTCACACTGTACTGTGCGCAAGCTAGGCTGTCAATACCACATAGTCAGCTGTTACAATTCATCCTTTGCTCACAGGCCTGCACTGACTGTGCTGAGTCTTTCTGTACCGGGAGCCAGGCCTGCAACCACACCTGTTACAAGCAGTGCAACTACACACATTGCAGTGCGAACCGTTGCAATTTGACTTGTGCGCCTGGGAGCAAGTGCAATGACGTAAGATGCAGTGACGTGGATTTCTGTTCACTGGACTGCCAAGACGGGGCGACTTGCAGCCTCAACTGCTCTAATGCAAAGATATGTGAGCAAGCATGTGCTCTAAATGGACTTTGTCGCACGTGGGCTGGAAAGGACCTCGATACACACGATGGCCAGTGCCAGATGTGCAACTGCAGCCAAAATGTTCGGCACTGCATCCAGAGGTGTGAAACAAAGTCTGCCCGGTGTTCGGAAATGCAATGCAGAGCGAGCAGTCAGTGCGAGCAATATAGCAGCACTACTCGACGTAGCATTGTTCATTCAATGATGAGCACAGCACCACTTATGAAGCAGGTACCATCTTTCTTGGCAATTTCTCTTTTTCACCCCACTGTCATCTTGTCCTGTTTTTTATAAGATTCATTGTAACTTATGCTGATAACACCTTGCTCTAATCGTTAGCTTTTGTTTCATGAATTTTATAGTCTTGTTTAGCTTGTAAGCCATACCTCTAAATTCCTGTCCCTTAATTGCCATATTTTTAACGGAAATATGTGAATTTCAAGAAGGAGAGAAATGTCACATCGAAAACTGCTGAAAACATCTCAAGACGGGAAGTTGTGGAGATCCATGATCGCCCTACAATCTTAACGAACATGACAAAGAGAGGGAGAGAGGATAACGGGTTTTGATGAAAGTATAGCCGAGTGGGCTAGGATTGTGTTAAATCTGCTGACAATGATTAATCAGATTCAAAGACTACCCTTCGACTAGTTAAAGTTGTGAGTAATGTTGTGAAAATTCTAGTTCATTCATTGTCAGTTTTGTGAATAAAAGCCTTCTTTTCCAAGACATGTGACAACAAATCCGAGTGCTGGAGAATGGTATGCTACGGTCCAAACTGCACGCTGATTTGCGACCACGGTGCCAGTTGCGGGTTCATGATTTGCGAGGGAGACAACTGCACGTTTGTTTGCAAGAACGGTGCAACATGTGATGTCATGACTTGCCTGCCCGGCGCAAACCTTTGCACGTATAAGTGCGATGCCAGCTCCAATTGCCGGCTTAAACGTTGTCAGGGTCGGGTCTGTGTTGGTGCCAAACCCTACACCGCCGCAACGGCTTGTCACATTCAAGTGAGATGGGCTGTTCTGACGATGCTTCTTTTTGTGGCAGTTTCTATCATTTGACACAAGCTTTCTAATTTTCCTTAAAGGTTTTTTGTTTTTAGTGTTTTGATTTCCTCTATATGAACGGGAAGGAGAACAATAATCATTTCCTTTATCATTCAAAAATCAATTCAACAAATTAATTCTTAGGTAATTGCACAATTTGCTTTTCTACAAGTAGTTTACCTTATTCCCCGTGAGCTGAATGACATTGGTATTATGGGGCAAAGTAATCATATTGTTGACGACGTATCAGAAAACTCATGCGCTTTAGAGAATTTACATAAACAGTATCCTACTCATAAACCAAAAGAAATTATCGTTGTCTTATGCCTGCAAATTTTTACCGGAGTTGTGGTTCTCTTATAACGAATAATCTCTTGCTATCAATTGCTAAAGATCTGCAGAGCGAACTGAGGACTTCGTTTTCCATGTTAATGTTTTCTGCTATGGTTTCTCAGTGACGTAAGGCAGAATTTGTCTTTGTTTGACAAACTCTTAGATCCAAACCCAAGTTAGATAACTCACTTATTAAGCTTGTGATGATTCTTATTATGAATCTCTGATGCTTTATTGGAGAGTGTTACCAACTACCACTAATTAACATAATCTATTCGAATGTGAATTTGTTTGCAATAAACTCATGGATAGTGCAAGGGGCAGTGAGACAGCCACCCAATTGCAGGTAGCTGCGAGACTTTAAGACACAGATGAAGACTATGTAGTGAGTTCTTAGATAATTTAGTGGATATCATTTAATGGACTCAGTTTCATGTATCATTTTTGGTTATATCCTTTGGAGAGAACCTAAAAAGGTATAGTACTTAAGTTTATCCTCGGTCGAAAAGTTTCTGAAGATAGGGCTCTGTTGGAAAATCTATAACAATTATAGTACTTACTTTGTATTCTAGAATATTCCACATAGTTCTGAACAATTCATACAATCGTTGCAATTCGCTTAGTAATGCGTTTATGTTTAATTTTATTATCGTTAGCATTGGACATTCGAGAACATTCTAGCTTAGGCCTATCAGCATGAAGTTGTTGTTATAACCTAGTTTTTCGTTACAGTCTCATTGTTAGCCGGTTGCTCTGGAATGATCTGGAAATTATTTCATTACGTAATCGTTGCTAATTTTATATTCTAGTAATTATGATTCAGCATTCGAGAAATTTCTATCGTAAACGTATATACATACGCACAAAATCGTAATTGTAGTAGAATAAGCTTGAATAGACTTGGGAAATTTACATCAAAATTATGTGAGTTTTATTTAGTGTCACTGAGAGTTCGCTTGGGCACAGGACTAAAGGAGAGAATTCCCCACAGGCTCTTATGTGATATTCTCTTCGGATTCTTTTCCTCTCTTCAAGACTTTCTTTCAAGTAATGAATTATTAGCATTTATTCAATTTTGCTTATTATGATGCTACGGAAACCAATCTTATACTGTAAGCCACCTTTCAAGGAGTTAAGCCTCCCAAATACGCCGTCTTTTGTAAGCCAACAGCTGCTGTTTTGCAGCTACTTTTGTGTTTGAAATTAATTTAGGCAATCAGAACATCCAACGTTGACACATTTAAAATCTTTCACTATCAGTATTTGGAATTTCATTATCAGTATCAGCTACAATTTAGTTTTTTCCATTCTCGCTCATTTGTTCTGACTCAAGTTTTTCTTTAATTTTTCTTACAACATCTATATTGGCTGCTATCGACTTGTGCAAACTATGATATTACGGAAGATACTGCAAGGAATGTGAACAAGTTCAGATATTCTTGAGTAAACCTCTATCCTTACCATAAGTGCACATAAACCATTATTAAGCATTGCTTTTGTGTGGCTTAGCTTGTAAGTAATGTTGATGCATGGCGAATGTAACTGGCGAATGCGAATGTAATAAAAATGTTACGGTCTGCCCACTGCAAATAGTAGTGAAATATTCGACAGCCATCAAAAAGTATCGAGCAATACTTTGGAAAATTAAGACTAATAGGTGACAGTTCTATAATATAGCATTAAAATTCTCGTTTTAGTTATGAGATGAGCGACTAAAATGTGTTTTGCTTGGCGAGGTGTTTTGTTTTATTCGATCCCTTCTCAGATATCCCATGAGCCACTTCGGCCAAACGCCAACAATCATGTTGGAATTTTGGCGCCAACCTTGCTGTTCATAGCGCAAGTTGGTGCATCCTTTTGTGGGAATGACCTTAGAAGACACATGTAAGTGACTTTTTGGAGTTAATTGCTACGTCAATTTAGCTTAAATCTATGTTTTCATCTTAGCAGTTCCCTTGACAAAAGTCCTATCCGTATTTCAGTTATTGTAAGCACGACAGCCGAAATAGATAATGTGGCCTAAGTATAAAGTTTGGTTGCAACAGTGTATGGGTGCTCATAGCAACCCGTTACAAAAAGCAACGATTTAATGCTCCTAAAACGTGCAATTGATTTCTTTAATTTCGAATCGAATTTGTCAGGCCTTTGGAAAAAGTAGCATGGTATCTCAAGTTGACTTAAGAAATTAGAATTATGCATATAAGTTGACATGTGTTCATTTGGTGAATTCACCAGCCTCTATAGGCCTTGGTCGCTTGTTTACAGTATCAATGGTGGTTTTTTTGTTTTTCATTCCTTTGACTCAAGCCAAAAGAGCATAATGCTTGTTAAAGACTGATGGTTATAGTAATATTGCTTGAAGCTTTGACAATGGTCTGTTTAGGGACCTCCACTTCTCCTAATCAGTGAATCAAATTCAAATCATTTAATATTCAGCAATCATTTTACAATAAAGTAAATGTGTCGATAAAGATAATTAACAAATTAAAAATAATTAAAAGGATCAGGTCCTGCAAATCTCATAACAAATGAAGGTAAATAAGCCTCAAATATTTTCTACCTGAATCAGCCTCTGTTTTTATCAAAAAGTTGTAACTATACTCTTATTATACTTTTTTATGTTTATTTCTTATTAATTCATTTATTTTTCTTGACTTGACTTGTAGGCTGAATATAACTGTTTACACCATGCCTTATGAATAATAATGATAATGAATAATGCTCTTCATAACGATTACCAATAAAGTTTCTAGCTTGCAATTAATCTTTTTTAGGCCTTGGCTTTGTTTTATAAGTTACGATTCAGAATGAGGAACAAAAAGATGCAACCGCTGGCTGTCTTTGATATTGGAAGAAAACATTGTTTAAAAGAACAAGAGAATGCTAAGAAATGTCCATTGAAAAGTAAGTTACATCAAAAGTGATTTCAGATAAAAGAAAAATGTATTTGTATGCTAGTATTTGTTTAACAATTGCATTGATTAATTTCTCTGTCTTCATTTATTGCTTGGCCTTAAACTGTGTTTCCTTTATAGAGACAAGTCCAAAATTCAAAAGAAAGTTGAGCTTCCCACCAAAAAAACTTGGCCTATTAAATGGAAAGAAGTTTTTTCTAGACCTTCAAGGGTCTAGCAAGGCTACGACTGTAAAAGATATCATTGAGCAGCTTGGAGGGGTAAGCATTCCTGCTCTTCATTTCTGAGTTGCTCATACACAACTGTGTCATTTAAATAGTGTGTGTGGGCTTATTCCTTGTTTTTGCTAAGCATTGATAATAGTATAATCAATGTTTACAAAATTATCTTTTAAAGTGATTAAATTCCATCTGTATATTTATTTTGCAATATTTTAATGCAAAAAAGTTTGCATGCTTCAAGTTCTTTTTCAGTAACATGTCACTCTTCAGGGTCATGCTTAAAATAACTTTCATGTTTGAATGGAGTACTTGTACATTCTACTTATTTTATGGGTAACAAATAGTGACAAACATGTTCTAAATCAAAATTATGCTAATTGGTCAATGGTTTGGGTTTCAAGTGGTATATGTAACACCTGTTTTTTGCAGACACTTGAAGAATTCAATTCCAAAGAAGTTTATTGTATTGTGACAAATCGCTTCACAATTGATGAGATTATACAACACAGGAGTCAAAGTAAACATGGTGCTCCAAGTCCTTTGTCTGGACCAGTCCCAAGTCCTATTTTTGCTCCAGTGCCAAGTCCACTACAGCCTCTGTAAGTGAATCAATCCAGTTTTATGGGGGTAGAAATAGCAAATCAAAAATAGAGCAAAACAATTCCATAGCTAAACAAGTCTTCGAAGAGGCAATATTTTTATGTATCTACTCAGAGAAGCTTTGTTGTGTTTTCTAAATAAGCCACTGGTTTTTGTGTTTTAGACTATTATCTAAATAGCAAAGGTGGCTTCATTTTTTCCATTATTGATTGCTATTTGTTCTGTGATAGGCAGAGGTTTTTCAACATCTTCTATTTTTTTACATGATATTTGTTCTTGCAACAGATCTTCAAATAAATGCTATCTGAATTCTCCACTGAGCACAGATTCACCTCAAACACAACAAAGGTAAATTATTTTCCTGTTGATTTCTGTTGGTTGTAAAAATATTGCATTGCATCATACCATAATTGTGACAATGTCGGACATGATTATATCTCAGTATGGTTCCTGCATGCTACCATTTAATACTTCATTTCCTTTTTTCTTTTCTACATACATAAGCACAGAAAGTATATATATCTTGTGTGCCAATCAGGATTTGGAATAAAGTTATTAGGTATAGTAACTTAGGGGTAAGCAACCAAATGCATCTGAGTGGATCATTTTTAGCTACTTTAACATTTAAAATTAATTTTTATATATATATATTTATATTGAATTAAATCTTTTGAGTTTTATGGCTTTTCAAGCATCTTATTGCTTTTATTTTCAGCTTGGATACTAAAGGTCTCAGTGTAAGTATGATGTTTTTAAATTAATAAGTAGTGATATTCAAAGTTGTTATGTTGGCAATAATCAGTCTACCATTGGAACATTTTCAATTAAAAATGCATTCATAGTTACTACTAAGTTGCTCTTTAGTGTGATTTGTCATTATTTCTTACAATTTTTCATGCTGCCGATTTGTTTCTGTAAGCTTTTTTTTATTTTTTGAATGTGAATTGTTGTTTGTGTGCTGCTATACAATTTTGAGAGACTGTCAGTTGTTTGGCATTTTTTCAAATGATTGCTTGGTTTTTATTTCTTGATTTGTTTATTGATTATCAGATTACAAGGGGCAAGTCACTCCTCAGTAAAGCTGTAAATGGAACACAGGTAATAGAGCCAATATTTGAATTTTCTGATTTGTATCAAACATTGAAAGGTCTATGTATATATTGTATATTGTCTATATATATTGTCTTTAATTACTTGTATGTAATAACCTTAGAATAATTTGTTTGCTTCTGTGATTTGCCCTTTTGACTCATTGAATTAATGTATTTCTTCTTCAGAGACAAGGCTCTTCAAACTTGCTGCAACTTGCTCAAAAATGGGGAACCAAAGTACTGCATTTGGAACGTATCCTTTTGCCTCTGTATTTCATGGAACTTCTGCCATGGTGTCTCAAAGAAAGGATGGCTGATTTGCCATTTGCAATTGATCACTTCTGTTTACCACTTTATAATAAGCTCATTTTTGGTCACTCTTATACTCATATAGAAAGTAAAATATTTTATAATTTTTGAATTCTTTTTATTGCAAAAATTGTCTGCTTTTGTACTGCTTGTAATAAACGGAAAGGTTTCCCTTAACTGCTGAAAGAATTTTTGAAGTGGACAAAAGACAAAAAAGTGGCAGAATTTCTGCAGGTAATATTGAGTTGTAGTTTGGCTACAACGTTTATTTTCTTTCCTTGTCAGAATTATATATTTATATATATCATATTAAAATCATTTTTAAGCAATTGATGAATCTATAGTCAAGTTCATTGTTATGCAATTGTGGGTATTTTGTATATTTTCTAAGTCGCATCATATTACTCATCTTCATGTTCTTGATTCAGCCGCGTGAAAAAACTTCCTCTACATCTGGAAGCTCATCAAGTCACGGAAAAAATGGCACATTTAGAGGTGAGTAGGCAGTTCAGTAAAATTTCAGAAGTGATATTTTAATATAGAAGTAATTGTGAAAGCTTTTATGCAAATCACCTCTAGGCTGCTAAATTTTCTAAATGCTTCATTGCTTGACGTTTATGTAAATAGAATTAGATTCGGCAGAATCTTTCACTAATCGTCTTGTTTTGAGTCTGCCACAATATTGCTTGCGGCATTCCATGTTTCTGACGTCATTGCTAACTGAGCTGTTTCATTTGTGGAAGGTTTTCGCTGCAGGCTTTTCTGCATCACCTTTTCATAGTTCTTATTAAGTGAAATTGTCTACAAAAAATAACCGCTTCTTTCTTCTAATGCTACACTTTGATTTTTAGTTAAAAAGCTCAAGTCGCCGTTTATCAAAATCGAAGACAAAACGAGGTACTTCAGACATTTTTTGTTTTGAAGAGTTTTCATTTGTGTTGTATTTGAGCATGTTTTGTTGTTTGTTGTCAAGCGGATGATAAGGTGCGTCTTGCACGATAACCATAAACAACTCTTTGCAGGTTTTATAACTGTAATACTTATCATTAATGTATTTGATAGCCAATTTGATGTTTCAATTTGTAGGAAATACCGACCGTTTTTCTCAGAGCTCGGGGAGTGGCCGTCGATCTTTTTCGAAACAAACGCTGGTACTTGCCCATTCGAAAAACCCACTGACAAACATGCTTTCGCTGAAACAAATGAGCAGATCTCTGATAAGGAGACCAATGAGGATGGGCCATCAAAGAGTATAAGGTATGTTTCAAGTACTTGGACCCTAAAACGAACTCAGTTGATTACTAGGGTTAGTCGTGTGAAATTGCAGACTGGGAGCCTTGCTTATCAAGTCAGGAGAAGGGGAGAGGTAGCGTTTAAGTGTGGTTTTATATGTATCAACCACAAAATGTAATGTCGATTTGTACCAATATTTCAAGTATAAGTCACCATCAAGTTGAGAACATCATGTCGATAATTTCGTCTTCATTTTTATAGCTGCAATCTCTGCCAAATATAGTATGAACACTGCAAGAGTTTTGTGACTTTTCGACCTCCGTTTTATTTCCGTGTTTTTTTGGAAGATGCAACCCCCTTGTCCCCTCAAAAAATGTTGCATCGTTGTGTGAAACCTATAGCTATGTGAAAATTTATCTCTTTTAACTGTAGGTTAATTCAGTTTTGCTTTACAAATCAGTGTTTAAGGGGTGCTATTCTTCAGCTTGTGGAGAGCGTAAATTAGAGCAGGTTTTCCAAGACATTTGGCAAATATTTAACTGTTTTAAGACAGTTAGTTGTAGTTAAGTTGTAGTTGAAAACCTTGATGATGACATCTGATAAAAGGAAGATTATTAAGAACGAACTTCTTGGCATTGAGACGATTATCCACGTTTGATTACTTGATTTATTTGATTCAGTGAACATGCCTCTGAAAAGCAACAAGAGAAATATCCTGAGCCACCAGCAAAGCTAAAGGAAGCAAAGGAAAGTGCCAGGAATGGCTATTGCGAATGCTGCTCTGTGCGGTTTAACGACATTGCACAGGTGTGTATATTCAATTGTCAGTTTGACTACGCAACAGATTATAGTGTAGATCTTACGAATGCCATGGCAACTAATACAAACAATTTTGTATGACTTTTTCAACTATTTATTAGATATTTGTTTCAGGTCCCCGCTTTAAAACTTAATTAAACTGCCAATTGCCAATATCTTTTATGACTTGCATCTTGAGAAAATTCCATGAAACTTTGTTTCTAGGCGGAACTAAATTTGGTACATAAACTTGAAATTTGCTGATTTGAAATTTGATTTGATTATCATCAACTTACTTTGACGATAATTCAGTCTTCCATTGTCTTTCCATTTCAGCATGTTAAGAGCGACCAACACCGAACTTATGCTCGCAACGACAACAACTATTCCGACCTTGACTCCGTCATCCAACAAGGTTTTTCCTTCGATGAATTCCTCGCTTCTGTTCGCGATAAATACAAGGCGGCCGCTGCACACAAGAAACACGAAGTTTCAGACAAGTGAGTTGATTTCTGTTCTTGATTGTGCCTATTGTAGCCTAACTAGTTCGGGAGTAGACCCATTGTTGTAACTAAGAAGTGTTCACGACTACTCGTATGAGTTACTTTGAAGGATTCTATTGCATGTAAAGATGATTATTGTCTTTTTTCTTATATGTTTTCACAAATAATATCAAGCGCGTTTTGCACCTTTCTCCGTCCCTTTTTTCCAAGCCGACTCCACCTTGAAATTAAGTCATGTGTGAGCGTTTCACCACTGACCTCCTTAAAAATGACGTCATGTATAAGCCATCATTCCTGACCACCTTGAAGGTGACGTCATGTGTTTGCGTTAAATTCGATGTTGGATATATTCCAGGTCTTGCATTTCTTTTAGTTCTTCACACGGGAGTGATGTTGTGGAGGAGGACGACAAAAAGATTGTTCTATCATTATCGTCAGACTCTATGAAGGCTTTAGTAGACCATGAGTTGGAACAAAATCAAGAAAAGGGTATTGGGAATCATGTTATATCCCCGCAGTGTTATGCCAACGCCGAGTCAACCACAAAACCTGAAGTAAATCTTAAGCCGGCTGCTACTGCAAAGTGCAATACGAAGTGTGAATTAACAGGGCAGCAATGCTTGCAAAATGAAACCAGTATCGGTGCTTGCAATAAAGGTGTAATGGAAGATATTGATAGCAACGGCATTTGTAAGGATCACGTTGGAGATGGAGGAGTGGTCGTGAAGGAAATGATTTCGCATGCAGTGAAATCTTCTGCAGCGCATGATGTGAAGGTTGAGGATAAATCAGGAGTTGGAACAATTAACGAAGATGCGTGCAACGAAGCCATACCTTTGAAACTTAAGTCGCCACCATGCGGTTTTCCTTCGAAGGAAGAAGAAGAAGCTGGAGTTTGCAACGTAGGGATAGATGAACCAGAGGTTGCAAGGGAAAATGTCGAGGCACCCGCTGCAAGTGAAAACCAGGCACCAAAAGAGTCCTGCGAGAAACGGTCACTCGAATGTTGCACACGACCAGCAAACGACAACGAAGAATACCCTGGTGACGAATTCGGTAATGAGGTGTGTTCGAGCCCAGTAAAAGCCAAGAAACGTAGGCTTGTTGCACTGGGTGAGGACAGTTCTTCGGGTAGTTCGGAATCGGAATCGGGAAGTGAAACAGACAGCTTGAGTAGCACAAGATGCACTGTTGGCAGTAGCTCGATCTGTAATGCCGATGCAGGCAGTCCTGACGGTGATACCACACCAGATCTTTCCAGAAGAGACTGCCATAATGCATGCTCGTTCGCTGAAAAGGAGAATGGTACTGGCATCGACGTAAAGGACTCGGTACCTGGTCATTTCGACCTTGCAAGTGACTCTGTATCTTTAAAAGTCAGTGCTCATCAAGTCAGCTCGACGGCTGTACATACTGTTAGCCAATTGACTGGTACAGTACCCGGGTCCAAGTCACAGGATGTTGGCGCAAATCGTTGTAATGTTGGCCCTCCTGTTGGCAATAGAACAAGCAACAACCCAACGAAGTCGAATGCAAACGCTGGCGATGTCAATGATTTGTGCGTATTCTCGTCCCCTTCTTCAGAAATGGTTCTAAGGAACGAAGTCAATGGTATTCTCTGTGGCCTCGAATTGTCCCAAGAGAAGAACAAAGAAGCAAATGATAAGCAAGAATCCGCAAGCAAGTGCAAGAAATCTCTTATATCATCTTTGATTCAAATTGATGGCCCAGGGCGACATCATGAACCGGACAGCCACGAGAGCACTGTTTTTGTGACCGAAGAGGAGGCCTTCAACCAATGTGGCGCCGTGCACGAGCCAGACTCCTTCCGCAGCCCGAACTTCAAAGATGGCAGCCAAAGTGAAAGGAACAAAACTCCAGTGACACTGCAGGAACCTAGCAATATCCGCAATGCGTCGGTAGAAGAAGTTAGGGACGACGTCTTTGTAGAAGAGACTGATGCGCACCAACACGGCTTTGGGGTGCACGCTGATGATTCTGCTACTTGGGTGAACCCTTTGCCCCCTGTAGACGGTGGCGTGGTCCATCAGCAGGCAAGTGCCGTCAACGAGGCAACTAGCCCTTGCATCGGCCAAGCCGTGATGGAGAACCGGGTCCTGAAAAGCTTGCTGCTCAGCAGTCGGCGTGACTCTGATTGCGAACTGTTAAATGACGTCAGCATGTTCTTAGATGACGATTTCAGGAAGGGCGTTACCATGCACGAGCGTTTGAAAATGAGGAAGCGCAATGCATCCACCGTTGCCAGACGCGATTCTTACCCGACGACACCAAAACAATCTAGAGAGGTTGACACAAGAAAGACCGGTCAAAGAAAAAGTAGGGGACATAAAGAATATAATGGCCCAACTTGTCGGGTAGAATCTACGAAAAGGAGGCCCCCTGCCTCGGTTAAATTGGCCGACAATGAAGGCAGCAGTTCATTAGAACAGTCGGATGACGAAGAGTACGTTCTGGCAACGCAACGAAAACGAGGCAGGTTTTTCTCGACTCCAGCTAATAGCAGCTATAGTTGCCATGGCAGTGGCGGAGACGAGAAAAAAATGTCGCACATGAAAAGGAGTCGGATAAAAAGTCACTCTTCTCGTCGTAGACAGCGGAAAGGATCTATGACGAACTCGGAAGCAACTGAATCGCCCGCTAAAAATGTGGTAGACATTGAAGAGAAATTTTGTTTCGATGAACAATCTTCGGGCGCGGAAGAGTACGCTCCACGTGGGTGTAGGAGAAGCCGCAGGTTCTTTTCGACACCAACTAGACCCAGCTACAAGGATTGTTCAGAAGACGAGGACCAAGAATCGCCTTTGAGGAGGAATAGGAAGAAGAGCCAGCCTTTGACGCGTAATCAGAGACAGCCGACTTCGTCCCCAGAGGACAGGCCTGCTCAACGTTGTAGCGAAACGCCACGGTGCGGCAAAGACGCGTCGTTCTCCCTGAAATTGCCTAGTACTAGTTTGTTTGATTCTTCGGGTGCGAATCGAGTTAGCCCGGAAGCGACGTCACGGGCAATTCGAAGCCAAGCGCATGGGGATTCCGCGAGTGCCAGCTTCCTTGACGGGACACCTGCCTCTAAACCATTGTCCGCTAGACGAAGTTGCAGGATAGCTTCGGCTTATGACGGTCGCAGCTACAAAGGGTATTTTGCCAATTCACCTTAGCTTTTGGACCGTTAACGATATTTGCCGCTTATGTTGACTTGACTATTACAAATTCTACCATAGTGCGAAAAAAACACTACATTCCATGAATAGCAGAACATTCTGTCTCATAGTTTCTCATAGTTTAGGGTTCTTCAACAATCAAATGTTCTGATACAAATTTTGAGTGGAAAGGGGTTAGTGGAAGCCAATTTTGGTTCCATCCTCTTTCCAGAAATTGTTTGAGCCCTCGACCTTGCCAAAACTTTAATTTTCTGTTAAAAATCGTAGATTCACCGTACCACCTTTAGCACGCCAATACTACCTTAAACAGCGCCAACACCTCCTTTTCATAACAGCATCATGGAAAGTGTTTCAACGGCAAAACCGATGTCGTTGGGCTGGTTCATTTAGACCTTAGTCATGAATTTGCTTCGCAGAAGCCACCCTTCTTCAGGGATAAAACTCAGAAATAACTCCTTTTTTCTACAAACTGCCTTCCCGGTAGATCAATTATCCACCCTCGATTTTTAGAAGCTAGAAAATTCAAGATCAATTATCCACCCTCGATTTTTAGAAGCTAGAAAATTCAATGATTAATTGCTTGTGAAAATGAACTAAGGATCGCATTTTAAAAATTATTTAAATTTTTGTTTCAGAAGTTCGTATCGAAAGCCTTTGCTAGAAATTGCTATAAAGTCTGTACCAATTTTATGCAACCTGTTTCTAACGTAAAGTAGATATATTTTGTTTTCATGTAACATATTCTTGATTTTGTTATTAATGTCACAATATTTATTTTTCTTGTTTTTGGACATAACTTTCAATCTACTCAAAGTCTGGTTGGTCTTGTTGATGAAAGTCCCAGTTGATTAGATAAAGGCGCCACAGAACCTTGGTTTAATAATTTTGATGTGTGCGTCGTACATGAAAATCCAAAACACGAGCTATAAAAACTGACATCGCCAAAGCTTGCAGAGAGACCACTAGGATTAGATTGTATGGCAAATTTGATAATATACATGTCTTGATTATGCATGATAGTAACTTGTTGAAGGTTACTTCTGCATATTTTTGTTCATGCTATGCCTTGCCTCTGTTTCAGTCCTCAAGGTGTTTTTTTGATGCTATACGTTCTAAAAAGGCCACCATTGAAGAGGAGCTGATCTTGAAAGGGTGTTCATAATTACTCTTGATCTCGAAAGGAAGCTGCATCCTCAAAGTCTTGAATAAACAATAATTTTGTGGAAATGGCCCTAATTTAGTAAAGGGGTACGGAAATGAAGCTAGGATCGGATTAGTTTGAAAAAGGCGTCATATATCTTTAAGAAAGACTTTTCGTAGAATTGGGAAACGGGGAAAGTTTTTTCTGGAAAGGCAAATATCCGGTAGAGTTAGCTTGGAATAAACTGGCCACACAATCTATTATTTTTGTAAATCAAGTTTAATCGATGCCTTCTTTTGCACTTGATTGATATAGAAAGCCTTTTTACTTTACCCAATAAGGTAATATAGAAACAACTACAATTGTTTCGATAAAACGTACTGTCTTCTTTTGTTCAATTTAAGTGGCGGTCTTAAGCAAATGCTATTGCCAAAAAGCCCTTCTTTTGAGAGATTAAAATCCAAGAGCTTGATTAAAGTTAGCGAAAAGATAAAACTACAAATATGTTGCATAAAAGCCGCCATTTAACAGCAAATAACATATTCATCAAATGAAAATTCACTAGGGTCTTACCTTCAGCTGACGGGAACGAGAGGTTCCCTTTTGAAAAGGAATTTCCAGTCATAAAATTCTCAAACACTTGTCGAAACATATGACTTTGAGCTGCCTTAAATATTTGATGAAATGTTTTCCATTGCAAGTTTTAATATTGAGAGAACAGCTAGACCAGAATTTTTGCTCAATTGTTTTGCCCAATTATTTTCAGAGTATACAGGCGCCGGATGATGAATGAAAGCAAGCAAAATAAATTGTCAGTTTCGGTTTGGAAGCGAGGCGAGAGGCAGTAAGAACAGTTTATGCCCAGTCATCGTGTGTTCACGTTAGAAGAGTCAGAAATCTTTCTGTCTTCGCATCGCTGAGTAGACAGAATCCAATAACCCAAGAGTTCCAAAAAGAACATTCGCATACAGCCAATTTCTTGATGGGTAGGAATGCAGTCCTTCGATTTAATGGGAACATGACCTTAATGTAATAGACCATATAGCTTTTGGTTGAAATGGGAATTTCCGGTCAAAACTCCGTTTTAGCTAACACCTGCTCCTCAGATGCATGGAAGTTGTTAGTGGCTTGGGTATTCAAACCTTTAGAGTCCGACAACTTAAACGGACTATGAAGAGGCTATTGCATTAATCAATAGACTAGCAAAATGGAATACAGACACCTTTTGTATGGCTCCTGCCTTTCTCTTGTGTAGGCGTACCTGCCACTAGGGCAAGCTATAAGATGGTCCGATATAGCATAGAACGATGTTTCACCCTTCAAAATGGTGTGGTGTTTTTTCAAAAGCAGAAATCTTAAGCGCAGAAAGGGAAACGAATGCAATAAAAACGGTTGATTGAGACATTGAACCATTTTCCAAATTTTAGAATGATTTAAGCACTGTGGAAGCAATGGCTAAAAAGGCCAACAAGGACCAGATGTAGTTTCCAGACAAAAGATAGTGGCACATGATTCTAATTAGCTAGCTTACTGTGAACATCCAGACAACTGGGAGCAGGAGCTTTGGTCTCTCATGACAGCCAACTCGAGTGCAGCAACGCAGGCTAAAAGAGTGGATTAAGGTGGAAAAGCTGTAAAGTGGATAAGGTGAAGGAGTTGTAGATTGGATAAAGCGAAGCAGTTGTAGAGTGGATGATAATGACACAGTTGAAGAAGTGGACGACAGATGGATGACAAGGCAGCTGCCAACGAAGTGGATGAACGAGAAAGCCAACTCTTCTTTGAAAATCAACGTCATCACTTGAAGACCTTACAAAAGAAAGCCAGGGCAACGGGAGTAGCATTCATGATTTTAAATATTGTTCCAAAA
The DNA here is from genome assembly GCA_003864495.1 of Nemopilema nomurai. Lineage (NCBI taxonomy): Eukaryota > Metazoa > Cnidaria > Scyphozoa > Rhizostomeae > Rhizostomatidae > Nemopilema > Nemopilema nomurai. The sequence continues at coordinate 1,468,178 of ML133495.1, read as the reverse complement.
TAAAGCAACCCACAGCAACTTTTGCCAAAGCAGTTTATCTGCCCAGCTTGGAACATTCTTCTGGAGAGGCTCAGAACACAAAGAAATCTATTGCAAGAGTGCATTGACAGGGAAACTAAGCGAGTACGAACGTATTTGACGGCCTGCTACAAAGGCCTGTCTCTTACCCTCATGTGGAGGCGTTCCTGATTTTGCCAATACATCCATAAAGCTGTACCAAGTTCCTTTGTAAGCAGATGATATGATTTTTAGGCCCTCAAGCAGAAAAGATTCTAATAACAAAAGCATCCATAAAAATTTTAGATAATGTTACTAGCAAACAAGATGCCTTTTGTGTAGAAGGTTAGGCTAGGCCCCCACCACAAAACGCCAGGGGCTCCAGTTACTTTGGTTGATAACCGGTCAATTGGGACATGAATGTGACAGATAAATTGGGTTCTTTGAAGGTCATCAGCTGTCACGCGTGAACAAGTAAATAGTGCAAGAGGAGTTTTCTCAACTGGGGCCACATTTCAATTAAAAAGGTTCAAAAAGCTCAAAGGTTGGGTCGAGAGGTTATCCTTAAGACAATGTTCGGTTGCAGGAAACAACTTTCGCGGAAAGGAAATTGCGTGTGCAAAGCCTGGTCTCCATACGACCTTCAGAAACCTCACAGTCGTCTCGATCGTCGAAGCCAGTCTCTATCTCCATGACAACGACAATCCTGATCGACATTCCAGGCCAGATTGATGTTTCTTCAATAGACTTGAAAACTTTGCATCAAGGGAGGACCCCTTTGAGGACTACCATTTAAGTGTCATTCAACTTTTTTTTACTAGCCGAGAAGGCTTCAGTTCTTCAGAAATTTCAATCTTGTCTTACACTGGTCTTGATTTGAACACTATGATTTGAAGGATAATCAATAGAAACGAAAAGCTGGTAAAGGAGAAATCTATCAAGAAGCGATACCTGATGATAAACCCCTGCAGTAATAGCAGGTGCAGTAATTGTCCTTTATCGTCTGTCACCAGAGCCACGTCATCATTGGTCAAGCTCTTGCATAACTGGATTTGAGATGACACGTTTTCTGCCCTGGGTACCAGACCCGGTACACGTTTGCATGCTTGAATTAGCCGCAACATTTGCTTTGCTCGAATTTACTCAACTATTGTCGCATTTGAAGCAGCTCGAATATGGTAATGCTACTAGCCAATGGTTGCACATATTTTAGCTAAGTTAAGAGCTTTCGCCGAGAAAGTCACTGAAAACCATTTGGTCGTCTCTGTTTGCAAGGTTGACACAAGTCGGTGTCTTCTGTATTTCGAAGTGTTTTACATTTATGAGCAATATGCCTTCTTAAAAAGCACTGTTGTTGTCATTAAGGAAATTCGTACCTCTACAAAAGAAATGAAGTATGATAATGAAATTCCCAATCAAAATAGAATGGAGGAAATATCTACGGAAAAGCTGTTTATCCTTATGAAGATTGTTAAAAGTATTGTGACAAAGCACAGCCGATTTGAAGAATCAAACAATCACAATATGCGATGTTTACCAAGTGGTCTCGGTTGCTAGCTTGACAAATAATTCGTACTGATAGTTGTTTGGCTTTTCACAATATTAGGGTCAAGGGGGATTTTAACAATCATAACAAAAGTTGCTTAAAAATGCTCTATTGTTTTTCAAGAAAGTGAGGGGGCCCTGTTAAAAGGTCTCCCCAAGGCATAGGAATATCCTGTACAAGTAAACGGAAGTATACTGGGAACAAATTTTTCGTTCTAATAGCCAATTGGATTGTTGATAATATTGAGAACGGTTCTTAAAGTACATCCAGCGTGGCAATTTAATTTTTGCCACTCACTCCCAAGATTGAGTCAGGGTATCCCAAGATAAGATGAGATAATACCTGGACATCATTTGGTTATTTCAGGCTGTTTCTGGCGGCCTCATAATCACATATGAGTTTTGCTTTGCAACTTGGCAGAGCGGCTCAGTTTATTAATTTCTTTATTGTACAATCCCCAATTATCAGTTTGTAAATTAAGCGAAAATTTGACAAGAAACTGCCGGCGCTGAGCGAGCCAGAAATCGTTACGGTATTTAATTGAGTTGGATTGAATATAGTTTGAGATGCCAATCAACTACATCCGGGACATTTGTGAGGTAAGGAAGGTTATGCTGCTTGCTCTGCTGCGAATGGGGAGATGAAGCCCTTGTTGAGTTTACTGTTTGTCATCTTCGCTATAATTCCATGCAGTGGCGTGCCTGAGGGTGAGTTATTCTTATCTTCTTGATTTCCTTGTGAAATATTTCCTTTCCAGCAACCTTTACCATAGAACCGACTCAGTGTTGTCGGATTGGCGATGACTTTGTTTAGGCCATGTTGACATTTGACAATTCTTCACGATTGTTCTTTACAACATGCCTTTGGTTTCTGGCAGACATTCAAATCCTTGTTACTGATAATTAGCTACAGCCTAGCAGACTTAGTAAATGCTTAATGGTCAATTTTGTACCTAATACGGGCATTTAAATGTTTTGTTCATGAACCTAGCCCTGGCTTGGACAGGCCGCTTGACGAGAACCTTCGTGACTGCATTCAGTGTGCCGTTTTAGTTGGCATGTTGGGAGACTTCAAATACCGCTTTTAAAGTTCACCTGAAAAGCAAATTGTGTCTGCTAGCATTTGCATGATTCTATTTTATGGTGAATATGTATAAACACCTCAGGCCTGCCTTTTTATTTTTTTGCTGGTTTATTTTACTGAAGAAGGTTGCACAGCGAAAGGGATTTACAAGATTAAAGCGTAAACAGCCTTGGTCTAGCAACAATTTCGCAAGTTTTTATTTCATAAATAACATTTGCATTATTTTGTGATGCCTAATGCAGGCCGTATTATGGTAACGCTGATTAGCGAAAGGTTCTGCGAAAGAAACAATCATGAACTAAAGTTAGGAACTGCCTTTTGTTCAACTTTCCATGATAACATGCAGTCCTCGCATGTACTTGGAACTATGCCACTGCTGCTGCATTTTATATTACTGATGTTCAAAAGTCTTACAATACGTTAGTAGGGGATATGTAAGGAAGCCATGTTACAAGACGAATCTAATTGCAGAAAGCTTGTTCAAGAGATGTATGTTGTTTACACAGGCTATTGTTTCCAAAGGTCCTTTCTCTAATTATTATTGAAAGTATAATACAAAGCATTTTGGTCAAAATTTCTGTCAATTTAGTTTGTGGTGTTGGAAAAAATAATTTAGTTTTTGAAATTTGTTCAATAGTTGCATATCGTATTGTTTCTACTTATGTCAGTGGGTATAATGTATACTCAAGCTGTCTTTCAAAAGCATGCTTAACAAAATAACTGTGTCCTAATACAACCTACTACTTCTCCACGACAATATTTGAAATTCAGATTGTGTTTATATCTGGATTGATTTCAGTTTCATATTCAGTTTCATGTTAATCCCTATTTTTCATGAATAAGTAATGACACAAGCATCTTGATGCATTGACATAAGCTTTACTCCATTCTTTATCCATATACTTTGAGTATAATGTTGTAATCTGCTGTTCAATTTGTTTGGCCACAGTTAAACAAAGTATGCTGACATTGTTTTCGGTAACCTAGTATTTTCAAATAGTATACTGCTTAAAGAATAATATAGAGGTTGAACAATTTAGTGACCGGCATCCTATAAGCAGGTGACCTACTTAGTTGATTTTGGCTGCCAAGGCTTGATCAGAAGGTGCTCTATCTTGTCTTGATAACCTTTTATTTAGAAACAGCACTTTTTACGTAGGTTATAGTATGCTTATAATTGGTTTATATCACTGTTACATTCTTTTCAATTTATCACTATTCTTCCTCTTTGTAGGTGTAATTGAATGTAGCTATTTAAACAAGTATGACAAGCATTGCAATGCAAGCCCAGAACCTGGTAAGACATGTAACCATACAACCACTTGTGAGCATGGGAGTGGTTGTTTTGCCCTTTGGAAGAATTTGTCTGGTGAAGTGATTTTTGAAAAGAAGGGATGCTGGCCTGTCAAAAACTGTAATGAAAGAAAAGATAGTCAAGAGGAATGCATTGGAACTCATAACCACAACAACAACCTGTATTTTTGTTGTTGTATTGGGCACCTTTGCAATGTTAACATCAGCAACACCACCATGTTGAAGCATGAACGTCCAGGTAGGTGTTTGTGTTTTCATTTTTATGGTTAATATATTAAAAACAGTCAATTCTAGCTGATTCAAATGTGAGTAAATTTATGGGAGAGTTGGGTCTTACAACAAGGTCCAGAATGTTAACCATTGTAACAAGTATAATGATGAAAAAATATTAAGTTAGTGCCCATAGATTTGAAGAATGAATAAAACTGCATGTGAAATCCCACCAGCATACAGTGAAAACCTCTGCATAATAAGGGCATCTGCCTCATAATTGATAAACATGCATTGCCCAAATCAATTCTGCTATTGGGTAACATATTTTTTTCAAATAAGCATTTGCTGATGTCAATTTGTATTAGTTTGTCTTTTTGTTTAAGAGTTTTGGACTATGTCTACATTTGCATGTAAAATCTGATTCTATGTACACAGAAAGTGTGTCTGGTCACCTGTTCTCTTCTAAATAAGGTGTGAAGTAGACGCTGATTGGTCATTAGACAGCCAATCATGTGCTCTTCTCACAATCTCTTGGTGTTTTTGATCTGCAACTGGTTATTTATTTTGTAAGCTTTTCATCATTTTCCAACATTTGTTTGCTCTGAGGAGTATCAGACAAGAAGTACTTGAGTATGTAAAATATTTGTCTACTGTTTCTTACAATCCTTGAACTTGGCTTAGCAAGGTGTTGAATCAGTAGCTAAACTTCACTTTAGCATCATTCTTTTGTTCACTCAACTTGAAATATAATAAAATTTCAAATTGTTGAAATTTTGTTCTCTTTAAAAGAATTGAAATAAAAACTGTTCTTTTGAAAATATGGGTTTTATGCTTTTTGAAATAATGGGCTTATATTATGTTACTGAAAAGTTGAGCATTCCAAATCTCCAGTATGTTGTGCTTACTTAGTGCTTACATACCAATATATATATCAATGCCATTTATCTCTGCTTTACAGTTACACCAATCGGCAAGGATGATATCCCAAGTAGAAAAAAAGATCCTGAATATTTGCCAAAGTCCCTTTTATATTACATTCTGGTGCCTGGTTTTGGGTTTTGTGTTGTCATTGCTGTTATCATTTATTTGTGGAGAAGGCACAAGAGGAGTTTGACAGGGAGGCAAATGAGGCTGCCAGCCTACTCCCCTCCTCCCTCTCCTGCCATTGGATCTCATCCTGTGCAGCTGGAAACCATGATTGCCCAGGGACAGTTTGGGTCTGTGTATAAGGCAAAATCCATTGATAAGACTGTTGCTGTCAAGGTTTTTGCTCAACAAGAGCATGCATCATGGGTAACAGAGAAAGAAATTTACACAAAGTATGATATGTCACATTGTGGGATTTTGAAGTTCATTGGTATTGACAAGAGGAAGCACAACATTGGATTCCAATATTGGATCATCACTGAGTACCACATGCATGGATCACTGTCTGATTACCTAACAAATAACGTACTTAGCTGGGAGCAGCTTTACAGGCTGCTTTTGAGCATGGTCAATGGACTAGCTTTCCTTCATTCAGATGCACCCAACAGTGTCTTACCAAAGCCTGCAATTGCACATTGCGACTTCAAAAGCCGGAATGTTCTTGTGAAATCTGACCTGACTTGTTGCATTGGAGATTTTGGTCTTGCCATTGTGTGCAAAGCTTCCATGGATCAGAATGAGTTGAGACCACAGGTAATGCAATCTTAATTTTGTGCTAGTGTCTTAACAGTCTCGGGTATAACTGACAAAGCGCATCTTGCTATCAAATGAACCTCAACTTCAGTGACTCTAATACAGTTATTGGTATTTTTTGCACTGAAAAAGAGAAATTTGATGTGATATAAAAGACTTCTGTGACTGTAAATGACTATAAGACTTTGAATAAACCACAACTTCAGTGACCCAAACGTATTCTGCTTATTTTTCTATTACAGTTAATTGTATTTTGTGTACAGAAAAAGAGAAATTTAATGTGATTTGAAAGGCTTGGCAGTAATAAATTTGGCCATAATAATGCCTAATGTATACATGTATTATATGTCTTGATGATGATGAAGGAGAATGCCTAGATCACTGCCTAATCACCAGTGTGCCATCATGTATGAAATTCAACAGGGGTTAGTCTAAACATGTAGGCTTGCTTTTGCATTAGCAATTTTTAATATTGTAAAAACCAATGAGGAAAGGCAGAGAACAATTGTTCTCTAATAATGTCTATGTACATCAATAGTGCAATTAAGTTAATAGTGCCTATGTACATCATCAATAGTGCTATGATCATTTTATGTTAGTATTTGAGCCAATCTATATCTTGTGTCATTATTTTGTTTCTGAATTATTTTGCTCTTATGGTGTTTCATTTCAGAAGTTACTGATGTAGTCCTCATTGCATTTAGGTTGGGACCAAAAGATATATGGCCCCAGAAGTTCTTGATGGGGCAATCACATTCCAACGGGAATCTTTCATGAGGATAGATATATATTCTCTATCACTGGTGATGTGGGAAATGGTTTCAAGATGCACTGCTACTGATAGTGAGTATCATCCTCTATAGTCTCCAGGATTGTAATATCATCCTCTGTGTGCCTTGATTTGATGTTTGGAAGCTAAAATTGTACATGCACATCTATGTTGCATATATTTGATAAGATGTTTTTGTGGCTGTGAATCCTGGCTTGTGGAAAAATGTGCCTGAAAGGAGAAGCTTATTCCAATAGTTTAGTCCAGGACAGCATAGCAAACTACTGGAGAAATGTTAATCATTGAAGAAATGTTAAGCACTTTACCAGGATATCATGACATCTTAAGTCGTTTTTCGTTCACAACCCATTGAAAATTCCATGAAGTAAAATTTAGAATCTCTATTTCTGAAAATCATGTAACATTACGTTATGCTTGTTATGTTAGGTCCAAGTTGTTTTATACTTTGTGAATTTTGAATAAAAACTTAAGATAAATGTTTGAAAATTTGAAAGTTGGGTTGGTTGTTAGAACCATGTCAAAATGAATTATCAAAAGGCGCTAACTGATGCCATGCTGTGGCTAGTAGGTCAAGGAACCAGGATTTATAGGAGTCTGGAACCAACCACACCTTTTTTGATTACTGATCTAAAATTGTTATTTTCGTAGAAATCTAGCCAATCATGTTAATTTTTTTATGTTAGAGTTAGAGTGTCAGATACTCCAAGGTGACGACAAAAACGTACTTGCTGATGCTGATAAGCATTCAACAAGTTGCCTAATACTTCAACTTATGCTTATTTTGGGGCACAAGTATTAATTCTGTTGCTTGTTTGAAGATGTATTTCCTGAATACAAGTTACCATTTGAAGAAGAGGTTGGTCTTCACCCATCCATTGAAGCAATGCAAGATGTTGTTGTTGAAAAGAAGATGCGCCCCAAAATTCGTGGTGAATGGAGAGCACACAAGGTAGATTGATATGGTTTTTGCCTTGTGATTCTTTATCTCTCGCATTGTTCATTGGGATATGGGCTAAGTGCGACAGAAGTTTTGTCTACTCAAGATACGACGATTTCCTAATTCCAAATGACGCAAAATAGATTCCAAATGACGCAAAATACATTCCAAATGACGCAAAATACATTCCAAATGCGTTTAAATAGCCTTTTCTTAAACGGGATAAGTTGTATACATCGATTTGCTCTTGTTTTAGCAACAGGTACTTCAGGTGGCTTTGAAGAGATTCTTGCAATCTGATTTTTTCGTATACGTTTAAGGAGATACGATCCTCTAGGGAGAGAGAATTTGCTGCATTGTTGATATTAAGCTCGCCAATTTGTACTGGATGTCAACGCGTTTTCACTTTGCTGATACCCCACATGGCTCAACAACTCATCCCCTTTCTTTGTGAAAGTTACCCTGATGATAATGTTTTTTCTGCAAACGCTGGAAAAGCTTCTAAAACTTAGCGTTTGCTTAAGGAAAGAATGTATCTGTCTTGTTATGTTTCTCTGTTAGCCTTTGTTTTATCTTTTACTTTTGAATCTCTTTTTAAAGTGGAATATGAAATACCAATGTGTTTGGAATTTCTGCAGGGTATGGGTGTCATTTGCGAGTGCATGGAAGATTGCTGGGACCCGGACGCAGATGCGCGTATCACCGTCCACTGTGTCTTCGAGCGGCTAATGCAGCTACAGCAAGCGACAGAAATGAGAAACACAGGAAACATGTCAGCGTCAAGTAACGATGATTTAGCATCTAGCGGAATATCACTCTGGAGTCTCTCAGAAGGAAAAGAATCCACTTCCTAGCCAACACTTTTGTTGCATTTTTACCATTAGTCGATGAAATATTCTGCAGTGGCCTCGGCATTGGCGGTGGTTACTCAACAATTTATATTATCTGTTCAGCCACCAAGTATGTAATCTGCCGAATGAATCAAATGGTTGGATTCTGTGAACTGCACTGGAAATTGTCCACAGCAAATTAGGGTGCTGCCAGTGTCTAAGGTGTTCTACTGGTACGGCTGTCTGCTCAAGACCAAAAGTTTCGAAAGCGTCGCAGGCTTCCTTGTCAAGAGCTTTTTGTCTTCTATCAGTCTGAAAGGTTGGTTATTGGAGTGTGTGTTCTAACGTGGTTCATTTTCAAAACAGCCCATGCGATTCAAGCTTACTGTTCAGGCGATAAGCAAGTAAACGTTTTCACGTTTCCGTGGTGTTTTAGGCCCCTTTTCACTACTTATTTCCTTTGATATTTTTTAAGTAGTGGATCGGTTTTACCGACATCATGCGGCTGCAATGGGCAGAATAATGGGAAGTTGCCTTGGTCTTACAACAGTCCTGATCTTGTTCGTTATGTAAATTTCACTTTATTGATATTTTTTACCTTTTTTATTAAAGCTTATCATTTTAAAGTCATGGAATTTTATTTAATTTTATCCGTATTTGAGTATTTGGATTGGATTAGCAGTCAAACCTGGTTTCATCCGAAGACCAACTCATTTCCGATACGATAACTGCTGGCTGCAAGCTTGCGCAATGTCTAATCCTTATCGACAGTTTTTTCCAGTCTTTAGTTTCTTATGTTAATCCCCTTTTCCCCATGGAAGGCGTTGACCAGAAGACTGCTGTTATCCAGGATACTTGATGTAAAACATAGCGTTGATGGTGCCATGACCCGATATTATTCGTCACACTACTTTAGGCCGCTGTTTTTCGTTAATGATACTTCCCTACGTAACATGTGTAAATATTTTCCTTTTATCGTTTTAACTTTTTTAACTGTTATTTGCTATAGGTTGGCTTAGGTTTATCTAGTATGTTAAAAGATATTTACCTTTCAATTAAATGTCAATACTTTCTCAAACTAAGTAAATCAACGATCTCCCTTAGGCAGTATGCTGTATAACTTATCCATGAAAGAGTTGCCCAATTGGTATGTGTTGTTTAACTTGAAGTAGAAGCATAACATGTTATTCCAGTTAGAAGCACTGTTATTCATTGACCCAAAAAGTGAAATATTATACTCTCATTTGTTATCATTATATCTTTGGTACGTATAGTCTTGGATTATCTTTGGCGAACGCAAAATCATGTAGCAGGTAGTCTTAGTGCACGATTTGTTCGCGAAATGCACTAATCCTTATTTGTTTTGGAAATAGCTTTGCAAGGATATGCTGAGACTATCATAGTTACTTCCTCCATTTATGTTTCATTATTTCTGCTGGATTACGGATGGAGCTTCAAAAGCTTAACACTTCCTAATCCTTTCAAGGAAGGCGTCGATGTTTGCCGTCGTAAAGAAATTAGCGTGTTCTTTCAACTTAACAGTCGGGGAAATTTACGAATTTGCCAATTTTTTGAAAAGCATCAGCCACAAACTTTATTTCGCTCTGCCTCTGTTTCACTTCCTTAGACATAAGTGGACAATAGTGATATTTGAGACTCATTTATGTAGATAGAAGCTAGCTGTGTAATGTGCATAATAGTATGGTGGCATCATGTTGTTTTGTGCGTAAATAGACTGTTGACTGATTGCTTGATTATTTACCCTTTAGTATATCTGTTCAAAGATATGATGTATCTTGTATTTAATTCGGTTGTTGCATGATTGAAGATTCAATGTGGCGGCTGGTATTTGATATGCGTGGCGTCTGTGCTTTTAGTCAAGCGAGAGAGTTCAATCAGCGTTTGATGTTGCTTGTCGCAACTTAATCTCAGGCCGATCTCGTTACACTATGACACCACCCTTGTGCGCTATTTATGGGTTTATAATTTTAATTTGATAATGGAAATTTGAATGAGCAGAGACGTTATTCTTTTCTAAGGGACACGTGAAAAATATTTTGAACAGAACTGTTGTTTCACGTGACGAAGTTATTATTATAAATCCACTATGCATCATTTTACTTTTAAAATAAAGAAGAAAAACAACAAGATGTGATTTAAACAAAGAAGTACGACAATAAACATCATAATAATTGGGGAAAAGCGAGAGTTGATTGGAAATTTTTTTAAGCTTTGCTTCCCCAAAAATGCCATGAAAAAGTTATTCATTACTCCCCCTTTAAATGCCAGGCTAACAAATTTTTCAAATAACCTTGCTAAATATTATGCTGTTTGAATACTCCTTTTGAAGTCAGTGGCTTTTTAGTATTGTAAAGAATCATATAGTATCATAAAATGGGAAATTTTCATTAGTGGGTGGACAATAATGAAGTTGCTTTTCTAATTAATGTTTCTTTTCAACCCATTGCTGTGCAAACTGATATAACTCCAGTATTGCCCCACACAATTAAGATTTCGTACCTTAACATTTTTATTGTCCTTCGTGAATTGCTGACTAGTTGGTCGAAATACTTGGCAGTGACATTTCTATCTTAAAAAGGCTTCATCTTGTCTCGTTAAACAGTGTGACGTCATACCATTTGCAGTGCCATATGCCAACTACAAAAATGCTTTGCAACTGAGGCCGCCTGACTGTGCGAAGCGTCAATAAAGTTTTGCTCAGATGAATATAATCATACTAGTTTGCATTTGTTATTTACCTATTGCCACTCGTCAAAGTAGCCAGATGTATTTGTTGCTGCCAAATTTTGTAGTGATTTTCTGCGACGCCACCCCACAAGACAAAACAACTTTGGTTTTCATCTTTTTCTTGTTTCGACAGTTGATTTGTACTATGCAAGACGAAATGAGCAAGACTTTTTTAACTATCAAGGTATTTCCCGGTGTGTAATGGAATTTTTAACTCTCTATGGAATCTTTGATCAAACGGCGAAACATTGAAATGGACTGAGCATTACATCTTCGCTTATGATTTCTCATGTGAAAATATTAATGCTTTACCATAAAAAATTGATGTACACTATCACTGTTGAAGTTTACCCAAGAACAGGCGTTTTACCTAAGTTTACCTGAGTGTTAGTCGCTGTTTTTCACCACTGTGTTACAGAGAATTAAGTAGAAAACTTGGAGACTACGAGCCTGTTTTGTTTCATGGTACCTAAATGATGCAATGCGTCGTAAAACCTGTTTTGATACATATCACCGAAGCAACACTGGCCTATGGCAACAGGAGACATCTTTTTGTCTTTTGCGGCCAAACTCGAGAGAAACGAAACAAAACAGAATGAGTTTGTGATTTTACTCTTTGTTAACTACGAGTTCGTATCTACATAGAAAAGTCAATAATAATATTTAGACGATATATACAAAAATTTACGACACTGGTATATTTGCTGACATCGATCTAAACTTGTTTTCAAAAAAGCAAATACTCCTCCAGGATATCGGACTCGATGCATTGTGGTTGTGCAATCATTCTGTGGCAACCAACGACTCGGTTGCAAGGCCCATATACAAGAGAATGCATCAATTGTTTATCAAGAGAATACATCAATAGTTTATCAAGCGTCAAGAGCAAAATTATCCTTTCAATAAAGCCGAGTTTAAAGAAGCAGACCTCTGTTTGCGCAAATTTACAAGGTCAAACTAAGAAACTGGGAATTGAGGCTGACAGAAAACAAAAGTTTTAATAGGACGCCAAGCTACTTTGGCTTTTGAGTGACACTATCTCTTGAGTGACACTACCTCAAGGCACTTTCTTAACACGCTTTTGTTAAAAAGGAACTGTTTATAAGCAAGGTAGTACTCCTAAGGAATATATAAAGTTACATCTATGACTACATATATATTACGAAGTGGACGGAATAGAAGTCATTCTTATTTGAACTTCAGAATCCATGTACTTTTAGAAAATTCATTGTTTTGTTAAATATTTCGATTCTTCTGACATCGTCACGACCTATATTTACTTGCTCCTAAAATAGTTTTATTTCAAAGAAAAGCGAATAAAAAGTTAGGGAATTGCCAAGGTATTTTGAGTACTCAAATTTGGTCGCCAGTTAAGGAATATTAGTTAAGGCGATCAGGGGAGCTTTGTTCTTCGTTTTTAGCAAGAGTTGTCGGACAAATGCATTTTGTGTGATGCTTCATTAATTGATCTACCATTACCTAAAGTGCAATGCAATGTCATGGTGATGCTTCAGTTGGTAACTAAGTGGCTCAGTCAAGTCTAAACTGATTTTACTGTAAGTACTTTAACGCCAGAAATCTTGCTTAATTTGTAAAGAATGATGTCTGTAAAAATCGTTTATACATTTGTGTAATGCAGAGGCTTTGGAGCTCACGGCAAACACGTTATGCTTTCTCTCTAGCATTGAAATCGTCGCAGCTATATTCCGTTTCCTAAGTGCCCAGTGCCTCATGACGTTAAACTTCATCATCACTTTGAATGTCACCAACTGTGTTTAAAATTGGCTCCCAAGCATGGATCACTTTGCGCTGTTTTATGACTAAGTCTACTAAATTAGCAAATCTTCTCTTTCTCTCACTCTTTAGGCTGCAGCTGTCAGAGTTCATCTGCTGACAAACCATAAATGCTCTCGCCAAAGAGTTAGGGCCTCTGTCCTGCCGATTAGACCTAAATTCAAGAGGAATAGATGGCAACATTGGGTCGTGCTTTGCTTTGTGATGGAACACGTCCCTTTCCAGCACGCCTGTTGATGTGGTGGAAAATCTTCTCGCAACTGATAGGCCACCTTGGCCCAAACCGGCAGCGTTCCCTCTCAGTTGTGCTTCAGTATCTGTCCCAACAGACTGGTCACTGTGCAAAGGCAGCGAACTGTGCAACCGAGGTTGCGCCTCCATTCGACCGGTTACTGTAGCAATGTTGCTTGCAAGTTGATTTTCTGTGTCATTTGCAACTTGCTCTGAATCATCATTACGGATAATCGACAGCGATGAAAAATTAGCAGACAAGCCCCCCTCTTGTGTGACTTTTTGCTCTTCTACACCGTCCGGTAGGTGCATCCTTAGGGGGGTTTTGCCTACTGAAGAACGTTTCGAATAACAAGAATCATCTGCCCTTCTCTGCTGTTTCTTTTGATGATGCTTTTTATCGAATATTTCTTTCCCGACATACTTGCTGCCAACTTGATGGAAGCGTGATTTGATCATGAGTTCATTCCTTAGTTCTTGGTTGGTGCGGTACTCGTTCTCCATTCTTGCTCTGTCACCACGATTCTTCGAATGACCGAAGAAATCTGGCTCCATTTGCTGGCTCTGTTCCACCATGGGTTTTAGTGCCGCCTCGCTTTTTGCAGCTTTCAGCTCCACTCGCCTTTTTTCCTTGGCAATGAGGTTATTCAACGGGCCCATATCGCTGTGAAACCGCGGCCTCCTCTCCTTAGTTTCAACTGCTGGTAAACGAACATCATGCCTCCCACTTAACTTCATTTCCAAACGGGCTCCTGGCGCCGGTGTCTTATCCAAAACCGACTTCAGCTGCTCTTGCAATGCAGACTTGATTTGTTTAATCTTTCGTAAGTCCCGCATGATCTCCTTTCGGTTCTTATCGAGTTGGGACAGTTCTGCGTTAAGGGAGCGATCAGTTCTTTCGTTGAAAAGCATCGTCTTCCGTGAGTTGTCATAGATATCGCTTTTCTTCATGTTTCTTGGTCTTCAACTACTCCCTATTTTCAACTAATCTGAATTCAGTCTTGGAAGATTACTCTTAAAATGTCTCTACCACACTTTTTGAGGCATGTTTACTCGCAAAGTACAACATTTGACAACATGGCATCCAGCTGACGCTTCTGTCCATGTCCCACAGATTGAAACACTAGTTGTAACAAAGTCTCAATGCCGAGTCACAGGGGCAGACTGCGCCTCTCGCGTAGGACTCAATCCATTTGGTGTTTACCGTGTGGGTTCATTTGTCTTTATTATTTTGTCACCGCAGTGAACAGTTTCTATGATAAGTGATGTCACGCTTGGTAAGATCGCATTTAATAACAGGAGACCGAATCCTCAGGAATCCAATCTTTTCATTTCTTTCAAATGGCTCTTGTTTAAACCAAAGACAAAGGCATTCTTAGCAGCCATTTTAATCGAATTTGAAGCGTGAGCCGTATAAATCTTGAATAACAGTTGTAACAAGACCTGTATGCTTTCCAGCCTTCACTGAATGGCAACCTAATTATCTACATGGTATTTGATAAGAATGTCACTCAAACGTCCATCACGTGCAACGCCTGCTCATCGTTAATGATAGACACACCCTGAACAACATACAATAGATTGGACACAAAAATGCTTATGTAATCAACCCCATTCAGCAAATTTTTTTTCTAGGTATGCGGAAGTTTTCAATTATAATTAGTCCTTTGTTCTTTGAAAACTGAGGCGTAAGCAGTTTAAGCAAGAGATTAGCGCAGAGAGCTGCAGTAGCAAAATTGCTGCATATGCAATAAAATGCCAAGGGCGTTGGTAAGGTGATCTAAGCCTTCTTGTTTCAAAAATTTTCCAAAGCTAAGAAAAAATATATAAAGAGAATAGACATAAAATAATATATATACGTTTGTTTACATGGCATGGTATCCATCATGCTCTAAATTTCTCGTGGTCGAAACTGTGTCATCAAACTGAGGCTATAGTGTAATCTTCGACAAAATGGCGCCACGGTTGGTGAAAACATTAAGCTTTGGAGCCTATGAGCAATTATCACTTCTTTTAAAACCAGTAAAGCCAGGAAAAGACTGGAGGTCTTTGGCAGACTTAATGGGCTTCAGTAATGAAGAGATTATTTACCTCCAGGAAGAAAGCGAACCTGTTATCCTATTGATGAGGAAATGGGTGACACGAAAGCAGGAAGGTGCTACAACGGAAAAACTCACAAAATATCTAAAGAAGCTCAAAAGGCTTGATGTTATTGAAGATCTACGAGATTATTTTGGTATTTTTCTGTATATTTTTCTCACTTTTCAATCTTGACTTTATAGCTGTAATCATATGTGAAAGTCTCGAGTTAGCAAAGATGTTTTGGGTGGTTACGGTTTTTTCATACGGGACGGAAGTAAACAATATTAAGTTTTTGGGCTGCTAGATTTTTTTCTTCATGCAGGAAGACAAAATTAAGATTTCTTTTAACCCTAATATTCCTTGAAAATAGAATTTAAACATCTTAGTATATATATTATTTGAGAAAAAATTAAATATCTTTATTTCCCCTTTGCAAACATCACACGTTTTTTCTTCTAATAAATTTTTCTGACTTTTTAAGCTATTCATTTTCGTTATTTTATTAACCTGAGTTTCAGACCCAAAACTAACAGTATTGGATCAAATGTACAAATGTACACATCAAATGTACACTAGCCACTTGAAAACATCCTACATTTGTCTGACATCCCCTGGTGCCAACCACCTGCAATTTTACTTCCATCCTCATTCGCAGATAGTATATAATTAAATAGCCCATTGTGATTTGCATTAAACATGCAATTCAGAGTAGCAACTCAAGCCCTTATTGTCACTCTACGTGTAAAAATTAGTGGCAATTGCACTTTCTAGCCAAATGTTGATTTATGTGGCTCAGTGAGGCAGGCCTTAGAGCATTTGAAGGGCAGTTTCCAATAGTTTCTCATTCATTTCTAAAATTCAGAAAAACATGGCACAGAAATCACATGGACCAGAGGTCATTGAAGAATTTTTTAATGCTAAGAAGCCCATCAAAGTTTTTGGAGAGCATTGCAAAAAGTTTTTTGTATTCTTCTGCTTATTCTAATCACAACTGACAGGGCAGAGTGTTATCAATGCCAAAATTTGTTCATGATGCTGAATCACGTATTTAACCCACACTCACCTGAAGCCATTACTTGAACTTCTTACTTTGTGAAAGCACTGAAAAATATTTTGTTGAATGGAATTTAAATGTCTAGTGTATTCCAGCCTTTAGAATGTTCACCATCAACATACTACAAATATGTACAGCAATAGGTGTCCAAATGTTATCAAGCACTTTGTTACAGACTGTTGACATTAATCTTAATTGATTATGTGTGTGCATATTTCAGTGATGGACTTAAAAACTTTACCTGAAGTTCTAATCCAATAAAACCCACTATTGCCATTTTATTTAGAATTAAAAAATTCCTAATAACAAAAACTGATAAAGTATGTTTCAAAAGTATTCTAAATTTCTAGGTTTTTTAATTTTCTTATTTAAAAGTTTTTACTTTGCAAGCCAGTTTGATACAGTGTTGTCTCAATCCATGATCTAGATTTTTAGGTCTATCTTTCCTTAGGGTTTTCTAAAACCTCTTCACAGCTTATACTTTAAAAGGCTACTTGCTCCATAGTGGGTAGTATGTCACTGGCATTTTCCTTGCTCAACATATTCTACAAATACTTTTTATTGTATTCTTGCATCCAGCTTCACTGTGTTGATAAGTTAACTGGTTTTGGTTTGCCTGCAATATTCATTAGTTTAAAAAGTTTCTCATAGAATTGTCTGCTGAATTCTTTAAATTTCTTTTATCTAGATCAAGCACTGACTATTGATGAGTACAGGAAAAAAGAGAAAGGTATGTTTGTGATAGTAGCTATTTTTCATGACAAGTGCTAGAAACCATTGTTTTTTATCAAAGCATAACTATTGATCTATGAAGGTGCTATTTTCACATTGTTGGTTGATTCTACAATTCAAATAGAAGAAATTATTATTGTTGCAGAAAACCAGATGATGCCAGAAGCTGAAATTGATGATTCACCTGCCACACGTGAGTTGCTTTTTATGATGTTTTTCATATGTTAGTATGTTATAATTGAAACTTATCTGTAGAAATTTTGTTGTTGTTGTAATGACCAAATTAAGTTATAGAAATCCAGTATGTAAAGCCATACAAGAATTGAGTGCTTATATAAACTAAGCTCACATAACCAATCAGATCCTTGAAGAAAACTCTGGGGTTATAGAAAAAGAAGAAAGTTAGACTAAACAGAACATTTTTCACATCACTCATGGTTTGATAAGTAAGCTGAAACAAATTGTTGCTTTTTTCCAAAAGCACATTTGCAGTTATCTCCTTGTAATCCAGGCAAGTCAATAGGTTATCAGAGGCCAATATCACTTGAAACAGGAGCAGAAGGTAGGAGTTGAATATAAATCGTATCTACCACAATGCTTTCTGAATTAATTTGAATCCTAAGCTTCATTAGACCTTATTGCTTCTTTAGTCTGCTGAAGTTGCTAAAATATATGCAATAGAGATGATCAAAACAGTTGTAGCTTATTGATGCAGTCTTTTTCTTGCAAAATGGCTGCATTATGTTTCTACATTGTAAGATGTGTTTCATTTTATGCTGAATGCAGGGCTCTCATGATATGAGAAAAGTTCATTGTATTTTGCCAGTGAAATTTTACAAAAGCATAATGGTATTAACAAAGAATTACAATATTTCTGTATTTTGAGTAACGATTCTGATTTAGTTATGATTTTGTAACCTGTCCATCAGCCCCTGCTTTTAAAGCCAGTTTGCAACACAAAGCTTTAGGATAGCACAATTATATGTTTACCATCTACAAAAGGCTTGAAGTTTTCCATCCTCTATCTTGTCTGGAGCAGGAACTTGTGGGAAAGATTAAAATTTTATGGTCTTTAGTAATTTGATTGATAGAGGTTTATTGAGTAGAGTCATTCAATCACGACATTTCAGATTAGGGACAAAAGCCACGGCCAAGGGAAAATGCTCAGTTTCTGTTAATCCAGCAGCCAATTGATCCATAATGATCCGCCTTGAATGTTAAACATGTTGTTGGCCATTGGATGGGGATGCATGTAATGTATTTTCCGCCCTAATCCAATTGGCTGAACTTCTTTTATGGCCGCAAAATCCAAAAACAAATTGAAAAGAATGTAGTACTTTAATGCGTATTTCAATGAAACAGTCACGATTTACTATTTATAATGACCCCTTCGGAAAAGAATGATTCGTTTCGAATTATTTCAAGCTTTTTGAAGTACAATCCATGTTAAGACATTTTTAAATTCTGAGAAGCAATTCGAAGGCATGCTTTGGAACCCACCAGTACAACTATGCTAATGAACACGCAAGCATAACTGGATATTTTCTGCCCTTTTCATGACCTACCATTACTTGTCAAATGATTTTTTTGCACACTTGAAACAGCAATGGTTTTTGACTACCTCTAGAAATCATTTGTTGACGAAATCTGTAATCAACATTGTTTGTGTTCAAATACACTTTATTTCGTTTGAATTTGCTGGTGGTGTTATTAAAGTTTGGTCGACTTCAAAACTTAGTTTTGTTAGAACAATAAGAACGGTCAGTATTTTCAGAAGAATTTTAATCTGGAGCATGTAAGCAATGAGTGATATGATAAAAATGCTAAAATAAAAAGTATCTTGCAGCTAGGCCGAATTGTTAGTTAGAACATTGATTATTTGAGTCGAGCTCAACATTTTCCCATGCGGCAGCAGATCTGCTTACTATTTTGTCAGTTTGTTATAGTTTTTGTCTGTGCTTCAACACCTTTCTATGCCACTGCGAAAGTTAAGATAACATTTCTCTTGTTTCTCTCAGTAGTCCTAGTTTCGAGGGCATAACCAAAAAGCTCTGTCTTTGCATCTCATTTACAGGACAGTCAAGTTTAAGGAGCCTTTGAAGTAGTAGGTTTCTAGCGGGGAGTCCAAACGGCGTACCCCTGAGTTCGCAACACTTTTATGTGGCCTTACTTGAGGTGCATTTGTGTATCTTGCAGGGAATGCCTGTACAAGGTTAAGACAGATAAGATGAGATGGCTTGGCGAAGCGAGGGCTAGATTCCTCTACTAAATGCACTTGTATATGGACAGGTTCGGTAAAACGCCTTTGGGTCAGTGGTACACATAAACGATAAAAAGTTTTTGATCACAGTGAATGTAAAGGAGGACTTACGAATATTCTTTCATACTGGTGAAAAGTCAGATGAATTTGTTCGTAGGCAAATGTTTGTTGACTGTCATATTATGGAGTGAAATAAGTTTTATTATTTACTTGGTAACACTTTAGATAGTTCAATATTGACAGAACGTGATGAGTGAATTTTGTATTGGCCAAAGAGCCTTTTTTGAGCGTGCCAAAATTTTATTAAGATCAGCGTGGCCTAACTTTTATAACTAAAAACCTTGTTTAAATTCTGTATTCTCAGTGCAAACATTCACCACCTGGCAGTGCGCAGTAAGGGTTGTTCAATAAATGTAAATAGAGATGAATGATAATTGTATTATGAAAGAATGTCGAAAATGAAAGATTTAAAAGCATTTAGCACTGAACTTGCACATTTAGGATTTAGAATGTTCAACTTGACTCGCATTGATTAACAGCCAAACTGAGTTACTTTCTGTTCCAAAACTATATTTTGTTTCCGCTGCTTCTCGCAATCGTTAAGTAGACGATTTTCTTTGTATGTTGCTGTTTTGTCAAGTTACTAGCCTGTGTCATCTGAATGTATCACGCAGCTTCTTATCTACAGAAAATGCACCTTTTTACTGTTTTGTAAGATATTACTTTCAGCCTATATTGTTTAACGTTTAGCACTACGGTGTTAGGATTATCCTAGCATTTCATTGTTTATTTTGTAAATTTATAAATCAACTAAGATCCCGTTTACACTAGACCGGTTCCAAAAAGATCCGCATCCATTTAAGTTCACTTCCTCCTGTTCACATGAGATAGGTTCCAAATAAGTTCACTTGCGCGTTCTGTTCACACGAGACCTAAACTCGAGGAGATCGTTGAGGCTAGTTTACACTTGGTTGCATCAAGCTACTGGTTGCTGTGAACTGACAATCACAGAGTTAAAATCACATGATATTTTGCAGTATTCTCATTGGCCAGTGACCTCACCGTACTCAAAAAGATCCAGTTTCGAGTGTTTACAGGAGACCAAGTGAGACCGGTTCCAAATGAATACGCTTTCGTATATGAACTCAAATTAGTACTCTAAGACCCCGTTTACACGAGACCAGTTCCAAAAAGATCCGCATCAGTTTGAGTTCACTTCCTCCTGTTTACACGAGACCTGCCTAACCGTACTAATTTGAGTTCATATACGAAAGCATACTCATTTGCAGCCGGTCTCACTTGGTCTCCTGTAAACACTCGAAACTGGATCTTTTTGAGTACGGTGAGGTCACTGGCCAATGAGAATACTGCAAATTATCATGTGAATTTTACTCTGTTATTGATAGGGCACAGCAACCAGCAGCTTGATGCAACCAAGTGTAAACTAGCCTCAACGATCTCCTCGAGTTTAGGTCTCGTGTGAACAGAACGAGCAAGTGAACTCTTGGAACCTGTCTCGTGTAAATAGGAGGAAGTGAACTCAAATGGTCTCGTGTAAACGGGGTCTAAATAATCATCGGTTTTGTTTCAATGCCTATTGAGAAAACTATGTTCAATTGTTTGTTTTGCGTCAATGAATGCGCAAACTAGTTTTCATCATAAAAATAAACACATAAGAAAAATTCGTGAATTTTTGGATATTTTATTGATTCGCAATTTTTTTGAGACTTAATTGAGGGAACTAAACGCCATCTACAACTAAAAGTTGAATAAAAGCCATTGAAATTTTAGGATTTGTGGTAGCATTGGTAGCAGCAGTTAGACTGAAAGCTTTAGACTTGAAAAACCACAGATAAGCTACTTTTCAATTTGCAATTTATGTTTATTTCGTTTGCTTAAGAGAACTTAAAGGGGAAGGCAGTGAACTACATCCACCCCGTGTGATATTTAAGTAAAAATTTATTAGAATCTTGCTTATTGTACCGTTGCTTTAGATAGAATCATGTTAAACACCTGTTTTGTCATTATAAACCCTTGTTTCTAAAGTCTTTATTTTTTCTTCGACAGTTAACGATAGTTATGATGTTTTCATCTCATATGCTGCTGCAGACGTGGAGTTTGCAAAGGAAATAGTTTCACAGTTAGAATCAAACTACAACATCAGAGTATGCATCAATTTTCGCGATTTCCTACCAGGTCCACATGCATTAGAGCAGATAGTGGAGGTTATAGAGCAGCGTTGCAGGAAGGTGATTGCTGTACTTTCAGAAAGTTACGTCAAATGCGAGGACTGTGATTACCAAGCAAAAGTAGCAATGACACTTAGCCCAGGTTGGTCATCGTTCCTTTGCATGCATTGTATTAGAGAATGACAGGTGACAAAATGACTAATACGGATTGGGAAATTCTATTCTCATACGAATCGAGAATATAAGTGTATTCGAACTTCACGCAACTCCGTTGATGAAGAATTCAAAGGATCACTCTCAAAATCTTCGTTCAAATCATTGAGCAGATGGTCAACGACAAAGCGGTTTTAGTTGAATAATTGTATGCGCATTGGTATTCTTTTCAAGGCTGATTAACATCCGTGTCCCAGTTAGGGACTTTTATAGGAAAGTTTCCTTATTATGAATTGCACTGATCACATATTGTCTCTTGTTTTATAAATACTTTGGAGGTTCTGGAAGGAAGCTTCATTTTTCTTTAACTGTCATTTGATTAACTGCCATGCCCTGAAATAATATTTGAGAACTCTTGATTTTTAGCAATTATAATTTTCATCATGTCCCATATAGAGCATTTTAAAAGGTCCAGAGACATTTTCATGCTTAATAGTATTTTTCAGTGTTTTTTTAAATGCCTTCAATTACAATTTCCAGCTTTACCATCAAGTTTAAAGGTGTCAGTCTTCCTTTTTATATTCCGCGATTTTCCAATTATTTTTCCAATTACCAAAACATTTTAGAGAGGGTTTACTGTCGATATTATATGAAAATTATCCAAATTATCGAAGAAGGCGAAATTGATTCAGGCTTGGCGTCTTTCTTCTTAAACTGGAGCGATATAGTACTTAGTTAGGATGATAGTCAGTGGATGTTTAAAAGGCTGATGATGGTGGCTCAAGTTGTTTTGCTGTGATTCATTGTCGTTGGTCAGGTCATGGTTGATCGTGGTCCATGATGATCTTTGTGATTTGCCATTAGTGATTTCGGGCCAATTGATGCAGCAGTATCTGCCTCAACTCAGTAGCAATTTCATCCTGGTGCTCATGTGTTCAGCTCTTCTCTCCGTCCATAGATGAAGATGAATATTTTTTGCCACTTTCTTTCTTCAAAGTAACAATTTTAATGTAGTCCCAGACTCTTCATGTAGAAATGATTTATCTTTATTAATTGAAAAGACCATACTAAATTAACTGGAATGACAAGAGGAGAATCTAACTGCAATTCTGTAACGAGTCTTGGCTGTATCCACCGCATAGTTTCTCCCGAAGCTTGTTTGGTCTCATCTTCAAGTACGTTAAAAAGTGCGGTTTGTAATGTCTGCTCTTTTGGCACCTAAGCGTCTGATAAACTGAGATGTTTTAATTACAAGTGCATGTTAATTATTAATTAATTATCCTTTTTGACCTTAGTTGTTACAAAAAGTGAAAGCCTTGCTACTTCCTTATCTTCTCTTCTAAAGCCTTCCTGCCTTGTTCATATTTCGTCTTTTATTATGGTCGGGCTGGTCCTTGTACCTAACTACATCCAGTCGAGACTACCGCATCCATTCGAGGCTACTGATATATTTGAGGCTACTGCATCTGCTCGAGTCTACTGCAACCATCCAAGGATCTATTGCATACACACAAAGTTAGACGACAATGTTACGCGGCAGAGTTACACAATGGTGTTACGTGACAATATTACGTGAACATTTGTAAAATATTACATGGCAATATTACCCGTCAATCTTATGTGAAATAAGTACATGACAATATTACATGAAAATACTACATGACGATATAACTTCGCTTGTTAGTTACTCTTCATCGATTGAATATTCTTTTGCAGGATGCAAAAGACGAGTCCTAATCCCCGTGTTGTATGAAAGGTGCAGTATACCTTCAATTATGAGAGGAATTTTCTTTTTGAATTATACTGATGAAGATTATCGAGTGAACTTTTGGGACAAATTAAGCAGAGCAGTGAAAGGGAAAGGGAGCTGAAAGTGGAAATCACCAACAGGTTCCTCATACTATTACTTTGATCGTATTTGCTGATATTTTCACGTTTTGTCTAATATTGGCGGGAAGAAGCAATACCAAAGTATTGTGTCTCAAGTCTTTTGACTTATTTTTTGTAATAGGTAAATGCTTTTTTAATTTGTCAGTAGTTACGTATTTTCCGTAATCAGGTTGCTATTTGCCATTCTGGCATCTGCATCTTGTCTACGGACAACCTGTCATTAGCCTACGTGTCACAATGGCAAGAATTGTGACAATACTGGAGCATTATTACTCAAGTTGGAAGCCAGCTGTAAATAGATATCTCAAGGGGTAAATAGACATCTTAAGGGGGTATATACCATGCATCATCTATTACTTTTTTATCCATGCACTTCTCTGTTACCACATCATGACACCATAAATTATGTCTGATACAATAAACGGTTACATTATTTCCTTTGCCGCTTTCTTTCATAATCCTACCCATCCCAATCGGTCAGGCTAACTTTGGTTTAGCTGCAGTCTCTTTGCAAAAGCGGCCTTGTTGTTAAATGTCCTTTTCCATGATCTTATTGCAAATTGGGTAGCTTTTAAATTTTTCTTTATTGTATGTATGGAGAAGCTGGTCACATTTAAATTACCTAGAGACGCATGTAGAATAAACTTTAGTGAGCTGTCCAACAGTTCCTCTCGTAATATACGAGATATTTTGTCCTTGTTTCCGTGTATCATAGAGCTTTCCGCTTTTCCCCACGGAGCTCACAGCTTTGAAAAAGTATCTTTTTGCTCGAAGTTGCCATCAATTTTTCACTCTAAGTCCATCCTATGCTTTGAAATATGTGTCCGGCATAAGCAATGCCTGAAGCAAATTCTGTTGCAAATTGTCATTCACCTATTGTCATCCACCTATTGTCATTCACGAATGCTATTTCTTTAACCTGAACCCTCCGTAACGGATGTGTATGTGGCCGTTTAGTGATTAGATTTCCGTAGCCTCCTTCTCTTTATATCCCATGCATTGAAGTTCTTAAAAGAAATTAATAATTAAATAGAATTGTAAAGCTGTTTTGTGTAGTGTTATTCATTTTATTTAACGTCGTATCGACCGTTTTAATTTCGACTTAGTATTTGTATTGGCAATTAGGTACTATTGGAGCAAACTCTGTTGTGATCTAGTTACCCATTATCTCTGTTCTGGGATAAATCCAACAAGTTTTAGGTTAGGCGAATATCACAAATTAGTAAAATCCAGGGTGCCCAGTAAAATCAGATCTCTGTAAAATATTAGTTTAAGCAGTTCCAAAGTCTAATTGAAGATGCGGAAAACTGTTTTACTGTCAAACATGTTCGGGATACCAGCGCCTCTTGTTGGCATCGCACTTGCTATAGTGGCTGCTCATGTTTGAGAACATCTTTGACAGAGGGCAAATTATTCGTAGCTCTAATGGGGTTTTCAGATCGAAGCCAATATCTTGCTACTCATTACCCTCGCTTCAACTACAATGAACTTATCGCATTTTCACAATGGTCGCTACGAAGGAGCATAGACCACAATGGCCATCGTTGTCATATCAGCTGATTCAATCTTATTTCATACAACGGTCGTAACTTGACCATTCGTCTTACAGATTACTAAAAATCTTTTTTAGATTCTTCACCAGTCTCAGATTCATCATCACTGCACGGTATTCCTCATCACTTTCAATATTCATTGGTTCCACTGTTTTATCTTTCATGTCTGCGTTCAAAAGGTGGCTTTTGTACTAGATCTTTTGTACATGAGATTTGACGAATGATAAGATCTGAATTTATTCCATTTCGGGACTTCATTATAATAAGCATTACAACTGTTAAGAGCTGGTGAAAGCCCGGACTTCTTAAAGCATCTCCTTCCTCTCATAACGCTGCGCTCCAACATAGAAAACCATCATATTTTCCGCCCCTTGCCTTTTCTGTTCGGCTATCGTGACGTCAATTACAGCCAATGTGGAAGGTGGAGATCCCGTACATTTGTTCAGTTGGTCTATTGTTTGCCAATCGTTTGATCAAAGTTATGCAGTTTACTACTCCATGACGTTGGGCCATCCCTATTTTGTGTTGGCATTGAAGAGAGTTGAGTGCAGTTAAGTGCTATTTGCTACATATGATTCGACTTAGTTATGCAGATCACATTTCTTAAGTGACCTGCTGCAAATGTGTACCTTGAGCTACTACAAGGTAATGAATCGAAGTTAGGTGGCATCAACTTTTCTATCCTCATTCATCATCATATCTTTCGTGCTGGAAAATATCAAGTTGCGATGAAGTTGCTACTTCGTACGTTTCGATTCTCTTGGCCATCCTTACATTGTTTTAGTTTCAATATTTTTTATGATGAAAAATCACTTTGTGGTGTCTGTTTGCTGTAATTTCGCTGCTTCGTGGTCAGTCTTCACTCTCTATCTTCCACGATTAATTTTCATGTTAAGTTGTGGTCTTAATACCCAATTATAATCTGAATCTTTTGCGTACTTTTTATTGCAAAAGATCTGACCATAACCCAGGACTATTCCCCAAGAGGCACAAGCTCAATTTTGGCTGACTTAAATTACGATGCTTTCTTCATTTCTGAAAACCAAACTAGCTGTCTAATTTACTTTTTAGAAAGAAAAGTTTCAAACTCGCCTGAATGGCCTGACCGGGTTTGAGTTTTGCGGATTTGAGTTTTGCGGATGCGTATCTATCACTTTAACGATTTGCCTTAAACCGCTTCTTGATGGTATTGCAATGGTACCAATTCGTATTAACATAGTGTATTTTGAATAAATGCAAATATTAGTACAAGATTCTAGAAGGATCACTTTTGGTTGTACGAAAATGCAAGGATTCCTTTCAAACTGTGAGCTTGGGAAATAATCGTTGTTTCAAATGATTTAAGGAGTCCTTTGAAAGAGCTGCCATGCATAAAATAGGAAGCAGCTTGCAAAGCAATCACGAAAACTTGAAAGACTGACAAATTAGAAGGCAAATATAGAAGTACATTGGTGTGGAATAGTCATAGAGATCTATGCCTACGGAAATAGTGCAGTGGACACATGGTCTTACCTCACGTCAAAGCACTTACTTTGGGCTACATCTCGAAAAGGTTGATTTGTGTTTGACAAATGCCACATAAGCGGGGTCTCCAACAACCAAAGTCTATGCTTTAGTCTGCATCGGGCGAGTACCGTGCGAGTAATCCTCCTGCTACAGATTCTTGTACTGAGCGGGGGATTCGGAAAGGCCCAGGTGTAATGGTGGAAATTTCTTTCCGAAAACTGTCAACTCTTGCAATAATCACATGAGTACTTTAACGTCCTCGCAGAACATTAACAAGTCTCTCTTCCACGTCATTCTCATTTCCAGATTTTTAAAACTAAAAATGTGGCCAAAGCGTCTTTTGTCATGACCTGAAATAGTTTTGCTGTATTGTGGTAAGAATGAGCTCTTGCAATCGTCTATCCATGAAATGTCCAGTGCTGCATAGTTGTATGTTGTTATATCGTTTCATCTACTTTAACCTAGTGACGTCATCACCTGTAGCGACATTAACGAAGCTGCCCTAAAGATTTTGTTCCCCATTTTCTGAACCCTTTTATCTTCGTTAAGTTTCTGCCATTATTTTTCCCAACTGCCAAATTGCTCCTTCTACATGCAATTTGATTTCAATGATTCTACATCTAGACTTCGTTGTAGTGGTAATAAATTTTCCTGAATGGTGCACTTCAAAGATTTGTAAATTCTGGGGATCAAGCTGCATACTTTCTGCCCTTTAATAAACCTTTTAGGTTAGGTTATCCAACCAGTTAATCAGCTGGGTTTGTTTCCTAATTTCAGTGGCACGATATTGTGTAGATAATTGTTGATTTTAGTACCACAGGTTCTGAGCTACAATCCTGGCCAAAAGGTTAGTGGACTGGAGAAAAAAACCACTAAGATTGCAATTTTATCCCGAAAATGGTATAGAAACCCCCCACCCCTGCAGCAATGTTGGTTTTTTGGAAAATACCAAAGTATCAGTTATCGAAATGAGTAGAAATAAGCATCTCAACATTGCTTGTGGGGGTGGGGAGTGTATCTTTTAAAAAAGGCAGCAATATGCCAGCCAGTCCACTATCTTTTGGCCAGGATTGTAGACGTACATTGAGTCTTTTTCGACGCGGTTTTCCCTTCAATGCATTTTCGATTTCTCAACGCAGCAACTGTTCTTTAACGATTGCTCGTGATTGCCAATTAGGAGACGACCTGCCGGGTCCCTATGTCTTGCAACGATTGCAACAAGCAGCTTCTTATCGCTTCGGCTTCTTTTGAAGCGACGCCTAACGAGCTATTGTTACAGCACCACCTGTTACTATTCACGTGAATTGAAAAAATAACGAAGGCTTTTCGAAAACAAACACACTTTTTAAAGAAGGAATTTTTCAGATATTGAAACACTCTTCTTCCTAAATACCGTGTAACTCATGCTGGCCTTTGCATGTATAACAGAAAGCATGCTGTAGTGTTTAAAATGAGCATTTTGGCCATTTTGCCATTACAGTTGTTGGTCTTTGTCCCCGATTTCGAGAAGTAACCTTCCAAGTCGGAGAACATCAGACTAATGTTTTCTCGAGGGCAAAGCAATAGCAAAACAAAACAGTTTCTATTCTTTCTTTGTCAAAATGCCTGTGGATATGATAAATTTTCCTCTAGATTAGAAGTTGCCGTTGCGATATTTCTACTGAAAAATTGTTCTTCAGCGTAGGGAAAAATCTTGGTACAGCTGCATCTTGAAAATTTACAGCTGCCACTGTTGTGAGTTTCAAAAGGCATACCTAAACAAATTTTTACACTTCGCATAATTCGTTGCTTGCAACACAACTTGTTTTGAGGAGCAGAAATTGAATAACTTGAGGTTATCAAATACATATAATCCATGTAATTTTGCACCAAGTGTCGCCAGTGGAAGTTTCTTAGCAGTGTTTTTCTGACTTTCGATACCTGACACGACCGCTTTTCTTTTCATCATATCAGCTAATGGACTTCTGTTATCAGGCAGTTTTCCACATATTAGACTGTCAAACTGATTAACAGACATTATGTTTGCATGACCCTGCAAACAAAATTAATTTCCAGAGACTTTTTGAAGTCCATTTGCCGTAGAATCATCAATTTCAAGCCTGTTCGTGTGTCGTGTGTAATACTTTTGTTCAACAAACTCAGAAATCTTTGATTATTTGGATGTGAAAGTTCCTGGCACCATTTCCGTCCAATTTAAGCGTTATCAAGTGCTTGAGCGCTTAAAGCAGTCAAAATTAGTTTGTTTAGCATGTATGCTCTTCCCTGGCTGATTTCTTTCAGTGAAAGCTGTCACGTTTCTCTCTAGACGACTTTGTTCATGGGATCTGCTATTGTTGTTCCGTGTTTGTCGAAAACCTAAGAACTGTACAGTAATTGTAAAACCACTTACAGGTACTGCGTGTTAATGAGCTTGAAGTTTAACCAGGCGGGCGACCGGCTTGCTAAATAGTAATCTGCTTCTTTGTCTGACGCTAATGAATGATAAATAGTTTTTTAAGGTAAGAAGTACAACGCGAAGGGAAGGCCGTGAAAGATAAAACTGTACGACAGGTGACTCTGTTGAGTGAAACTTAACCAATCTTAACGAAGCTGCAAAAGTGTGTTTGCAAGTGTGCAACAATTAAAATTTGCACATGGAATCAGAGCTGCGGATCTTTTACGTATTTTGTCCGATGCATTACATTGTTTTTGTGTCGACGATGCAGCCAAGGCGCAAGGTTCAGCGGGTCAGCGGCTGACGGCAGCAGATCACTTCTCGTAGCTCGCCGCGATTCAGCGAACCGTTACGAGCCTTGCTGTATAGTGCTGCCGCCCTAGCAGGTACGGTTTAATCCTTGCGTCGAAGCCAGTGTTACGAGGGGGATCAACGATTGCGATTTCAGATTATGATATTGCGGTGCACGGAACACATCCACCTTCAGTGATTCAGACTCGTGAGGACATGGCAAGGACTGTCTGTTTCGTACACCTGCAACGAGGAAGCATGATAAACGGACAATATCAGTGCAGAAGGCAGGCTAGTGAGGAACCGTGTTGTTGAATATGGCAACTATAACTGTTCGGATGAATGCCTGGGAGGCCGTGTTTCTCATCACCAACGCGCTCTTTGCAGCAGCTTTGAACAGCTTTGTTGTCTACTTGGTGCTCAACGTTCGCTCGCTCCGCTCCTCGTTCAACGCAACGATCGTAAACGCATCTGTCGCAGATATTATCGTCTCGGTGAACTTACTAATATCGACAATTGAAACGCTTTCACAGAACGGGAAGACTATATCCAGCGCAGTTTGGTGTGATTTTACGGGATTTATCAATTTGATTTCGTTTGTCGCATCGGTTATGTCTTTGGCAGCGGTCAGCGTAAATCGTTACGTTCTCGTTTGCAAAAGTCAGCTCTACGGGGAATTGTTTACCAGAGTCGGAACAGCGGTGTATATTCTTATGGTGTGGTTAATTTCTGCCCTTTTGTCGATGCCACCGTTTTTCGGCTGGGCAAGGTTTTCTTATCACGCTGGTAAGTCGGTCTGTTTTGCCGACTGGAAGTCAAGCATGTCCTACATGTTGTTCATGATTTTGGTGTGCTTTTGCGGGCCGATTACAGCTACGCTCGTTTCGCTGTTTCTTATTGTCAGAACGAAGAGGAAAACCGAGGCATCTCTGATGCGTGACAATGATGGGCAGCGGCGCAACGCAAGCCCCTCCAACATGCTTGCGTCGAGCCGGGCAAAGAGAAACGAAAGATCAGAGAAGCAAATCACGCTATCCATCATTCTAGTCGTCGTCGTGTTCTTCGTCGCGTGGGGACCATTTGTAGTGGTTATGTTCTTGGAGGTTATTGGCGACCAAGGTGTGCCGCGCTGGCTGGACATGTGCTCCTTTCTGTTTGGCTGCTTCAACAGCACTGCCAACCCGATCGTCTACATAACCGTAAACATGAACTTCAGAAGAGCCGTGCGTCAAAAACTCGGTCTGAAGTCGAGCGTTGGATTCGCGCCCTCCAGCAGAATCGAGGGTTCATTTGCCAACCACCGGTCGGCCGTAGCGAAAGTAGCCAAAAGTTGATAAAGGCGACGCCTTCCTTACACCTGAATAATAGATACTTCGAGGTTTGGAAACTTGTATTCCACTGAACTTTTTGGAGAACGCTTAAGCGTAAAAGCTTGAAGGTTTTGTAGTGAGAAGCGCATGACAAAGATTTTGGCTTCAAATATTTATGATAGAGGATTTGAAACTCACGACGAAGACTTTGAAGTTGAAAATTTGCGACAAAGATTTTCATATCTTAGCAGTAATTGCACAACCAAAACTTGAAAGTAGATCAATATTAAGACCCAGGTTTCAAAATCAGAATTTTAAGAAAAAGTTTTAAAGCAAAGCATTTCTTAAGGAACACTGTACTGGGAGCAGGTGTATTACTCTTTAAAGTAAAACATATCAAAGCTAAAAATTGGTCAGCATCCATTATGCGGCGACCATTTGATCTGTCAATGCAAGCACCCTTCCAGCCAAAGACGGATAGAAATACTTTGTTTTTAAGCAAACGTTTTGCAATTCAGTTTTCTATTTTTGTGATGTCATCAAGATGCTTTTGGCATGGTGGTACGAGCGTCGACGAAAGTAGACTATGCTCTTTCTTCCTGCCAATTCAGAAATTTAATGTTTGTTTTTCTATTGCAAAGCATATGAACCCTTCCTCGTTGGTTGAAATTTTTAGTTGAACGTATGGTTGCTAGTGGCTACTAGAGTATCTTGGGATATCCACATAGACAAAGCTATGCAACTCTTTTTCTCCGACAATTTTCTCAAAACTGTGTGAATGTTTTTCATAATCCACATTTAATGTTTTTCAACAGTCACTAAATCGAGTTTACTTTTCTTTTTTTGTGTGATTTCGTATCTCATCATTCGCCTTTTCTACATTCTTTCCTTTATTCGATGCTAAAGACAGTACTCTCTCTAGCCTCTTGCAAGGTCATTGTTTTAAGTTACTTCACGGGTAAATGGTTTGAAAATCTCTAATTGAAAGCGTGGGAGAAAGCCAATCATAATTTGCGGAAGACATTAGCTCAGCTTACACATATTTTCGCAGAACTGCACCAAAACGAACTCATTATTGCTGGCAATCCCACCTTGGACAAGTCAATTGGCAAAGCTCTGTTTACAGTTCTGTCTGTGTTCTCCACAGAAAGAAGCAGAGTTTGACTTTCTCATCATATTTTTATGCTGATTATCTGTCTACAAAAATGAATTCTTATTTCCTAGTTCAATTTACGCCTGACCACGGTCATCTAAACAGGCCCTTTTCTTCCCATTTTTGCCTTGGTAACAGGCGAACACCTCACATTTGGACAA
This sequence comes from Nemopilema nomurai, assembly GCA_003864495.1. NCBI lineage: Eukaryota > Metazoa > Cnidaria > Scyphozoa > Rhizostomeae > Rhizostomatidae > Nemopilema > Nemopilema nomurai. The sequence goes on along the minus strand of ML133495.1, from coordinate 1,436,247 downwards.
GCAATCATGATATTTCACGAAAGTTTGTATGCTCCTGTGTCATTCATTTTCATAGTGTTTCAACGCGGTTCACGTGGTCGACTTTTTCGAACTAATAAAGTCAACTGGCTTTGAAAAGTGCCCGCTCCGCTTGAACGCAGTCTCGCTATAACGGCCTCTAGCAGGGCTCGTCTAGCGTGTATGCATTAGCTCTTTACAATCTTAAGAGAACAAGATGAAGCGTTTCTTCCTTTTTTCAAGTAAATTCCTTGTCAAAATCCCAAAAGTCTTAATTTCTACAGAATCGTTGAATATTTCCCAATGAATTCACAAGAACAGACGTCACACCTGCCCTTCATTATCGTTTTCTCATGCAAGCGTATTTTGATAGTTTTTTAGATTGAAAAAGATGCCAATAATGCATTCAACAACTGCGAGAAGTGCAGAACAAACTCTTTGCATGCCACAGCCTCACACCTCTCTTCTCCCAGTGACTTTCATTGTTAGGAGAAGAGCCTCTAACCGACTAAACCCACCTGTTCGTGTAGTATTCGCAAGTTTTATACATGTAAGAAGGGCCGGAGATATAAAGAGAAAGGCGGTTGATATTATTGGCAATTATGATTATTCTTACCGTTCGTGCTCAATGGTTCAGCAGACTTTTATGTGATGACCATGATGACCTGGAAAAACGTTCTTAAAATATTTGTTTCTGATATTTTCCCTTCGTTGTATCGTGCTGAACCAGATTGCTTTTTATAACATGCATCATGTTCCACATTATACGATTTGATCAATTGAAATTACATGAAAAATCGATTTACATCACTTTGTATTATATTACAGTCATTAAATTTTGTTATACGATATCAAATGGCAGGGCATCCTTCAGATATGACATTCTATTATAACATGTTATGCACTGCTGTCATCATCTGGCAGTGTGCATGTTTGCTTTTCCAATAAAAAACCTACGACAAATCTTCGTCATTGAATGCTCAAGCACCCAGGGCGGTAAAGCTCAGTAAACTCGTATAAAGCTCGATTGATTGTTCAATTGGGAATCCTTTCGGTACGTTGTTTGACGTCAGTACAGTGCCATTGCGAGTATGCAGAACCATAAGAATCACAAGACATTTTGCGGTTCGCACTGGGGTCTGAGCTCTTGCTTCTTTCTAATGGGGTCTCCATGATCCTGGCTCTTTCAACAACACTCTTTACGATTGATTATGGTCTCAACTCTCGCAATTAGCGGTAAACACATCGCTTCTATAGAAACTTGGAATGACGCATCCATGATGTAATCTGAAACTTTCCTAACGCTTCCAGTCAATCTTGCTGCACCTTAAGCTGCTCTAGAATCATTGTGGTATTAATCGCTGACAATGTCATTTTGTTACATAAGCTTCATTTGTTCGCCGATTCTTGTCAGCTTATGGAAACAGGAGAAAATATCAGTAGCTTCTCTTGTTCTATTTGTGAACATCACCAGCTTTTTCATACACCAGTCATTCTATAAGCGTCATCGCAATTCACACGCGCGTGATTTTATACGCGCAAACATCACTCTCAACGATCGTGCACTTCAGAGGTGTCAAGTGACTCATGATATACGCGCTTTTTTTATAAGGAACCTACCTCAAGGCCTAGTTCCAAAAGTTCCTTATTCGTAGACCTCAAATCATCAGATTTTAGTACCAAAAGTTCCTTAAAAGTTCCTTAAGTTCTCACTTTCGGGGTTTGACTACAATAAGCCTTAACACTTAATAGAGAGAGGAGCAAGACAGCATATGCGGAAACTACTCAATGAAGAACTTGACACACGAATAGCAAACAATATACGCGAGGATTGGCTGCAAATAATGGAATCGGCTTTCTAGTTCTTGATGCTTGCAGTTATGAAAACTTTTCAAATCGAAAAGTTCCTTAGGGATTTCCTTTTTAGTAGTATACGTTCTTCAAATATTTCAGCATTCTACATGTAGTTCCTTATAAAGCGGTTCCTTATAAAAAAACGTGTAGACAATTAAGAAGGCAACTGCAGCTAAACTTAGGAATCTTATCCAATTGGCAAGGCGCAGTTTACATTTAATTGCATCAACAATAATTTTGTTTGCAGAAGCATTAACTGTATATATGAAATTTTGCGAAAAGACCCAAACCTGAAGATGCTGCCAATTTTGAGTCAGTTCTCCATCTAATTCTTGTAAGGATCGCAATGTCCTGTTATTGAAGATTAGCGTGCGGTTGAAACCTTGATAAACCAAGGATATACACGATGGGACTGTGAGTGTACCAGGCGTGAATTAGGTTTGGTACCAAGCTTCGATAGGCCTTTTGTGTAGATTGACTAATTTATCTTTAAAAAGTGACAGTCCATATATGGTTACAACTAACTGTGCAGCACAATGTATAAGGTCAGCATGTAAAGTCGAGTTTTTTAGTATTTTATATGGTTGACAACTCATGGTAGGTAGTATGTGTGTAATTTTTAGTTTCATCAAATCAAATCAAAGCCATGCTAACGACCACAACCATCATACGTTAAACATCGGCTTCAACATCGCATTCTCCTTGGCAGTAGACATACTCCATGAATAGTATTACTACCATCATTATCTCATTGTCTTTTTACCATCAGTTTCTTGAGAAATGATTAGTTACCATATAGGTGCTGGTCCATATTTCCCCTCAAGTAGCTCTGCATGCTGGAGCGAATTATTAGGACAAAGTTGTACATGGTCAGTTAACGCTACTCTTCTTTCTTTTGGCCTCGCTGTCGTGCATCATTGATCTCCTTCTCATTCTGGTCTCATTCTGATGGCTGAAAAATTTGAATCGTCGCACAGAAAGGGTGTTATGCTTGCAAAGCAGTACAATATAGCATCAAGTACAGTATAAAAGAATTGTTGATTTAAATTTCGAACAAAAGAGACCCCAAAGTTAGTTCTTGCGAAGCATCAATAACTAAAAAGCCGGTTCCTTTCATTTGCAGCCAATACTCGCATAGATTGTTTGTTTTTCGTGTGTCAAGTGCTTCATTGAGTAGTTTCCGCATATGCTGTCTCGCACCTCTCTTTATTAAGTGCTAAGGCTTATTGATGTACAGCGAAAATTAAGGAACTATTAAGGAACTTTTGGTACTAAAATCTGATGATTCGAAGTCTATGAATAAGGAACTTTTGGAACTAGGCCTTGAGGTAGGTTCCTTATAAAAAAGCGTGTAACATTCCTGCCTGTTGTCTATTTGTCTGTAAAGCTTTTAAAAGCAATTTCTACTCCCTCAAAGATTCAGCCACTTTAGCCAGGGTCACAGTTGTTGTCAGCTACAGACTTTTCATGATCCAAATAACAGTGCAAATGCGATCCCATAGTCTTGTTCATAATTTGATGTGAACAAAACAACCCTGATTTTAGCTGATTGTCAAACCGAGGCGCATTCTAAGTCCGTGGAGCAGGTGACGAGAAACCCTTCCAAGCTGTTTTATCTGGGGATAACAGCCGATATTGCTCAAAATCTTTTCTCAAATAAGGTGCCGCATCTTTTTATAGTCTAGGTCAAAGTTTGAATCTAGGTTCCTCTAAGACTGATATCACAATGTAATTGCTCGTTGGCATGCGTCGGTGCAAGTAAATACTACAAAGGTTTTTATTAATTTGATGTATTTTTCAAGGTTTTTTGGCTGAGTCGTCTTTGGTCTTATGTGAGCAACTGAGAGTAACTATGAGCAAGGCTGTTATGACGAACAGATGGAGAATTAGGGAGGCAGGTTGAAATCCTTTGCTGCCGTACTAGAAAAGATCTTGCTGTCATTGGAAGACAAATAGCGTGGCATTTCTCGTCCAGGGAAGTCTACGTCCATACCAATTGCGCATCAGATGTCATAGAAGGCCAGCAATTATCTCTATAGGTAATATGTTGTCATGTTTGTTCTCTGCATGCTGAGCAAACTGTACAACACAGCTGAAATATTATTGCACGAGATTTTTCTCCAGCAATAAATCCCGAAGTTTATCCTATAAAAAGCTAGATTAATTGCATTTATAGCAAGATTAATCTTCCTTGAGAAAACAAAACATTATCGTTCTAATATTATATGCGAGTTTACGTCATTAGCTTTTATAATGTGATAATATCAGTGCTCAACATAGGCGCCGACTACGTGGGGGCTTGGGGGCTCGAGCCCCCCCCCCCCCTGGGAATTGCTCGAGCCCCCCCCTGGGAATTTCGCTTGAAATCGATCAAAGAATTGAACTGATGATAATGAAGACCATGATGTTATATCTGCTTTATTAAAATGTTTTGTTTTGTTATTATACATACTACATATGTTGTATTACGTTATTAAAGCGACAGGTAATTTCTCTACCTTTTAACGAGCCCCCCCTGGGAAAAATAAAAGTCGGCGGCTATGGTGCTCAATGCTGATAAATCAGTAGTTAAGTTGGTAAAAAACCCCTTGCAATAATTGGCATGGTGTGATGTGTATTTAGACATACGATTCACTTTTATTTCTTCAAACCTGCTTTCTAATAGGATTACAACCTAGGCGTTGTCATTCTGTGGCTATTTACTCGCTTTGTACACGACATCTATAGATGGCTGTTTCTGTATAGTTACGAACAGATGTTCACATGCGTAAATGTCTGAGATGCTAATCATTAGTCTTTTACGCCGCTACCTCATTCTTTCCCTTGCAGCTGCTTGCGTTTATTGTTCAAGTTGGACCTTAGGGGTACTCAAATACTGCCAGAAATTGGGGGCCAACACCTTGCAATCTAAAGGTAATAAATCACACCTGCTAAACTCGTTGAAATAAAAGGTAATGATGAGTTCTTGTTAACCGTCCACACGGGAATTTCTCTGCAGCCTTGGCAGACTTGTATCATGATCAACCCCCAAAGTGCATCCTCATGTATACAATGGGTTTTATTCCCAAAGAGCCAGGCCATTCTTCTCGAATGCGTTTGAGTACAAGCATGCAACAGGATTCGGAGGCAAGGAAACTCGATGTTGAATACGCTAAGCCAAGTTGAAATGATCCAAAAACATTCGCTGTCATTGTTTATCGCGAGTAAGTTTATTTCGTATGTTTCTAGTTAGAAATATCAGGAACATAAGCGAATATACAATATTAATGATATGTACCATGTTGATAAATTTCAAACTAAGAATTTATTTTCGCATATATTTATCTCCGGTGCGCACGTCGCATGGTAATTCCGATACACCAATTATGTTTGACAACATTTGTAAGACAAGTGACTTGAATTATATTTTCTGGTTTCCGGCAACCACTTCACACCAAAATCCAGAGTGCTTCGGGCGCACACTTCTGATTAGGAAGCGCCACTCTTTTCCATGCTCAGGTAAAGCAGATACACATAGTAGCAATAAGAAACATGCTTGCTTTCTGTTTTCTGATAGTTCTGAAAGGTCTGAAAGTCATATTAACTTTGCACATGACTATGATAATGTTTCGTCATTTGTCTTATTTCTTCTCCCATGTGCTCTTTCTTTTGTCCCTACACAATATCCTTCGCGGGCCTTTTTACCTATATCCCGTTCCATCTACGGCCTTTACTATCAGCAATAATTACTAGTTCAGTCAATTAACGCAGTCTGTTTTACATTATGTCGATATCTACATTGCCATTTCTCTTTTGCTATTCACCACAAAGTTTCGCGCCCGCTGTCACATTTGAGGCTCCGAAAAGATCTCACCGAAGCTACAAGAGTCATATCTAGTGTATATCTCTGTGTAAATAAAACACGTGATATTGCCTTTAATTCATGTACCCCTCATCCCATTCGAATTTTGAAGGCACTTGAGGAGGACGCTTATTCAAGGCACTGACATTGCAATGCTGCTTTTGTTCGTCACCTAACTACTGCCAGTATTTTGCTTCATACTTGTATGCCTATTAAGTGGTGTTGGAAACGGGCGCTTTGAGTCTGGTGGCCGATTTTCTCACACTTGATTTGCTTCAGTACACTCCAGATGTTTTTATGCTGTTTTCAATACACTCCAATCTTGGTTAGAAACGTAGAAATGTGCTAGACAACTGATTTGAATAGTTAATGACTACTTTACATCATACCATTACAATATTTTCTTTTATTACTCGCTGGACTTTTATATTAAGACAGCATGCGCATAACTTGGACAATAAATGTTATATATGGATTAATATCAGCCGGCAGAAATAAATGGTGCCTTTCTAAGTATAATTTAAATGGCTATTGTCCACTGAAACTCGATGTTACTCGAGAAAGTTAAAACGAATTAATGCTTAACAACTTGTTAAAAAGAGGCTCATATAATAAAAGTGCGATGGCACGTTTGAATACTCTAAAAAACCAATGAACTGTGCCATGCTTTAAGTCAAATATTTTGGCTTCGTTTGTGTTAGTGGTTTGTTGGAGCTTTGTTGGAATTATGAAATTCATATGTGAAGGGCGAGGTTCGCATGAAAGTTCATAAGAATATCCAGATGCACGTTTTTTATAAAAAAGCATTTATAAGAATGTTGTGCTCGGTTCTTCAAAAAGTTCAGGGCTGGATATTCGAAACCCGAGAAAATAGAAAAATTCAGATATTCAAAGATTCAAAATTAATTCTGGTGTAAGAGCGAAAAAGGTTAAGATAAGTTGTTGCCTTGCTTCTACCTTATTCAGAAATGTTATGACGTTGAGGGTTTTTGGGAGATAAAGCTTATTCATAGCATTTCATCTTCTCCATTACTGCGCCTGCTCAGTAACTAAAATTTCACGTTAAGGAAGTGTTAAGAAAGTTTTAGCGCTGAAATAAGGGAATAGCTAAGAACGTCTGCGTGCTGGGCCGAGAAAACATTACAGTATATGCATGCATAACAATATGCAAACAATGTAAAAACGTGTGAGAGTTATTGATAGTTGGCAAAGATGAATTAAGATGAAGGATTGATCAGAAGTTTGTTGTTATTATTCCAATGCAATTTCTGACGTTGCCACACGTCGAAAATTTGTTTTATTTGCTTATTGGGTAATTGCACTTGCAAGAAATTAAACAAGTCAGGCTACCTAAATTAAACAAGGTACAAATGGTGTTTGCAAAGATCAACAGCGAATGCATTAGGACGTACAATAGCTTATATATGATGCAGTCAAGAAATTTGCCCTCACTGTTGATATGAGCTGACGACTTTAGAAGTAAATAGTTGTTTTCGAGGGACAAATGAAACAGGTCGAAAACTTTATAGCATTCATATGAGGGTGCGTTCAGACTGACAGCGACAATAAGCTTGCTAGTACCCGCTATCAACAAACCGCAACAGAAAACACCGTGGGTGTTCGAGGCCGATCCCCATTTGAGTTGTTCGTAAGTGCGGACGCACAACCTTTTCGCGCGGCGCAGCGTAAGCGCAGCGTATGTCCTACAAGATGCGCAGCGGATGTCCTACAAGATGCGCAGCGGATGTCCTACAAGATGCGCAGCGGATGTCCTACAAGATGCGCAGCGGATGTCCTACAAGATGCGCAGCGGATGTCCTACAAGATGCGCAGCGGATGTCCTACAAGATGCGCAGCGGATGTCCTACAAGATGCGCAGCGGATGTCCTACAAGATGCGCAGCGGATGTCCTACAAGATGCGCAGCGGATGTCCTACAAGATGCGCAGCGGATGTCCTACAAGATGCGCAGCGGATGTCCTACAAGATGCGCAGCGGATGTCCTACAAGATGCGCAGCGGATGTCCTACAAGATGCGCAGCGGATGTCCAAACATCGCTGTCCCCCCTGAATGAGGTTTTCGTCGTCAACAGTTGACTCGACACAAAAATCTCTGCCATTCTTCATTGTCCCAAATCCTGCCGCTTTCGAGTGGCGTTTGAAATGTCAAGTATCAAATTTTAGGAAGAGTTTATGTTGTGTGTATTTTTAACCTTGGTCACCTCGCACAAATGCGTAACATCAGGCTGTGTCATGCGCGTTCATCACAGCTTCCAGTCTGAAGGCACCTGGATACCTGTTATAGCTGGCAATTGGTGGTGCTGGTCTCAGTGCGTGCTATATTGAGCCAGTGTGTTGTTGAATGAGGCCTAAACGTCAATGGGTCTTGCCACTGGTGATCCAACCTCTTGTGTTAAAGGTGGCCACAATTCGAGCATACCATACCATATCAGCAGCCTTCTTGAGGAACAAACAAGGGACGATTCTCAAAGCAGTCATCCTTGTAAAATGTGCCATATTGTACAAAATGTACAAATCTTATGTAAGTCAGTCAGTTAAAGTTTTTAATTGCTGACTCAGTATCAAATCAGCTTACCTATCGCAACTTTACCAGGCTCTTTAAGCCTATTCAGAATTCTCGAAGAGTGAACTTCTCCAATGGTTTTGACATTGTCTCCACTAGCAGGTGCTACTAAACCTTTTGTCAGTCATCTGCACCGCAAAATAGATCGCAGTAACGGAGGTTGATCCAAAATATGCAGGAAGTTGATCCTATCTAACCATATATTGCCCTCTGCAGTTCCCCATGCCACATTTTGGGCCAGTATTTTATCATGCCTAAGCTCTTACTATCATGGTTGTCATACGACGACTGCCGAAAGAACAGTATTCAAAGACTGTAGTGTGCTCACAAGGGCCCAAAATGGTTGGGAGCATCTGGCAAATCGGCTTTAATTGTTCGTCAAGCAATGAGACCTTACTTGGTTTGCTTGGCTATTTTTCTAAACGTTTTTATTGCTGCTGCCTTGAAATTGCCGTTCATTGTAAGGTGAATAATAGGATTTGCTGTGCTGTTGATGCAGCCGAGAATGATTCCCAATGCTTTGAACCAATCGGGAATCGTAGACGTGGACGTCGTTTCCAGAATTATTACAATGACAAACGGTCCCCATGCAAAGAAAAACGTCAGCGCAACCATGAAAATGGAAAAAGTGATCTTCCTCTCGGTCTGTTCAGATTTCTTCTTCCTTGCTTGAAGAATCTTACCTTCTATACTGTATTTGTTTGGGGTTCCACCGCTCTGCTGCAGATTGGCTGTGACTGTTCTATATTTCTTGATAATCAGACGAAGTGATGCCATAATAGCAATAATGGGACTCACAAAACAGATGAATACCATGAATACGGTGTAGAAAACGTCCGATTTCCACTCGACAAAGCATATAAACATTCCTTCCTGCACCGCAAATCTACTCCAGCCGATAAGGGGTGGCAGCGAGATCGTTAACGAGAAAAGCCAAGATGCCAGTACGTAGAACTTTGTTCCGGATCCAGACAGATACTTCCGGTACGTGTCATGTTTACAAATCATTATTGCCCGGTAGCAAGTACTCGCGGCCAAACCAATAACAGAGGCAACAAAGCCAGTCAGACTAACAAATCCGTTCACATCGCAGTTAAGTGACTTTTCCAAGATGTTATCGCCTATCAAAGCGGTTATAGCGAGAGCTAGCATTTGCAGCGAAACTAGTATGTCTGCCAAGCATGTACTAAGTATCGTATTGTTGAAATCACTGCGAAGACTCTGATAATTATAGCTAAGAACGAAAAGAGTGCTGTTCAGTGTTACCGCTGTAATCGAGTTGAGGATTATCACAATATGTTGAAACATGATTTTCACACTTGGCACAAGTTTGCCTTGAACGGGTGATTTTCCCTTTGTTTCTTCTCAAACCCCAGCATTAATGGAAACAGTCCCAGTTTAAAGGCTCATCGGCTTCAAAGCAAAGTGCCTCTTCTCATGGATGCAGTAGTGGAGGTAAAGATGCACGCCATTTCCCTTTGTTATCTTCGTTCTGCTTGGAGGCCGTCGTGTTTGCTTCAACCCAGTGTTTGCTTAAACGCAAGCGTAAAGTAGTTCATTATAAAGGCGTACATGCCCAAAGTGCATTATATACATAAACTCTGCATGTCATTGGCGAAGAAAGTTAACCCATAAAGATTTTTTTCTTCAAGCACAGAGTGAGCTTCTTTTAACCAGTAGATCGTGGCCACATCTACTCTGTAAACAGTGAAAGATGACGTTCAAGAACCCGAAGAATTAATATTGCATGCGATTCACTGTTGCCGCTGGCATGGTTGTACGGGTCCTGCTTTATGCAAAGAACATTTCGCTATTTGCAAACAATGTTACAATAGAACTATGATTAAGTCTCGAAGCTGATCAATTGCTTCGCGTGCCATTCATTCTTTAAAATGCAAGTGCGGAAAATTATTATTGCAAATTGATGATCGTATTCAAAAACTTTATTGCAATTGCAGTTATCCTGAGAGCTTTCAAGAACGGTCAATGACTATGGTGGCAGCTCCTTTCTTGACGCACCAGTAACATAGTATGCTATAACAGTCCTGAATTAGTAAAATAAACACACAATTTGACTTGCACGCAAATGAATCAAGAAGAACCAGCTTTTGCGACACGTTCAGAAAATGAGAGAAACCTTTTTTCATACACAGGCAAAAAATGATCTAATAAACCAGTAGCCATCGAGAAGTTCCGATTTATTTCAATATCTTGTTATCAGTAGCGGTAACTGGTACCCAATTATGTAATCAAACAAAACATTGCAGATCCGCTGCTAGTAAGGCACTGAGCTCGCGAGATCGGAAGTTTTGCGCAAAGAATAGTGACAACTTTGGTTTCACATTGTAACCATATGATTCGGCTAAGCACTGGCTCGTCTTTTTCACCTCAAGCGAGCGCATACAAACTAAGGCAGCGCATCAAAGGCAGCCGTTGAGTTCAATCGCGAAACTTGATGAGGTGCACTCGTTGGTGGGCAGCGAGAACCACGCAATCTCTAGGCATCATGCGCGGACGCACCGTTGGTACTATCGTCATTATCGCTGCTGATGATTTACAGAAAAACTCTAGTTAGGTTTGCCTTGTGTCAAAATGAAAAAGCACAGTTAATTACGAGTGGCAGAACGTTTTAGACCGCGTTTCATTTGTTGTGAAACTGTCGTTGGCATCTCGCTAAGGCTGTACCGATCTATTGCAAACCAACTATTCTAATAAAAATGCAATTTTGTTATTTCCATATAGAACTGGATATAGAGTTACAGCATATAATCACCGCTAACACCTGTCTTCTCGGTGTCTCCATACCACCGCGTGGGTTTCATAGCACTACACTTCTACCCTGATTAATCATTTATTGAAAAACGACAATTAGCTTCAAGCAACACGAATTAGCGATTTTCAAACTGCTTATCCTCTTAACTTAGCTTCAGAGAAATTTTTTTTCTACAAAAGTTTGCAGAAGGAGAAAGTCACCAAAACTTATCTGCATTTCGAGGGGCTTAAATTGCAGGGGTGGCCATCTCGAGGCATCTGACGGGAGAATGATTCCATGCTTCTGAGATCTTTGTTCAAAAGAGTTTTCACACCAAAACATTTTTTTTGAATAGATATTTGCTATCCCAAAATTCACATTTTCAAGAAGCATCATTGTTAAGATAAAAAAATATTTATCAATATGCATATTTGTCTAAGCCTGCAATTTGAAATCTAGATTTTTTGAACGGTTTGATCCTTGACAAAAGCTTTACGCCAAAAGTAGTATGATTCCTGAGCCTCATTCCCTTCGTTTTTGGATTAAATAAAGACAGTGCTTTGTCAAAGATCTTAAGACTGATTATCCTTGCATCTCGAATTAGAAAGTATTTTAAGCTCGCTTCCTTCAGGTTTTGAAAAACCTTCGGCAAAAGTTTTAGTCAAGTCGAAATGTTTTTCCAAAGGCTTTATCTTTTTCTTGGTTGACTGGAATTCAGTTTATAGGAAACTGACTCCTAAAACCAAAACAAATTAATGGAGCCATTGGCAGCTCTGAAAAGAGTTTTTAGTGAGAAGTAGGAAAGCGGCTGTGATATTTTCTTTGGACCAGAAATTCATCTTGCTACTTTGCGTTAATGCTCTGTATCGTTGCATTATTGGCATTTTAATCGAAAGGTGGCAATATTTCTGCTAAAAAATCTTTCTTTTTAAGACAACAAAAAAACTTGCATCTTTCTGTTGCCAAATGTTCTCAATGGATTTGCTGAAGAAGGAAAAAACATAAATTATACGTTATCGTCCTACGACTGGAAAGTTCGGTGTATGCTCTTTAGTTGTACGATAACTTGGCAATTAGAATGGGAATATCAAATGTTTTACTGGCCACGGCTATAACTAAACAGAATCCTTGAGCCCCCCATAGAGCCCGTTTTTGGAGCGCATTTGATTGGTTCGGCAAGTCATATTGGCAACTTGCTTTAAGAATGGATTGCTTAGCGCTCTGTAGAAATTCATAAATCTACTGTAAGCTTGTCTACAGCCTTATATTGTGCCACTCTTAAAAGAATGAATATTTTACATGCAGGTACTTAGATAACTGGCTTTATCATTGCATCTATACGGCAATAATCGTAATGTTCAAATGGAAAATGTTTGAATTTTTTACTTCAGGCACGGTACAGGGGACATCCAAAAGACAACACAGCATTTTTGACTAGACACAAGGTCAAAGACTGAAGGTATTTAGGACGCTTTTTATGATAAACTTTCTGGCGTAGGCATATTGTTTGAAAATATCCATTTAGTAGGCATATTGTTTGAAAATATCCATTTAGTAGGCATATTTAGTTTGAAGAATGAAAAGAAGTGAATAAAGTCGCTCTGTGCGAAAGATAGCGAATCTACCTTCTTTTACGAACGAGGCTGTATCTACGACCACAGAAATCTCTTGAGCCCGGTGGTAGATGAAAACAAATCTGGACACGATGATACCCAACCTTACTGATACCATTCGGGGCAAACATTTGATTATAAAAGTGCTTTTATAGCTTTAAAGTATAAGATGTTTAAGTTGGCATCCGCTCTCACTTCCTAAAAACCAGTTTCAACCGATAAAAACAGTGTCATATAAAGAATTAGGCAACCTTGAAGGGAATGCCTATTTTAGCAACGTAATATCAGCTCTCAGTGACGCACTCTTTGGTTGAAAAAACGCCAATTATTAAAGTGAGGATTTCTCTTCCGACTGAAATGCATTAGCAAGACCAAGCCGAGCCATGTTATTTTTCAATAGAACACAATCAAAAGAAAACGTCATTTTCAAAGTCAAACCAATGGCAGTCATTTACAGAGAAAAGAATCTTTCATTAGAAATTGATCACTTGGTAAGGCTATAGCCTTGCTTTTGTCTTCTTTTGGCCCATCATCGTTTTTCTGTCATAGCTGACAAAATACCTTTTTCAAAGTCAAACTAATGGCAGCAATAGCCTTCTACTAACCCTTTGGAACGATTTCAGTCATTTGCAGAGAAAAGAATTTTCCATCAGAAATTGATCACTTGGTAAGGCTATAGCCTTGCTTTTGTCTTCTTTTGGCCCATCATCGTTTTTCTATCATAGCTGACAAAATACCTTTTTCAAAGTCAAACTAATGGCAGCAATAGCCTTCTACTAACCCTTTGGAACGATTTCAGTCATTTGCAGAGAAAAGAATTTTCCATCAGAAATTGATCATTTGGTAAGGCTATAGCCTTGCTTTTGTCTTCTCTTGGCCCATCATCGTTTTTGTCATAGCTGACAAAATACCTTTTTCAAAGTCAAACTAATGGCAGCAATAGCCTCTACTAACCCTTTGGAACGATTTCAGTCATTTGCAGAGAAAAGAATTTTCCATCAGAAATTGATCACTTGGTAAGGCTATAGCCTTGCTTTTGTCTTCTTTGGCCCATCATCGTTTTTCTATCATAGCTGACAAAATACCTTTTTCAAAGTCAAACTAATGGCAGCAATAGCCTTCTACTAACCCTTTGGAACGATTTCAGTCATTTGCAGAGAAAAGAATTTTCCATCAGAAATTGATCACTTGGTAAGGCTATAGCCTTGCTTTTGTCTTCTCTTGGCCCATCATCGTTTTTCTGTCATAGCTGACAAAATACCTTTTTCAAAGTCAAACTAATGGCAGCAATAGCCTTCTACTAACCCTTTGGAACGATTTCAGTCATTTGCAGAGAAAAGAATTTTCCATCAGAAATTGATCACTTGGTAAGGCTATAGCCTTGCTTTTTTTTTCTTGGCCCATCATCGTTTTTCTGTCATAGCTGACAAAATACCTTTTTCAAAGTCAAACTAATGGCAGCAATAGCCCTACTAACCCTTTGGAACGATTTCAGTCATTTGCAGAGAAAAGAATTTTCCATCAGAAATTGATCACTTGGTAAGGCTATAGCCTTGCTTTTCTTTTTCTTGGCCCATCATCGTTTTTCTGTCATAGCTGACAAAATACCTTTTTCAAAGTCAAACTAATGGCAGCAATAGCCTTCTACTAACCTTTGGAACGATTTCAGTCATTTGCAGAGAAAAGAATTTTCCATCAGAAATTGATCATTGGTAAGGCTATAGCCTTGCTTTTTTTTCTCTGGCCCATCATCGTTTTTCTATCATAGCTGACAAAATACCTTTTTCAAAGTCAAACTAATGGCAGCAATAGCCTTTACTAACCCTTTGGAACGATTTCAGTCATTTGCAGAGAAAAGAATTTTCCATCAGAAATTGATCACTTGGTAAGGCTATAGCCTTGCTTTTGTCTTTTCTTGGCCCATCATCGTTTTTCTGTCATAGCTGACAAAATACCTTTTTCAAAGTCAAACTAATGGCAGCAATAGCCTTCTACTAACCCTTTGGAACGATTTCAGTCATTTGCAGAGAAAAGAATTTTCCATCAGAAATTGATCACTTGGTAAGGCTATAGCCTTGCTTTTTTTTCTCTTGGCCCATCATCGTTTTTCGTCATAGCTGACAAAATACCTTTTTCAAAGTCAAACTAATGGCAGCAATAGCCTTCTACTAACCCTTTGGAACGATTTCAGTCATTTGCAGAGAAAAGAATTTTCCATCAGAAATTGATCACTTGGTAAGGCTATAGCCTTGCTTTTGTCTTCTTTTGGCCCATCATCGTTTTTCTATCATAGCTGACAAAATACCTTTTTCAAAGTCAAACTAATGGCAGCAATAGCCTTCTACTAACCCTTTGGAACGATTTCAGTCATTTGCAGAGAAAAGAATTTTCCATCAGAAATTGATCACTTGGTAAGGCTATAGCCTTGCTTTTGTCTTCTTTTGGCCCATCATCGTTTTTCTATCATAGCTGACAAAATACCTTTTTCAAAGTCAAACTAATGGCAGCAATAGCCTTCTACTAACCCTTTGGAACGATTTCAGTCATTTGCAGAGAAAAGAATTTTCCATCAGAAATTGATCACTTGGTAAGGCTATAGCCTTGCTTTTGTCTTTTCTTGGCCCATCATCGTTTTTCTGTCATAGCTGACAAAATACCTTTTTCAAAGTCAAACTAATGGCAGCAATAGCCTTCTACTAACCCTTTGGAACGATTTCAGTCATTTGCAGAGAAAAGAATTTTCCATCAGAAATTGATCACTTGGTAAGGCTATAGCCTTGCTTTTTCTTCTCTTGGCCCATCATCGTTTTTCTGTCATAGCTGACAAAATACCTTTTTCAAAGTCAAACTAATGGCAGCAATAGCCTTCTACTAACCCTTTGGAACGATTTCAGTCATTTGCAGAGAAAAGAATTTTCCATCAGAAATTGATCATTGGTAAGGCTATAGCCTTGCTTTTGTCTTCTTCTTGGCCCATCATCGTTTTTCTGTCATAGCTGACAAAATACCTTTTTCAAAGTCAAACTAATGGCAGCAATAGCCTTCTACTAACCCTTTGGAACGATTTCAGTCATTTGCAGAGAAAAAATTTTCCATCAGAAATTGATCATTGGTAAGGCTATAGCCTTGCTTTTTTTTTCTTGGCCCATCATCGTTTTTCTATCATAGCTGACAAAATACCTTTTTCAAAGTCAAACTAATGGCAGCAATAGCCTTCTACTAACCCTTTGGAACGATTTCAGTCATTTGCAGAGAAAAGAATTTTCCATCAGAAATTGATCATTTGGTAAGGCTATAGCCTTGCTTTTTTCTTGGCCCATCATCGTTTTTCTGTCATAGCTGACAAAATACCTTTTTCAAAGTCAAACTAATGGCAGCAATAGCCTCTACTAACCCTTTGGAACGATTTCAGTCATTTGCAGAGAAAAGAATTTTCCATCAGAAATTGATCACTTGGTAAGGCTATAGCCTTGCTTTTTTCTTCTCTTGGCCCATCATCGTTTTTCGTCATAGCTGACAAAATACCTTTTTAAAGTCAAACTAATGGCAGCAATAGCCTTCTACTAACCCTTTGGAACGATTTCAGTCATTTGCAGAGAAAAGAATTTTCCATCAGAAATTGATCACTTGGTAAGGCTATAGCCTTGCTTTTGTCTTCTTTTGGCCCATCATCGTTTTTCTGTCATAGCTGACAAAATACCTTTTTCAAAGTCAAACTAATGGCAGCAATAGCCTTCTACTAACCCTTTGGAACGATTTCAGTCATTTGCAGAGAAAAGAATTTTCCATCAGAAATTGATCACTTGGTAAGGCTATAGCCTTGCTTTTGTCTTCTTTTGGCCCATCATCGTTTTTCTATCATAGCTGACAAAATACCTTTTTCAAAGTCAAACTAATGGCAGCAATAGCCTTCTACTAACCCTTTGGAACGATTTCAGTCATTTGCAGAGAAAAGAATTTTCCATCAGAAATTGATCATTTGGTAAGGCTATAGCCTTACTTTTGTCTTTTCTTGGCCCATCATCGTTTTTCTGTCATAGCTGACAAAATACCTTTTTCAAAGTCAAACTAATGGCAGCAATAGCCTTCTACTAACCCTTTGGAACGATTTCAGTCATTTGCAGAGAAAAGAATTTTCCATCAGAAATTGATCACTTGGTAAGGCTATAGCCTTGCTTTTTTCTTCTCTTGGCCCATCATCGTTTTTCGTCATAGCTGACAAAATACCTTTTTCAAAGTCAAACTAATGGCAGCAATAGCCTTCTACTAACCCTTTGGAACGATTTCAGTCATTTGCAGAGAAAAGAATTTTCCATCAGAAATTGATCACTTGGTAAGGCTATAGCCTTGCTTTTGTCTTTTCTTGGCCCATCATCGTTTTTCTTTCATAGCTGACAAAATACCTTGTTCAAAGTCAAACTAATGGCAGCAATAGCCTTCTACTAACCCTTTGGAACGATTTCAGTCATTTGCAGAGAAAAGAATTTTCCATCAGAAATTGATCACTTGGTAAGGCTATAGCCTTGCTTTTGTTTTTCTTGGCCCATCATCGTTTTTCTGTCATAGCTGACAAAATACCTTTTTCAAAGTCAAACTAATGGCAGCAATAGCCTTCTACTAACCCTTTGGAACGATTTCAGTCATTTGCAGAGAAAAGAATTTTCCATCAGAAATTGATCATTGGTAAGGCTATAGCCTTGCTTTTTTTCTTTTGGCCCATCATCGTTTTTCTGTCATAGCTGACAAAATACCTTTTTCAAAGTCAAACTAATGGCAGCAATAGCCTCTACTAACCCTTTGGAACGATTTCAGTCATTTGCAGAGAAAAGAATTTTCCATCAGAAATTGATCATTTGGTAAGGCTATAGACTTGTTTTTTTCTTCTCTTGGCCCATCATCGTTTTTCTGTCATAGCTGACAAAATACCTTTTTCAAAGTCAAACTAATGGCAGCAATAGCCTTCTACTAACCCTTTGGAACGATTTCAGTCATTTGCAGAGAAAAGAATTTTCCATCAGAAATTGATCACTTGGTAAGGCTATAGCCTTGCTTTTGTCTCTCTCGTCCCATCATCGTTTTTCTGTCATAGCTGACAAAATACCTTTTTCAAAGTCAAACTAATGGCAGCAATAGCCTTCTACTAACCCTTTGGAACGATTTCAGTCATTTGCAGAGAAAAGAATTTTCCATCAGAAATTGATCATTTGGTAAGGCTATATAGTAAATTCTATTTTACGCAAAAACAAGTTGTCTTTATCTTGCAATTGAAGATTGGAAGGTGGATACAGTTCTTTAGATGCGTTGCATTCCTTTTATCAACAAATGTTGATTGTTTTGGTGGAAGCTAAATTATAAAAGCTTTCTCGCCTGAGACTTCAGTGGCCATGCCTGTATCCCCTTGTTAACAAGAAATACGTTATGTGTTTTGATTATGAATTCTACAGAGGAACAGGAGTGTCACAAGCGTGCAAGCTTCCCAGAATGCACTAGCAACGTGTCAAGCCGATGTGACCTTCGATTTGGCACCATTCACGTGGAGCTGATGTCGCGGGCGGTGGGGCTAAGAAAGTTGCGTCTTCGATCAGGTGAGAAATTGCATTCAAAATGCCAGTACTTCTTACGTTTATTAATTATGTTCTGTAAAGTTTATAGAGCCATTAGTTGCTTTTCAATGCTCGTATAAGACGAATTGTTAATTTAAAGCCTTTGCCATGCAACATGAAGCAAAGGACGCACTTTCTCAGACACTTGCTTTGCTTTTCAGATGCCACAGGTGCCTGTCGGAGTTTCAAAGCAATCCTGGAAATGGCGCTGGTGAAGACAGCATTAATGAACCAAAGCAAGGTAACTAAGATGCAGTTTTCATGAACATTTATCCAAAGCGTAAGCAGGCGACAGAGGGCATTTAGTGTTCTGTTCGCAAAATACCCCGCAATCTCCACAAGCTCGCGTGCGGGCGTTTAATCAGAAGCGTCTTTTGGGTGGTCGTTTTTTAGGCTGAAACGCTTGCTATTACATTGCAACGAAATTCTTTATTTCCATTTTATGGCAGTAAAAGGTTTCTATCATTTAATTTCCAAAGAATTTGACAAATCGCAGAGACATAGATTATGTCGCAATTTCGTTCTTCGTTAGAGTGTAAATGCCTAAAACTTATGTTTCGTATTCATTTTTAGAAAGATCAAGACTGCGTCTGAAAATCCCTCTCAATTCCTGGAAGAGAAGAGTCAAAAGGCAGACAACGAGGCAATTTCAAGACAAAGACACAAACTTTTATGAGAATGGCAAGTCCGTTGTATTAAAAATTTGCTCGTAGTATCGAATGACAAGTTTATGACGAAAACTCTGACAGATTTGCACTATAAACAGTCCATTTGCATAAACCCCGAGTTTTTGAGATACCCTCAAATCTTAAGTGCATAGGATAACGCTATAAAAAATTTCCCTAACTAGAAAATTGCTAACATTGGTGAATTCATCAAGGGTCCCTCTGTTGCAGAAACATTAGAAAAGGATAATTTTCAAACCATTGATCTGAAAGCATTTATCATCCCATTCCACGCCTGCTACCCTTTATGCATTCCAAAAAATAGCACACGATTTACAATGTTAAACTCACTTTCACTTTGATTACGAATCACCATAACGAATCTCTGCTGAATACTTTTGTTGATAAATTCATCGACATTCTCGGCTACCTGTCTTACGTTTTTTCGTTTTCTTCGACACACTATTCACCACGATTTCCTCTTTAGTTTGTAACATAGCATAGCATAGCTTACTGGTATTTTTCTCTTTCTTCACCTTCTCCTATCTTTGCCCTTTTCCGCATTATAACTTTTCCACTCTTCAACTTTTTTTCTTTCTTCACCTTCTCCGCTTTTTACCCTTTTCAATATTTGATTTTCTACCGCCCCCTACTCTTTTCCACTCTCCACCCTTAAACACTTTTTCAACTCTTTACCCTTAAAGCTTTTCCATCCATTTATATTGATATTTCATCATTAATCTATTCATATTTTCTACTTTCTTCTCTGCTACCGCAAAAAGGCACACTTTGAGCAAGTAACATCAAAATCATATTTTTGCAATGCCAATAATCTTCTTTTCAACCACTTTGGGACGGAAAGTAAGCATTTCGTACATATAACCTCAAGTAGTATAGACCCCTTTTGAAACAAAACATAACCTTTTACTTAGACCTTCAATATATGCGTACGAATTTTCAATGGCCCCGATATCATTGGGTCTTTTTTACCCAACAATTTTTACTTGAAATTTTCTTGGTCAAATACGTTATATAATGATATTCTACAATCAACAAAAAATACGAAAAAAGCAAGAAAGAGCAAAACATACGAAACATGGAAAGCTTTATCTTCTTAATACTAATGATGCTTTACGTTTGCTTATACCTGTAACAAACAAAATACCATGCAAAGAAATCCATGCGTACGTACATGAGCTAGGTAGGCCCTTCCCCATTGCGCCTACTTTGTGCGTAGGTACTCTGTCTATGATCACTTTTCTGTTTGCGTTGGCATATTCTTTTCTGCAGTAGCATTGACTGTATCAACGTGCAATCTTTTTGTGCTGATACACCTCCAAGAATACTAACTTGCATTTTCTCGATCTCAAAACGCTTCCAAATTTTGTTTTCTTTTTTACTTTCACCACCTATATTTCCCACGGTGTATAAAATGTAGCGAGACAACTCGGCTTCACAACTAACTTGATCTGCTTTCTTTGCATTTGCCACTGTTAATAAATATTGTTCGTCAATGTTTACTTCAGCTCTGTCAAAACACTCCTACTGTTGTTTCTTGCCACTTGGTCAATGCAAAGTCTACCATTCATATTCACAATGGCCTTTGTTAATTATACTAAAAGTTTAGAACAATGTTCATTATCTAGGTTGACAACCATTCACAATCTAAATGAAAGTCTAGAAAAAGACAGCACCACTTTAGCACGCAGCCCTAAATAGTAGCCTTACACTGCCCTTCTTGCCTCTTCTCTTGAACATACTCTCTCTGATGGAATTGTTTTGGGTCATCACTAGCTCTTCTAGTCCTGTCGCTGTGGTCTACACAATTCATCCACTCCAAGCTGAACACGCTTCTTAACAACTTTATTGCTTCTTGTCATTGTCATTAGTTTGAATCTTGTTCTACAAATTGTGCACAAAATTCAGTAGATACTTTCACTAGATTTGGACACTTTTTTCATCAAAGTCCTAATGCTCAGAGGCTTCATCGGATGTATTGGTCCTATTAGATCCTCTCTATCCTCATCATCAGTATTATGACCAAGAAATAACACCAAGGTTGCAACTCTCATATTTTTCATTCTGTGGCTAGATTGGTAGCCACTTCATAACTCCTGTACAATTCGCTTATTCTCTACCAATTTACAGCTAAATTTCCACTAAGACTTCACTGACGTGAGAACAATAGTCACAAGCTCCTGCTTCAGGTTTGAAAACTCACATCCCTTTATATCAATCACATTTGGTACCATGCAGAAAACGATAGGAAAATCACAAAACGATTCCACAAGGTCATCATCATCACAATAGTACGGAACAAGAAAAAACAAGCAACAATAATTTCAATCTATTTTTGCGTCACATCCCCCCTTCTTAAGCACGATGCTCTAAGTATGATTGTACCTTTAGGGTAATTTCACTTTTGCACAGCATATCTGCATTTGTAGTGCTGATCGCTGAATTTTGAGTTTTGGCTGCCTGGACATCTGTGCTCCTTCAGAGACTTGACTCTTGTTGCAAGACAAGCATCATGCCATACCATGTCCGTTGTGCAACAAGGACGCTAAAAGTTTGAATTATAGTGTTTAGGGTTTTTGAGTAACTTATAGGCTAACACCATTGGCAATACTATCATTTCTAAAATTATTTCAAAATCCCAAACGTAACTTGCCTTTTTCACTTGATGTTAATTTGGCTGTTGTTTCTAAGTATCCTTGAAAAATGTTCAGCTATCCTTCCTTAGCAAACTTGGTTAAGAAGTTAGTTACTTTTGGAAAAAGAATTTTTCAGGCATTCAACGTCCTGGTGGACCTGAAGGATCCGTTTCTTAAGACAACTTATACGCAAATGTAGGCAGCTGCATTTTGCATTTGAAGCCTTTGGCTTTGTTGCTGTTTCGTTAGTTGAGTGTAGTAGATTTAATGGTATATTCATAGTGGTAATTTGATTTTTGTTTAATGATCATTTTGTTGCTTTGATAAACTTGTGTTTCTCTTGAACTGGATCTTCGACCTTCATGTCGGGATCTGGTCCCTGGGAAGTTCGAGTTCCACTCGCCTTTGTTTTCGTTGTTTTGAGTTTTTGGTCGCTATTGTTTCTAAGACAATGTCGACCGACAATTCAAAACAATAAAAACAATGGACAGGAGGAACTCGACAAATCCCATGGGACCAGGTCCCATCGGACAATAGGGGACGGCCGGGCAGAACCTATCTTAAACTTTTCATCTGTTGAACCTACCATACCTAGCGATTTCTGAAACATAGCTAAAACCGACCATACCTACCTCGACTCTGATAGATGTTATGTTATCAAAGCCTATATACTTGGTATCCAAAAAGACAGTTAAAATGCAATAAAAGAGATAGCCTATATTAGAAGAGTTTTTAAGTTACTTGGTATCCAAAAAGACAGTTAAAATGCAATAAAAGAGATAGCCTATATTAGAAGAGTTTTTAAGTTACTTGGTATCCAAAAAGACAGTTAAAATGCAATAAAAGAGAGCCTATATTAGAAGAGTTTTTAAGTTACTTGGTATCCAAAAAGACAGTTCAAATGCAATAAAAGAGATAGTCTATATGAGAAGAGTTTTTAAGGTACTTGGTATCCAAAAAGACAGTTCAAATGCAATAAAAGAGATAGCCTATATTAGAAGAGTTTTTAAGGTACTTGGTATCCAAAAAGACAGTTAAAATGCAATAAAAGAGAGCCTATGTTAGAAGAGTTTTTAAGTTACTTGGTATCCAAAAAGACAGTTCAAATGCAATAAAAGAGATAGCCTATATTAGAAGAGATGTTGAAATCGTCTAAATAAGTTGAAATTCCAACTTCATCATAGAAAGAGATCAATTAATATTTTATTAAATCTTTAACAATGATAGTAGACAATAAAACGATATGAAAAATAAATACTTCACAGGGAAATTGAATACCTATCATGCAAAAATTTAAAAAAAAATGAAGATGAAAATAAATTTAAATTAAAATTTAATCGAAAAATCTTATTGAAACTCTTAGAGTTTGATTTAGAGAGACAAAACTTTGCAGTTGAAGCATTGCAAAACGAAATATGACCACATACCTTTTTTAGAAGTAGCATGGAACATTTTGACCAGGGCTTTGGTTCAATACAATCATCTTATCGCATCATTAATTCATTTCTGAGAGCCAAAGTTGTTAGAATTGCATTGAAGAACTGTTAGGCACAGATCTCATACACCTAAAAAATCAAAAACAGGTTATTATTTTCAGAAAAGGATCAGAATCAAATTCTTCTCGTTTCTCTTTTTACAAAAAATTACCAGCTGCTGTGCTTGAGAGGGTTACTATTTGCTGCCTATTGGAAACGCTGCAAACATTTGTCATTTGCCAAAGCCACCCTGCTTTTAATACCACATTCAGACTTAACATCGGCACCAGATCTCATCAAAATAAAAATATCAAAAGATACTTAAGAAAAGAAAGACAAAGCCAAAAAGTAGAGAAAATTGGGACATCTACACTTTGTTGATTTGTACATGTGTAGAACAATAATAGGGAATTTTGTCCTACATCTGAATACTTTCTACTTTCTCTAGTAATTGTGTCTCTATATTGTGTTTGAGCTGAAGTTGGCTACTTTGGCCATCTAGCCATAATTTTTCTTGGGTCTATTCCAGACAATATGTAAATTTTGGGTGATTTCCCTCAATCTAAACAGAACTAGCACATATCTGCTGTGATGGTAGAGTTGAAAAGCAAGAACTCCAGCTGCTATCCAAAATGGTGACATTAAAGCTTGTTAATGCTTACAGACACATAGTTTCCAGTACAAACTATTTGCATGCTAATTTGCTCATTTGTCTTGCCTTTTTGCTCCTAGTGTGAACACAGCCTTAGCTTACAACAATCAGCCACCTCATACTCCCTGGAAGACTCTCTAAATGTGGTCCTGTTTTTCTCTGGTTTTCAAAAGGGTTTTCTCTGGACATTCTCCCTGCATTTTTCAAACAATAAACAAACCCACCATGGCTGAAATACACAATCTTTTCTGTGTTCTTCTTTGCACAAAGATATTAACAGAAATCCTCTTAAAATGAACTTATTTTAAAAAACCAAATTTCGCTAAACCAATTTTGCTTGAAGAAGGAATTTCGAATTTCATGTTGAGTATGAAATGCTTTTGAGGTTTGCCCTTGAATGTTCAACAAACTTCTCAGCTGTTTCAAAGAATTGATTAGATGGCAGAAAATGGAAGTCTTTACCACCATGTATCAAGTTTGCTGTAATTATGGCAATGCTCAACCTTAATATGCCTTCAATGAAAGTTGTGCCTTCCAAAAGAATTAGATGAAAAGTGTCCATGATACAAATAGCACCCTTTTTGATAGAAAATTAATGTGGGTCTTCATGCTATCTAAGTTAAAGGGTCATGTATTAGTTTATAATTGTGAAAACTTCTTGTATTAAGTCTTAGCTGACCACACTACATCTCATGCAGCTGAAGAGACCAGAGAATTTTCAAAGTTGTTTCAACCTTTCATGGTCAAGCAAAAGGCCTTGTATTTAGTAGCTAGTGAATCTCCCAAACTTGACTAGCCAGAATTTGCCATATTGTGGTTCTAAATCACACACTTCTCTCTAAACAGTTCATTACTGTTAATTTTGCTACCAGCCTACTCAAAAACTGATAGAGAAAATAAAAATTGATGCCAAAAATGTATTTACTGGATAAAAATTTACATGGTTAAAAGGGTTTGAGCTTGTCCCTTGCTAAATTGTGGTGTTATAATGTGTTCAAATTGTGAGAACTTCATTTCATGAATGAAAATGGAAATTTAGCAAAATTTTGGTGAAATGTCAAACACAGATACTTGAGTAATTGAGTAAAAAGTCTTGAATATTTTTGGGTGATATGTTCTCAATAGGAGCTTTTTATAAACTGGAATGGGATACCTAAAACATTTTGACCTTTATACATATTGAATGACCCTGAAATGATACTTCAGAGATAGAGGTTTTTAACAAGAATTGTTTTATCCAGCGGTTGTACAAGCAGGAAGCAATTATTTGCAGCATCAGAAACGGTAATTCTCAGACATCTCATCTAGTGGTAATAGCATTAATGCATTAAAATGTGACCAAACTTGAAAATTAATCTTCATGTATATATCTTTGGCAGTCATTTGTGAAAAATATGTTTTGCAATAAAAATAAACTTATCACTGCCTTTAAGAATAAAATAACTATAAACATAAATTTATATATATGTTTGTGTATATGTACTAATCGAACGCAAAGATTCCAATTCTGTGTTCCATTTTTGCCAAATGTGAGGTTAAAATTTCACGGATCGGAAAATAGCAAATACTATACATATATATATTGGAGGCCAAGAGTGGCGTGGTGATAGCAGATTTTGAATTGAATTTTGATAAAGAGAGAAATCACGAAAATAAGTGTGCATAGTCGGTATAAGCATTTTGCTTACCTATTGATATCACACCAGTCTTTCTCGAGCAGCACATGTTATTTCTTGCAGGGGTTGTTAAAGCCCCCAAGAGCAAAAACAGGCAGCCATAACACTTCCCGCCAAATAATATCAAATCTTTTCAGAGTTGACGCATGCGTGAAATTTTCTGATAAAAACTGCTGTGCAGGAGTGCTTGATCAACCTCAAAAAATTTTTTGCAGGGTTATTGCCTTGATTAGAAGGAGCCAACTCCTTTGGTATGTAGTTAGGTTTTTGCATGCTTCTTTCTCATGAAGTTTTCTATCCCTGTTTAAAATTTAACCTGACAAATATAGGTGAAATGCTCCCAGTAAAGAGTATCACTTTTTACCACAAGTTCATTTCTGAAAATGATAAAAGGAGCCTCTTTGTATCAAATCTGCACCTGTCAATGAGCTCAAGCAAATTAATATAATTCTTAATTCTCATTCTTTCATCAAAATTTGCTATTTCTTCTCCGTGATAATGTGTAAGAAATCCACTTGGTGCTGCAAGGTTCAAAAGCGCTTTAGAAAATGCATCCAATAATAAATTCGAATTGAGCAATTTTTTTTCTTTCGACCCACTCTGGCAAAGGCCTGAATTTAAAGGCAATGAAGTTCCATCGAAAATTGTCTTCTTTAAAACGACCTTTGATGATAAATTAGCTTCTGCTTCTCCTTCAGCTATTAAGCTGGACTGATCAATATGACCCTTAGGTCTGATTCCATATGTAACATTTCTCTTCATCGTAAAGAATTTGCAATGTAACTACATTTTTGCTGACCTTTCTCTCAATTTACCCAAAAATTAAATTGATCGAATACATGTTAAATCAAAATCCCTACTTTCACAGCGTTTGCCTTCTTGTTTGATTGCGATTCCACATGTTGACTTCTAGTAGATTCTTTGGGCATGCTCAAAGTTTTTTGTAAGCATATTTCTCCAAAAATAGGATTCTAAGAACAGTTCGAAGAATCGTTAAATAGTCTACTAGAAATATCAATGCCAATCGCAGGCTTGCTGTCGAAGGGAAAGTCGAAAGGCTCATCTGGCTCTGGAATAACCGAGAGCACAAGTTTGAAAGCTGGGAAACAATTGCAAAAATAGAAAATCCACTTTTGAGCAGATGAAAAATCTCTTAAAAAATCTGAGTTAATTACTCAAATCTCTGCCGCACACAACAGTCAAATTTGAAAAACAAATTCTTACATCGTAAGGCCAATCCAAAATATTCTTGGAATTTAGATTTAGGTATAAAATTAAATTAACAAGGATTAGCTGGTAATGAAATCTTGTTGCTTAAGCATTCAGTAATTTGCAATGCTATGCTGTTTTCCTTGGTATTACGTCAAGAGGCTCACTCCGCATGTGTAAAAAGAGGCTTCCCAGTGTTCCTTTTAGGCTGGTATCCTGACATACCCTATAACGATTCAATGAAATTGCTGTTTTTCCTTCTCCATGGTTAACACGCCTTGCACTTGAAAACCTCGCCATGAACAACATGGTGTTTTTGCTGAGCAATGAAAATTATTTTAAGGGGATTACGAAAGACTTAAGGAATCTTTCAAGGGAATTATGACCTTCAAAACTGACGAGGGTGTGTCTATTAGCCATATCTTGATTAGCTATGCATTAATTTTCTCAATGGAAATTCGCGGAGAATAGCACGCTCTGCATTAACCAATTGAAAACGCGGCGAATGCGTAGCTATTCGTCAAGAGTGCCTCCCGCTGGACGGCATTCACTTTCGAATTCGCCCTGCCCTGATTTGTGTTCAAAGCAGGGATCCATAGGGAGGAGTTGCTGCGCATCATTGTTCGATGGCACGTGGCCTTTCTATGGGTCCTCCGCAAGATATGAAATTCAAAGGGTTGAAAATGATATTTTACGCAGTGGCCGGACATTTCCCCTTTTTGTTAGCACTCACAATGAATACAATATCGGGCCACAATCAGGCTGCCGGACAACGCGTTTTCCATTGTCCTCTCTCTCGTTTAGAAATGTCGTCTTTTTAACGAAAGCCTTGTTTTTCATGGTTTCGATGGTGGGCGCTTTATGGACAGTTTCCTAATAGAAACTATGATTTCTTTAGACATCAGCTATGATGTATTCCAGTGGCATTAGTCTCTGTCTTTTCTGCCAGGAGCACTGTAAGGAGCGCTATTGTCTTGACAAAACAAACATAGATTGTTGCTTATTTCTAATACAGTCAATTTTAGATTGTCCTTTAACAGCAAAAACTAGATGAGTATATAATCTTTTTAATCTTAGTCATCATTTATCCCGTGAATTTTTACTAAGGTGATGGGGAATTTGATCGAGGCCAAAAAGCCTCGACTACCAGTTCGTAGCTCCTAGAGAACGATTGCCCTTGTCATAATTTGGGGTCTCGTCAGAAATAAATGCCAACATATTTATGTTACTGAAACAATGGTTAAATTCCAACCACAATCAGAGAAGGGACCAAAGAAACTTTAACAGTCCGTCCCCCTTGTCAGAACCTGGAATGAATGGAATTTTGCCGTAATCACCCTTTTCTCAGGGTGCGACCTCCGGCTTTGTGTTTCCTGACTTTCTCAAAGAGTACAAATAATCTGGGAGCCCCGCACAAAGCAAAGACGGGCGTTGCGTAGGCAAGCTGCGTTAGATGTTGCGATGACTTTTGTTTCATCTGACTATGACTTAGCTTTGTTTTGGGCATCATTTTTACAAATGGCATAGTATGTGGTTGCGTTGAGCATCTGCTCACAGGAAGGCCAGCAAACCGAGAAACCATGACGACCCATTTCATACAACATGTTGCTATTTCAAGGATCCTCAAATGGATGCATACATCAGAAGGCAGAAGTCTGTACACACGGAATCAGATCGCGTGAAAAGAGAATAAAAGTAGAGAGGATATAATGGCACACCAAGTTTGGAGTCACTCACCGTACATCATGACATCTTTACTGGTTATTGCAACTATTACTCTTGAGAGCAGGTCACACACATTACGCTTGAACTCGTTGACCGATGCCAGTCATCGTAACAACACAGGCTCAGACCCTCGCGAAGGCCACAAAAACTGGGTTTTCTTGGGTCCAGTGCCAGTGGGGCTTAAGAGGGGACCAAAGCCACAACGCTCAAAGCGTTCAGTGCACAAAGAGAAAGTGCCACCTTACTTTGTTACTAGCCAGTCACCGTACTCCTCGATAGTGACCCTGAATATTGGCTGCATTGGAACACTGATATCGCCCATGCACGTTCTGACGGCGGCTCATTGCGTCCACGACGGAAAGCAACTGCGTAGTGACCACATGACGCGTCCACTCAAGATAGGTACGTCGGTTGAATTTTTCTTGGCATTATTAACAACGGAATCAGTTTCGAGGGGAATTCATCAAATGTCCTTTTTATCTCTTTTAGACTTCACTCGGGCAGAAACAACCAGTTAATCAGTTCAGGTAGCTCTAGTAGTAGAAATGAAAGGCTCATTCACATAATAATATACTTTCATAGTTAGGACAGATGTATAATAATAGTTGATTGACACTACTTTAATTTGACGCAACAGCAGAGCAAGCGAATCTCGTGCGGTGAGAAAGATGTGGTACTGATATAGCCTTTCGTTTCAACCAGCATATTGTTGGTTTCAGGCACACCAGTAGTTACCGGACTTTAATCCAAAACCGAAGAGCTTGCAGCGTCACTAGAATCAATCTGTGCGTTGCTCTGATATCGGACCGGCTTGATCTTTCGCGAAAGAAGATGAGTTTCCCGTTTAGCCGGATAAATGCTGCTAGCTGGGTTGATTGACGACTTGTATCGCATGCGGGATTTCGGTTAGCCCTCTACTGAGCCCTTTTGGATTTTTGCCATCCCCCGATCAAAGGACAACTAGATGAATATGGCGAGCAATCAATCCACTCCAAGATACTTTTAATCCGTTCTTCCGCGAAAAGAAGGAAATCAGGAGATTCTCCATTTCACAGCGGTGTCTGTGGAGTATTTAAAAGTTTTGTGAATGCTCTTGAGCAACAACAAACAATTTGTTGTTAAATGAAACTTGATGCTCTTTTGATGTCAAGGAAAATGATATTAAAAGCATTGCCCAGACCATAAGCTTCTTATGGGAACTAAATGAAATGTTTCGGAACTCTTTCTGTCCTTGTCTCTATTGTAACTGTTCAAACTTAGTTAGCGCACTCTTTCAAAAACGCACGGTTGAGAAAATGCCAAGATGATTACAGTGAAATGAAAAGCACCTTCCTCAGAGCAGTAGAATTTAGTTTTTCAGAGAAAGCAAAGATCATCTAATTATCGGTCGGGTAAAATTTGTAATGAGCGCATGGTGCGTTACACTCTCGTCAGGACAGTGAGGTCAATATCCAGCTCCCCTAATGAATAAGGAACTTGGGGGGTTCAATCGAAACAGAAGAGAAACCCCTGTCAGACGAGCCGAAGGGGAAAGAATTTTTGCTCCTCATCATTTTGACTTTTTCTTGAAAAGGTAAAATGCAGATGAAGATTATTTCGAGATGTAAGTTGGATGCACTTTGACGAAAGTCATGGCTAGGTCCAACTCTATTCGGGGCGCAAGGAGTCTCTCGGGCAATAAGAAGTGTCCTACCTCCCCAGTTGTTCTTTCTAAGCCTTGTGGTATTTTGACTCAAAGTCAGGTCAAGTGTCTCACTATGGCGAAGAAACTAATTCACATTCTGCACGCAGAACAACCGTAGGCACAGTTGTCCAATTTACTCTCAGCCGCTCTATACAAAAATGCTCTATGCCCAATCTAAGCGCCTTTATTTGAAATACTTGTCACATAAAGAGCTGTCAAGCCACATAGTATCGCAGAAGAAATGTCCCTGATTGCTGTATCGAAAGGAACATTCCTTGGTCGTGATCATGGTCTTTCATTTTATTCATTTTCTTGTTGACTTGTCCACATGCTCACTTCCACATGTCCACATCCAATTTAGGCGATGATAGGGTGATTGGGATATGCAATGGCGCCGAACATTAATTGCTAGTCCAGATTTGAATCATATCTGCCCTCTAGCGACGACAGAAAATCACATGAACTGCTAATTTGGGTCTCCTTTTCTAATTGCGTCGCATCGCCTTTCCTTTCCACAAACCAATGTCAACTGGTGCCAAAAGATACAATGGGCATTAGAAGCTTGATTTTTTATTGCTGGTCTTGTTAGAATGAGCATATTGAAGGTATTAATTTCTAGTGCAAGCAGAAAGAGTCCAGCAAATGCCAAGAGGCTCGTTTGAAAATGCATGTTGTGATGTCTTTCAACATAGGAATGTTTTTTCGAAGAAGCGGCTCATACCTAATACAATCCATACTGCTTAACAATGTCGTCAACAGCCAAGCCTTATCAAAATTTCAGACATCGTGGGAAGTTTCAAAGATTTAGATTTCAAGAAGGGCACTATGCATTGGGGAAAAGACTCATTCGTAAACATGTCAATTAGCTTTCCATTTCTTTAACTTCGAATATCAACTGGATCCGTATGACTGAAAGGTGCTTTAAGATCAATAGATATGTCCTGCATAAGCTTTGAAAATTGGCAACTTCGTGGTCCAGTAACTATCTCGAATTCAAGTTAAGGAATTTGGCAACAACTTGCGTGAGACGTTGAAGCTTGCTTGACTTCTGATCAATCTCCGTGAAGGAGGTGCCTTATGCGACACAAAGTCAGCTGCAGTATTTTTTCAACTTAAACTTGCCATTGGTTCTGCCTGATTCTTAGTTACATCCACAATCCACCTGCAGGTGCCTCGGAATTCTTGTAAATTCCTAGCAAACATTAGTTTTCAGGGTAGATTGTATTTATTGGTTTTAATCTACAGCTGATTGTATTATTTGTCTTATGTCACAATTGGTGTGCCGTTTGTCACTTTGTTATGTTCACGTTGACGAAGACTCACCGTTCTGATTTACTTCAAAGGCCTACTTCGCCCGAATGGCAAGCAGCACAAAATCAGAGTGAAGAAGATTTTCGTCTCTAAAGAAATTCAGCCAACGATGGAAAGCCGAGTCACGTATGACTACGCTGTCTTGAAGCTGGTACGCCGACACAGGAGACCGTACTTGCCCGTGAAAGCATCAGTAGGCTCCATTAGATCTTTAAAATTCCACGTTGTTGAGAGAGACCGTGGAAGAGACTTCAGATCGCTGTACAAATTCACCCACTGCCCTATTTACAACAATAGCAAGAGCACCCTTCTCCAGGTTCTCACCAAGCACTGTCCTAGCTCGGGCGGAGATTCCGGAGCGGCAGTGTTTGACAATGATGACGAGAAGCGACACTCCATAATAGGTATTCTATCAGCGACAGCAAAGTTCAGGGAAAAGACTGGCCATTGCCAGGCGACATTGATTTTAAGGCTGTCTCAATCAGACGTCAACAAGATCAATGGATGGATTGGCAATTAGAATAAGTTAGGTATTTTAAGAATGATAACTACATGTGCCTATTTGGTATTAGTGATGCTAAATTAAAGTTTATTAAAGATAGCTACAACTGCATTCGATGAACACAACATTAAGCTGAAAATAAGAAGCTATTGGCCGCCTGAAGTTACTGACATTCGGTTAGTGACACAAAGGCTACTGCCATTCATAGAGAAAATACACCTTCTTTAATAAAAAGACCCCAGTATTCAGAGATGCGCTATTTTAGTTCTTCCAGTAAAAGCGATTAACGCATTGATATATCGATAGAATACTTAAAGGAAAGTACCTTCTACACTTTTGAATAAAAGGAGAAAGATCCAATATTCCGATGTCAGTTGTCTAAGGCATTGCCAATGAAAAATGCAGCTCTCTTTGCATGTACTAATAATACACAGCCCTCCTGCTCCAAGGAAACCTTTTCTCGACCGCATACAGCTTCACCCATACAAGATTTTGGGCGTGTTTGCTAATTCAAAAGCACAGACTGAATGTCCCAAAAAGTCACAGGACGGAAAATTCCTGAAGTGACCGTATTCGTTTACAAGGAAGATTCACTGCCTGCAATTACTTTTGTTAAAAAAAATCTTATCTTTGGCAATGAAAGTCCGTCTTCATTGCCTGAAAGTAAATCCGTCCAATTTTTAATGTACGATGAAATCAGATTGTATGTACAAGAAATATTACTCACCAGATTCAGCGCTTATTTATTAAATTTACCACCGTAATGTATTATAAAACAGTGTATAAAATTGATGCCTAGTCCCGTCATATTCCCGCTGTCTCATTTCATGGCGTTTGCTCTGGAGAGGAAACAGTTGCAACACACGTGCTCAGGGGTAGATTCAGATTGACATGCAAGGAATGCCAACTAGGAGTGACAACAAGACAACAGGAATCAAGAATCGAATAGAAACATGTGGTTCCACTTTCAAATAGAGCCACATGCTTAACTACTTTTGGCAATAGTTTGCAACAGATATCTTTTGTTTGGGTCAGTTGTCCAGTCTTTTCATATTTGAAAATACAATTGTGTCTCTGACAGCTGGCTAAGGACATCACCAAGGATGACGTAGTTCTATTTTAAAGACAGAAAAAGAACGCTCTTTATTGTTTCTTCGTTGATCAAAGAAGGACCTAGAATTTTTTTTAATTCAAATATATTGCCATGTGGTGCGTGAGTTCTTTTTTAAACGGAGATGCTATATTAATCTGAGAAAGATTTGGCAAAATTTAGGCATCAACAAGCATTTTTAATTCTTCTGCTAAGCAAAGGGGTACAGGTCAAAAATTAGAAGCATATGCTTTGACATCATCACTTTACAACGCTTTGGCATTCAATTGCGAGAAAGACAGGAATTGTGTGGTTGGCTTTTTAAGCGCAGACTGCTGTGCCAAAGATCAATAAATGAAAAGACGATTGCATGACTAAATGATCTCGTTAATGCCGGCTGTTAACTACGTCTCTTTAAGGCCTTTTGATGCAGCACTGGATTAAAGGCTTATTGTGAGATGACTCTGTTCAAGTGACTCTTTCAATTTCGCCAGCGATCCCAGCAGAAAGCGCGTTCTTCGTGTGTTGCCTGAAATCCTTCTGTAGAAAACTGCGAGTTCTTCATATCAAACTAGCAATAAGATTATTAGGTTGGATCTCAATAATTGAATTGGCGCTAAATGGCCTCTTAACCTTTGAGCTTTCGACTGCCAGTGTCATGGAACACTGCTTGATCTAACATTGAATATCTCCAATGAAGTCTACTCATTCTTCTCTCACAAACTAATTCTTTGCCAAATTGAGACCTAGCTTAGTTGAACTGGAATGATTTCTTGCTGAACTGCATTTCATTCGAAGCACGCTGATTTACCACTACACAAAATAGCTGTTTGATTGTCGAATTCTAAGGCTTGTATCCAAAATAATTTGTCCCACCGGAAATAAGTAAAAATCAGTTAAGCTTTTCCTAAACTTGCCAATTTAAGGTTAACTGAGAAGATACGCTCAGAGCCTAACATCTTTCAGTATTGGAATGATTGTTACCAAGGGTGTCAAAGGCAGCACTTGACTCCTGACAGCAGGCTTGTCTAAGCTGGCAAAAAAAGTTCACTAAAACTTCCCTGATACACCTTCAAATGTAATGTGGGTGGTCTCTATGACAGAAAATTATCATAATGATAGTGTTAGGCCTTATACAGTTAAAACCAATAAACGTATCGAGGTAATTAAATCCCAGTTACTATGACTAACTAAAGCCAATGTCAACTACCAACCACACAGAAACCTATGTGACTAAATTCAGCTACGCGGCTTGCTCATCTAAGTGGTTTACCAACTCCCATTATAACCTGGCCATCAAAATAGAAACATTCATAATTTGATGACGCTTTTTCACGAAGGGTTGATAAAATTACTGCAAATCGCACAACTCATCCTGTTTAGCTATTATTCCTTTGGCACATGTATCAATACAGAACTGAAAGCAAGAATTTTACTGAAAAGCCTGTCCAGCACATGCAATGGCGGTTTTTATTGAATCAGAACAGCTTTTTGTACTTTATCACTAAATCTAAAACTGTTCAAGACCCTGTGTAGTAAAAGTCAAGCACGCCTAGCCCCGGATTCTTTCTCTACATGTTGTCAAGCTCTGAGACTGTAGGCGATGGAGTTCCCTTTTTTGGAAAAGAAAGAGCATAGCTTTAATTTCGAAGCTGCATATAATTTTTGTCCTTAAGTACCGATGTAAAGAAATCTAAAATAAACCTGTGTCATTTACAAATCGAGTTTTGAGTTAGTTTTAGATCTTACTCCATTTACCTGCATTTCTCAGACAAAAG
Source organism: Nemopilema nomurai (assembly GCA_003864495.1). NCBI lineage: Eukaryota > Metazoa > Cnidaria > Scyphozoa > Rhizostomeae > Rhizostomatidae > Nemopilema > Nemopilema nomurai. Next base: position 1,401,583 of record ML133495.1, on the reverse strand, counting down.
CTGGTAATTCGATCCTAGCCTACTAGCCTTCGAAATATGAAGCATCCTGACTCACCCGTGACTGTTGGCTAATTTTCCTCCTTTCCTCTTCTATGAACATTTGCTTTTCTGCAATAAAGTCAGTTAAAATGGGTTAGATAAACAATTAAAGCTAGAATACGGAATCCCGTACTATTTCTGCTTTGATAGCTTAAATGAAAACAGTACGGAAACATTTCGGGGCTAATGTCTCTTATTCACGCTTTCAGCGCCATATACTTATCTTTAGATGTAATTTATGAAACTTGATAACCTTAAATACAATATGATATGATGTTGATATGATATGAATGCAATATGATGTGATCAATATGATACTATCGATATCACTAAAGCTATGATTTTAGTAAACGCAATTGACAGTTTTTTGATAAATATTTGTTTATCTAATCTAGGAATAATTCTCTGTTCTGTCAATATTCTCTGTCAAATATACCCAAATGGCTTGCATTTTCGGTAAATATTTTCTCATAGTTTGTAAATGATTAAGGTGTTGGATATATCAGAATTGATGTTTACATGTTAGTGTTGGTCAATAAACAAATGAGTTGTTTTTCATCCGAAAACAAGTTGTTTCCTTGGATTCGTTAGCTGTGAGTTACCACGCATTTTCACCTGCAGTATTTCATATAAAGAGTTTCACGCCGATTTTCCCAGGCCTTCTCAGGCGTGCTGTTCCAGGCCAGAGTTTTTCCCATCAACAACAAACGACCACACAGTATGAGAAAAATCCTTTTAATATAAAATTGTTACCCCTGTCTGCCTATTTCGTATGAAAATTCTAAAAGAAATTCAATAACACTTGGCAAGATTTAATTAAACATACATCAATTGCTCTTCTATTCCTTATCCGTAAGAATAAGATCAGTATAGATTCAATAATCAAGTGCTTCTGTTTATAGCTTTTGATAACTAACAAAAACAGTCAAATCATAGATCCCATATAATGCATGGATCATTAAAGCGCAGAAATGCTGTTTAGCCATTAATTAGTGTTATGCTAGATAAGATTGACACACGGGTTCCTTAGCTGAATATTCATTTAAGCACTCGTTTCAATTATCGCACTTTCCTGGTTCCACTTCTAGTGGCAATTATGAGGTGATGTTCATCTATCGAAAGACTTGCACGGAAGTAAGACTTATGTATGCCACACATAGGAGACTGAGAATCATTGAAAGTTGCGGTGAATTGCTGAAGGGATCTTATGCAAGTAATCAGGTATTTGTGTCGATCAGGGGAGATTTCCGCACAAGAAAAAGCTAGCATGTTACGTCAACTGCATGGCCTCAAGCTGATCAAATCAGATCAGGCATCTGAAGAATTCACATGGATTAAAAGCACTCCAGTGCAGCTTATCATGCATCTATCAATTCGTGCTGAAGTTGCAGAATGGGCAGGGAGATTCTCGTGCCCACACACTTTTGGAAACTAAAAACAACAGCGTCCACGTGAGACATTGGCATTAGAACAGCATCAATTGAATTTATAGCAATCTCACCAGGCCTCGAATGAAAATCTCCTCTTTTCCTTACTTTTCTGTTTTGACTGTTCACACTAAAGGTAAAATTTTTGTTTCACTTGATTTACCCAAATGAAATACCCAATACCCAAGATTTGCAGCTCCTGCAGTTGTTTCGAAATAGGAAAGCCGTCACAATCAAACAATAAGACATTTTAACAAGTGCCCGCTATTCTCCAAGGATTAAGATGCTTAGCTTAGCAATATGGAATTGCAAATGCAACTAAGAACCATTGCTGGTAGCTAGACTGATATTAAGTTTTCAGTAGAAGATTAAAAAATTAGATTTGGAAAAAGATTGCGCCACAGAGCCTAGTTGGCTTCGGCATTTGGGTGCAAAATCACAGAATAGGACAGACAGACGGAACACTGGTCACTTTTATGGCTAAGAAAAGTTTTTTGCACGTCGACAAACATCAAAACAAGGCTAAGAAAGCTCATTCTTCGTAACTATACGCACGCATTCTCCTCAGCGCGGAAACGAGGTTAACCAGACTACAGCATTCTGGCATAAAAAAAATCAAGGGGGCCGAAATGAGTGTTCCTTTCACTGTTCTGTGATTTTATTCCACTCCTCGGCACCATAGCACCAGTTCTAACATCTTTTTGCAGACTTTCCTTTTCTGCACAACTAAGTTTCAAACTTTAATCTTCACTGCTCAATTTACTAACAATAGCATAGCCATCTCTACAAGATAACGCAAAAATACTCGCAATACTTTTCGGTACTTAATTTTGAACCGTCACTTAGCACAACACACCCTCCTTCAAGTTAACAGATTTTGGGGGCTCTAATCTGACATGTGTCAGTGGGATAAAATGAAAAAGGAGAACTATTTACTTCTTGGAAGAATGTCAAAAGTCTTTTTTTCTCGGAGCCGGCTCATCTATCTATCACTGACACTGTTCTCTATGGCTAATCCATTTGCTATCTTACGGTCGATTTGTTAAAAATCCAAGCATCCACTAAATCACGATAACAGCCAATGTTGCAATGAAAGGCTTAATTCAATCCAAAGGCTCAATTGAAAGGCTTATTTTCCCCTGAATATTTATCTTTATATTTTTGTTCATTAGTTTTCTAGAATTCATCATCAAAGTAAATTGATCTGCAAAATTAAATAACAGCAGCACCTAATTATACGAAAATTTGAGGGCATGAATGTGATTTATATCCTTTTCTATTCGTTAAAAAAGCCAAGTAAATGGTCCTTAGTCATTTCTGATCTATTCGGTAGATCAGTCAATGATCTTGCCTAACTATCATATGTTCGGTAACCATTGAAGAAAAGGTCGTAAGTAAAGTTCGTAAATTTCAAAATTTCATTTGCGCCAGTCTCATTCGAGCTCTTCATTTCATACCAGTGACAACAGTACGTTCTACAGCTTCTTATAGGTAATGCGTACTAAACTTAATGAAACTCATAATGGCTTAAAATAGCAAAAACAGTCGAAAAGTAGTATCTTTCATTTCAATTTAATAAATTAAAAGTAGAAAAATAAGTTCATAGACAATGTACAAAGTATACTTGATCCCTGAAGAGGAATGAAAAGAAACAAAGAATCTATTTCGAAATTTAACAAGTGTTCAGATGAGTAAACCAATAATTTCTTTAATTTTTTGCTTAAAAATAAGTCACGGACCATTAACATGCTTATTGCAGTCAAGAATTTACTGAAAAACAAATAGTTTGAACGCCTCAGCTGATAGGACAATTATAAAAATAGAATTAGTGGGAGACATCTTGTTTCAATGAATTAGAAAGATAGCAAGATGGCTAGCCAGTGTATGTGGAATAATCCTTTGATGAAAAATATCCATTAAGCCGTACAAAAACTATGCAATGTAAGGATATGGCAAACCCATTAATGTCACGATCGGTCGTACAGGTTTAAACAATTCTGACGTTTTTCATCTTTCATCTCTTTAAAGTTAACTAGCCAAAAGGTTCATTGAAAATTCTTGGTTTTCGAAGAAGTTATTGATCAAGTGGTTTTGATTTGCATGATTGCAAAAGCCACTAAAATCCTTAGAAACCTGCCAAGAAATTTATGATAAAGTAGTGAAAGTTTTCTTTTTTAACGACACGACATATTATTGCAAAGAATTACATATGAAACATGGAGGTTTGGCTACTAGGAAAAAAATATGCTGTAAGTGCTTGATTAAGACCCTTAACATTTGATTTGATCACAATGAAATGAAACTAGCGTAAAGCTAAAGAGCATCTGATATCTCCACCGAACACCGAGCAAACCTGGATTAAAAGTGCAAATCATCAAAGAGATTTAGCTTTTTTTTAAGAATATTTTGTCTTATTGAAATTCTCAAAGCAAGACAGAAGTGAAGAGGTAGTTTGTGATGCACATGAAAAAAAGACTTTGCTTTGGCTGGAAAATTTTAGGCACTGTTTGTTAATACCACAAAAAATCAAGTTTGACAATTAAGAGACAATTTAAAATCTCAGTAGCTTTTTATAATGTTTGCAAAGAATTTTCACTTCCCAGCTGACAACATTAGAACAATTATAACTCTTGCAAATGGATTTATCGTATTGCAAAATTTTACTATTTATTTAACATAATGCATCTCAATTATATCTAGTGTTTATTACAACTTACGTAAATTTATGTTCCACGGGCATTCAATTGGATGATGTTTTATTATGATTGGGTAGAAGACAGTTGAAAATGTAAGCTGAAAGAACTGAGATGAACGCTGTTCTGGGTTTTGTTCAACTTATTCAAACTAGCTTAAAAGATTTGGGCACACATCAGCCTCTGTTACACTTTGAACTAAATTCATGAATTCTAATTCAACTCAAAAAGAGGTTCTTCTACTCTGAAATAATTTTTGCGAAAAAGGAAATTAGCTTTCACAAGACTTCTGCGATTACCATGTCTGCATAAAAACGGCCTTTTTGGCAAAAACGAGTTTTTTTATTATCTAGCTTCTTGCTAGAGAACACATAATATAGAAATTAACTGATAATCATATGAACAAATTTCTTTTATCTTGAAAATGATGGCTCTATTAACTACATATCTCTGGTATTTTTAATAAGTCTCTCAAATCGCCACGACAATCCTCTTGTTTTTATTAGGGATGCCTGTGATACTAAAATGTTGTGGCCTTCTCCATTGATAGTTTCTGATCAAAATGAACAAGATTGATTAAGGACTGGAATGTTGTTTATATCAAAGACAAAACGGCTGGGAAACATATTGACAAGATTACAAAAACTTGCTTAATTGATGAAAACGTCACATTTAATCCATATAAATTAGCTTACGTAAGAAGATGTTGATTTGTGTCAAGAAATCAATATTCACAAGAAGGCTAAGTCAGTTGGCTCATTGCTGCCAATAGTGATAATAAGACTGCAAAGTGAAATAAAAATAAACTTATTTGCTTTCAAATTCGTGTATTGATCCAAGAACATTGGAGCTAAACTTGAGCTAATAATGTATTGGAGCTTTGATTGAAGCCATTAAGATTTGCGATTCATTGATGTAGGATTATATCATTTGAAAAATGAGAATTATTTACTACACAGCATAGATGTGTGTGAGTGTGTGAGTGTGTGAGTGTGGGTTTGTATGTGTGTATGGTGAAGTTTGATGGGAATCGAACAGGGAATACCAAAGAGCTATTAGACTGAAATGTTTTACTCTTTTTCTAATTTTTAACTAGAATTCTTTAGAGTATGAATTCTTTTTTGGGAGTCAATCGATCAAGAATACCACCAATTGGCTTTCCATCCACACCTGAATACATTTTTCACGAAGTTTTAGGTCGTTGCCTTGTTTTGAGTTACAACGATTGCAGAAAGAAAAGTACCGCAGTATTAATGTTTCTGCTTTCTGTGCAATTCGGAAGTTTTGTGGTACAAAAGGATCAATCCTTTTCCTACATGATATGCGCTTGTAGACCAGAAATTCCGTTTTAAAGTGGTAAGAACCTTTTCAACGACTTGCATTATCTTGAAAACATAGAATGTCCAAGATTGAAAGTTTTAATTCTCTTTGGGTTTAATATCAAACAAAATCAGACTTCACAACTTCAGTTCTAGGGGCAGATGATGAGCTAAGAGATGCATGAATTAAGGTCAGACTCTGATTATATGATTAAATGATTATGTGATTTCATGATTAGATGATAAAAGTGTTTCATAATCACGCTGATATTTGTACGTTGAGACATTGAATACTCTAAGCTCTGCATAGCCTCTTCAGATTGTAAATCTGTCAACCAATTTTGCTACGTTTTCTGCTTTAGCTTAGCAAAAACGATTGCTCCGTACCAAGTCATAGATATTTTTGTATATGGTTTTTGTATAGAAATGCATTAGAGTTAAATTATTTGGTAGCAAAGCTAAACGTATGTGTTAAATCTCACTCTAGGATACGTTTCAAGTGTTGAGGCTGTCAATGCTATTTGATCGTGTCAATTACAAACGTCGAATATCACACATACAATGCCTGCCAAAAGTCCTTGGAACACCTCAGTATTTTCTCTGGTTTTAACATTTTACATTTCTTTGACACGCCACTAGTTGTTTATCCCCCTCCTCCCCCTAAAACAATGTTTGTAACAAAGTATAGCATCCAGTCAATCTGGGGAAAAAGTTTGGTGTAAAATTGACGCTTCGTTTAGCAGCAGGACAACATTGTTCGAAGGGGGGGGGGGGGGGTGGGGGGAGGGGGATGAGTGAACGCGAGTCAAAGAATCGTCGCAAGTGTGCCAACAATTTTGGCAGGCATTGAAGGTTGCGCTAGGAAGATCATCAACTTTCGCTCGACAAAAGCACAAACATACTTGTTTCCTTCATCTTACCTACTCCAACTGACAAATTAAAACATTCCCGAGGTCATATCAAATGAATTAGATCGTGCTCATCTGAGGAAATATTCAATCAAGCCGCTGGCTTTAAATGTGAATCAATTATAACCTGATTGCAAAGCATTTTAACGCAGGCGCTGTCGAATAATAAATTTTCGAAATGTTTCTACAGTCCTTATTTATATGGAGTGATTATCATTTTAATCTGATGTTTTTAAAAATAGTCTTGGCTTCATTCTGCTTCAGTAGTCTATAAACGGTTTCGAGTCTGTTGGAAGCTTTGAACCCGGAAATAAGAAAGATTAACGCAGATATTTACTCTCCGTATTTCCAGATCTGTTTAGGGTTTAGAAACATGAAAAAATGATGAACAGGCTTCCTTTGAGATTCTGGAAACCTTCAGTTTTGCTTATCTGATTCTGGTAAGGTTTAGCAAGGGAGTTTTGTTGCTTATGCAGATCAAAAGAGATTAGATGTGACTTAAGGAAAACAAGAAATGTATCGCCACTCTGCATAGTTATTCTTAAATGGAGCTTAACTGATGCCTATTTTACCCCATAAATTATTTTTAGTCTCTACTTACATCGAATTGTTGCATGTTTAGTTCAGTTTAATATCATTGGGAATCAAGCATGACCGAAAGAGGTGGGATGTAAGAAGAAACATAGAGGTGAAAAACTACATTCTGCACAACGCTGAGAAGCGAATCGTAATTAAAACAATAAGACTGTGCAAAACTCTCTAATTAGAAGGAAATTATAAAGAAATGTCCCTACGACGTTCTCATATGCGCTTCGCTGTTTTGCATGGTGATGTAAAGGCCAGTGTTTATTTATTTGCGTAAGAGGAAATTCTGGCCAGTCGCACAGCTTCCTTGCTATAGAAGTACTCCGCTGACAGCAACTTCAAGATTTTCAGGTACGAAAACTTTCTGGCATACTAAATCTGTTCATGATTGTGAGAAAAATGGATAGCTGAAAGTGGTAACCACGACGTGCCAAGACTCTACTGGGTTCATGTCGATTTTTTCATACTATTTCATACTATCTTTTTAAAGGAAATCCTAACATCGAAAGTATTGACATGTTACATGTTTTTCAGATCAGTGAATTGAGCCAAATTACAGAGCTGTCTAAGCCAATCTATTATCCGTGATTAAACTGCTTATTCCTTGTTTTAAACTGTTTTATCATTTGAGAAGCAATGTTCGAATTATTTGAAACGAAACGCCCACACGCTACAGCACCTGTGCAGGGATTTGTTTGTTAAGTTTTGAGCAGTCTTCTTATCATGTGTATAATTGCCTCTTCAACCAGTTGTAGCTGGCACCTTAAGGGGAATGCCAAAATTCTATAGCTACTGATAGAATTATTTCCATTTTTCGCCAACAAGGTTTTTATTAAAAATGTTCTATTGATCACTCTTTCTGCCATCAAATGGTTAAATCACATGTTAATTTGACATCCTTATTGAGAAATATCTACCAAAACAATATTCTATTTAAAAGTAATCTGCGGATTTGCTTTGACTTGCATATTTTTGGTTGAGAACTCTGTTTTGTCTTGCTCGTCGTTATTTCTCTAAGCTAGGGAAAACTAAAACCTGTAACGTGCATTAGATAATAATCATCAAACTCTAGACGTTCAAAATAAGTGAGATAGCTTCATAACATTGATTTTAAGATAGTGTTATCTCTTCACGAATGCACACTCTGCCAGACCTTATCGGACAACTTTGATTGTGCATACATATTCACAATATGTTCTTATAAAAGCCATTGTGGCAAAGGTCTGGCATTTCCACGGAGGTTTATCCGAATAAAAATGCTGCTTTATGATGGTTCTAAAGGGTACGATGTTCAAAATGTAGAAATGGTCAAGTTCACAGCAAAATTGTATTTCAATAGATGCTCAAGATGCTTTGGCTCTCCTCAAAGTCTGAAAAAGTTGAACAATGACCAAAAGCTGGCAAAGTGGCTAGCCAGTTGTCGACCAAAGTCCACCTAAGAGACTGGGGAATGATCACATGCTTGGTTATGTTGTGACCAACCAGTGACAAATTTTTTTGAAGTGACTTTCTTGTCTAAATGAAACAGAGATCTGCCAAGAGTCGACAAAATCGCAAACTTTTTGTTTTAAAGGCAGTAGAGGCATCTTTATGTTAAATAGCCTTGATTGCACTACTGGTAATCCTTTCGACAATCATTCTGCAAGTAATGCAATGGTTACATTTTCCTCTATGGAAAAAAAGGAACAGAAAAGCTTTGTTTTCTATGTGCTTTAATCGCGATGTGAAGGTCTGTATAAGGGACTCATTACCAAAACAACATGTTCAAAAGATAAGGTAGAGTAAAACAACATGTTCTGATGTGCATCAGGGAGCAAAACACGTAATGCTCAATCAGCTGTGATTGGCCCATATGGCAACGTCTTTGCAATCCAGACTGCGACAAGGCATATACTAACAGTAACTCTAGAAACATTGAGCAATAAAGGCCGACTTTAATCTAAAAGCTTTGGAAGACGCCCTTTTTGCGTACGTGGATGCCAATTGACCACAACAAACCAAGTCATGCTCTCTTCCTTATGGCTTCTCGCGTGTTCTCGGTAAACAACTGGCCTTTACTTTGTCAGCTTTCAGTTATTTTTAGCCATTGTCGTAAACCAAGGGCTATCGGACAAAAATATACTTTGATTATGGTTTCGCTACTCCATCGAATTGCGAAATTTTATCTTATAATTAACTAGAAATTGAAGTGGCTCTTAGTATTGGTTGAGGTAGTTGTTATGAACTGATACTAATGGAATTTTCGAGACAACAGGATATTGGATGAGAGTGAATTAGGCAGCACACCCTAAAGTTCATCAAGATTAAGCAGATGTTCTCGAACGGCTTCTTGTAGCAACTCCGAGGGCTTCCAGCGCCAGTTTGCTAGTTATTTTGCCGTCAACATGTATATTCATTAGCACTAATGACGTTCTTAATCGTCTGGGATAAAGCCAGCCACAAATACCATGAAACTGACTGCCTCAAATTACGAAAAACTCAGGTCGTTCTTGAAGACTTCGAAACCAACATACTCAAAATATTAATTCTACAACTTGAATATTCAATGATTTAAACTGGGGCTTTTTCGGTACCGGAGTCACAACAACCCAAGCAAAACCAGTGGAAAACGTGATTTGTTGTTGTGCATACACGAACAATGCAATACCGTCTAAACAATTAAATCCTAGTGTCGAGTCGCGGTATTGTCTATTTGATAGTACATTTGCTTCCTCTTTACGAAGCTGCTTCATTTGTGTCCATGAACAGGAACAAACAAGTCGATTTGTAATATGATGTTTAAATTATTATATATTTTATAAACCTATGAAGCTTACGTCATGAAAAAATTAATGCGGGATCAATATTTCTTCAGCTTCATTAGAGATTGTTGCGAGGAATGAGCTGATTTTTGGTGTCTTAGACTTGGGGCAGTAAGTTCCAGTTTTAAAGGAAACTTGAACCTCTTGGAGCCTCTGACAACAGCAAGCCCTACTGTGCGTAGGTTTAAATGAAATGCTCGCTGACGCCTTCCCAGTCCCTATCCAAAACGAAGGTGACATCAATGTCTATCAAAGCATGTTGAAAACAGTTTACTTTCCTCACACTACGAAGTTCAAGCAGAGACAGAAAACAGCAGTTAAGATGGGTTTCCCTGAGGAGAAACAAAACAACAGAGAGATGTTCTCTCACACTGAGAACAAAGTCTTCATAAAAATAGACATGGCTGGCCAACGTGAAGTCAGGCCAGAACTTGGTTATAGAGCCTAACACAAGTCTGAAAGGCATTCTGATGCTGCTGGCCTAGGTAAATAGAAGCTAGGAAACCTCATTCATTACTTATTGTTTCATAGAAAAGTTAGTACTATTTGGTGAGAGCCTTTAGACTCTTGCCTTGGTGAATTTAAGTGTCTTTTTAAGTTTTGTGGCACAATCGCCATTACTGTGTCGATGCAAGAAAAAAATTGCCTGGAAAGGCTACATATGCTATAAAGAAAAGACTGTATATTCAACAATCATTGTACAGGTATTTGACCCAAGTTACCCACTGAAATGACTCCAAAAAGGATCCCTTTTTAGTTATTCCTAAATCATTATATGATGATCAACGCTGGCCCAAAAAAACCATGCAGAGAAAATCTTCAGTTCAGCAGTCAAGTCTGAGAAGAGCAAGCTTACATTTTTTCTATACACCACAGGTTCAAGCAGAGCTTTTAAACACTTGATGCAGGCTAGCAGATTCTCAATTACCTACGTAAAATAAAGAATAACAATAAAAAACAGCAAAAAGGGAAATCAAGGTCTCCTTATACACTACTGTTGCTGCATCTCTTATATTAAACTTACTGGCTGAATACATGCATGGCAAATAATAAATTTCTTCTTTTGGATAAACGAAAGCAATGGTGTCTAGAAAAAAGTTTGATGTGACATTCAACAATTTCTTGGCTCGAAAATGAAGGTGGATTGGTTGTTTTAGTTACTTGAACATATATTTAAGACAAATTTGAAATCAATAACGAACGAGATTGAGAAACTGGCTTCTACATTCTTGAATTCGATCCCTAGGTGCGAAGTCAAACGGACGGTTTCTTACACAGGTTGATGACAATGGTGTTACCTCGAATCTTGCATATGATTACATCGATCTGTTTTTTATATCATTTCTCGATTGCTTATTACCTATCTAGGGCTAGCTGTGCTAATTGAATCCAGACACAGTTAAACAGCTCAATCTTTGAGTAAGATACCGATTGAAAATAATGAAGCGAGATCTTCCTAGCTTTCTTTGCAGTCCTGGATGTATAAATGTCCTTTCTTTGTTTCGAAGATTGATCGCATGTTTGATAACTGAGTGTGATACGCAAGTGATAATCTTAACCTATTAATAAATACTCTTTGTGCTTGAACACAAAGGAAGTATTTGAAAGTTAGATAGTGAATGATGAGATATCCTTACATAATTCACCTGCCAAAATTATTAAATTATTCCGAGAGCTATTTGTTTGGTAGACTTTTTCTTCCTCTACCATCTGCAGCATTTTAGTGTGAAAGACAGAGAGATTTTGATAAATGTCTGTCTAAATTCTTGCGTTTCCTTTGGTAGAATAACAGCATTGGGGGTTATATTTGACAATTATTTTCAACCTGCATTAGTGACTAGAATGTGTTGCCCTAAATAATTCACACGCCTCAAATACCTGATCCTCTTTAATAACGCTGCTACACCTTATCTTAAATGCCTGTCAACATCATTATCTTTTTGAGCTACACAAGTCTGTAGTCCCTATTCATTTTTAAAATTAAGACATTAATGCGTTGCACAAGGTAATCAGGATGCTGATTACCCACGTAGACAAGGCTCAGGAGAACTGGACGAAAAGCTCAGTATTGCGAATCAGCTTTGCATTTTCTCATTTTCAAAGGATTCAAGTACCATGATAAACAGCACAGATTAGACAGACGATTAAACAGTAACGAATAAAATGATCTCTACGTCTCGAAGCTAAATATTATCACTTAATAAAATGAATGGCACAAACGTATTCTTTCAAATAGGATCTTATTACAAGCATATCATGCAATCGAAGCCCTATCCTTTCTAACCATGCCCATCTCTTTTAACGTTTTCAGTCCTTGACTCCATTAAGCTGTTCTTTTTTGTTTGAATGGTATGAAGGTGCTATGGTACTCTTGCTTAGGTGTGATGATGCTATCATTTTTAAAGCTATAGCCAACACTTTGCCTAGAAACAGTATTGTAAGATAAAGGCTCTTGCTTAGGTGCTATGAAACTAGCGTCTAGAATTGACAGCTTATCTTATCATTGCTTTGGTTTTTGACAAGGTAATTAAAAGGTCCAAGATAAAATTAGGAGCAAAATATGTCATAATGGTAGCTATGAAAATGCGATGCTACCTATGAATTTGATTAAGATTAAAGAGTGGATAAGGGGGAAAATCGTCCACGTTCAACTGTGCTTAGAGCTTGGAAATTGATTCTTTAGACCATAATCTAACTCAGTAACAGAGCTTATTTGGTGAAAAAGCTAAAGGTTAAATATTTTTGTAGGTTTGGCTGATACAAAAGGGTGTGATGGGCAATCAGCAGCATGTTTGCATTATATTGACTTTCAATTCGCACAGACTTTACAGCTGCGTTCAATAGCAAGTCCTGCTGCCAAAATTGATTAAGCCAAACACTCGTTCTACTGTCAATCTAGATTTTTCTGTTATGGCTGAAAATAGATTCGTTATACTTCGTCATTTCATCAAGCTACCTTTTTATGAATGTGTATTTTACCAAAGCTAATGCAGTTTTCCTCGTGATACGATCCTATATAAGCTTTGTAAGCACCTTGATCCGGTCACTCACTTATGCATTCTAAATAAAGTCCTTCTGTCTGGCCTAACAATTTTCTGTTTATTTTGTGATTCACTACAGCAGGGTGTTTTACAAAGCTCATTCCCTTAAGCAACGGTGATTTATAAAACTATGGATTTCGCTTTAATCGTCAAAGCTTTCGCTTCTTTAATGCTAATACGATCCATCGGCTTTACTTCTGTTTGGAAAGAGCGTCTTTCTGTGGCATTAGCTGCAATAAATGTAAAGACACTGCTCGGCGGCTGAAGAGGAGCCGTGGGAAGTCTCTTTTTGCCCTTTTTAATCCTGAAATAGGTACATTAGTCGACAGTGTCTTACAGACCCACGCATCTGCTGAAAAACCTACATGTGACCATTCCAGGCGATGCTTAGAATAAGACAGTGAATCAATGTGGTATGTGGCAATGTCGGAGAGCATTCAGTATCCTTTAAATCAGTTGATGATCAAGAAATAGAAATGGCTTTCTTCCAGTTGTAAGAGGTACGTAGCTAACAGACCTGATGCTATCAAGGCGCAATCAACTGTTGCATTTTAGTAGCACAGTGTCACCCATATGCAATTCCACAGTAGATAGAACACGCCATATTCTAGAGTTCAGTTCAGCATGTATTTAACCGTCCCTCTCAACTGAAGGATATACCTCTAGGTTTGTGTATGTCCTTGTTTGTTTATTTAGTGTCTATATAAAAATCCATTACAGGACTAATATTTTTGCTACAAAACAAGAGTACATAAAAACAAAGAAAATGGCAAAAGGATTTACTATATACTGCTTTCGATTTAGAACAACTAATGATCGCTTTTAATGGTGTCTTTTGAAAAGCATGATGTCTCTTGAAAAGCAATTTATTTTGAAAAAAGAATTTTTCTAAAGAATTTTGTCCAGTGTCATGCCTAATGTAAATGAACTTGCTAGTTGGCTGCTATAAAGGGTTAAACCATATTGAAAGGCAAGGGTAAATGAATTTCTTGCTCTGGTGAATTCTCTAAAGGTTGGCACGTCTGCCACCATTCAATTTTAGACTGGGTATCTCAATGACACTGAGATGATTCTGAGCAACGTTTTACGTATGAATGAATATTTTACGGTACCTGGAAGTATATAGCTTTAAAGTTACTCCTAGTATCGATCGCTAAGCAAGCCTCAAAGGCGACATAGATGAGAAAGTGAAAGCCTGTTGGACAAATTGCTGCCAACAAAGAATTCAAAAATCACTACAAATCTAACAGAAGCTCGTACACAGATTCTCTAAACATCCTCAAAGCTGTGAAAACATTTTCACGGAGAAATGACTTGTTTTGCAGCAAATTTTGATAGATTCTGATCAGATCGAATCCAATTAGCTGATTCCGTTGAAGAGGGGTTTATTCAAATTACAAAGGCAGTCCAAACTTTAAATGTTTTTACTAGGGGCTTTACATCGAATTTGCCTCTGGAAATCACCAAAAATTCTCTCCAACTGGCTTCAGTGAAATGAAATGGAGAAATAGATCAACGCCCTGCGATGAGTTACGGGCCACCTGCCTTCTTTTCTAAAGTCTGCTAAATTTCTGGACAATTCTTAGTCCTTTTCTAGGTCAAGGTCAAACATCCTCTTTATGAAATAATAAAACTGTTTCTTTGGTCGCCAAATATATGCCTTTCTGGTTACTGTTTCCCTTGTCTTTCTCCAATGACCTTGTTTTCTTTCAGCCGGAATGTTAATAATAGTTGGATGACCTTCCGCAAGAAAATTGCTAGTAAACTAGAGAACATGGTCATAGCAAACATTTCCCTGAATTTCCTCAATTTGGTGAAGTAATCAAGCGCTATAATTGCAGCATGCGAATACAAGCAGGTTGAGCTGGTGAGAGCATTCAACGGCAACAAATGCAGATTTTGCAATTTTTAACCACAATAGATAATTATGGCAAAGGCATCAAAGAGGTAAAATTCCCATGGGGATACAAGAGTCAATTGTCTAGCTTGATACCACTTATACTACTCAGATCCTTGAGAAAATATTTCACATTTCCTAAAGCTACTCTAGAAGCTATGAGTCATTGCATTCTTCTCACAAAGTTTGGGGTAGTATGCATACCTGTTAAGATGGCATTTTTTAAAAAAGATTCGCTGCATAATGTTCTAGTGTCATTTAGGCATGAGTAGAGTAGGAACTCCACTTAACGACATTTGAACACTGATTCATCCCAGTAGTGTGATAATTCTAATGTTTACTATCAATCGAGTCTCTTCTGCGAGCAATCAAGCTTGCCCGTCCCCCACCACTTGCAGTAATAAGCTCAAGTCTCTCGCAGGCTAAGTTTGAAAAATCTGACTTCGATTTCGAATCGATCTATTAATCAAGAACACATGAGAATATTTCGGAATTTTGGGACACGAAGTTTGTTTCAAATTCTACATTCATTCGATATAACCATTGCCTATGCTGAATAAGAAAGTCAGTGGCCTTTCGATAGCAGGTTTCAAACATCAGGACGTGTTACCTACACACTCAATGTACCTACGTGATTCTCAAAGTATCGGGCACCTCACCTTAAACAGCTTTGGTACACGATACAGGTGAGAGAGAGACGCGTTATCAAAGCATGCAGAGTTGAAAGTGTGATACGAAAGTTGTATAAAAAAGGTAACTTTTCCTCCAAAAGCTGTTGTTTCCCTTGATTTTAATTCCTTCTAATTTGTTCTACATTTTTTGCCACACAACATCCAAGTATTTAAACAGCGATGGTAGACACCTCATTCGTTCCTCAAATTCATACATTTACACTAAACGTCAAATCATATATCGAACAACCCATTTGTTTCTAGATTCTTCAGAAAATGCCTTTTCGTCCTTCAAGTTTCCCCTGCTTGCTTTGCTTTACTCCCAAAACTTTAACATTTCTTCTTACCTTGCAAAAAACTATTGACCCTCACAAAGTTTACCCCCAATTAGCTCTGCCTAGAATGACTAACTCTGATTGCAAGTCACTGCTACACTTGGCAAAACCTTTTTTGATAACCTATTGCATTATGTTACAGCTGAACTGAACTGTTATATGCATTGTTGCTCACATTACCACAAAGCTTGCCAAACACTTGAAACACGGCCCCCTTCACTCTCTCTCTTTATGACACTCTCTACTTTTAAACAATCACGGATATTCCTTTAGAAAATTCTTCAAAAATTTTTGATAACTATGGTGTTAAGGGCTTCCGCTCAACATTATTTTAAGGGGAGAAAGGGGGGAGGGTGCGGCATTCAGCCATATCTGCGAGAGTCAAATTGGAAGGTGATAAGCAATGACAAAAATTTGTTTATTTCCCAGGTACTTTGACAGCTAATGTTTGGTTAAATGAGAGAAAATACTGTGGAAATATTAACTAAAGATTAATGCTCTTAGCATTCATCCTTTAACAATACATTATCATTAACGTTTTATTGCTACGTTTAGATAAACATTCTGATGGAGACGTACTAGCGCAGTTTTAGACCTGGAAATAAATTACCTTCGTAGATCGATGATGAAAAAGACTGGAAAGCTACCTCTGTTCTCTTAGCCCACTAAGATGGTTGTCAAGATGTTTAAACTGATCCGATGATAAAGAGGATGTTTTTTGAAAAAGCAAGTTAAAAATTATCGAACATGGTTTTAGCGCATTGCACATGGTTGGGACTTTTAGTGGCATTTAAGGAATGGTTATTGAACATTTGTACAACTCAGTAATGTAGTACGACCTGGCCTTGTATCATCAGAATAAAGAGGTTGTCAGGAGTCCAGTCTATAGTCTACAATTCAGTATAAATTTGGTTTTTGGGGCTAGACAAAGCTTATCTACACTTGCTTTAAACACAGTTTTCCCCGCTTGTTATGATCAAATGATTCGATTTCAAGGCTTGTATTTTTGGTTTTTATGTGATTAAATAGATCATTGTGCTCGGTATAATTTTTCAGTTGTAATTAAGACGGTTCTATACAAGTCAGCGTGAATTACAATTGTTCTGCATCATTTTCCTTCATTTAACGATAGGTCCTCTTGATTTTCAACACAGCCTTGAATGCAGTTGAAATTGTATTTAACCAAAGCTACTTCTATTGAAAACCTCTAATAGTGAATGTTTGAATTGCTCGCAATGATTAAAGAGACTCCAGAGTAAATTTGCAGGTATCGTTGACGGATGCATTCAGTTAATATTTAATTGATCAATACGAAAAAGATTCGAAGATCATTGCTTCTTGATGGGGGTTGGGCTATGTCGGCAACACCAGAAGTTTGTACATCGACAACTCAGTATATTCGGCACCAGTTAAAACCAGTTGTTGCAGACTCATAAATTATTGATATCACAGAGTTCCATTCATGGCGAGTGTGTTTTGATATGGTCTCGCTCTCTGTCAATGCGCACTCCACAAGGCATCCCTCAGCATTGTAGCCAAGATTGGGCTCTTTCTAGAAGTAGGTTGCTGATTCAAGTCTGCTTGTTCTGACGCAAGGGTAAGTGTGTTTGTCCTGCCCAAACATTACATTCTTCTAGGCTTATCTACGATCTTATCCATGCCTATTAGTAACATTGTTTGAATATAGGGATGATTATGCTAACTATAACAGCTCGTTATCACAAACAGAGCATTGCCCAAATAACGGAAGTATTGAAAAATTGTGCAATTATTGAATTAGAAAAAGTTAAATTCGCGGTTCAGAGTTTGTATCTTGCCCAAAGTTTGTGTAATTGTCGAAGGTAAGATTTAAGTAACTGTATTAAAGCAAAAACGCAAACAGACTCTGTCGTCAGGTTTTGAGTTACTGAAAACCATGTAGTTCTACGAAGGGGCATGTTTTCTTGGAAAATCAAGAAACAGAGAACGTTGACGGCAAGGAAAGTGGAATCTGTTTATCTGTCAGCTTTTCGAGGTGTCGGTCAATTTCTTAAGAGCCATCACAAAGTATGACAGATCGAAAGGTGGCCGCTGCAGTTTAAACTTTTTAGAGTTCATGTTGGATAAGGTAAGAAGCAATCATTTCTGGAAAAATCTTCCAGCTTGTTCGGACGCTGTGAAAGCAAGGAGAAACAATCCCGAGCTTTTGCGTTCCTTATCATTCTTAATTACGTAATTCCTAGCAAACACGGGTTTCGATTGTAAACATTAAATAATCAATTTTTAGAAATTCGGGTTTCATAAAAGTAAGTGAAACTGCATTTAATGCGGGAAGAGGTCAAATCTAATCTCGTTTAAGGTTCTTTATGCAAAAATCACAGCTAAGATTCAACTTCCATACAATTGCCCACGCGAGCATTTCGTTTACTGTCAAAGCATGTATTATTGGCTGCAATTGGTATTAATCATGGGGTTTTAAGAAAGTAAGTAAAGAGCTGCCAAGATAAAATTTGAACGGATCACTTGATTCAACCTCCCCCACTTAGCCTAGATGTGGTATAGAAATATAGTTGCTGCTTTGAATATTGCGTATAGAAACATTAAACAGTAACAAGTTAACAGCCAGGTAGAAGCAATTTTTGTGATCACTTCAAGCAGAAAATCATCACATTGCTGCCGATCACCTCTGTGTTGCCATAACAGAAACCGTGCGATTTTAAAAATGGTGGCCTAAAAATCTGGACAACAGTTATGGTACTCACCGATGATCGCCACCAGCAAACTTCAAACTTGTGTGAAATTTAGGCAAGATACTCTGATAGACATCTGAGCATGCTGTGTCACTTCTCGTTGAGCGAGATAGTGGACTAACTTGTCCATTAAATCTGCTCATATTCACAGTTTTTGGCTTGCTGGTTAGTTTCAGTTTCAAAGTGACGTATTCAGGAATGCCTTTCAAAAAGACATCGAGAGCTCTTCCTTGCTTGAGCTAGAAGCAGAGATTTTAAGGCTGCGTCGATCTTCAGGGGTTGCCTCGGACTTCTCTCTATTCAAAACTGACATTTTGACTGCCCCTTCCTCATTTCTTGACGTAGCATTGTACTGTGCAAGCATTGTCTTTTGGACTCTCTTGCTATTGCCTATACAAATAAGAGACAAATGCCGTTAATCAGTAGCATTTTTTTATACTTGATACTTTTGCCATGTTCCTGGCCAAAATAGCAATATATAGATAAGGAAACATCTATAGAACTGAAGAAATCGTGGATATTTGTCTTTCTAACATACCCTTCTTTTACAACCCCTCTAGGATGTTTTGTAGTTTTTAAGTATAGCATATAAGAAATGAGTGACTATAATAATCAAAGAGTGACTAGCAGAAGGTTCTACAAAAGACACTTTACGTGCAGTTGATCTGGGACATAATGCTTTTATGTCAACAAAACATGCTCCGATCTTGATCCAAGGCGTTATTATGCTATGTAACATATTTATCGGCTAAAAGGGTGCACATGTTATAACTCGGATAGAGACACATAAAAGGTAAATAGCACACTCAATATGAATTCACGCATATTGAAGCTTACATATGAAGATCTAAACAGTTTTATGAATAGTTGCTTTATCGATTATATGAATCGTGAATATCTTTTATCATAATCGGCCTTGTTTCCCGACTGAATTGTTTCCATCATATCATGGCTTTATTTAGTCGAAGTGGCGACTGTCACGCACTCTGTTTGTGAATAGCAAATTTCAAAATCGAGTGCAAGCATTGTCAAACTTATAACTCAAATGATTTTATCGCGGCTTGATTGCAAACGTTTTCAGAAAGCCTGATGCTTGAAATTTGCACCTTTCGTCGTTGATGAGCTTTTCAGCAAATAATATTATCTAGCATCTGCTAGTCATAAAGACGCCGGGAGATGCCACAATTCATTATGAATGTCGAGTATGTCGAATTAAAAATGCACACTAGAAAGATTTAAAGTATGCGTATTTCGAAGGTGTATCCGGCGAAAGACGACGGCGACAGCAGAATGCTTAATCTTGCATGTTTGTAGATAGCAGCAAGAAACACAATAAATCCATTACCCTCTTAAACTATCTGGATACAGTGAGGGGTGATGGTGGTCTGATGAGTATTGAAAGTCTTCAGCATGATACGTGATTGAGTATACCTTTTTGGATTGCTTGTTTGCTGCAAACCATGTTCATTGAGGCTGAGCTCATGTTGTACGTAGGCCATTAATACATGCGTTCAAACAGCGAAATCTAATATCCAAACTTATGGCTCTTTTATCTCTATCCAGAAAACTGCATACGTAATAATAATCGATTTCAAATACCACATTAAGACTTCGTGCACCAAATATAATCAATGATTTGTTCTTTTCGCTCTATCTCACACTAGCAAACATCTTGCTCATTTCAATTGACTACTTGGAAATTTCATTGTCAGGTATACGCAATTGTATTTTGGCGGGAAAAACTGCGCCTCCGTAATGACAAGCTAAACGCTAATTGCCACGACAAATTGTTTAGAAGGAGATGCTGTCTAGAAGTGCAATCCAGTTTATAAATCACCATTAACTTCTTATATGACATGTTTTTGCTTTTGTGAAATAATAAAAGCGGATTTTGTTTTGTTGAAAAAATGGTTTCATAGTGTATTGTTGCTGGCAGGCTAATTTTTTGAAAGGTCGATTAGATGAATAAAGAGAGCTTAAAAACTGAAGAAGGAGGGCTGACACTGCCAAAATGGGCTAAATTTCAAATCGAGCTAATAAATAAATTGCTTCGGTTTGCTTGCAGGAATCCGTACCGACCCTGCCGAATCGCAGTATCTGCTTCGTTTATTTATAGAGGGACCTCCAATATCTGACTCGAGAATACACATTCCTTTTTGTCATCATTTTGGAATACTACACTGGGCCTGCCAGACGAGAAAGACCTCTATGAAAATCAATGACTAATTTTGATAATTCAATTGTCATTACAATCGCACCTTGGCACTTGATAATTTATTTATCAAATTAAATAAATGTATCATACCACCTGTAAACACACAATTCACCTTTAATGTTAATAGACGCGCCTAATTGATAAGCCATCCGCATAATATTCCACCTGAATTCTATACCCACGACGCAATCAAAAATTGAGTAAATCTGTAAAATTCTGCCTCTAACAAGACTCTTCTGGTGGACGTGACACCCAATTGTTATTATCAGGAATGACACTGGACAGGGAATATTACTGACCTCTTCCAATTGTGGCAAGATGGATGATGTAAGTTGTGTTCTTAATTGATCTTCCTGTATTCCCCCGACTTTGCTTATTTATTTGCAAAGAGGTTCGTTATTATGCTTTTAAACAACTTCTATATTATTCATGACACTTTAATTTGATTTAAATAGGGGCCCTGAACACCTAAGTGGCACGGATACCTAATTAGATTGGGACTAGCGACACCCTTAAATAGACCTATTTGGTTCTCTTATTCAAAGAGCAATAATCCTTCTAGCAAGAAGCGCAAATCCATGGATAGCCCCTTCTGTTTCAGATTAATTGCAGCGCCTTGCTTTGCTTTTAAGGCAATTTAGATTACTTTCTGCGAATTTTATATCAAGGATTTAATGTATTTTAAGACTCACTAACTTTTGTGCTTAGATAGAGTGAGGGATTTTAGAAAAAGTGATGGATGTTTGGTCGGCTCAGCCACACCTTTTTTAAAGAAATGAGGATAGAACATAATTAGGATGAATTTTCTTCTAAATAATTCATCAGGCAAGCCAAAATTGTTGAAGAAAATTACCAACAATATCTTCAAAATTAGTAGAAAATGAGAAAAATCTCAGACGAACGAAATTCTTAAAATCATCATGGAAAAAAGCAATATGGAGGTGATTAAATGTTAGGAATCTGCCTTTATCAAAAAGATCTTCATGTCATGCGTTCTTTGCAAATCTAAAAAGCGCATGTAATTAAAGTAACACTAAATTTTGACTGGATAGAGGTATTGAAATAAAGCTAAGGAATCAAAACATGTAAAATTGGCCTAAAGCTAATTTTGTTAAAATTTGTCTCTGGTGTTTTTAGTAATATCATTGTAGCTGTTCTTTCAAATTATAAGTGAATTTGTTGCTATGCTAATCCTCTAGCCTTATTTTGAGCCCAAAAGATAAGCCTCAAAATCCCATAATGCGTTAAAGAATCACAGTTTACAGAAAATGCCAAACCTGTGGGTGTTTAAAACACGTTTTCAGATTTAGATAGGTGCTCTAGGAAAATTCACTTTCAATGATTCATAGAGGCCATCACTTCTACAGCTATAACTTGAAGCACGTCTTAGCGAGAATGAGCTTTTCAGTAAGAGTGCAAAACATTTCACTTAAACCCTGCGGAATATACTTGATGCTGCTTTGTCTATTGTGTTCTAAGCCAAATCCATAAGTGATATTAGTTAAAAGTTGACATTGTATTTATGAGTGACATTACAGGCCCATCAGAGCCGGGGCTAGAGCCCCCCTAATTATCAACTGTCGTATGTCTCCTTTATAATGGTGTACTGAATAGAGGGGAATACAATGAACAGTCAGCCAATATGGATTTGTTTTCGACAGCACTGTTTTAGTTGACTATCCTTTAGGTTTACAAGCTTTTACTTTGCGCAAATTTTGCGCGCTCAGTATGTCAGAGAGCTGACGGTGAAGGAATTTATTTGATTTGTCTTGCTCTAATTTGATTGGAACTATAAATATTTTCGCTAGGCGGGATCAAATCGTCTCTCCTCTCAGGCTGGATACATCTTCAGTCGATTTAAGGCCGCAACAGCTGTTCTTGATTCGAGTTACTTACGTTGGCAATCTGAGCTCATTCCTCTTTAGTAAGAATTTCTTGATTCTTTCTTATGATAATCAAACACATCTACACACCAGACAGATACACATTTTGCATTCGATTCCAAGAAACTTATCCAAAATCTCAAATCGAGGTGTCTGTATTGTGAAACTATCATTTTGCTTGCACAAACTGATTATTTCCTGTTACAATACAGGCAATGCAAATATTGACATAGGTATAACAGCCCAACACTGTTTAGAACAAAATAAAGCTTATTTGCACAGCTGGACAATTTTCTTGACTTTCAGAAATCTAACAGATATTTAACAGTTTATATTGCATATTCAAAAAGCAGGCATTTCGTTTGTTTGCAAATTTTAATTGGCAATTCAATATATCCACAACCAAAACAGCCACTTTTAGGTCTGGCAGTGTTGAAGGTGTTTATGTCAGCAACTACTTTGAAACTCAGGACTTTGCTGCAAACACTTAGATCTCTAATAGCATAATACTATCCAAAAAACATTCTCAAATGAGGTTCTTTTGTCTTCTAAAGTATAAGCAAGTGCTACTATTGTAACATAGCTCAGATAACATTAGCTTTTGTCAACAAAAACTCCTGTATCAATGATCTTCATTGATAAAAGTAGAAACCTACAGGTGCAACTGCCCTTCAGATTGCCTCCATTTTCTATTTTGTTTCGATCTTCCCTGTGCAGTTTCTTTTCAAGGTTTCGAAAAATAGTATAAAATAGGTAAAGAAATGTCTCTTTCTAAACTGAAGAAACTGAGGAGAACTGTCAGATTTGACTCGTGCATATCATTTCTTACAAAAATACCACAAGTACGGCTTTTTTCGTAAGGGAATGATTCAACGACACATCTTGCCTTTTTCTACTCACTTACATTAAAGTTCTAATTGTTGTTTATGTATTTAGAATCTCTATTATCCATGCGGAAAACCATCCATGATTTTTATAGTCTGTGTTTACAACGTGAACAATATACTCTTTTCCGTATCGAATCCTTATATTCTAAGAAACAGATTTAGCATAATCTCCAGTCTCCTTTTTTGGACAGTTCTCCTATTTTGAACACTTTACTCATTTTGTTTCTCTTTTTGCCTTTACCAACTGCAACTTAAATTCCAAAAAGTCAACATCATTGTGGTTCTTTTATTAAACTTCATGCTTGATAAAGGAAACAGTCTGTTTCCTAAAGTTATCGATTTTTTGACACTTTATCTTAATTCCAAGTGATCCGCATCAGATCCACCTAAATAATTGATTTTGGAAAATATGTTGATAATCCCGGTAACCAATTTACAATTATTTTCAGTTTTTAATCATTCGTAATACAAAACTTTCGTAAGCTTCATTTTTAAATTATTTGTGCTTTCCATCCCTTCTTGTACATCTGTACAAAGTTTTTCAACATTTCCCCCCACGCCCTCTACTTTATTGAATCGTTTTAAGAGCCACGTTTACAATCTTATTAATATATGTTCATGGAATTTATCGCATGATACTTGAAAGCATTGAGTAGAGTACTGTCAGTTTCTAGAGATATCAAAAATTAACAACTGATGCTTCTCCCTATATTTATGACTTCAATTGACCATTAAGGCAACATGGTGCGATTCTAGAATGTGCTGTTTAATAAAAATTCATAATCTGGCTGGCTATGATCTGTTTCAGCAGTGCTTCCTAGCTGATCCCTTACGATAGTTGCATTGCATGAAACAATTGCTTTGACACAAGTTGCTCTTGAAATAAAAAATGAAAAACTAAGATTAGGGATGAAGAGTCAGATATTTTCCTCTCCCATTGAAGAGAGCGACCGTTTGTTTATCAACAAAGCTATGGACTAGAATAGCTGATTTCTAGTTACTCTCATTTTAGTCGAATGACGGTCTAAAAAGACATAGAAACAGATCTTTTTGAACGCGCGTGGGTGATTTAAAAGAACAACTGGATTTTAGTTAATCGGTGGCTGCAGATGAAACAGGGAGAACACCAAGCTCAAACGTGCACCGTTCCCTCGCTTAACCTTGTAATCATATTAAATCATATCATATTATGCTCAGTTTTCATTGTGCTGCGGTTACACTGTAAACAATTTTAGTTGTTACCCAATAAGATAATCGAGCTTTGTTTCTTTGTCAAAGTAAGCACAGTGGTATTATTGTCTTCAAAAGTAAGCTCAAAAGTGGAATTAGGAATTAAATCAACAGTTTGATTTCACTCAACAAAACACTACTTCTCAACCGAACACTGGTGGAAATCTCATTGCAGGTGCAATTGGCCATCGTCTCGCTGTTATTACATGTCCTCAAATTTTGGAGCAGGTGTTCAAAATTTATGACGTATTCAAAACTACATTAAATTGAACGGGGGTCACCTTTTGCTGGACGATTCGGTGAAAAGGTCTAAATTAAACACATACACACAGTCTTACCAATATGGTTAATCCTGGCAGTCTATGTAGCCCCCTGTCCAGTCTTGACTATGCGAAATTAAAATGGCAAGATAGCACACAAGTTGCTTTGTCGGCAGATTCCGCCCAGCATCTTCCATGGAAAACAAATAGCAAGCAACAAGATGACTTGAAAGGCCAATCAGTTGATTGAATTGCTAAGGACTAAAGCTAGCTGCATAAATAGATTTCCCTGCAGAATCGAGTTGTTTGAGCAAGAAATGGACCTGATCACTTATGCAAACTGAGTAGGTTATATATGGACGATGTTGTTGACTGCAACTGTATCACTAACTGAAACTGCTGGGCCTGCCTTTTCAATAACCTGCACCTTAAAGGTAACAGTATATTTTCATATGTGTTTGCAAATGATATTTGAAATGAATCATCCAACATGGTGGCCTGAATTAACATAAGGTACTGCTGTTATTCTACATGCTTTGTACTGATGGTAGTGCTAGACTGAAATTTAGTTTGATTTCAATTTTACATGAAAATTGAATTGCTGCCATTGGCGATCGAATACATAATGTGCAAATATGAGCAACGAAGACATTTTATTATAAATCCTTCGAAAGCATTATAACAGATTTTGTGTGGAAACCTAGAGGTTACCCGTTATATTATCACTTCACTCAAACATAAAGCAGCCAAACCTTCTACTGAAAACATTTCACAACCTTGCTGTCATCGGTATACATGATAAGTGGACTGCTGCCGGTAAAGATGCCAATTTCCGTCGATTCATTATAACGCTTTTTGACATAGAGCGGAGACTGGTCTACTATTTCATTAAAGATAATCCTGGAGGAAATAACGATCAAAGACGTTTGGAACAACATATTTTGGAAAACAAGCCCATTTTGAGGCTGGTCTACTTCCTGCTTTTATCTTATGACGCCTTCTTTGTCTCGTTATCTTGCAAGTCAGCTCTATAAATCATTCAGTGTTTATATATTGCTTTGCAGAAAGCATTGAAGCAAAGATGAAGATACTCTACATGACTGTGTTCATTCTCCTTGGGCTGATAGCTTGCAGCTCAGGGACGAAGAGCCACGATGAACATCATGTTGCGAGGAGGGACGCCGATAAAAACAAAAGCATGGAAACCGAACAGAAATTAAAAGAAACCGAACAGAAATTAAAAGAAACCGAGAGTGCGAAGAAGCCCCACATCAAATATATGAATGTAACGTACCGCGAAGAGTTTTGCAAAGCCAAAAACTGGTCCATTCACTTTGGATGGTAAGATTTATTGTATCTTGACAAAAATATTTGCTTCGAATCTGCAATCTGTTACAGAATTCGGTATATGTTCTCATTTCAATGAAACATGCTTTTACCAGAACCTATGCTGCAAAAAAGCATAGTTTATTTTTAGATCAAATGTTTTCTTGATCATCCTTTTTGTCTAAGTAGTCAATTAAGCTGTCTAGGTTAGGCGCTAGCTGAAGTAATATAATCTTACAATAAAAGGATATTCAAGAGGGTGAGATCTCATATTAGAGCTGTGATTTTCACACACAATGAAATATTTCAAATCACCTATTATAATCACTCGCCGAAAGAAATCCGCGCGTTTGAATAGAGATAAAAAGATTGTTTCAATGCTGTGAATTGGCATCGGCAACGATTGATAATTTAGAGCTGCAAACAGGTAGACGGATGTTGATTGAGGATTTTCTGTTGCTCTATACACACTTGTGTGAAATATATCGTCCATCATAAACACCTTGATAATGCAAATATGATACTTTGAAGCCAGCACTACAGTAACATCAACAAATATTGGCTTTTGCTGCCAACACAAACAAAGTCTTTGAGCCCGAAGCACTGAGTTTTTCAAAAAAGTATTTCTTATGAATACGCATGGAAAATATCAGTGCTACACATTTTGCATTTCTAATGTTGATAGATTTTCCATTTTGGCGAAATCTGCAGGTTGTTTCTAAACATGTGAGAACTTTACTCTTTAATAACAAGAGATGGTGAAAATACCTTTCCAGAGCAGCGTCTTTTTAATAGGAAGACTTTCCGCCTGAGAGACATAATTAGGTTGCCAAGTAGCAAGGAAACTTGATGAGAAACTTGTGAAAAGCCAATTTTTTATTCAAATTTGAAAACCTTAAATTGGCTTTCGGGCGCCTTGACCCTCTGAAACAAAACTGGCGGCAGAATTTAGTGCTTTCAATTTTGAAATAATTTGATTTTTAAATAAGTGATAGGGCAGAACTAAATTCCAGCGACGGGCTGGCGTCAAGCATTTTGGCTTTGATCAATAGAAGTGGTAATAATTTCAACAAGGAGCCGATATAATAAGAACCTCTACTGCTTCTAGAGGCACAACAGATATCAAGAACTGCTTCTAGAGAGTTGCTCTTCTTCTAGTCAGCATTTGACGCCTTACTTTTCATTGAAGAAGCTTTAACGGAAGGTAAAGCCATCGACACTGAAAAAGCCACTAGCCGCCAACTTATTCTGATCAGATGGCTTGAGCATTTCCCATTTCTCTAGTATTGCAAACCGCCAGCCCAGAATAATGAGTTTAAGCTCAATTGGGCGTGGCATTTTAAACGCATTCGCAAGTACAAATGGATCTTGACGATAACCCATACTATACCAGAATTGTATGTCTGCAGTGGTGCTTTCTTGGGATTCCCTTTTAGGGTGCCTTCTTTAGGGAGGGTTGATAGGCCAAAGGGGTCATGTCAAAAGTGCTTTCTAAATGGTATTTTCCGTATCAAAATTATCTCATATGCTGGCTCAAAGCATTTACCGCCATCGCCATGAAACAATTTCTCATTGAGAACCATGCAAGTAGATTCTTTTGCTATTCTTATTAGCTTTGATCGAAGAAATGAATGCCAAGCAACTTGGCTTGCATGACTTTTTGCAATGTTTTCTTGCAGCAACATAAGTGGACTGTTGAACTCCATGCTGCGCGGGTATGATAGAAGGCTTCGACCGTTGATGGAAGGTATGTTCGAATAAATTCACCCTCCAATTTTGAACTTCGAAACGCACGCCACCTATTATGCTATCTCGTCATTCTTGTTTCCTAGGCCGTCATTTTTTATGCAAATTCCTGTAGTTTAAGCCACCATATTTACCTAGATAAAATCTTATTCCCAGGAAATCTATAAGCCAAGAAAGAATTTTCACAATAAGTGGAGGTTATCGGCCATAAGTGCTTTAGAAAGCCTTTAGAATGTATCTTTTCAAATGGCTATATACAATTCTACAGCACAAAATTGTCTATAGGTTTAGTTGAAATTATCCGAATTATAGGGAAATCAATTTGGATTCGACCTGTTAAGTTAGCTATTGTCTGTATGTTAGATTTTGACTGACAAAGGCAACCTTTGCTCAAGCACTTAAAAATATTCTCGGTAACCTTGAGAAAAGTTCTAACTTTGGACATTGGCAAGAAAATATTGTTCAAGCAACAAGATAAGGGGGGTGTCTTTGCTTCGTTATATTTATAGTTTCAATAGGTTTAGTGGCAAAATATATGATTTTCTTAAAGATCGAAACATATTCATTGTAATAGGTGCTTACTTAATACAAGTACTTCATGTTAATTACTTCTGATTGATATTGTTTCTAAAATGCAGCCCATAAGCCTGTTGTTATAACTGTTGGATTTTGGATTCTGTCCATTGACAAAGTGAACGTTGTTGACATGGTAAGCATCTTGTACTTGAGAATTTTCTAACTTTTGTGGTATTCTTAACATCAATATTGGATTTAGTTAGGCGGCTCTAGTCTTGAGAAATCTGTTGATCCTAAGCTTAATTAGCAAGTCGATTTCCAATTGCAACTAAAAAGTTAAAAAATTATGAATTGCTATTATAACATCGCAAACCTACCCGATAGCATATCCTGTTGGAAGTGAGATAACTTTTGATCTTATCTCTTCTAGGATTATCAAATTGACTTCTTTTTCCGTCAGTCATGGGTGGATCCCAGACTGAACCACTCTTTCAATGGCATGCTTACGGTGTCTAATACCGTCTTGCAAAAGATTTGGCAGCCGGACACGTACTTTGAAAACTCAAAGAGGTCAACCTTTCACGATGTAACAGTAGAAAACAAAATGCTTCGAATACACCAGAATGGCAAAGTAGAATACAATGCAAGGTAATGTTGGGATTCGAGAGCTTTGAAAACTTGAAAGGGTACAGTAGGGAATTTAATAGGGTACAGTAGGGAATTTAATAGGGTACAGTAGGGAATTTAATAGGGTACAGTAGGGAATTTGATAGGGTACTCTAGGGAATTTAATAGGGTACAGTAGGGAATTTAATAGGGTACTGTAGGGAATTTGATAGGGTACAGTAGGGAATTTAATAGGGTACAGTAGGGAATTTAATAGGGTACAGTAGGGAATTTAATAGGGTACAGTAGGGAATTTAATAGGGTACAGTAGGGAATTTAATAGGGTACAGTAGGGAATTTAATAGGGTACAGTAGGGAATTTGATAGGGTACTGTAGGGAATTTAATAGGGCACAGTAGGGAATTTGATAGGGTACAGTAGGGAAAATCTAAAGGAAATCTTGGCAAAAACAGCAAAAGTAATTTTAGCAAGTTTGCATACAATTCGTAGAATACAATTCGTTACGATGGCAGCCATTGTGAAATGATAAATCTTTTTTATATTCTTTTAATTTTTCAAAATTGTTGCAAGGATTTATACATTTCATTCAGAAATGTCACTGACCTATTTGAAAATCACTGCTTTGATAGTTCTTCTAGCAACTTTTAGCATGATTTCTCAAGTTAGCAATTAAGCATTAAATTAATTTGTCCATGGTCACTTGTTGCAAACAAACGATTTTCAAATGCTTTGCTTTTAAAACCTTTTTAGTGCCCAGTGGAAGTAAAAGGTGGATAATATAATGTACTTTGCCTGACGAAAATATTTTATTAGCAGTCTTTGACTTTTACCAGTAAAATTCATGTTACAGGATTTCAGTCAGGGCATCTTGCCCAATGAATCTTAGAATGTTTCCAATGGACAAGCAGAGGTGTGCTTTAAACATCGAGAGTTGTGAGTTCGTTACCACTCATATTGTCTAATATTCATATTTATGAGTTGATGTCTCTCCAAAGCCTTTATGGCTGCTTAAAGTGTTTAATACTTGTCACAGAAAGTACCTCAAGAGCTGCTGCAATGGCTTTAGTGACAGATGTATCTTATACATTCACCAGGGGTGACCTAGTGTAAAGGCCTAAGAATTCAATATTCATTCTTTGTGGTCTGTGTATCACTTTTGAATATTAGATAATGTTCCAAGATCTTGCCGCGCTCCCTTTTATGCTTTGTTTGCTTCAAATAAACGAGTTAATTCACATACTAACATCAAATGCATCTATGCAAGTTTTATTGTTTTGCTATTCACAAAGCCATGATATGAGCTGGTAATAGTTTCTGATGCAGATTTCCGCTAGCAGTGACCTTGCATCCAAGACCGCGAGTTTACAGAATAAAAATCCTACAACAAGCGAATTCATAATTAATTGGCATCAATTGTTTTTCTCAATTGGTGATTTGGCCACAGTTCTTGAAGGCACATCTCAGTCGGTTCACAGCAAAACAATAATTAGAGCAAATGGACGTGGTTTGCGAAGGAATATTGAACAATGGTGGCAAGAAGCAAGCCACATCAAACAACATGAACTAGGAGCACATGGTCAAACATTCTTTGTATTTTGCTACGATACAAAACAACGCCTGAAATTGTTTTAATTTAATAGGAAGCAGACCGACAGTCAAGTAGTTAGAGATGTAGTTAGGTGCTTACCTAAGCGAAATGTAGAAACAACTTACAAGTTATCGGTCCTTCTAGTCATAAAAGGCATGCAAACAAGCTCAAAACATCGACGAATTGTAGATTGAAAGCCCCACTGTAGATTGAAAGATGGTTCTCTGTAGTACAGCTAGGCCAGAACAACAACGACTATCGTTTTCCCTAAGGGGAAATGCAATGTCTTTCATATCAACATGCAATGCGCGGAAAAGTAAAAGGCACGCAGACTGGCAACAATAGGTCCAACGGGAGTAATACGTAAATAAACTGGTGGTGCTGTAAAAGAAATTAGTTGTATGATGCATTGATGATATCAGTAAATTGAGAAATTTCTTGTTAGATGGCTACAGTGATCGAGATATCGTCTTCAAATGGGAGAACAAAAGCAATCGGATTGCCATTGGTGAGAAGGTCCGGTCGCTGCCTCAATACAACCTGACTGACTTCCACACTGAAGAAAGGCACACCCAGTATGTCGTAGGTGCGTATTGAGAATGGAATGTTTTGTCATCTTACAAAAAGCCCTATCAATCTCTCTTTTCACCTCCTACGACTTTTGCAAAAGAGGCTCGTTTTCCAGCCAATCAACTTTCGCTATTGTTGTTGTTCTGCTCTGATAATCAGCCGACACCCGTCTGCCTTGATAACGTGCATATAAACACCAATACGTACAGGGTGTACGGTAATTCAACTTCATTTTCTGATAGCAGTCCTTTGTGTGTTTCTCTTAACAGGCAACTGGTCTGGTTTGACAGCGATATTCGTATTGGAGAGGCGGACTGGGTACTTCTTCATACACCTCTATTCGCCGTGTGCGTTGATAGTGATGATTTCCTGGATCAGCTTCTGCATACCAAAGGAGTCCACTGCAGCAAGGGTGGCACTGGGCATAACATCTGTCCTAACAATCACCACAATTCTTAACATGCTTAATACATCAATGCCTAAGGTAAGCCATTCGATAAAGCAACCAAAAGTTCCATAATCCAATATTCCTGATCTCGTGTGCTAGATTTCATGTGCAATTAGCTCTTATAATGCTGACTATATATAGGTGATGCTGATTATTCTGAGGTCTAGTTATTGCGATTTAGCTCTTGAGACACAAAGTTCTTTGCTCGATGCATAATCACCGAAGACAACATTCAATCTTGCAAGAGAAATTTACAATCAAGAGTAATACTTAATGAACACCTGACATTAAGCTGAAATATTTCAATACGTTAAAAAATATCACCCAAATGTGCTGTCTCTTTCCATTCACTCTACTTCCGTATCTATTTCACAGGTATCGTATATAAAAGCAGTCGATTGGTATCTTATTGTGAGTTTCATTTTCGTCTTTGCCGTGCTGATGGAGTACACGTTGGTACTGTGGCTGACTGACAAAGAGAGACAACAGAAGCAAAAGCTCAAAAGGGCCAGGAAGAAAGAGCTGCAAGATTCTGACAATAATCACGTAAGCGTCTTGAACTATCGCTTTCATGACGATAAGACAAAAAATGAAGTGACTTTAAAGAAGATTGGTCACTAGGTGTTTCAAAAGTCAATCGGCGCGAGAATCATGCCCCGTAAACACCTGCCCAAAACAGCACCTCATTTGACATAAAAAGCACAATAAGCGGGAGATATATGGCTCTGTCAAATGATCCCAATCCGCGAATGAAGAATTCTCGAATTTTAGCTCGCAAAATTGTTTTATTAACAACAAAACAGGCAATTTTAGCGCTCTTATTCTCAAAGGATATAACATAGATTGATAGCAAAGCTTCGTAACATTAATTTTCCCCGTTTGCTCCTTCGCAGGACAGAGGCAGTAAAAGATCCCATGGCAGTGAATACCACGAACTTCGTGCGAGAGTTCCAGGTGTTCTTGGAAGACACTTTGAAGTGAGCAATTGTACTTCCTGTAAACATTTGTTGAAACGATAGAGCTTAGTTTAAATTTAATTTTTTTGCCATTCTAAGCTAGCTTTTTTGATTTAAATGCACGCATTTATAATATTCAATGGAGCGACATAAGGGAGGAGCGATTTGTGTAGGTTCATTAGGAGACGCCCTACATTGCAAACAGCTGCACAGAAAGACAAAACAATGGCTCTAGAATCCTAGCTCGAAATTTCCCCCTTATTTCTCATCACATTAAGTGAACCCGGTGGCCTAATGACTTGTTCTTATAGGGAGCATTTTCAAATCTCGCATTTTATTGATGCTGTTAATCAACTATGTATCTAGAAAACATACTGGGACACATCACCTACCAATCATTTTTGCCAGAATAAAGGAACCAATCTATCATAAACCAACGCTTATCACCTCAAATAACGGTAGTTCTGTGTTCATTTTGGTATCGATTATCCATTGCACCTCGCATCTATCAGAAATGCTTCTTACGCTGAACTGAATCGACCTGCTTTCTTCCCTCAAGCTGTCGCATGATGATAATCACCAGACGAAGAATGGCAAACCCGTAGTTGTTATCTTTGATGGACAAAAGTACGCGACGAAGACGGGCGATCAACCTGACGAGTCGAAGGGCGTTGTCACTGTTGGAGTCGGCAAGACAAGCTGCCAGTTCAAGGTCGATACCATCGACGAATATTCGCGGCTCGTGTTCCCTACGGCATTCGCAACATTCAATATCGTTTACTGGGTGATGTTCTTAACTATGAAAAAAGATGTCAAGTGAAGAAATATGGATATGAACAGCGGGCATATGATGTCTAATTGATTCAGTCCTTAGTTGGAGGCCAGAGTAAGCAGCAAACAGACCATAACAACCTTGCAAAAGTGGTGCTTTTACCCAGCTTTGCAAAAACTCATTGTCGAATTTAACATTGTTTTTGACGATGGCAGCAACGCACAGAGGCTCTTGACTATGTTGCGGCGCTCAGTTAATGACATCATCATCTTGCAGACAGAATTGAAGACATAAAAAGCTTGTGAAAATACAGTTTTGAGTGAATAACTGAGGAGTGAAGTCGGCTGCATCTTTTAAATTTGTTGGAAAGCGCATTGATTAAATCAAGGCTGAAATATTGCTGTTTGTGCATCTTGCTGTTGGTGACCAATCTTTTATACATTCAAAGACATTAAATTACATTTGGAATGAAGTAAGAAGGACATCCAGACCACGCCACTTTTCTTACATACTTATAGGAGTGTGCAATTAACATATTAGCCATCGTGAAAGAAACCATCTTCTTTTGTCCAACAAAGAGAGGTACGCGGTAAGAAGACTGCAGACGACCCCGTGTAAAAGAAGAATTCGCTAAATTATGCATGGGTATAATAAAGCACTGTGCGTATTTGTAACTGTCCAGCAGCATATCTTTGCCGGAAAGAATATCAGACAATGCTCTTGTTGTTAAATGCTAAATAGCATGCCGTTCTTTATTTGTATACGAAAAGTAGAATAAGTCTCTTAAGTAGATGAATGTAAAAACAAACATTTTGTATTGCTTAAGACTATCGTATCTAGTTAGACTCTTAGAAATGCCGTCAAACCTAGAGTACTTTAACTTTCTTCAATAAAGTATTCTAGACCACTTACTCGAGTCTCTCCATTAGAAGAGTTCATATTTTCCTCCATTCTTTATGACTTGAGTGACTGGAATGATATGGGTAGGAGGATATTTGTTGAAGTGGCGTCACATTAAAATATCAATAAACATTTTGTGAGGTAAATACCTCATCTAAATTTTGTAGTCAATACGTTTTATAGAGATATATCATGATCGGATTAGGAAAAGTCGTCAAAAAATTATAGGTGGAAATGGTTTCTAAAACTACATTGAAATTACATGAAATGAATTATTCTCAAAGCCAAAAACCGAGTCTACCTGGCTATTCTGATTCCAGAGAAAACCCAGAAAGATATTTTTTCCAGAGGCATCACCTTTTTCAAACGAAAATATTTGCAATATCTGAGTCTGTGTACACATAACACATTATTCGTATTTGCAACGCCACAGTATCTGCGCATGCGTGGTAGGAATGATGTTTCCTCAATGTTTCCTTTTGTCACGTGCATCATGTTGTCACGCCAAAATAGAAGCTGGCTCATGATACCAGTTGGGGATGTGGCAATTTCCAGTCAGTGCAGCATTTGTTAAGTTGATAAGATGCTTCTTGTAGCGCAATGTGCCTCCTCCCAAAAAACTAGAGGTGGTGCTACAATAGTTATATTCTGATTTTTCCTTGTAGCAGAGAGTCATTTGTATCGTCAATTTCAGATTAATTAGATAATTATGTAGCGTTTCTTGAAATTTTGACAATTTGGTAGAAATCAAGTAGAATCACAAAATGAATTACTTAATCGCCTTGCATTGACAGCAACAACCACTTGAAAACATCGATGTGACGACAGCAAAAACGCACGAAAAACGTATTTAACACACAAAAATTTATTACACGAAGTAAAAAACTGAATCATTCCATTTCGGATTGTTTCACTATTATCGGTATGGCCCTTCTCTTTGACGCAGAACACTTAGAAATGTGTCTGTTCTTGTCTAAAGTTTCAACAGACTGGCTTTTCATTTCGCAACAAAAAAAGCAGAGAAAAGCAGGTTGACAATTTAATTTTGAAAAGGTCTGTTAACCTCTTATCTATGCAAACAGTTCTTCTATCGGTGATTGTATTGGCTTTGAATTCCCTGAAAACATAAAAGACAGAACGCAGGTATGATTGTCAGTTTCAGAAGTCTTTCAATTTCCTTCTGCAACTTTGAATATCTTGTTGCTTGGATACTCTTGCTGCTGTCTATTTTCCTGATTGTGACCTAATCAACATCCTTTTTCCTTATCACAGCTTTAACAAAGAACATTAATTCCTCTTTGAAAACGTTTGACGTTATCTAAAGTTATTGGCTTCTATAGGAATTTCGTTAGAACATTGCTGTGTCTGAATTTACACAATCCAAGCTGTGCTTGATAGAGAAACGCCCATCACGATAACATTATCCGTACTTTGCAATTATCTATTGAATTTCCTTTTCATGTGCAAGAAAACTGAAACATACGTCTTATTCAGCAATACAGCAATTATTGAGCAAGTCTAGGTAAGAATATAGGAAACATATCGGCTGAGAAAAGTTTCATTAGCGAAAAGATTTAGCTTTTAAAAGAAATTTCTAGAAAGTAGACCACTGAAAAAAGACTTCATCAAGAAGACATCAATAAATTCATCGTGTTCTGCACTTATAACTACACCAATATGCAAGACTCAAATGCGGCTAGAAAGAAATGCTCGAAAAGTACAAGGAATACAACTGCAAATCAGTAATACATGGAATATAACAAACAAGGCAAATGTGTATTTACAAACTGGGAAAACTATATTCTAACCCAAATAAGTAAATTATGCACAGTTGAGAGTACACAGAGTTAAATTATTTGCTTCACGCACTTATACAACACTCACAAAAGCCATACGACTGCTATTTATTCCGAATAGTTTACCAAAATTTGCATTTATGTACAAATTAACGAGGTATTGTTACAGGTCCACCGAAACATGCTCTCCAACTTTTTCATCCAGGGCTGAGTCTTCAAATGGAAGACCATGTTTCATTGCGATCCTAATCAAAGTTTTTCTGTCTGGTTCGATGCACCGCTGCAGTTTCTATGATTAATTGAGATTTGATGAAAAACCAATGAAAAAGTTTATTATAATTTTAAAAATTTCGATGAAATAAAGATTGTTGTCAATTTGCATTCGTGCCTTGTTCATGTTTGTTAGATACCAAGATAGCAAAGACAGTCGATATGGACAATTATATGCTAAGAGCTTTATTCCTTGGGGAAGAAATACAATATAAGGTTGCTGTGGGATGAACAAGAATATGTTAGTCCAAGCTTAACGATGAGTTATATGTAATAAATAACGATGGGCGATGGCAAATAAGTCTTAAATTAGATTGCTTTATTACAGCCGCAAATAGGTAATGCCATACGTAGCTCATGTGGGCAGTGGTATTAACAAACAAACCTCTCGAAATGTAGTCCCTTCGGCTCTTACAATGTTGATGACAGCAAACACAGGGATAGTCAAGATGCTCGATAAAGCAATACACCACCCAATGAACTCAGCCCAGACAGGATACGGCTTTCCGTCGTACGAGATCCCCTTCCAGCCGTAACAATGAAATATGAATATCGTAACCAAAATCAAAGGCGTTATGTATTTCCAGCAAATGATCCACCAAATGCCCGGCATGTAGCCTATCATTTGTGACACTTGGATGCGGAGGCGCTGTGATCCATAGAACCATCCAATGGCAATGACTTCGGTCGCGGCGATGAAAAGCAGAGAAATCCCTCCAGCCTGAGTGTCTAGTATGTTCAAGACGTACATTCCTCCCTATGGCAGTTAAACGGAGGTTGCAAGTAAATAAAGGAAGTAAAGGTAAAGTATATAGTACATTAATCCGTACCATTCAACCGTCTACTGTATCAATCTGATACAAGCACATTCTCCCCTTAGCTTCGTACTTCTCATATAAAATGGCTTTTGACTTGTGCTGAAAATGGAGAAAGCCTTGAAGTAAATCAGAAAAGGAGATCTTTTTTGTGGAAAACATACCTGGCAGGTCATAGGCAATCCGACCAGAAAACATACAAAACATGTGCCTAGAATTACAAGCTCCTTCCTCTTCATCAACTTCTTTGGGTATTCGTCGATTATATTAGTTATGATGCATTCAATACAAGCAAACTGAAAAAAATGATCAGATGTTGGAATCAAAATCAGAAATTTGTGAAGTGCAAGAGCACGAGTCAATGGCAAATGATAAATCGTAGGCAGGGCTTATAGGCTAAAGGCAGTCGCATTGGCGAAGCAGATAAAGCTACCAAGCATACTTCAAAAAGAGCTTACGTGTCAAATTTCCTAACTATGAATCATATCTTATCATATCATATCATGGTATGCCCTAACACAAAAGCAAGGCTTACTGTACGCTTTTTGGTTCCTTTGAGCGCATTACAATGACAACGCACGGCTTTAATGAAGAATTTTTAGCAAGGATAAGCAACAATGGATGCGAACAAATAACTACACAAAGGCGGACCGAGCTTTTGAACAGTTTCATTGCTAAATGGTTTTGATAATCCAATTGTTTTGTAAAGTGCATTGCCACAACAAAGTGCTCTACACTAGATTAAAAACTGTCTGAAAAGTTCAAGACGGTCAATAGACTGACGCATGTTGACAAAACAGCTCTTTTGATTAATTACATTGCTGTTCAAATACCATCTGTTTGTTGTCTTTCCTTTATATTGGTTTACATTTAGCTTTGGTGGTAATGAATAAGTTAAAGCTTAAAGAGAGCAAACTGACGATGGTATTTCGCGAAGCAAATGATCGGGAAAAAGGCCAATTTTTGTAGAACTCTTAATGAACGTAAATGCAAAGCAATTAAAGTACATTATCACTTGAAGACTCGCTGCATGAAACGTGCTGAAATTAAACAGCTGAATCTAATAATTAGATAACAGGCAACACCACTGAGATAGAATATGTCTGATCCTCAAAAAAGCGGCAGATTTCAATTTCATGGAAGGTTGGTTATTAACATTGTGGCATCGCTAAAGGTAACAAACACTGCTGCTGATGGAACTTAAGAGGCTTACGTACTGAACTGTCTAGTCCAAGAGTAAAAAGCATGAAAAAGAACAAGATTGCCCATAATGAAGAGATCGGCATCTGCGCAATCCCTTCAGGATACACTGTGAAGGCGAGTCCTGGTCCTGAAATGAAACAAGATTTTGAACTGTAGAGAGACTTGATCCTTGAAAGCAAAGACCTTAGACAGACGGAGCGTCAACTAATTAGGTTTGCAATGACTATGATTCCAGGGTGTATACAGAATGGTAGTCTTTAAATTATGTCGAAGACAAGTTGTATTCTTAACAATAAAGGCTCGTCTGTTAAAAGAAAGTAATAAAACTCATGCAATTTTTAGCACTTCAGCGAACTGAGAGCAATCTCACGTGGATTTAAAGCACAAAATTAGAGCAATTCTGATTACTTGTGCACGCTACAATTGGCAACTTGATTGGCTCAATATGGTGGAGATTGCCTCGTAAGTGACTCCTTCCGCAATCAATCAAGATTTGAATCTACACTTCTTGTTGAAGTGTTTGTCAATCGGATAGCCGCCAGTGTTGTTCGATCATTCAGATATCAAAGCGAGTAGACAGCCAATCAGATTCTAAGACTAAAAGACTAAAATAATTGTCGTGGCATTAAACTACGCGTGTAATCAATTCATGTAATCAAGTCAACGTACAAGTTAATAAACGAGCTCTAAGTAAGTGCTTGAAGACACATACCTGATGAAACGACTTTCTCGATGCTAATTCCGAGATCTTGAGACATGAACCCCAACACGCTGAAAATTACAAATCCTGCCAACGAACTTGTTAAGGAGTCCATGCAAACCAAGCCAATAGCGTCCCTGAAAAAATCATTGCGTTTTAAATCGGAACAGATTTGGGTGCGAAAACTGCGGCCTAAGTCACTTCTTCAAGACACTTAATTCATAATAGTCATATTTAGCGGTTTTTTCATGTTGATAAATACCAAAACATTTGTATGGCAAAAACGCCATTTGTCAAAGGCAACTTGTACACGGTGAAAATCGATGAAATAAACTGAACCAAAATAGCAGCTCATAGCTTGTCGGGAAAAGGATTCACAAAAAATGTTTTAAACTAAAGACTGCCATAAAAGTATATTTCATTTCAAACAAGTTTAAAAATGATGATGTTTTGAGGCCTAAGAATGAAAAGTATAAATGTTTTCACTCTACCGCAAATTGGCATCCTCCGATTATGACTAAATACAATTCACAAGCAGCGGTTTAAATGAATATTTAAACATTCTAATTAGATGCTGCATTTAACTATCTCAAGAGAAAGAAAAAAGAAGAACGCAAACAATTAAGGCCATTTACACAGAAAATTAAAGCTATTCGACTGCAGCTGCCAAACGAAGGTGTTGAATCTGCGCGTCAGAATTATGAAATATGCGAAAAAACTTTTGCCTTTCGTCACTTTGCAGAAAGCCAAGACTTTAAAAAGACATGATTAAGCTTTCTGTACAACTGTTTTTCCAGAGGCCTTTTGCATGGGAGTCAAACAGACCATTGCAAAGCTAGTGCTGATAGGTGTTGCGTTCAATTGCGTTCAACTGTTGGATTCCAGAATTGCTACCCATACTTTTTGGCTCCTTTACTAAGAGCATTTTGGCGGCCCAACTAGGAACTTTTCAATTTGCTGCATGTATTAACGGTCACGGTCAAATTGAGTCGAGCTCAAGTGTCACGTGTATTTGGTCAGCCTTATATCAGGAGTCTCAATGCCAATGGGGAAAAGGACTTACCTTAGACAATTGTTATGAAAATTGTTGTAACTTCCAAGAGACAGGAGAACTCCCCATGCTGGTCCTAATGAATAAAACAGTTGTGTTGTTGCTGCAGCCCAGACCTTCAAAACAAAGCAGTGTCGAGCGAGGTTAGGGTTTCTCTTCAATCGAACTTGGGGATCGTACTACGGTTGTACAAGCTCAAAAAAATGATTTTGTTCTTCTGGGCCATCTTTGGCAAAACTCTAGCTACTGCTAGAATCAAAAGTTGAATGCAGTCATCAACTGACGGAATTTATAGAAGTTGGTACCAGAAAAGGTCAAGTTTAAATCAGGATGCAACAAGTGTGTATCGTTTCTCTTTGGTGTCAGTTTATCTTAGTACCACTTCTTCTAGTTTCGATTCATCTAAGATTCTGTAGTACCAGCATTAAGCATTTCGAATCCATTAACGTCATGCCATCATTCAGCAAACGCGAATTTCAAGTTAAGAGACAGGGCTTAAGGTTCAGTGAATTATACCTCAGCATTAGCCAGCTTCGAGAAGTCGGGTTTTATGTAGAAAAGAATTCCGTCAACTGCTCCAGGCAGCGTGAGACCTCGGATGAGAAGGATTATGAGGACGACATAAGGAAACGTAGCTGTGAAGTAGACTGCCTGAAAATGAAGCAACAGTTCGTTTGTTAATAACGGGAGTGGCCTGCGAAGGCAATAGAAATCGCATTACCAAACTGGGATTAACAGCTGTACACTTTTGCTGCGGTAAAACATCTGCCTTGATAAACGAAATGGAAAATAAGTCACTTGCAATAGTGTGTAGAAATATCATCGCCCAACGGTATTCCGGACTAAACAGAAATGATTAGAGAAAACTAAACTACCTTTCCTACTGATTTCACTCCTTTCCACATGCAGAAGTAGACAACTGTCCATGCA
Source organism: Nemopilema nomurai (assembly GCA_003864495.1). Classification (NCBI taxonomy): domain Eukaryota; kingdom Metazoa; phylum Cnidaria; class Scyphozoa; order Rhizostomeae; family Rhizostomatidae; genus Nemopilema; species Nemopilema nomurai. The sequence goes on along the minus strand of ML133495.1, from coordinate 1,360,449 downwards.
CAGATTAATGTTAGCAGCAGCTGCCACCTCATGTTTCCAATTTCATTGACACTTGATGTGATGTCCAGGACATGATGACTGTCAAGAGAAAATTTGATCAAATGTAAAGAACATTTTATTCGAGTTTTGTCAAGCGGATGCATTCATTTGATATGTGTTGTATTAATCTACATGCAATCTGCTAGAGAGGATTGAATTTGGAAACACCTCAATCATTAAGACAGCTCCGATATACTGTGAATATGGCTACACGTAAGCAAAGTGTAGAAATGGATATCGCATTGTTTCAAGATGCAGTTTCAAGGAGCATTTATCATTTCAAGCATCAGCTGCTTTTTACTCACTTCCAGTATTCCTCAGAGGCAGAAATTCGCTCTGTGCCATTCAAAATACACTTTACCACCGATCCATTTGCTAAGACGGGCGACAAGTAGGTTTGCTGGCACACAGTTATGTTCCTTCCTACAGCATCAGTTATCATCTTTGTTCCAGCACCAACTATGCTTAGTTTCTGGGTGCACTTGGGAGAGTTCCATTTGTGATCGCACTTTCGCCATGGAACATCCGCTCGAAATGAGTCGAACAAGTAGAACAGAATCCAGCCGATGATGACGTTGTAGTAGACGCTGATTAAGAAGCACACAATCAGCATGGCATACCCAACACCTGCCAAGGAAAGGGTCACCGTTTTAGATGTCATCAATCAACTCTTTGTTTCTACCCAGGATGACAAGCTTTGTTTCTGAAAGCGTATTTCTAGATTCGGCAGCAAACCTTGCAAATGAGGTTTTTTACAGTTGCTTGATTTAAGAAAGTCCTTCACTGCAAATTTTAGTCACAGAACCCCGTCTGGCCGTTTTGCATATGCTAGATAGTGCTAATTAATGGCAGCAAATGTTCTTTGTTCGGTGCGCTAATCAGAACTGTAGCCGAGTCAATTATTTCAACTAAATGCGGCCAAAGAATTTGACAGCCGTGATTAAATTAAGGAAATTCCATGCACAACCAGATGAATACTCTGGACTATGTATTTAGACTTATGTCTGCAGGCAATTTCTCTTCGAAATCACACGTTTGACGTCACGAGCCAAAACAGAATTTCTTCATTAGCTTCTCTGGTTTCCATTTTCGGTCGGAATTGTAAGAACAAATATTTTCAGAATTCTTTTCAAAAGTTTTATTTTCAATGGTCTGGTTTTTGAAATCACTGCCACATCAGAAATTGCGGGTAACCATGATGGAATGAAATTGCAAAAGGATTTCAGAGGCACCGCTGGAAGGCAATTGAAAGATAACAAATGGAATTGGATCAGGCGTTTCCCTTCGTTTCTTCGTAGCTCAAGAATGACCAACAAGATCAGAAATGGACATGTGGTCACGAAAACATGATATCTAATAGTGAATGCCATATGTTCACCCTCTTGATCAAAGGCCATCTCACTGAGAACTTGCAAGTTAGTTGCAATTAGAATCATAGTACCTCTTTATCGGGAGCGTGTGATATAATTAGAAATCATATAATTAATTTCCATTCCTGCCTACAAAACGTAAGCACATCGATTGATCAGATTATACCCAGGGCACCTAAGCATTTGTGAATGAAAGTAAAAGCATCGCCACACACGTGGTAACGTGTTATTTCATTTACAGGTGCTGAGGAAAGAATTAACATCAATGAATACAGATTACCCGTACGGGAAGCTCGTGTAAACATGAGACAAGAGATGCCCTTAGAAGCAAGCCTGATGAACGTTGTCTTCGTTGCTTGGTGCCTTTGAGAATGTATAAATCCCAACTTTTGATATCTTCGTACTCGCTACAGCCATAAGCTGAAACACAAGTTTGAATCTCACTTGTTCATAATAATAATAAGACAAATATTAAGAGTTGTGATATCACAATGAATAGAAAAGTGTATATACGAGCAAGGCATTCACACCTGCAAACAACGGCGAAATTGCTCTCCATGACTGGATAGGGCCTTTTGAGAAGTACTGTCCGATCGAGATCTCCATGAAGTACATTGGCAGTCCGCACAAGACCATCATTATCAAGTAAGGCACAAGGAATGCCCCTAAAACAAGCAGCAGGATTTCTAAATGACAGCATCTTAATATCACGCTCTAATTACGCTTAAAATGCAGTACTTAAATAAAATTAAAGACCTACAAAGTACCGTACTATTGTTTCACTAGAACTAATTTACTATACACTAGAACTATACATTAACTTCAAAATTTCTAATCAAAGATAATGCACCGTGCAAGATCACAGTTATTTAACAACGACAGATAAACCTCGTGGTTATCAAGCGAGTGACGCTATTCCTCTAATTTGAAATACCCAGACACATGGGAGCCCCAATAGAGGCAAACGGCAATAACTGGAAACAGGCGTTGAAAATCCCTTAGTGCTAGCGGGTGGAGAACACGGCATTTCCTTGCTCTTGGGAGATAGGAAGTGCCCCTCCCTGCATTCTCATTACGCTAGGGGTGCGGTGCTTTTGCCGATCCTTGTCAAGATTCGCCTTCAAGTTGAAAAAGATTCCAAATCATAATCAAATCTAACAGAATCCATTTTTGCATTCGAATAGAAAACCATACAAAAGTTTTGCTAAAAAACTATGGCAAAGAAAAACGAGAAGACCGTACAACGGGAGAAGCTGAACTACTGTGATAATGCCGATTTGAGAACGCAACCCCTCTGCCCGCTGTTATGATGAAGCAAACCAGCCGTTTGGCCTTAAGTGGGCTATAAACAGTAGGAATTCCAAAAAAGCAGGATAATAAAAGTAGCGAACGAGTAAACTTTCTTATAAAACGTTGAAAGAAGGTGTTTCAACACTCGCAATAAGCGAGAAGCAGCCTCGTTTTCTACCTACCACCGCCATTTTTGTAGGCCAGATAAGGAAATCTCCATACGTTTCCCAAACCAACGCTAAATCCTATACAAGAAAGGATAAACTGCGCCTTGTTTTCCCACTTAGGCCGCTTGTGTTCATTTTTTTCTTCTCCGTCGGCGTCAAAATATTCCAATTCCGCTTCTAGCTGTTTTTCCTCTTGCTTTTGACTTTCCAGTTCGATCTTCATCTTGTAGGCGGCAAGTAAGTGGTACTCATTTAGTACAAATTGAGTTGTTTTCTTTTCAGTGCGGACCGGCAACAACGCGCAACTGCATTCAACGTGGCACCTGAACTGTATCTGCTTTCAGCGTGAATACGAAGCCCGCAGGTCACACGGATCAGAAGTCATTGTGCACAAGCTTGGAGACAGTCTGCGCACTCGTATCTGTGTTCGTCTTTGTGTTGCCCACAAGTTAAATGGGGCCTAACCAAAATTAGATAGCAAATAATAGTTTCGCATTTTGCTGCGGTTAGTTTCAATTATAAACTGCATCACTGCAAACTTGTGAGATTATTCACAAATTCCGCGTTTAGCCACCTTTACCTGTTACAAAATTGACGAAAATGTGTTAAGAATGCAATGTCTTGAAACAGTGAGCGTCATTACTTTTCGGTATGAAAGTTAATCTCACGAATTGTACTTCGTTGCTTCACGGGCAAAAACTCCAGGTCCGGAATAACAATTTCATTTTCGAATCATAGCTGGTTAGAAGGCAATTAGTTTATAGGCGCTTTCCATTTAGTTTCTGTTAAGCTACAAGGTGCCGTCCAGGATTCTGATCTTTAGTCACCTTTAATTATTCTTTATTTTAAACATTTCCCCATTCTTACTAGAATGATCAAGAGACATTTTCAAGGAGAATGCACTGACGAAGAGGGAAAAAGGAAAATAGAAAGAAGGAAGAGGGCAAAAGGGAATGGGAAGAAGAGAAAGGGAAGAAGGGGAAGGACAGAAAGGAAAGGGCAGAAAGGAAAAGGGCAAAAGGGAAAGGGCAGAAGGAAAAGGGCAAAAGGGAATGGGAAGAAGGGAAAGGGCAAAAGGCAAAAGGGAAAGGGCAGAAAGGACAGGACAGAAAGGAGAGACAAGAGGTTTTGTTTGCCTGGGTGCAAAAACGTTTCTTAAAAACAAAAATGTCCCTTCTGCCTGTCCCTACTCTGTGCCACTTACGCTGCAGAGAACAAGTTGGCTTAAAATATGCAATATGTACGCAAATGCATTGGTGCCAAAGGGGTGCAAAGGGTGTATCAAGAAGTGTTGATATTCTTGCCACGTAGCCTGGATTTGCACATATCTTTATTCGCCGTGCGCTTGGCTGTTTACTAGAATGCTTGCGTGTGAGGTTTCCCTCTTGCATAGAGAGTCCTGCTCAGTTTAAAAACAAACACAGGAACATCCAAATAAAGCAAAACACGAATAGGCATCCAATATTGAAATAAGAAAGATTCAGACGCTAACATAATCGCAGATAGAAATACAATAATCCCAAGCTGAAAATCACCGACAAAAAATACTTATACCCTTGCTAATGGTTTGATCTAAAAACTGATAATCAAGAAAAGAATTAAAAATTAATTTACACTCTATTATCTTACAAGGCTTTATAGTACTATCTACAGATCGTCGCTGTTCTGACTAATCTTTTCAAAGCTTAAAGGGGAAAGATTTACAAAAGCGATTAATCGCAAAGTATAACATGGCGCGATGGCATAACATCAGCATTGCGATTAGAACATGGTGTCCACGTACTGAAAATTAACAAACTTAAAAAAATCATGTAATTTCCACAAAAAATACTTGGAGGTTAATATACTGCCTGGCAAATAAACTTGTTGAGATCTTGACGTAAAAATATTGAGAATATAAACTGATGTTTGTTACCACCAGTGCGAGATTACCACCAGATCGAGGTTGAACGGGTATGAAGATGTTAGGCGCAGGCATGATGCATGCGTTTTCGACTTGTCGACACCTTCGGGTATTGTAAAAATGCTATAAAATGTTAACTCGGTACAGAATTTATTTAAAGACTCTAAGAAGACAATCCGTTAAAAACAGTCAACAGTAAAAACTAAAAGACCCTCATTAACACTGGTGGATAGAATGCTGAATGCTTGACGGCTGAATCTAGGGTGATTTTTCAAGTAGAAGTGAAATCCTTACTTCCAACAGTACCTTGGGTGTGCGAGCAAAGCTGGGTAACGAGGCTTCACGCGAGAAATGAAACTATTTAACCATGATGACAACCGTGAAGAAAACTTCATCGTTAGGGTTAATGCTAGAGTAACCAGAAAGTAGGAAATACACTTTATAACGTACAGCCTATCATTTTAATCCTAATTTAATCGCAATTTTACGATGCACCCTTTATAATCATATTGACTACCACTAGATGTACATCTTGCTTTGGAACCTAAACCTCAAAGGCGACAACAGTAAATGTTTCTAACATAAATTTTGAATAGTTGCCAACCGTTTTATAGGCAGTTGACAAGGGCGTGTCGATTATGCATACGACGGTGATGGTCAAAATTCTTCTTTCCGCCTTTGTTTATACTTCTCTACGCGTTTTTGCAAATGTTCGTTTTCGGTTTCTAGTTCTGTTATTCGTTCTTGTGAATTTCGAAGCTGCAAAAGAAAACGAAGAAAAGATGTCAAAATCATTGTCATAGAAACACGCTCAGCGGTTTAGGAATTTATTTCCGGGTAAGAGGAGAACGAAATGAGACGGATGCAATGTGGCCACCCAATCCATAATTGTTCATAGCACCCGCCTCTATTCTGCTTTTGAACAACCCCTAGCGTTGGCGACCCCCTGATTAGTGGTATTATCAACCAGGGGTTAACCAATGCTTTGTGTAAACATCGTTTTACTTTTCAGACTGTCCATCAATCTTTTTCCTTAAACAGACAGAGTTCCTCACCTCTCTTGCTAATTTTCTCTTTTCAGCCAGAAGGGTATCTTCGACCGACTCCTGTAATGAAAAATTGAGGAAATCCTTGATTCTGTTGGAAAAAATTCTGTTGGAAGAGGGGGGTTGGTCAATGATTAATTGATTAATCACAGAAAAGGGTATATAAATCACGTCCATACCTAAAAGCTCAGAAAATGCAAGAAAAAATTAATTCACCAGCTGCATCTATGGGCGATTCATAGGGTCTTTCGAGAAATACATCTTTCGTGACACACGATTCAGAAATTGCTGACAGACTCAAAACACAAAGTTTTTAATTACAAGCAGGCATAATGAACTCATATGCTTCATTCATATGTTTTTATACACTCAACAGCTTTAAATTTCATTAACCACGAACGATATATCAAGCTGGATTATTGCTAGCTGCAAAAAAGGTGACTTCAAACGAGGAGCGTTGGGCTAGGTCTTGGAGTCATCGGCGTCATAATAGCTGAAGTCCGTCGCAATACAAACATTGTCAGCTTACATCAACACACGGCACCAACAAAGACAAGAGTGTGCAATAAAACCATTAAATGTATCAGTGACTCAAAGTAATGCTAAAGAATTCTGCTACTTGATGTCTTAAACAGCAGAGTGGTGGGGATTAAATTTGGAATTTAAATCTAACAAAGGATTAGTAATCTTACTGCAGCTTCTGCTTGCGATTTGTATCTTTTTACTTGCGTTTCCAATCGAAGACTCTGAAAACAGTTAAGTGTCTCATGAGATAACGAGAAAGCTTACGCTGCACTAAAAATCGATACGGGATTAATCAACGATTTCACTTCAAGTGTTCCTTAAAATCGCGTGGATCCATTAAAAGGCTGATTATCAAAATTATTAATCACCTTCGAGTAGATATCAGAAGCGTTTCGATGACGTCTTGACATTAGAAAAGAACATTTATGGCAAGCAATATAATATCCGAAAAGAGATGGTACGATTCATAACCGAAACATTTCTTAGTAAAGACACTTGAGGAGAAGGAAATGTCTAAAAATATGCGAAAATACGTCTTTATCCAGTAAAATTAAGAACGATTCGTGATAAAGTTTCCACGAAGGAATTCGATGCGCCTACATTGTATTGGATGAAAACTGATTAATTTTTTGTTAGCGAATTCGAATGGGGAAAGGAAGATCAACAATACCTCAGTTTGACCAGATGAACATGAAAGGTATAAATACTCACATTTCCTTCCAGTCGAGCATTTTCCGTTTCTAGCTTTTGTATTCTTATTTTCAAATCAGTTGACTGTTTATTCAGCTCCCCTGCAAACATAGCAAACAAACATAGCAAACAAACATAGCAAACAAACATAGCAAACAAACATAGCAAACATAGCAAACTTAGGAATATGGAAGGCTAGCTATACTACGCATTACCCTCAAAGCCAGACTAAAAGGTATCTATAATTCCTTTTTATCTTAAGGATTGTATCGAAACGTTACTGTAAAACTGGAAAATATTTCCGTAGTTTTCTATAGTTGGTGGGCAGAATGAATAATGTTGGATTCTCAAGGGTGTAAAAGGTAACTGGAAGATATTAATGACTGACGACAGCACAACAAGAGGGAAGATACATGAAGACTGCGCATGTGCTGAAATCTCCCTTTATTTCTTTTCACCGCTATTTTGGGTAAAATACCACTTAACCCACAGACAACTTGCCTTTGAGATTTCTGGTCGACTATTTCAAAATCGCTTATTGAAATTTCAACTCGGTTTAAAAAAAATGAAAATATTTTTTCTTATTTCATCTGTGGCAACTTTTTAGAGAGCTATGGTCAGCTGCTTGCATAAGTAAGACATGCCTTTAGTTTTCTTCTACTGTAAGATTCGGTATTTAGCAAGCACACCGAGTGCCTTTCACGAATATTCAACATTGATAGGGCCTGACTGAATTGAAATCAGAGGAGACCAACTGCGTCGCAAAAAAGCGAAAAAAATTGAAGACTGCGATTCACTTCAAACTAGCTTTAATGCTTTGTAAACCAGAATATTATTACAACGACACAATAAAGTATGCAAAACATCGAGTGTAAATGATGCGAAAGTTAATGATGCTGATGTCCATTAAGGGCGTTATTTTAACGGACAAAATATCGCTGCCCCGAAAAACAGAAATACGACGACTGAGATGCATTGTGGGCAGCTGAAGGGATGAATCTTTTGGCTCTACCGAAAAGGCCCCGAAACAAAATGGACAACCTCAAAGGAAATGTCCGTTGATAAATCTCTCTACGGTGCGTAGTTGAACGATTCTTGCTACCAGAAGGAACATAAAATGTATCTAGTGATATCTAAAATTTCGGCAATCAATCAACTGTTACTAATACGGGTTCTAATCGCAAATAGTTGGCAGGCTCACAAGTGAACTATAAAATTATGCATCAGAATGAATTCTAATCGTTCAATTTACAATGTAAACAAGAGAAGGCCTTTAGGCCAATTGGTTCTGCAAACTGGATAATTGGTGTAGGAGAGTCAGACCCGGAGAGGAAACTAGAAGCATCAACGATACAACGAGTCCTGCAACTTATGTCATTGTGAACTTTTATTATAGTTTGCGTGTGGAAAAGTACCCATGCGAAAAGAGTACTTTGCTCGAATAAGTATCGAAATAAAATGAACATTGAGAAAAACCATTGGATATTTCAACTTTAAGTCAAGAAAATCGACATATAATAGGGAGTGGCAGGTACGCGTAACATTGCAACTAATAGGTATTTTCAACATGCAAAGGGCTGAATTATTTTAAATGGCTGCGTGATAAAGTAACACAGACTTATCTTTCGTTGGCGTGAAAGGTTTGAAGAAAAGCCACAAAGAAATTTTATGACGGACAGGTGAATGTTTGGGTAGAAAACGTGCTACGGTAGAGCTTATCAGCAAATTATAGGGCGACTTTCGCTTTCGCCTTCCCAGGCTTTGAAAAATGGTAACAGTATATTTACTTCTGTTAGCTTATTTGCTCCATACTATTAATCGTAACTACGCAAAACTGGTTAGAGAGCGAAGCCCATTGTGAGCACTCGCTCCTGTGTCGTGGATGTACTGACTTGAAGACTTGCCTACGACTTGCCTACGACTCGACTACGACTTGCCTACGACTTGACTACGACTTGACTACGACTTGACTACGACTTGCCTACGACTCGACTTCGACGCGACTATGACTACCATCACTGGCTCTTGCACCCGTCCTTCTTCGAGTCCTTCTTCGACTTGCTTTTGTCTTTTGACTTCCCTTTCGCGCCTGCTTCGGCGTCGGACGTTTCCCAGGCACTGTTGGCTTCTACTTGTGAGATGGCATCTTCCCTTGGTTGCACGTCTACGTCACTGCTAGCAGCGACAGGCAATCCGCTGCCCTCTGTATCTCCTTGTACGTCATCAATCGACTCAAGGTCTTCTACTGATGCCGTATCTTCAGCTGATGCCGTATCTTCAACTAATACCGCTCCTTCTCTTCCAGCCTGCTCCGCACTTTCGGACTGCTCTGCGCTTTCAGACTGCTCCGCAGCTTCGCTACCACTTCCAGAGTCAAATGAGGTTGATGCTAACTCCTGAACGAACATTTTCATCACACTCCCCTTCGCTTTCTTTTTCTTCTTCTTCTTCCTTTCTTTTGGAACCGGTTCCGGAGACACTTGCTTACGTAATGAACCGGGTGAAAGTGACCCCATCCGTTTCCGGGTTTCGAACACGGTGATAAGCTGGTCCTGACTGGCATTCCCAGCTGCTACCGTGTCACCTCCTTCGTCTCTAACATTTTCAGGGCTTTTTTCAGGCGCCGATTCTTCTGCGTCATGTATTTCTTCCAATGGGTAATCTTTCTCTGGAAGCACAATAGTCCCCTTTTCTTCAGTGTCCGTTGATCCAACATGAATCTGACCATTTTCCCCCAACTGTTCACCACTCCCTGGCACCGACTCATTTTCTATTTTAAAAATTGGCGCATCAAAGCTTTTGCCATCAGTGGATAAATCCGAATCTTTCTCTTCAATAGAAGATTCCACCAATGCCAAATCAGGTGCTTCTGTGGCTTCTATGTGGGGCAAGGGTGAAGCTCCCTCTGCTTCTTCTTTGACGCCCTTTGACATCGTGTTTATTTCTGGTTCTGATTCTGAAACTGCTTTTGCTGCGTGGTCCTCTGTTACTTCATCTTTCAAGGCACTAACTCCACTCGCAGATTCATCTGCTGGATCCTTTGCGTCATTTGAAATTCCTTCGTTAAGGTCTACATTAGGTAAACACACACTCCCTTGCTTGTCAGGAGTCATCGTTTCAGAAGCCTCATTCTTGGAGCCTTCATTTTCCGTAGCCCCACACTCAGCAGAAAGGTCTTCAGCGGCTGCTTCTTCTTCCGTACTTTCGTCACCTCTCTGTACATCGATCCCCCATCCCTCTCTTCTTTTTGGCTAGTGTCTCTCGATGCGTTACTATCAATGATCGCGGTACTAGAGCTCGCCTCTTGCACTTCCCCAGACGACTCAACCTTCTCATCCACTGACCCAGAACGTTCTTCATTGCTGGCAATAAATGCATCAAGCCCATTATTGTCCGTTTCACAAACATTGTCACTAGGAGTAGCCTCACGATGCGCAGAGAGGTCTTCCTCCAATTGACTTCTGTCATTCAAATGTTCAGTTGATTCAGGTGGGTTGGAAGCCGCTTCTTTCGGTTCATCTTGGATGTCATATGCTCTTTGACTGGAGACCTCTGCTTCATTATCAATTTGACCTTTTGATTCGTCTGAATTGGCAACCTGTTCAATCTTGCTGCTAAATTCTCCTAAACTAGCAGTCTCTGTTTCGCTTGGGTTATCAACCTCTGGTTCATGCTCAACTTCACTGCTAGCCTCTTCTAGGCTAGCAGCCTCCATTTCGGTTTCAGTTTGACTCTTTAGTTCGTCTGGGTTAGCAGCCTCTGGTTCGTGCTCAACTTCACTGCTAGCCTCTCCTGGACTAGTAGCCTCTGTTTCTGTTTCAGCATGAAGCTTAAGTCCACTAGCAAGTCCAGCACTCTCTGAATTTTCACTAGCAGTGGCCTTCTCTTCGCTCTCTTCAAAATGCTCCTTCTCTTCATCTGGCATGACAAAATCGTCTTCTTCTTCTCCACATGAATGGTTTCTGTCGACATTACCCTCCAATATTTCATTGGCGTTTTCTTCCATCTTTGTTTCAGACTCGATTGAGCCATCGCTCAGATCTGACTTTGCATCAACAAATATGTCGTCTGATTCAATGTTGTCGAACCCATCTTCATCTTCAGAAAGCTTTTCCCCCGACGTTACATTGTACGTCTCACTATCATCTACTGCAATATTCTTAGCAAAACTAATGTCAACAATGTCCTGTCCTTCGTCACCCACCATTATGATCGAATCGTGGTTTGTAACCAGCATTTCACTGGCATGAGGTACCACGGGAGTGCTATCGGATAAACCGGGGCTCGCTTCGCTTTCCAATTGGACTTCAATTGCGGCGATAGAAGAATCCGAAAACGGCACAAAAGTCTCATCCAGTTCTTCAAAACACTCGTTACCCTCCTGATCATCTGAAACCGGGGCGTCGGGAAGTTCAATTTCCACGATGTCAGAACCTGCTGCTTCATCAAAAGCCATTATGCGGTTAATAGAAGCGTGTTCAGCAACAAACAACTCTTGGGTCTCGCAAGAAACATCCACCATATCAGAGGTCATTTCTTCTGATTTAGCTTGAACATCATCTGCAACTAATCCCACTTCCCCATTATCAGGCTGAACCTCAGTTTTCACTTCCAACTCCTCTGTAGAACCAACAAGCCTGTTTGCAATGGACAAATCTTCACTTTCGTGCGACACATCTGCTGATTTTGTGATTTTCCTCGATGACGTTGTGGTTTCAACAATGTCATAGTCAGTCAGATCCTTTCCAGCCTCTTGTGCCCCGGGTATGGTCAAGCCAGGCGTCTCGTCTACATTCACAGATGTGCCAATCTCCACAGGGGCACTGATTTCCAGGGGGTTCTCCGACTCGCAGCTTTCGCCAATCTGCTGCGATCTGTAGCTCTCCAGCATGCTGCCTGTCGCACTCTCAGTGACACTGTCCGTCAACCCTGATGACATCTCGAACGACCTGTCCTCGAAATTCGGAAGCTCTCCTTGTCGTGCATTCTGCTCAATGACGTCATAATCTTCGTTTCTCTCGTTGTTATTCACGACCATCCCGGAGCGTAAACGATCTCGAATCTCAATGGCTTCGTCAGTCACGTCTTCAAAAGCCTCTGATTTCTCAAGTTCTGCGACACCAGCAGTGGGAATTTGTTCAACTCGATCATCTGAGGCTATGTAGAAAAGGAGAAAGGAGTTCTCTTAGTATGGGACATTTCCAAGTGATTAATTTCTCACATGAGGTGCATTAGTGATATTAGCAGTTATTGTCACCATCCAAAATATTTGACTGTGATAGCTAGGCTCCACCAAAAAATAACATGACCCTTCTAGTCTATATTTTTATAAAGTGTCCCAAGCTCGACTCCTTTCTCCCTTTTCTACTTTTGCACGAAACTACTTATTACACCTAGCAGCTGATCTACGAGAACGAAAATCAAAATAAATTCAGTCAACGTAAAAATGAGACAAGGAGTGGGACAAACACGACAAGTGACCTGGTGAACAAAACTAAAATGACAAAGATGCACTGATGACAAGGCAGCTACAGTTTGCAAGAATTTAGGAGAGAAAACGACTAGGGAAGACAACAATACGAAAGGGCTTTCGTCCCCACTCATTATCTAGCTGAAATTAAAACTAAACCATTTCCAATCACGAAGTGTTGTTCACAAACTAGAATTATCATTGGTAATTTGCGAAATGCTACGACAGAACGCACTTCTAACAGTCGCAAACCTGACAGGGCCTCCGCGTTCTTATAAAACAGAATTGGCGACAGGAGAAGAAGAACAGAGAGCATTAACATGCTGCATCTTTGACAGGCATCTATTGAATTCAAAAGCCATTTATTTTTACTTAAGACACAAGAGGTTTTGCTTTCGAAGGCATCAAACGGAGCCTGTCATAACTTGTGAAGCCACTTGACCCGAGTTTCCCATAAAAATAACCTAAACATTCTTCTAGTTATGGAAGAGAAACCTGTTGTGAGACGTAGAGGATTGCATTTATTGCAGAGTAACTTGTTACACATATTAAACGTTCGTAAAAAGTTTTATTCAAATCAACCAAAAAAAGCTCCCTGGCAGATCGTCAGGTTAACAAAAGCCTAATTGGAATTACTAGCATTCAGTATTGGCAGCAGAATAGCAGTTATTTATACAAAAAGTGATGAAAATAAATTTGCGAAATACAGGTAAAAATTGCCAACGTAAAAGTGAAAATAATAAACAAAAAATCTTATAAACTTATAAAATAATAATAAAATAGGAATCAGGTGTAGTTTAAAGTAGAAGAGGGCGTTTCAACAAGACGTGATATTTTATGTAAAAGGAAGGGAAGGAGGAATAACAAATACAGCTTTTCAGATAATAACCGAAATATATATATATATGTGTGCTTCATTTGTGCAAAGATGTAACAATTAAAAGTAACATTATTGATGTTTTAACATGGAGTTTTCTATGTAAATGCTACCCAAAATACAGAGCGAAAAGTATGGCGATCTAATTGATAAAAGGTAACTTGTAAGCTGACACGAAGAGAAAAACTTCTTACTTTGCAAGCTTTCGAAATCTTTCATTCTGTCATCGTCATAATCTGGGTTTCTCCTCAGATCAGAAACTTGTTCTTTTAAGACTTTTATCTATAAATTAACAGGCAGAAAAATACAACATCAAATGTGCCTCTTTCTAAAAGGCTTCTAAGCCGAGTATGAATAGAAACAATAAACATGATGTCTTCTTCTGCGCGACCAGGTACTTGTATATCTTACTGCTTGCTTAACGTCCATTGAAACGTTTCAAAATAACTCAAATAAATTACAAATGATAAATGATAAGTCTTCCCGCAGGATCTTTCCTTACCAAAAGTTGTCTCTATAATTATAGGGCAAGAGACTACCTTATTCACTCGAGTGAGCGCCACCCCCGGATGAGCGCCGAAGTCATTTTTTGTACATGCGGCGCTTAGCTGAAAATCCGTTAGAATCGTTTGAGTCAAACAGAAAAAACTGCAAATGATGTAACGGATTGATGACACAATTTCAAACAACCTCAAGAATTTGTTTTCTTGTATTAAAACGCACTTTTGTCCAAAGCGAGGAAAATTAAAGGTTTTATATTCAACTCTAACATTGACGTTTTATGAACCTTTAAGGATAATTTCATACTTGTAATTTTTACTACTTGAAGATTGCTTAAACCTCATTTATTTTATTAAAATATTGCAGGATTTTAAAAAGCGCCGCAACACCACTCCCCCCCTCCGTAACAGTGCCGCCCCCGAATAAGCGCTCTTTTAATACCCACTACTTCTGATTCGGCGTCGCGGCGTTCACTCGAGTAAAAACGATAAGTTGAGAGTAATTCCTAAACATTCTTGGATCGAAAATGCACATTTAATTAGTAGATTACTAATTAATGGCCGGTATATAACCATGGCAGAAACACCACCAGCCCATGTAAATGCAGCCCCTGGCTCATTTAAGAACACAATTCAGATCTCATTTATACCACTGGAGGTAGACAGTAGGCCGTATTTACAGATCCCTACGATCAAAAGTAATGCACTCGTTTTCTTCAGCATTATCATACTTTCATATCATACTCCTGGGTATCTTGGAATGATTTGTCATTTATTTGATCAAGATGCTTAAACAAGGGACGGAGATCGTATGCGTTGCCTTTAAACTGCATCACGGTTAAACATGAATAGAACAACAACAAAAGGTATTGGCAATATCAGCACTCTTACCTGCTCTAAAAGCGAGTCTCTGTCGTCTGGCGCCGACGACCGTCTACTCGAGTCGCGACTTCTAATTCCAGCTGAAAGAGATCAGGTAATTGAGAACACATAGACGTATGAATATTCAATAAAAAATATGAAGGTAAATAATGACTCTAGCAGGTACCAAATAACGCTTTACCTCCAATGTAGTCATAAAACACAGCCGCATATGTCACATAGCAACACAAAGAACAACTTTGGGGTCCTGAATAATCGGAGGGATGGGGATCTTGTGTGAGAAAGAATGGGGTTGGTTAAGAGAGAAAAGGGTGAAAAAATAGAAAACACAGGTCGATGAAGTAGCGCTTTCTAATCGGTTAAGCGTTGCAGTAAACTTAGATAATGACTGGTATGAGTGAAGTGCTGTTAATAGGGGCGTTCGAATAACTAGGGGAAGAATGAAGAAAATTTGAAAAATTGATAATCAGTAGTCTAGAGCATTGGACATGAGATGTATGAATTAAAGAAAAAGATTTGTGAGGTGACCAACCTGAAGCATCGAACTCTGTTGACTCTAAATTGACGGAGTCAGTCATTCGATTTGCAAGTTCGGTTTGACTAATGTCAGGCTGCTCCGACCCGTCCGTTGGTATTCCATGCTCCTGCAACATAATTCCAAGAAATCAGTGGCACATCGACGGGACATTTATACACCATACAATAATCGAGAATGCACTGTGAAAAAGAGTTCCTTTCATTTCCTTGCTATAGACACAACGCTTTAAAAGTCCGCAATAACGTTACTACAATCAACTTCATTTATATAGGTTCAACTCTCACGGTAAAAGATACTTTCCAGATATCACTGCATGCATTGTAACTGCAGCATCATCGCATTGACAATGTTGAAGGTGCTTACCTCTAGCAATTTATCCCTTAGAATGAGTTGTTCTCGTGTTTTCTCTAATTCTTCTATGTGGTTCTTGTTTTCTCTTGATAAACGATTTATATCCTAACGAAGAAATAAAAAATATTTGAGAGAGGAAACGAGCACATATATCATTGTATAATTCAATTACAATAACAACTTAAACATGCCTTTTTAATAGATGAAATCAGTTTTGTAAAAGGCTGACTCAACCGAAAAAGAGCATCAATCTAATTATCCTGTATCAATTAATCGCACTTAATGAATGATTTATGCAATAAAAACGAAAATAGAACAAACGAAGCGTCTCCAAAAGGAGTTCTTTTGAGGGAAATATCGTTAACATCATAACTCGTTTACGTCAAAAGCAATAAAAACTTTCCTCACCCTTGTTTTGTCTATTATTTCTTGCCTTAAATTTTCTATCACTTCCTCTGCCTCTTCGATCCTGAATAAAACAATAATTGATACAAGTTTTTACGTTTTACATCATACGACTTTTTACGTATTCTATAGCCGTAGGGAAGCGCTTTAGGATTCAGGACAGAAATCTACATACGAATGAGTAGCCAAAAACGATTAAGAACTATAAACATTATCAAAAAACTAAAAATGGCTATAGAAACAAAAAAGATTCAGAAATGGTCGGCCGCATGAGTATATAAAAAAAGAGGGAAGTTTAAGATTTAGAAATGCAAGAGCGTTTGTTCGACTACGACCAAAAGCCAGGTGTCTATTTTCGGTATGTGGATGACACATATACCATTTTCAAAACAGAAGCTGAGTGTGATATTTTTCTAAAACACCTTAATAGCCTACACCTGGCCCAACAGTTAACGTTTGAAAAGGAAGAAAATGATTCCTTGCCATTTTTAGATGTTTTGGTCGAAAAGTCTAACACTGGATTTCTTACCAGTGTATATCGCAAGCCCACTTTTACCGACCAGTACTTACGCTGGAATTCATTTTGCCCAAAACAACGCAAAGTCAACCTTGTCAAAACATTAGTACATAGGGCACTTATGATCTGCTCGAAATCTAAACTGCACGCTGAACTGGAAAAACTCAAAACGATCTTCCTGGACAACGGCTATCCAGAAGACGTCATTTTTTCTTATACTAAGGAGAAGTTCGCAAGTTTTTCGGCTACTCAAAAGTTTGGTCCGCAAAAGTGCCCAGTTTATTTGAAACTACCATGAATTGGTAACACTCCCTTGCGATTTGAGAGTCAGATTAGGCAAGCCATAACCAGATGTTTCTTTGCTGTCAATCCTCGGATTGTTTACAGACTAGGAAAGCCCTTCCATCCATTAAAAAGGATTGCGTTCCTACCAACCAAAAAAGTTCCGTCATTTATGAATTTACGTGCCAGTGTGACTCTGGCTACGTAGGACGCACAACCCAAAGATTTGGGGATAGGATAAAACAGCATGTTCCTTCCAACATAAGAAACAAAATTACCCCTCAAAGAGAACCGCCTTCTCGTTCTGGTAAGTCTAGAAACACTGTTAAAACAAGTGATTCTGCCATCAGTCAACATCTTTTAGACAACCAAGATTGTGCAAAACTCTATAATGACGACACGTTTCGGATAATTGGCAGAGCCCGTTCGTCCTTCCATCTAGCATTCTTGGAGTTGATCTACATAAAAACGAAAAAGCCGCCATTGTGTTGACAGAAGGAGTTCGTTTTCTCTCTTGGATTCCATTGGTAATTTTTCCTTAGGCTCGCAACACTGATTGGTCAACTATACCGGTCTTGTGCTTGCGTCTTTCTGATTGGCTTATTTCGATCCACAACTGGGTATATATTTTCCATCGTGTTTTTTCGGAACCTTATTCTGACGTTTTATGCTCTGAGGAGTGACAGACGCAAAAGCTTTTAGTATACGTAAAATGTTTGCTTTTTTCAAAGCCATTTTCAAATTCTGTATCGCAAAACAATTGTTAATTTAGAAATGCATGGCCTGAAATACAAGGAATAAGGAGCAACAAAAATATTTTGAGATTGGGTGACAAAACGCCCTACTAATTAAGGGGGTTAAAGTGATAGTAGCAACAAGTTAGAAATGCCGACAAAGCAAAATAGTGACCACGATGACCAAGAAAGAAGATCAAGCGTTACTTGATTTGACATGACATGATCGTTATTTGATCATTATCAAACATAACAAAAAAGGATTTAGTGATGGGGCCCCTACCATAAATGTCATTGTGCTTTTTTCCCACTAGAATACTATTCATATTTGAACATGACGAATTCTTATAATATTGAAATTTAAAGAAAGACGAATGACTGAATACAAAGGGTGATTATCAAACGATTTGAATAAGAAAATACTTTATCTTGCTCATCTTTCTCCACACAACTTAAGAAATCCTTTTTACGAGCTTCTGATATGATTGTAGTTGGGGTTCAGCTAATCAATGAACTATGTAAAGTGCGTTTCACGTGACTGGATACTCACAGCGATGGCTGTTTTCCAGATTAGTTACTTTAGATATTGAACAAATGGATGTTTTCAAAGTCCGGTTAGCAAATAGACCTCCTCGGAGAGAAACGTGGCCATACCTACCACTATTTCTAAACAGATATGCTTTTGAAGCACCGAGTATTTAACGTATTGATGTTGTGAAAAGAGGATCAGTCTTACCTGTCCTTCAAGCAGTCGACTTGGTACGCGAGAGCTTGCTTTTCATTGTCAAGCTGGGCATTAGATACCATTGCCTTCTTGTATTTCTCATTCACTTCTCGAAGGTTATCCTTCAATGAAAAAGAAATTTTTCAATATGACATAAAATCTCTTATAAAAATCTGTGGTTTTTCCAATAAATATAGGGTAGGCAGAGACCTATTTATAAAAAAGATCCTAAAGTACCAAAAGGCTTTGACATAGAAGTTTAAAAACATAAAACAAAATTGATTGCTCTAAATCGCAATTCATCAAAATTCATTCCTTAAAGCCTACTTCTAGACTTCCTATGACAAAACAGAACTTTGTTTAACGCCGGCAAAAAGGTGGTTGTCATACCTGCAAACTGCGGATCTGCGTGTCTTGCGAAGCCGGTCCGTTCATTTCGGTGTCGTTTAACGGGGCAGCTCTTGACTGTAGCTGAAAGAAAAATGTGTTCAAACTATCACAGGGAAGCAAAAGGGAAGGCACTAGAGACAGCTTCAAGGTACTTAGCAAGGTAATGCTAATAGCATCTTGAAGTTGCAGAGAAGAGCAAGAGACAAGCATTAAATACTATTTGAGATTACTAGGGCACTTTGTCAGTGATTTGAGTACAAGCAGAAAGGAAATACTGGCAATTATCAATAGCATAGTCAGCCACTCACCTTCTCGGTAGCTCGTGAAGCCTACGAAATGAGAAGTCACCGCATTACGATAATGACGTCAAATGAAGTGCTCATTGCATTTTGCAAAAAATTACAGCAAAAAATCCAACGATAGTTTCGAGAAACAGAATATTTGTTTGCAAATCAATTGCAAATATCAAAAACAGAAAAAGAAAAAAAACGGGGAAGATACATGGCAACAAGGGAACATCAGTTAGATGACGTCAAGGTGCCTCCGTCATAATGAAGAATGTGTCCACGTAACGTATAAGGATAATAAAAAAGCTTTTTACACATCTTAAGTCCCCTTAAGAACGGCCTTCCCAAAGAATGAGGAATCTAAAGTCGACAAAGACCTAAATTATCATTGGCCGTATTTAGAAAACAGTTTATTACTTTTCAAAGTATAGGATTTTGGGCTACAAGAAAAAGATACTTATACCGTTGAAGGTGGGGAGCTGGGTGTAAAGAACTCAAAAGTTCCCTGCATGTAAGAGGGCACGTATATTTGTAACCTTCCGCAAAGCGGTGGAAATCATGCTGTAGGAGTTTTATAACTTGGCAAACAACAAAAACCAAAATCTAATTTTGACGATTACGCGCGGTAGACGGAGTTGAAAGGTGCGACTTTGATCCGCTGAAATCAGTTTGATACAGCCAGTTACGAGGAGACAACATAGAAACACCCAGTGACGAATATAGTATTCACAAAATGACCAAAGAAAGATCGTAAACCATCGAATTAGTCATCAGAAACCTACCCGTTGCTTTATAGGATCCTCTGTGATTAAGCTCCGTTGATATTCCCTGTCCATTTTTTCGTCAGCCTGCGCATCGTAACCATAAACATTGCAGTTATAATCAATCAGTGCATCCATTTTGCAAACAAATCAACAACGCTGTATGGCCTACACAACGAATTGCTGTAACATCCGAGCAAGTAGCTGAGATTCGACTGTTCTTGCGGCCTACATGTAACTTTGTTTCGGGGAAGAAACTCGAGACTGCTCGTTTATCAATAGCTAGTATCTTCTGGTTCAACAATAAATCAGGCTTCAGCCCAGGTCAAACCACTTTGCTTGGCTTTTTCAACCGTGAGTCAGAGTAATTATTGGTAGCGTAAAAGGCGGGATCACTATCAGCGCACTGTCCTCGCCGCCGTCTATTTCGCAATGCGCTATCCACAGACAGCCATCTCCCGCACAACTGAAAATCAAGCTCCAGAGCCGCTCAACTACAGCAAAACGTTGTGCAGGCCTAGTGGCTCGCAAAGTCGACTGTCAACGGGACCTTTCACATGAAATCTGATTTCGGAGTCTCATTCAAGGAACTCAATAGCGAATACAAAATAATAATAATGAATAAAAAAACGGGTATTGTCGTCAAGCCTGCAAATTCGGTGGGAAACTTTTAGATAGCTAAAAATACATTATGAAACTACAAAAGGCAAAATACAAATTATAAAACCACAGTAGAAATTGGTGTTAGCGGCCTGGTGTTTAGCTACAAAAACAGGGCTACTGAAATTCTTGGTGGGGAAATGTTTGTGATCAACTTGGTCTGCGAGAAATTAAGACGTAATCAATTTGTTCCATGCGAATCCAAGCACCTGCAATATTCGTTTGTACAACGTAAATCGTCATGGACGGTGTTGAGTACAAAATATTTGCACGCAATCTTGGAACTTGGTTGTAGTTACCCGAATGAGCTTGGCTTCTAACTGAATGACTTATACAGTTTTGGCAAATCTGCTTCTTACTGCTGAAATTTTTCTAGCAAATACTATTTCAAAGGACAGTACTATTTACTACACTATATTAAATAACTATCATGCAATACTATTTACTATTAATACTATTTTGCGGCTCTATCTTTCAGATGTTTCGTCAGCTGATGACAGAGAGCCATGCAGGTGTCAATGTTTATCAGGCCTGTAAAAGCAACGCTACCTTGCAAAGCTCTATTTTGAAAGCCAAAGGTGAGCGTACGATGAAGGTATTCTGTTAGTAAGAATTTTGCGAGGGGAAGGGCGAAAACTCGCACAAAAACGAAATTGCATGACACAGCCAAAACCGTTTAAAAGAAAATTTTTAGCTGACCCTGACATAATTTCATTTTCAAGCATTTCCCTTAGTGCAAAGCCGAAAAACACTCACAAAAAGATCTGGCTTTGGTGTCAATGAGCAAAGGCGTAATATGGATTTTATTTCTTTCCACGACAAATATTTCGTCATAAAAACTAGCTTTCTTCAAAGATCTATTTGCACAGAAGGCTTTCTAAAATCACAGCGTTCATTAGGGAAAAGTAAAGAGCTGTTAATCTTAAAAGCATACACAAATTAGTGAAGGAAACATCCAATTAAAGTCATTTGAACAATGGATATTAGAAGCCACCTGCAACACAAAGCAGGTGAACTAGTTGGGCTGTTAGATTAAAAACATAATGCTCCTTTAATTGTGACAACGCTTTTACAGTTTGCAACATATTTCTTTTGGTTTGGAAGATAGAAAGGAATCTACTTTTGCGTTTTGCAACAAACAGCAATTTGTCAGCTAGGGGTTGAAATTTTGATAGTGATCTAAATTTTTTTTAATCTGAGGCTACTACTTAACTTTTAATTGATTATGAGCTAACAAACAAGTTTCAACTTAGCCAATGAAATCTTGAGGATTTAATAATGGAAAAACTTCTATTCAGAATGCCTAAGAAATGTCCAAATGGGTCATTAGCCAGTGCCTGAGGGACATAGGGTTAAAAATTAAATCATTTTGAAGTAGTTATGCGCTTAAGATTATTGGGTTATTCAGTACTGTGTTTATCAAATTATGATTATGGGTGGCCTAGCGTGTATAAGAAAATTCTTTTGCTCTTTGTTTTGACAAGACAACAGAATCTTCTTCCCGATTTTCAAAGCTTTGAAAATACTTTGCTTGACGAAATGTTTTGCAACTTCTAATCATGAGCTTGCTACGGACTATCATTCAAAAAGGAACAGCAGTTGAAACGACATAAAAACAGAAAATGTCAACAAAAAGTGATAAGGAGGTAATCAAAGTAATGAACTCTATTTACATTGGACTTTAAATGGAAGTCTTACATCAACAAATTATTCTGGGTTCAATAAAGTTGGCTAGAGGAAGTGATTTAATCTGGATTTGCAACAACAAAGGTTGATAAATATGCTGATTCAACCCACTACATTGCAGACACATGTGAATATTTCTACTGACAAATTGGCTTGCATAGCTAAATTCTACTAATGAACTGTCAATGTAGCTACGCCTGTCTACAAAACACATGGGCTTTCAAACATATATTAGATAAATTGCAGATATAATAAATTATATATTATATATATATTTGAAATGATTGACAACTGACCTCCTGCTGCATTCTTTCAAGCTCTTTCATCCTTATTATGCGTGCTTCCGCTCTTGCTGCTCTCTTTGCTGCAAGCCTTGCTTCTGCCTGAAGTTTGCAAATTCAAGCTATTAATATTGAATTTCATACAAATATGCACTAATTACTTCCAAGCAAAATTGATAAATCTCTTCATTAAAAATGAGCAATGTAAGAACTTATGATTACTTTAAGAGTAATTACATGTAGTTTCGAATTTCATGAAAAAGCAAGAAGGGGACCATTAGAAACATGACATCTACCTAGGGTTGTTGTATTAAAATTACAAAATATAAACAAAATTCAAAATAAGGAAACAACCTGACCTTGAAACTTTGTTTAACTAATGGAAGCATTACTTTGATGGTTAACATATCTATGGGAAAGTACTCTGATCCATTGTTACAATTGAATTTTGTTATGAAAATGAAACAAGCCAACTTTGCAACCCACATCAATCATATGAATTGGGTACTCAATCTATAGCTCTTTAAATAGAGTCACAAGACACCAAAAAACACATAATGATTTACAAACAAATCTAGAAAGCAGAGGGTATGAAATATTTTTGAAAAATGCTTTGGGCATAGGATAAAAAAGGAGTTGCATCCCTAGTCTTGACTTTCAACCAAAACTTTGAAAATTAACTCAATGACAAAGATCTGATGGGCCAAAGGAATAGATAAAAATGAGCTGCATTCACTTCAAGGCAACAAAGTTGTTTGTTTAGAACACCTTGAATAAATGTATACAAAGCTCTATTGTATATTCTTAATAAAACTGCATATATCTCAAAATTGATCAAAGAGAATATATATACTTTGATTAAGAATATATATACTTTGATTTTGGAAATGGTGCAGTTGGGGTGCAATCATTTGCAAGTGAGTAATGCACTAGATTCTAACTTCCGGTTTCTATTTAGGAAACACGAAAAGGCCCCCTAGCACTCAAACAAGACCAAACTTTTCTTCCTACATCAAGGTAGGCAACAAATCAGTGATGCTTTTTATTGTAACAACATTTCTCATGAACTGACAGCAGTATATGAGTAGACATACTAGTGACATTTGAATTCAAGATGCTTCACAACAAGAATTGAGCTATATTCATGTAGAATTGTTTACTATATTTGCTTAATAGTGCATAACCACAGCCCCCTTTTACCAATAGTCATCAAATGAAGCAAAGACAAAGGTATTTCAGAAACATTGTCTTTTGATCCATCAAAAAATTTTATTTCCTATATAAATTCTGTGAAGCGCAACCAGTTTAATAAGCATTATTTGAAAGTTGAATTGACAAGACAAACTAGACATTTTTTATCTAAAGCCATCACAGAAACAAACAAAAGTATTCAAGCAACAATTTTAATTATCTCACAAGACTGAGAGGGAACTTTACAAACAATATTTATTACAAAACACAGAACAGATTATGAAACACACACATATATTTAAATTTTTCCGGAACACATTGAGATTGTGTCAAAAAAACATAAAAGTATGTTGAATCAACTGAGCTCAATGCATAAACCTATGTTCAAATTCTAAAACATGCCAATGTATTACATAAAATATATTCTGAACAAGTGCTTTGCGGTACAAATCTTCACAATAGCTAGAAATAGTGGAATCAATTTTTGCACACTAAAAGTACTGATTCTGTCAGCTTTTTTTTAATTTCTGAAGTTTGCACACAATTAGAAAAAGCACTTTTAGTGTGCAAAAACTGATTCTGCTACTTCTAGCTATTGTGAAAATAGATTTTCTGTTTCTTGTAAATGGGTAGAAACAACATATATATATATATATATACATTTTTGCATACTAAAAGTACTGATTCTGTCAGCTTTTGCCTATTTTATGGTTATTTGGTTATATATACAAAATATTGCAGTTTTTTGTTATGCTACAAAGTCCATTTTTGATGTTTGCAATAAACTGCAAACTTCAATTCAAGTTTTGAGCATACAAAGCAGGCAAGGTAGAAACTTTGTTAGCTTCACTATCAGGAAATTTTCCATCTATATTGCTCCATCATGACTAAATAAGAACTAGTAAGATGCTTTGAGCCAATGACTCGAAAAAAGAAGGAGTAAAAAAGCAAGGTGGTCTGTTATGTAAACATTGGATAGATATGCAGTCAAACCTGGGTTTTTAGACTACATAAAACAAGATTTTTTTCATTAGATTGATCCTTAGATGGGATCCAGCCATGGACAGTTCAACTTAGATGAACAAATAAATGTAAAACTTGTTTTCTTAAAACCATAAAAAGCAATTAATATTCAATCAAATTTATTGTCAAATGACATCATTAATAAGAAAAGAATGAAATGGTCAAATAGGTTGATGAGAATATTGATGGATATGGAATATATATAGCTGAAATTTAAACTTCTTGTTGCCTTATAAACACAAATGAATATATTTTCAAACCTGATTAACAAGCTGTTACTTTGAAGAGGGAATTGAATACATGAACAATCAATCAATAAAATTCATCTAATCCTAATAGAATTCTGAAAGACTAATAGATGCCAATAGGGGACTGACAAACTTCCAGAATAAAAAGGAATCCAAATTAGGCAGCTCTTATTTATGCCAGATTAATTTAACTTAATCATAATGTACAGTGACATCATGAAGGCAGTAAAAGAGGGTATCTGAAATGTTTTAGCAAATTTGTTGTTTTGAAACACATGATATATACACAAACCATTTATTCAAACTGTCTTTCATAATGGATGTAGGCAACTGATGCTTTATAGAAGCATACTAAGGGCAATATTTGATTAGGGCATGGCAAAACAAACAGCATGGCACAACAACCCAGAAACATTAACTCAAATCCACAAAATGTCTAGCAGTGGAACAGGCCTTTCTGATGGTTAGTTATTGTAATTGTAATGTTAGGCAGTTATTGTAACGGTGGAAGACATTAGCACACAAACAATCATTCATCATTCAACTGAAGAATCTCTCCATCAACCAAATATCAATACACAGGAACATCAACCAGGATTTTTCTATTTATTTGTGAGATAATTATTACAAGACAGTTTTATCATCGGTGTATCAAAACCTTAACCAGAGCCGATGTGTCAATTCTGGAATTCCATTTATTTGTAGCAACCAATTGTTCATTTCTAGATTCTAAAAGGAGGATTGTGATGCAAAGAGAGAAGGAAGTCAGCACCCGGAGGCGATATATGAAGCATGGAAAGATGAGCTTCATGTGTTATTTGTTGACAAGTCTTTTAGAGTCGATTATCGCAATTAGCAACACAAGAAATGGATCGGATACTTTGATAATTCAAATACTGCCGGTCGCGGTTGAGTCAGCCAGGCCTAGTGTTTGAAGATTAAAAAGCTTCTTACCTCACTCGCAATTACATTTAGAGCTTGGTCTTCGGTTGTCGATTTCCCTGGAGTTCTCCTTCTTCCTTGAGATGATGGGGACGCCATGTTTAACTATCGACTTGTACAAATTTCAACTGGTAAACTCGGAAGTTGACCAACCCTGCTTATGATAACATACCATCAAGGGGCTAGGCCCTGCTTTGATGCAATCATAAATCGTCCAGATTTAAAACAAAACGACACTGTTTGAACTTGTGCAATATCTATAGCACATTCTGTCTTCGACCAAAAACTCTGGCAAGCTTTTGGCTTGCACTAAATTATTACTGCAGCAAATAGAGAGCCAGGTTCCGATGTCCTTTCACATTCATGCTCAAGCTGCTTGGCAGACAAGAGGTTACGCAGGAGGAAAGGGCGCTGCCTCGACCCATGCTTCTATCACATGTCTTCGCCTCACTGGTGTTGGAAAATAACAACTACATTGGATTTGTGGAGTTTTGTTTCCCTTCAACGCTGCCACAGTCTAGCAACGGGGCTTGATATTTAGGAAGGGAACCCAAGAGAAATACTACTAAGGCCAACCCCTAACGTTTTATGCCACAATGCTGTCTTCACTATTAGATGAAGTGGTTGGCCGTCAGATAGTGTAGACCTCCACTGGATACTGATAAGTAAGTTGTCATTACAGGGGGAAAATATCTTTATATTCGCGACACTGTTGTCATTACTGAAAACCAAACAAGACCCCCAGTTTTTTCTGATAGGCCAAACAAAATGTTATCTTTGGAAATAGACCTTGGGTGTAAAAAATATAGTTGTTTATGGAAATCAAAGGAGAAGAGTCAGCCGACTTGCAACCTTTTAAAAATGAAGTAGGGTCAATAAAGTTTACAATATCGATTACTTATGAAGCTTGCAAGTGTCTGGAAACAAGTCTATAAAGCAAGCCTTAGCTTGGCATCATGGAAAAGGAGCTTTCAGCAAAAAAACCATTTCGAAAGAAGTAATGCAAACAGGTAATGTTATAGAGTCCTCCGTTGTTAGGGCAGAGTACGGCCCATTACTTCTAACCAGTTCACAAGGGGCGAAAGTGAACGAAGCCCTGGAACTTGGAAAGTCAACACAAGGCTGTGTAGTTATTGACCCTAGTGAAGCAAAGCAGAGGCGGAGCCACGCGGGGAGGGGTGGGGGAAACTAGTCCCCCACACCTTTTCAGAAAGTGTCCTTGAGATTTTTGCAAATCCCCCCACACCAGTAGTATTAAACTACGTTGTGTAGCCTGCGTGCAGACCTTGTTGACAAGTGACTTTTTCAACCTATCAATTTGTAAACAGGGTCTGCGCAAATATGCTTTTCGTGGTAAAAAATAGCGTGGCCAAAGAATTTTTAGGAGCTACGTCTCTGACCCACCTCTTGTCCCCCACTTTGAATGGGCTGGAGCCACCACTGCAGCAAAGGTTTATTGGGTGCCTACATCCAAGAGTATCTTGTTTATTGTGATTTGATGTAGGAAGTAACAGAAATGTGACTTCTAAAGAAGTATCAAAATTGTCAGATTACACGGGACCGTCAGAAATGTCAGCCCGCAAGAAGAAAAAAGAAGGCCAATTGCAGTAAAACGACAGCCATGAATCAAAAATAGTATCAGTTTCAAACAGGGTGATACTGAATCAAAACGTCAGTAACATTAAGCAGAGATGATTTTGAAGTCATAGATGTTCAAGTAGAAATGCCCAGAGTTCAGCAAGCCTATCCGTTTGTTGCTAAACATTATCCAAATACCAGTCAAAGAATCACGCCAAGAGGCCATTAATAACATGAGGCCTTTATTAGCAAGAGGCCATTTTTAGCAAGAGGCCTCTATTAGCAAGAGGCCATTATTAGCAAGAGGCCATTATTAGCATGGGGCCAATTATTTGCTGTAAAAGCCAACGCGTCTTTTCCCGAATCAAAGCAGTCTCATGTTTTTTCACAAGACTGCTTTGGTGGACTGTGTACAACCTCAAATGTGTTCACTACTATAATATATTCCTTGAACGGAGGTCATTGATCTAAAATAATTCAAATGAAATTATCCTGGCAGGGATTTCTTTGACTTAAAATTTGACCTGACGCAATGTCAAATTTTAGCCACTTTGAGGCTCACCAAACGCAGTTGTTTTGAGAAACATCTTCTTACCACGGCTTCTTTTTGGACATGTTTGGGAGTACTTTCTTAAATTCGTCAACAAAAATGCTTTCAAAATGTTCTGATTGGGCTCCTGCTAAAGTAATTGACGTTAAACCTTGTTAGGGAATGTTTCAACTTTCTGGCAGCACTAAGCAAAACAAGACTTGATGAAGCATTGGCAGCAATTTCTTCGTATCGATTATCAACAATGTCACATAGCAATATATTAATTACGATAGTTTAAGACTCTAAAACAGTTTCCAATTTTGTCCCAACGTCAGGCTACAAATTTAAGTTTAACCTCCATACAATAAGCGAATCCTTAACTTTCTAAGTAACTCTTTAATATGAGTAATGATGTTATGTCCATAAGAACGGAAATGATGCAAATATTAAATTTAAACCACTTCCTGCAGTTATCTGAAGATATGCATAGTTTGAATTGCTTATTTACTCCAAATTCATTAATAAGTCAACCTCGAAAACAAAACAGACTTCCAACGGACTTCAGTGCTCGCAGACTAGTTGGCCTTGCTGTGGCATCGATCATTTTGATAAAAACCATAATTTCGTGGACTCCAGTTGGCTTAGGTCTGAATAATGTTTTCCAAGGAGCGCGTTAGTACTCAAGATATGCTGAAAAATCACCAGCGTAATTGTTCTTCATCGTCACATGTCGAATAGTCAGCCTTTCTTGTTGCTAGTCTCGAGCTGTGCTGCAAGTATGATCATTTGCGCCAATTTTGTTGAGAACAATACTAGTGCATTATCCTCCGCGAAAGAAATCGTTACATTTCTGCAGTCCAATATTTGTTCTTTGTGCAAAGTTGTGTCATCACCTTGCCTCGTTTCATTTGAGATTGATTTATCTTCATGCTTAGCCTCGTTCAGCCGCGTTGCATTGTTGACGTCATTGTGGTTGTCCTGGACTTGATGCTGGAAGAACGTGGCACCTAATTACACTCAGACCAAACAAGAAGGAGCTAGAGATGACATTTGCAGAGCCCAGTGTTTTGCGTCTGCTTCAGATTCAACTGAAAATCACGTTTTCCTAGTTAATAATGCAATGGGCATTTCTTGGCACAATAGGCATGAATTGTATAAGGATCCTTCTCCACGTGCATTTGGTGATTTATGACAATAGAAAAATTTGGATATCTTACATATAAGCACAATATTTGAATAATCATATTTGTAAGACATAGCAAAGTCTTTGCGATAAACACCATTATCTCAACCCAACTCTTTCATAACTTGTTGGCTTCTGGATGAACAATCAGAAACATGCCTTCTTTCTAGAAATTCTTTAAAGACATTCAACTTGAAAGTATTGTCGAAAATCATTTTCAGCCAATAGCAAAAGAGTCACTAACATTTCAGATTAACCCGACTAAACCGCTAATGTTGTGAAATCTAAACATTTTCAATGCTTTATCCGCCCGGAGGCAATAATGAAATCGCGTTACAATTGCGATTGTGAATATGTCACTTGCAGAAATGCCTAAATCACAGACAGTTAATTTACCATCTTTGTAAGATTTTCATAGTACAAAGGCAAATAATGACTGCCCCTAATTTCTTATGATGTCCTAAAAGACTTCGTAGCATGGACTTATTTACTCAATAATGATAAGGAGAATCGTGATTGCAAGCTGGATACAAGACTGTCAAACATAATGCCATACGAATCTGCATTGGACCGACACCGCTTAACCGAAAAAAAAATTGATTAAACATAAGTGCCACAATCTCAAATCTATACTCGTACATTTCCAAAATGAAACAATACCCACTAGATTCTAATTCTGGAACTAAATTAATGTCTGTCATGGATAAATACTGCATAAAAGTTTCAACGCATTAGAAGGTGACATAGAAAAATATTCCTTGGCAGAGGAATGGCCATGTTTAAATGACGAAAAGAGCGACTGCTTGATGACATTTGGCTGAGGTTAGCGCCGAAAAATTCGTGATATGTTCGTTATACATCACCTGCTGAACAGCCAAAGATGTTTTCGAGAAGCAGGAACCCATTTGAATCCAGCTAGGCTCAAATATTCTTTCTCGGTATCAACTTTGGAAGTAAAAGAATATCAAAGTATATTTGCTTCATTCAAAAACGGGAATGTCAGCTAACGAGAAAACCACGCTTAGTTGGTTGATATGATCAAGACACAGGTGTTGTAGTCAAATACAATTTTAATGGTATCCAAGGAAATGTATTAGAAGTTCTGCAGGTCACAGTCGGACGACAAAAACCAGCAGCATAAAGCCCTGAATCCACACAAAATCATGCTTCGCTATCCTTTGTAGATATTCAGACCTTGTAAAATGATACAATTTAGCCACAAACCAACTTATGCGATGAAAAACTCAAGAATCATTTACAGCAAAAGACGATTCTTTTACCACAACCAGCTACTGCCATGAGATGTTCAACTCTTGCATGGACAGTGCACAAGAACACTTACACTGTGCTGCGTTGTATGCCTGCTCAATGAAACATCTTTCTACAAGTACATCTTCTTATCAAAGCAAGGAAATTGCCGTCATGTGTCTCATCTCCTGACATCCACGAAACTTGGTGTGCCGCGAGCAAGTTGAGAAACTCTGGCATTGTTTTGAATTTTCAGCTGCCTATTGTAAGTAGCTTGAGCTCAGCGGCAAAGTGCTTTGTTTACATCGGCGGAGTGAAATCTCGCAGGCCGGGATGATTTTGTTTGGGAAACTAACGTTTAAACAAACGTATAAGTCCTTTAAACTGCCCTTATCAAGGGTGATTGCACAGTCAGTTTGGAAAAAAATAACTCAGAGGAATCTCGCAGGAGCTTCACGCGCACGCTATTTCAAAAACATTTGAGACAAAAAATGTTCTTTGAAAGTTGAACTATTTTGACAACAAATTCCAGGGCCTAAAGTTATTTCCAAATTTAGCAGTGGCAAATGAGCAAACTGTGTATGTTTTGAATCCCCGAAAATATTGATCTGTAATTTGAACTGAACCTGTTGCGCGTTTCTCTAGATAAAGAGATGGCTATAAAGTAACTAGAGGTGGATGGATTTACGGAAACTTTAATTGCGCATCTTAAGAAGGTTGATGTTACTGCCCTAAGCAGCTAGAATACTAAGCTAGCTCTTGCTAATCTGTGGTTGAATTCCATATAATCTTGCTATTATCGATACTTGGTGTTTGTATACCAACAGGAAACTACAATTGCGAGGTTAATTACAAGCATGACCATATTATTGTGATAGGCCATCAGCTTGTTGAATTCAAGAGAGCTGACATTACTTTTAGGTTTTCTCCTTATGAAAGTATGCTGATAAATTGGGTACTTAACATTGATGCTCTGTACATTGAACTCAAATTGAGCTACAATAATCGAGATAATTCGTGACAGATTGATAGCAGGTACACTTGTCTAGAAAAGGCACTAATCGCTTTAAAATGGTTTCTTGAGTCACGAATTCAATCATGGGTTAGAGTCAGAAAAGGTGGAGGATAGGACTTGAGGGAACATTCTTGTTATTATGTTTATCAACTGACTTGAGTCCGTGTCGGTGCCACTTGAAATCAGCTGCTCTCGTTCAGCCGCCATTATTAAAACTTAAGAAAATTACGTTCACTTTTTTCAGGAACGTTTTTCCCAAATCTCGTCATACAAAACTCAACTAAGTGTTGGTTCTTTCGAGTAGAGGCTGCTCCAGGTGGACTAGATAAGAGGAAACAAAAAATAACGCAGCCAGTAATTCCCACATATCTACTCGGTCTTTGCCGCCGTCAGGAGATTCAGCTGTTTTCTATGTGGATGACGTGCTTGCGTTATAAGTCTTTGTTACGGTTGTATTTGGTTTTGGGTGGGGATGGCATGCCACTTCTACGGTTAATGAAAGTAAATTAACATTGACAATATTTTGCAAAAGTAGCAAAAAAGAAGGGACAGTTGCTTCCTCCCTGATCTGAGTCCCTAAGAGTCACATCCGGTTGCTCATTCCAAACATACACTTTGCTTCATTGAGATAATCGACTTTTGAACCAATAAAAACTCTCTTTATTATCTTGAAGTGAATTTTACCGATGATAAAAGATAATTTAGTTGATAGTTGATTACAAGCTTCGTGAAAATTAAATTCTGAAAGCTTGTAAGCTAGTGCCCTTTGTTTTCTGCAAAACATAGCTTATTTCATCACTGCTTTACGTTTTTGCTTTCAATCCAGCCTTAGTGCCTTTGACTTCTATTTCAAGCAAAAATCAAGGTACCAGAAATTTAACTACGAGTTGATGAAATGCAATAATGATAAGAAAGTCTGGGTTTTTGCTCCACAAAGTAAACCGCTCTACATAGGTTTGTTATGCTCCTCCACATTCTACGGATGCTCAAGTTCAGAATATCATTGTCAACACCAAAGACCGACACCAAAAGGCTTAGATGAAAAGAAGTTGAAACCAGGAATAGGGCACATTGAACTGAAGCACAGCCGTTTTATCAGAACAAAACACAACAATGTACATTTTAGAGTATAAAACCAACAAAACATCATAAAACATAATGAGTAAAACAAATTCATTCACTACAATACCATGAATCTTGAATATAAACAACTGGTAAACATACCTAAAATATCAAATTCAAAATTTTGAAGGGAAGATTTTAAGACTAAACATGGTTTAAATTCATTCAAAGCTTTTAGGTATTTTCTATTAATGTTGAAAGAATGACAAAAGCGATTTATATACAATATCGGGAGGATGAATGTTTATAACAAATAGTGCATGGTCCTCATTTTCTTAAAGTGAAAACGATTTTTCAAATGGAAATGCTAGAGTTGTCATTTCTCTGGTAGAGCAGACGCCTGCTCCTCTAATGCATGCGACATGGCTAGAACGGAAGTAATAAAATATCTGACTGCAAGTAAATTTTTGGCTTTAAAGCAGCAATAAAAGATCCCGCAGCAATTCATTAGCCCTCAGCGCTTGGCAAATAATTAAAAATATTGTCATTACTCAACAAACGAAACAATCTTTAAACGTCAGCTTGTGTTCAGCATTCTGCACCAAAAAGAGTATGTGCCTAGTGCGACATGCATCACGGAACACCAGCACCAGCCTAATCCTTGCGATGCCCAACTGTTTCGATGTGCTGCCCCAAGGCAGTATGGCTGGCGAAGAAGCGGCCGCAGGTGATGCATGCCCAGTGCATCAGCTCATCGCCGTGCTGCTCAAGTCGATTTCTTGTTTTGAACGTCTTGAAGCACAACCCACACGTATAACCCATCAACGCAACATTCGTATTTGACACTGATCCGGAATATCTTTTATCCAGGTATTCTTCTCGCCTCGCTTGCCAAAGATTATAAAGTCTCTCCTTTGAAAAACCCCCTTTCTTGATGGCATTTGTGACGGAGTTTGGACCGCATTGTGAATTTGTGCTTCTGCTGGGTGCTAGCTTCGAATGCGATCCATGCGCGTTCCTTTCGGTGAAAGAAGAACATCCGCTTCCAGAAATTGAAGACCGTCTCACTGGATCTGTAGGCCTTCTTGAGCTTCTATAGTGAACAACCTCCTCTGACTCTCGGTAGCTCTTTTCACTAAAACTTTGGCCTCTCCCTCCTTTGTAGTGAAGTGTTTCAGAATATGTTCTCCTAGTTGTCACCCGCTCCTCCATAGAGGACGATGCGCTTCTTGAGCGATCGTGCGATGAACTGTCCCAATCTTCTTCGCCAGTGGAGCCAAATGTTGTCCTGAAATATCTCCCCTTTGAAGCATCGTAAGGCATCAGTCTTCTCTTTGCTGCCTGCCGCTCGGCTCTGAGTTTGCTTAGGTACTCTGCATTGTATTTGTCAAATGTTTCGTAGCCATAGAGGCCGAACAGTGAACTTATGTGTCTTTGGTCTCTTGCTATTGACGACAAAGAAAGCGCCGAGGAACTTGAGAATGCAGAATCTAAGGAAAGTAACGACTCACTTAGGCCCTCTCTTCTCGGCATGCTGAAGACCGAGCTGCTGGTTCTGTGGCGACCTGAAATCTCCCTCTGGCTAAGCAGGGCATCAAAACCAGAATCGTTGCTGCTGTGGTGCATCTTGTCGGTTGGTCGTTTGGCAATTTCCTTGTCGGGGATTACGTCGTCATTGCTGGATTCCTCTGCCTCATCAAGGTTGGCATCAATGACGTCAATGTCGATCCATTCATTTTCATCCAAAAGGTCAACATCAACTGTCTCATTCAAATCTGGATGCTCAAGATCTCGTCTTCTTTCTCTTCTTCCCCAGTCATCTACTCCCCTTCCTTCCGAGACAGACGAGCAAACGGAGGGCGACCTTGAAGAGCGGACAGAAACGCAAATTTGATTAATGTTTGTGTCTTCGTACTCTTCCAGCACTTTGTGTTGCATGCCGAAGCATTTGCCGTCATGTACGTCACCCACCTCGCTGCTATTCGCATCAAAACACAAAAGGGTTTCATTGGCACTGTCCTGGCTCCCTGTAATGACTTTCGTTTCTAATGCATTATTTACTTCAATAATCTCTGCATTCATTATTGACTTCTCACTTTCTTCAAAAGTCTCTACACTTAATTCTGATATTGCACTTTTTTTTTCATTTCTGATTTATGATTTTCATCGTTTACATCGGCATTCATTTCTGATTCATCATTTCCATCAGTGATCCCGGTATCTACTTCTGATTCACTTCCATTCGCGATCACGGTAACCATTTCTGATTCATCAATGCCATCATTGATCTCGGTTTTCATTTCTGATTCATCAATGCCATCATTGATCTCGGTTTTCATTTCTGATTCATTGATGCCATCATTGATCTCGGTTTTCATTTCTGATTCATTGATGCCATCATTGATCTCGGTTTTCATTTCTGATTCATCAATGCCATCATTGATCTCGGTTTTCATTTCTGATTCATCGATGCCATCATTGATCTCGGCTTTCACTTTTGGTCCATCAATGCCATCATTGGCCCCGGTATTGATTTCTGATTCATCAATGCCTTCATCATTGGCCCCGGTTTTGATTTCTGATTCATCAATGCCTTCATCATTGGCCCCGGTTTTTTCTTTTGATTCACCATCCCCATCAGTGATCCTTGTATCTTCCTTTGATTCATCATCTCCACCATTGACTCCGGATTTTTCTTTTGATTCTCCATCAATGATCTCGGTATTAATTTCTGGCCATTCAGTCTCACCATTGGTACCGGAATCCCCCTTTGATTCGTCAATTTCATGATCAAACTCAGTCTTCGTTCCTGATTCAACATCGTCCTCTGCAGAAGTAGCCTTAGAATCCACAGCAGAATTACAAGCACCTTCTAAAGCACCGCTATTACCACTGCAGTCTGTTTTTCTCCTGGTTATCCTATTTAAAGTTCCTTTACTTGACGTCACTGTGCTTAGATGCAGGCGTTTCAGTTTCTTCGAAATGCAGCGCACAGCGTATCCCTTTCGACCTACTTTCATGGCAGCAGGAAGATGTGAGATTGGCTCAGCAATGTCTTCATCGACAATCTCTACGTCTTCATACAACGCAGTTGGCTTCTGCTCACCTTTCCCATTAAACTCGATCCTTCGCATCTCCACATAGGCTACTTTGCTGGCCTTCTCCAACTGATGAAACACCCATAATAATCTGTTGTCCAATGTGTACCACTCCCACTTTTCGACACTCCACACAACCTCAAGGGCTGGGCTATCCTGTTTCGCAAAACAGATTATACAAATAAATCAACAGGGTTGTTGGGCTATGTCACCTAGCATATTGCTAAGTTTTAAAAATAGCTAAGGAGCTTTGTTCTCATACAGGATTTGATGTATTCACATAATTTCAAATGCGTCATTTCAAGAGCATTAACAGAAGTAAAGATATTTGAGGAGAGTCCTTCGGTTTCGACTTAAAAAAGGATGGGGGGAACGGGCAAGGCACAATAATGGAATCCTGCATCAATTTGTTACATAGTGGGGGCAAATTTTTCAGAATATGGTAGATTTCAAATGTTTAATTTTCACAGTAATTTTTCTCTTTCGTCGGTTCTGCTGGCCATGACGCTGATTTCCAGGCCTTCCGCAATCCCTAGACAGCATCAGGCGCTGTAAAATCAGCAATTATTACCTGCGAGTATATCTCGTTAACAAATAGGCGTTGTCCAGTGCCTAGAGAGGGGCCTTGTCCTCTTTTTTACAATCATTATTGCTTTGATGAAAATAGACTTTGTTAGGCATGAAATGATATTGGTGCAAGAGATATTAGTCTTCTTGTGGATTTCCTTTTACTTTATGATGTCACGAATCGCGTGCAATCTAAAAATAATTCACGATGGCCTCTCTAGGAATATCGATCAGCCATTGGGATTTAGGAATCCAAAGAAACAAAGGAGATTTGGCAATCATTGAGTTTTTCGTAGCTTTTCCCCTGACTTCATTGAGAGTAAATGCTTGAGCAAAATGCTAATAAAACATTTTAAGAAAATTGGAGAGACAACGGTAAAACCACAAGAAACAGTAAAAGGGAAATGACTTATCACGTGTCATTTATTGCGGAAGCCCCCACTTAGTAAACAACTCCACTTTGGATGCCTTCTTCGAAGATCGACAGAATCCTTCTTCTCGCACACCCTAGAAGTAACCTACGGGGCTGGCGCTTTGTATTCGAAAGTGGGGGAGGGGCCCAAATGTTAAGATTGTGAAAGGGCTCAGTAAAGGCAGCCACACCTCAATATTTTGGTGAAAAAATCAAAGTCAGGGTCCTACTTAACAAAATAAACTACAGAATATTTTACCCTCTTACTTTCTACTAATAAACCACTACTTATTATATTTCTTCGTGGCCATGAAAATATTTTGCTTCGCAAAAAGTTGGGGGGGGCATAACCCCCGGATTCGCCAACCCCTGCTAATAATAACAGCTACTGTAATCGCTCACTTCATTACTATTCACCTGGGTTTAGCTGAAAGACTTCACATTTTCTGTCATGATGAACGATTCTTCTGTTACCCAACGCTGTAACGGGCGTTCTGTCCCTCAAAACCCCTGGTTCTACCACCGCTTATTACTGGTTGTTCCACCATTGCCGGGTGTTCCAAGTGTTCCATGTTTTAATACCTCCTGCTGGCAACATGTGACGTTAAATTATGCTAAACTTAAACTGAAAACATTGGCAAAGCCTTCAGATTTCAGCCCAACTCTACTATGCAAAATGGGCAACCTTTTATTGATTTTACAAGTAGATAGTACAAAGTTTCAGCTACCTTAACAAGCTGTCTCCCGTTCAAGATATCATCCAAAAGGTCCTTGAGCGGGCGGCCATTTTTGAACCTGGACGAAACCTTGCTGCATGTAAACTTCACGTCCATAGGTTTCAATATAACTTGATACCAAAAATTCATCTTGGAGATTAGCGATTATCTTTTCAGCTAATTTTGTCTTGAGGCACTTGGGGATAAGTGTAACAAGTCACATTCTAGAGCGTATTCCTTGATCGAGCAA
The DNA here is from genome assembly GCA_003864495.1 of Nemopilema nomurai. Classification (NCBI taxonomy): domain Eukaryota; kingdom Metazoa; phylum Cnidaria; class Scyphozoa; order Rhizostomeae; family Rhizostomatidae; genus Nemopilema; species Nemopilema nomurai. The sequence goes on along the minus strand of ML133495.1, from coordinate 1,323,009 downwards.
CCCTTCAGCACAAACCTTGTTTTGCACGGATGGTGACCACGAGGGTGCTGGAGGCGGGTCAGACAAGAGCGCTTTGACACATGTCAATAACGGGCATTGTTCTCTCTGCACGCTTGACTGAGTCGCAGCAATTCACTTCAAGGGGGTTTGCAAATACAGCAATCCCTCCAAACTCAAGAGCTGCACTCAAAAAGCATTCTTCATTGCTGCACTGTTCAGGAGAAGTACTTGATATTTCAGGATAATAAAATGGTTATAACTAGCTAGTGGCAGGAAATGTTGCCTGGTGAACTGTATTGTAGAGAAGCCCATTAGTATTATGGTTTTGCAGATCACAAGAATGGATGGCTAACGTTTCGTTCCGGCGATGCCCGTAAAGGCCAAAGGGCCTCATGACATGGGGCTTACCCTTTTTCCCACCCTACATCAAGTTTCATGCATTTTCAACCCAGCTTTAGACTTAAATGCTTGCCATATGATTGCTCGTCTTGAATACCCGAAATTGAACAACGTTGCTTGCTTTTTTCTATTCGCCATGAAGTAAAACTTTACAAGAGGACAGCTTGCTGAACAATGACTAAAAAACTGATACTGAAAGCAATTTTGTAAAGGTGTTCCATGGCAAAGTTATCGGAAAGCCACGTTCTACTACAAGTAGACTGAACATCCTGTGTTACTCTAAACAAAAATGTGTTAGCAAATTTAAATCAAGCAAAAATGGATTATTGACTTATTACTTTCCGGCTAAGAAAGTCATCGAATCTTTTATGGAGTTTCTTAAAAATTAATACTGATTTAGTTCTAAAAGTTTCTTTAATTTTTGGGGCTCTAGTACTAGGTTTCTTACCAGTTTCTTTTAAAAAACATGCATCTAAAACGAAATCTGACTTTAAAATATGGTTCTATACTGGTGCCTGGCTGATTTTCCTACATGGGCTCCAAAATTTGTTTCCAGAAAGTCATATGATGAATGACGTCACTTATTACCTTGAAACGCACGAACAAGTGGCAATAACTTTCTAATCACTGTGCCTATGACAATATAAATAGTCAATGCTAATCAATCGTGCACGTTTTCGCCTGAAACACAAATTTCATATATTCTGGCATAGGCATTCTTCGTCTCAATGATACCAACTCTTTGGCGGACACTCACAATCTATTTTGCCCCATTTTGAAAATTCAAAAATATATTCCCACCGATCCCCTAAGGCATTAAAAAACCAACACTGTTTCTCTTCCAGCCAAAACTTAAAATTAATCACAACAATATTTTAGACTTGACTAGGCATTATGTAGTGCAGCCGCTAAGCAGTTGAATTGTGCATTTTATGATACAAGCATGAAATTTCGTACAAGTACACAGTTTGACACGCTGATTAAGATGAGATGCAGACCCCACTTCAAAAATGCCCCAAAATGCTATTTTTAGACTGGGGTACCTGTACCCAGTCCTTTTTTGGTCTTCCTTCCTCCTTTCTGGCGTAATTGGTCATGCTGATTAAGATGAGATGCAGACCCCACTTCAAAAATGCCCCCAAAAGCTATTTTTAGACTGGGGTGCCTGTAAAAGATATGGAGAGAGGCCAAAAAGGACTTGGTACAGGTACCCCAGTCTAAAAATAGCTTTTGGGGGCATTTTTGAAGTAGGGTCTGCATCCCATCTTGATCAGTATGTCAAATTGTGTATTTGTACCAAATTTCATGCTTGTATCATAAAATGCACAATTCGTCTACTTTTTTGGTTAAGCGGCTGCACTATATCATATTTTGTGGCATTGGAGCCTTTGAGAAGACCCTTTATTTCTCTCCTGTTCTTGCATGGACACTTCGCACCCATTGATAACTTGCTGCTTGCGTGTGTGTGTGGGTTGGCGCAAAACATGCCAACTCACAAGCTCGGACTGATTGCGTATGCCCCAGGTGATCTGGTTTAATACGAAGAAAGAGAAACACGTAGACGTGAGTTTTTATTAAGAATCAGTTTTAATTTTTTTTACAGCTTTGTGATGATTGGGACTTGTAGGATCGGTCGACGAAGAGTTTTGTGCTGGATTTTCAGCCTAGAGTAGTTAATTCACCGATAATATTATTTATTGTTGACTGGCTGGCTAACAATTTGTTGAACATTGAAGCTAAACAGATGCGAATCACAGGCGCCAACAGAAAAGGTTAGAGCAAGGGCATAGGCTTTCAGGCGAACGCCAGCTGGATGATCCTTGCTTCCACGGAAAATGTTGTCGTGAAAAGTGGCCATAGGCCTGGTCAGAAACTACATCTCATATGGAGACGTCAAGGCAGTGCCCGCCCAACCCCCTCGTGTTGTGATAACACTGTTAATTCGGATTTGAAGGGTGGATGATTCTTAATCGCAATTCAGGATCAAATCGTTAGAGAACCGTCACACACAGTCGTAAGCATTCATCTACCATCATTTTCGCCCCTTGTACGTTCCTTTTAATTCTCTGCAAGATAGATTTTGATTTACATAATCTCACATATTGTGTGTTTGGGCATAATATTGATTGTGAGTAATAGTAAGTGAATGAAATTTAAGTGAACTTGTAGATCACCCCTAGAAAGAAATGACTGTTGAGTTCAAATTGCTAAAATGTATAGTACAAATAGTAAACTTCCACTTTACACAATTGAGACAAGTCAACTTTTAAGCAAGGCAGTTGTTATTATTGCAAGAGTATTAAAAAGGTTCACAAAATGCTTGTTCCAAATTACGAGCATTATGTTGCCTAAATATAGGATATGTGAAAAGTGAAAACATTCTGAGAATGGTACACAATGTTGAGGGCATATGAGTTGTCTAACATAAGGGGTAAAGCTTCTTATAGCAAATCTTCTCTCCTGGAAAAGGAATTGTACCCACCACTACAACTCAGATTTACTCAACTACGACTTACTCAACTTACTCAACTGCGACTTTTTTATTGTGTTCAAAGACAATCTTACAGATTTCTGTTCACTTGGGAAGCAAATATTTTCTGCTTGCCATAAAGGTGCAGAATCAGACATCTTTGAGAGGATGTTCCAAGGGTATGATTATGACATGTCTTTGATACCCTTTAGTTCTTGAAAAATGTCTGACAAAGTTTGGCAACTGGTACCAAAAGGAAGTAGAATTCCTTACCTCGTAATGCATGTTTATTGTTTATTATGGTACCCAGGAGTAGACTGGTACTTTTTTCTGGGTCTGCTTTCTAGCTCTGAAAGGGCACAATAGGGTGTGGCCAGACCTTAAATGGGTGTGTTTATACCCTACAACACTTGCAACTGCATAGTTTTCCTTGAGTCAACTTTCAATAGTTGAATATGAGGGGATGCTCATTTTGCTGGGGCCCAGAGAAATTAGATGTGATAGCCATAGTTTCAAATCAGCTTGCAATGCTAACATTCTTGGTTATAGATTTCTCCCTATGACAGTGAGAAATTTCTCCTAATTAAGGGCCTGGTCTTTTGCAAATTCTGAGGGGACTGGGTGAAAAGCAAGGTGAGAAAATCAAAAGCAAATTTTAGAATATGTCCGGATCATATATTGCCAGATTTTCTTCCTGCATTTCCATTTGAGTCAAGTATGATTAACTTATCCTGTCTCAGAGTTTATGTAAGTGTGTTTTTTTGGATGATGGACCATGGCCATAAACTGTTTTTTTTTTAAATTGTGAAAAAACTCTTGCCCAAGTTTGCTAAACTCTTCTTTTCAATGCATATGTAGGCTTTATATCATTTTCACCAAAATTTGACCTTTTAACTCCACCATATCCTGTGAATGATTTTTCTAAGTTACTGGGTTCATTAGAAAACTGGTTGAAACAGAAATACGTGAAAACCAGACCCCCTATTTTAGGCAATTGTTGGAAGAAGATTGATGGGCTGGCTGTATAGGGGCAGATAACGACGCATGTACGCTTGCAATAGTACTAACAATAGCACAGCGAGGTGGAAATTTTCCTTATAAGAGCGACTGAAGTTCAAAGTTTAACTTGTCACCGCTCCAGAGTCGCGCCACTGCTGCACTTAACTGCTTTAGGGAAGGCGCATGAGAAATGCCTATGTTTATGCCAATCCTCTAACTACACCAACAATCTCTTGCCACTAGAACTCATAGGATAATACCACATAATCTTGCCATATAACATCAAATCTTATTCAAAGTTGCCCAAAAGGTTTTAACAGAACCGGGCTACATAAAGGAGGCTTTAAACCGTGCTGATGAACCTGAAGGCGTCTACATTGACGACACCTTCCTTCACACCATAACTTAGAGAACAGGAGGCCTGGGGTCCAACCAGTCAGGTGCTTTTCAATTACGTGTTTTCTCGGAAATGTAACTGGATATCTTTTGTTGAAAGCACTTGCTTTACGCTTTGGTTTACTCGCTGGACATGTCATCCTCCTGATATCCCAGACGCTTTTGAAACAAAGCAGTAAAGTTCCTAACTAACTAGCACTAATTGGTGTCTGATATAAAAGTACGATACTGTAGAAAGTATAGCAAGTCATGTGGAAATGAAAGTATGATTTTATTTAGCAACAAATTTGTTCCTAGTCCTTGCAAGTTCGTGCTGTGCGACCACCGTTGCTTCCAAAGTTCCTATACCACACATCAATCATATAAATTCCTTTTTAATCTTTGAACGGCTTAACGTCATTCATGGTGGAAAGCAGTGGTGTTTTTCTGCGCAAAGTTGCATAGGGTACCAGGAAAGTTAAACGTCTAATTAAGAACCCTACTTAAAGTACTTGGTGAGTCCTTCATACGTACAAATAATTTGCTTGCATTCTAGTTTGTTACTTTCTCGGAAACACGAAGTCTACAGACTGTGCCTAGTGCAAAAAGACACGTTATACTTTATGGCAAGTTGCTTAAAACTAGGCCAATGAGCTGCAATGTTGCATATGACGCAATAACGAGCGCTTTCTATCTTTCAAATTGTATTTGTGTTTACAATCGACTGCATGTAGGCCATCCTGTCAAGGAACTTCGTTGAAAAGCTCCATGATACCTTGAGCACAACATGATTCAGCAGATTTTGATGAAACGCAACATTGTTAACTGTTGCACTTCAATCATTTTGATTGCACCACATTCGTCACCACTCCTTTGTTGGCGGAAGTACGTAATTGAGTTAGCATTTTCTGTCTTCTAAGAAGCACTGTCCGATAATGCGTCCCGACAGTACCCGCACCTGCTAACCATATTTGCTCCGCCTGACCCGACGCACTCTGACGTAGGAGGAAGTAAATACGTGTATAGACATGCGCATTCAACAAGCTTTTCACAGTCACGGCTATCTATTATTTTAACCATAACCATCCTCAAGTTTTCTCGGATCTTTTATGGAGCAGAGGATGGTCAGTAAATTTATACGCAGCTGTTTAATCGTTTTTCTACACATGTTGATTGCAGTAAACGACAACATTGGGTATTATATTTCTTGAGAAGTGTCCCAGAGTTCATCGCTAATAGGTGTATGTCTTACATTTCGCTATACAACGTAATGCAAACGTAGGTGTTAAGGTTATTCATACTATCAAACATACTATCCCTATAACGATATTCTTAAACTAATTGATGGTTTAGTGTTTTCCCTAATGAGTAATTGAGCTTACTATCTTGTGTATTTTGTTTCTATGAGCATTAGTCAGGGTTTATAACAGTACGAGTCTTTGCCGTTTATTGTCACTCACTATGACAAAGACCTGTCTTAAAGAATCTGAATGTCAAGGGCGAGACCCATTATATCAGTGCTTTCTCTCTATCCTGGGAAAACCCCTTTTAGTCGTTGACTTTGCATTGTTTCTCATTTCCTCCTTTACTCACTTGGTTTTTGAGAGTATCGAGGTGGACGTTTGCAAAAAGCTTGCAGATATTCCACGTCTTTTTGTACGTTCTCAATAACTAGATAATTGGAATTGTTTTGTCTTAATCAATAGATCCAAAATGGATGACAACAATAAAGTGAAAATTGGAAACCCCAATTTGGCAGATTTTGATGAAGATAGCTTTCATCATCTTGGATTTGCGACGTCAGAAGCCAACATAAAAGAGGAATATTCTGATATAAAGGTTTTACTGTTTTGATTTTTTCCGTTTCCGAAATGTTGCCCCTAGGTAAAAAGCTCTCAATCTCATGGGCACATTCATGGCCACTGGTCTTAACACTGTTTAGGCTAGAAGGAGGCAAACTGGATATTGCTGCTTGACCCAATTAAACCTTTGACAGTCTTTCAGTGTTGAGGGTCTGAAATCTTCTATCGATACGTTATCTGTTACGAAGAATTTTTTTTTGCTAATTTTTGAGTGTACTTGTCTTTTTCAGTTTGTTTGCATCAGTGGAAGTAACAATAGAGTCGTAAGATTTGTCAAACATCTCCAGTCAACCCTGAATGTGACTTCGGAGGAAGAGCCACAGAACAGATGCCTTACAGATAGATATGTCATGTATAAAGTTGGGCCGGTCCTTGTGCTAAGTGTAAGTTTTATTTCTTTGTTTCAAACATGAGCTAATGGTCAGACTCACCTAAAAGCGCCAAAATTAGAAGGCCGGTAGTTTGAAGATCACTTTAGATTTTACAAAATGTTACATCTTTCATTAATTTTTACTTCAATTATTTAGAAGCTCAAATTATTTTTCAAATTTCAAATTATTTTTTCCTTATCTCTCAGGAAAACTTTTTACATTTTGTGTCCGCTTCTTCGCTTTTCTAGAGTGATCATCTTGTTTTTGTTGCTCATACGTATATCCTTCAAACCGTCTCTCATTGCTGCGAGTGAAAAAGAAAATGATATACTCCTAATGAAAGTTTTAACTGTAGGATATATGGAGAGAGATTTTAATTCTTTCTGTAAGCAATGGTGAAATTTCATTGTTGTTGCAAGCAATGGTGTTGTTAGAGAAATATCTGCCCCTTTCCCTATTTCAAAACCATAATACTTCTCAGGCAATAAATGTATACAACATTATAAAGTATAAAATAAAGTTAATCGATGCCTGAATAATAAATAGTACCGAACATATTTTCTGCTACTTTATGTTTTTTTGAAATTATATGTACAGGATTGTTGACTCTACTACAAAGTTGATGCATGTTTCATTTTAGCATGGAATGGGGATTCCTTCTGCATCAATTTTACTACACGAGGTATTTAAACTATTGCATTATGCTGGTGCAACAAATGTGGTGTTGTTCAGAATGGGCACAAGTGGTGGACTAGGTAAGCAATTACCTGTATTTATGATCTCCAAAATGGGCCAATTCGAATTTAACCTTTGCACCAGGTCGTTTTGCTTTGAATTGTTTTCATGATATTCCAACTGCATGTAACAGTCACGTGTCCGGTTGAGTCCTGTTTCGTTAGTTGACGCCTTTCTAATGGCAATCTGTTTCCACGTCAGCATTTATTGTGTCGTTTGTATCGTCCTGTTCTTTTAGCTTCCATTTTATGTTGTTAGTTTGTGTTGATCGCGTGAAAGTAAGTCTGCTTTTATATGATTAGAGGTAACTTTAGAGGAGTCTTTCTTCTGTGCTATTTATCCAGGCCCTTTAGCCCTTTGGCCTTTGGCCTAGCCCATCGCCTATTGAGTTAGATCTTTGCTAATGATTGTTTACAATAGTAATTCATGAATATAATCAGTAATAAACGGTAAATGAGCTAGGGTATTAAACTAGGAATGAAAATAGATTCATTTCTTGTTTACCCCTTGCAAGCCTGGATATTCTATAACCGATGCAAACATTATATTAATAGCTTGTAATTTCAGTTACCTCTTTCAAAATTCAATAGTAGTGTTAGTAGCAAATTGTTTTCTTGTATGTCTCGTTTTAGAAATCCCTTGCTCAATGCCATTACAAGTATCTTCATTGTGTGTATTTTAATTCTATACGATTCCTCCCATGTTTTCTTTCAAGGATTACCTGCAGGCACAATTGTCGTGACGAAAAGGGCCGTGGATGGGCTTTTGAGGCCATATCACGAGCAGGTAGGTGGTTACGATGACATTTCGTTCGTCATCAAATTTCCTGATTCTGACGTCATTTCTACGACTACAAATTTGACTGGCACTTTTGAATATTTCTTCCACTGTTTTAGATGGTTCTTGGTGGTATTGTAAGACACCCTACAGACGTCGCGTCGATGTTGTCAGATGAACTTGCATCATATAGCAGTGAAAATGATTATCCTTTTGATGTTGTTCTTGGAGACACGATGTGCTGCAATGATTTCTATGAGGGTATATGATTTCTATGTTAATGCATGCTTGTTTTTATGATTATTTCCATCGTAAAAATGTTTGGCTAATCGGAATATCTAATTTCGATTCTGTGTTAGGTAAAGAATGTTTGGAGCTCATTCTGTTTCTTTATTTTCAAAAGTTTAACACCAGTATTGAATTGTTATGCATAACGAAGAAGCTTTCACGACCTATTCGGGAGCGAATTTTACGATCTGTGGAGGAAGGATCTTGAAGGATCATTTAATATCTTCAGCTTTTTGTTGCCTTTGAAGCTATACATTTTAAATTAGGACCTTTGACTACTATTCCATGGTATTGGCGACCAACTATACTGAATAATATTGATAATTTTTCAATATTCTATAGCATGGGTAATTTTTGCTAATTTTTTAGCGCCATAATTTTTCACTAATATTCTATAGTATTTATGATTTTCACTAGTATCACATAGCATAGAATTTGTTTATTTATATTTTGTAGCAACTATAATTTCTAATAATACTCCATAGAATTGATAATTTTGATTAATATTCCATAGCACTAAATATTTTGCTTAAGATTCCGTAACTTTGACTGTTAACTATTTTAAACATTTTTTGTTAAACGAAAATCTTCCCTCTCTACATGGTAACGTCCATTAAGTACCTCTACATTACTCTATGCATTAGTAGTCGTTCTCGTGATATTTTGGCACTCTTTAATTGTCATTTACATACACAAATACGTATTACTATAGGGCAAGGACGCTTGGATGGCGCCTTTTGTGAGTTCTCCAAGGACGACAAAATGGAATTTTTGAAGAAAGCTTATGAGTCTGGTGTGAGAAACATTGAGATGGAATCTCTCGTTGTTGCCTCAATGTGCCGGCGTGCGGGGATAAAAGCTGCCATTGTCTGTGTGACACTTTTGAACAGGCTGGAAGGTGATCAAATTAGCCTTGGCAAAGACGTAATTGACGAATTCCAGACGAGGCCATGGAGACTTGTTGGACATTACATCAAAAAGAGGCTTTCAGGTCAATGAATCGTCTGTTACACTCTGATTGATTGTTACAATGAATAATTAGGTCTTGAGTATTTTGATATAAGAATTTTATTATGAGTTTGTGATATTGGACTAGAAAATTTTCCATTATCTAATTGTACGGAGATAGTTACAAATATTTAAGTATTAGAGATGCGTTTGCCCTGCGCTATGCAATGGCATTTCACATTCATTACTCGTATATCTTGCATACCACAACTTGCGTCACAAAATGTGCATGTAAAATAAGCAAGCATTGATTTTCTCATATACTCACAGTCATATACTCATATACTCATATTAGAGTCGCAGTTCTGCTCTCGCAATGCCATTCTCGAACTTTTCCTCTTACAAATTTGGTGCATAACGAGAAAACCGTAGTCATGCCCAAAGTTTTTGATTCCATGTTTTATGTAGTTTCATTTGAGCTTCTTGATGACATCCTTTCGAAAGCATTCTGTGTCAAATCGGAATCCTGTGTCAAAAATGGGTAGATTTTTGAATATCTAACCAACTATTTTGAAGCAAATTGACATGCATGCATTGCATGTGTTGGAGAGAATTGTGTTGTTTCCCTTATAGATGCCATACAATCCCCTCATCTTTTTCGTAAGAGAAAGCCCTCTGTATTTGTGTCAAAATGGGTAGTTTTGATATCTTTTACCTTTACTTGTCAATTCGTGTGCAATTTTTTGAATTTTGGACAATTATGCATTAAGAAATTCTACAATATACTCGATAGAGTTTAAACATATTTGTTAGCGTGTTTATCAATTGTTAGAATGATGTTGAACTGACATTTTGATATGGTTTGTTTCAACCTATTTTGCCTCTGAACTTCTGTCGGCACTCTTTTCAAAGATGGTCACCAACTGAGATTAAATTTCGCATAGTAAATTATTTAGGAAACTGGAGATGGTATTCCCACGGTATGAATGTTGTCAGTCATTCGAAAGTCAACTTTTCCCATGACTGGGAGAGTTTTGCAACATCTTGAAATGAGAGAGGAAAAGGAAGCGTTCTTTTCCTTTGTCAAGCAAGGAATTTTACAGGGTAATTAGAGGCAGATGAAATTTTTGATCTCATTACAAATTCTTGCAATGCCTCACAACGGATGAAACGTGAAAATTCAAACGAGGTTGCAGTGTGTGCGGTCTGTAAATGTATGATCAGTCTATACAGTTTTCCGAGAAAAGGTTAGGTCTATAGTTGAGCTCTTGATGTTTGAAAAAATCAATTTGCACGATAATTTCAAGTGACCTGTGAGATAGATGGTCGGTGCTCTGTTTATCAGCACTTTGTTTCTTGGTTACCAGCAATCTGTGACTACCCTCTTTCGACTTCCTTTCACAAGCCGTGTATTTTATGTAATCAGGGTACTTACTCTGCGCAGGTGTGTTGACCGTTCTCGAGGTGATTAGATCTAAGACTCTGCAGTGTTTGATATGCGTCTCTACATGCTATCGAAAATTATCGTGACCAGATCCTCGTAGCAAAGCAGTCTGGGTATTATGCTTTGAAACACGGAAGTTTTCTGCCGCTGTTAACCTCAGTGAATTTTTTTTGCGGATTTTCATTTCTTGCTTATTTCAAGCTGTAAACAGTGATTGCACTCCAGCTACCTCTAAATTTTGAGGCAGATTTAAGAAATAACGTTCCTATACCAGATGCTAGCTTTCGCAATCAATTGCAAATTAAAAATGATTCATATATCATGTCATTAGAAGTCTTGTTGAGATTCCTCTTTAGGTGGTGTTTTAGTGCCCTTCAGTAAACTTGCCGCATCTTACGCAGACAACACGTCACTTGTTGCCATGATTGCCCAGCTAAACCTTTTTCCTATCAGTTTATCATTACTGGAATCCTCACAAGATCTCCGACAAAAAATATTACATTGCTGCATTTGCACTTTGCATTCTCTTTAGAGAACAAATTAAAACCATAAACAGGCTTGGCTTGAAATAATATTCAAATTCCTGATATAATGGGAGAATAACATTGATAATTACATTGGGACTTTTGTAGGAATTCACAGTCACTCTTGAAGCGACTTATAAGAAATGTTTTTTACAAGAAGCCTCCAACTTTAGAAAAAGCTTTAAAATCGCTGATTGTTTATTAACAACTAACATGGCTTCGACTGCGTTGCGTGTTGCCCAACGAAATTCAATTTCATCTTCAAAATCATTAAAATAACTAATTGGTATTGAGCAAATTTGGTGAGAAGACAAAGTTAATATTTACTTTACACTTCAAAATTCAACCTTAATCTATGCATACAGAAAGAGAAGACTTACGTCATGTTCTGATTTTCAAGAGGTCAAAAATGTTTGGTTGAAAATAGTGTTGCTAGCGTGAAAGCAGATAGTTTGTCCTTTGAAAAGTAAATAAGGTTGCTGCTTTTTTCAACTTTTAGTAAATAAACGTAGGGTATTTTACGCAGTAACGTTCACTTTTCTTGACATCATAAGGGGATAATAGCGAATTCGCTAGAAAGGATCTTTTTTATCAAAATCGAGTCAAAGCAATTTTAATTGCACGAAAACATCGACTTATCCTTTGCAAATAAAGTGAAACGGCTGCAAAAAGCAAAGAACTTGACTATGACAACTAATCCTAGAATATTTGCAGTTCATAATTTAACATAATCAAGCTCTTTGCCAAAGATTACTTCTTACGTCTTAAATTCCTCTTTCCAATTTTGCAACAGTTAAGCAACGTTGTTTGACTTAGGCTGGGATATTGCAACTAATTGTTGCAGCCTTTTGCAACGTTCCGAAAAATGAAACTTTCTATCGTTATAATGCGAACGTTCGCCAAAGTTTGAACAACGTTTGAAGCAAACGACCATGCAAGAAGGAGTATGAATATAACTTAATGTACAATTTTATAACAAGCTTCTTTTGTTTCTATCAAAGTGATTTCCATTTACTCATCAAAATTCTAATTCCTTCATGAATAAAGGGGTGTTGTATGATGAAAGAAACAGATTCCGAGGTGAATTTGACCGGGAAAGCAAAACTTTTGATAAATCGATTGATTTTTGTTTGCGAAAATAGAAAACAGAAATAATATTTGCTAAAATGAGTGCAAAGAGTCTTCATTGACATTCACATGGATTCTTCATTTGCTAGTTTAAATTTCATGCATTCTGAATATGTTTTACAAAGAATTTTTACATTGAATGAAGACAGACGTTTTTATGAGTAGCAGTAAGCTGAACATCAAGAGGTGCAAAAAAAATTCAGATTTAAGAATATAGCGAATGAGGAATAATTCAATCGTATTGCCATGAAACAGGAGTTTAATTTTATCCAAAGATTTCAGGACATTATATGTCTAAAAGGCCTTTGCTCAGTTTCACCAAACGTTCAGGGGGAAGAGACATGGCTGATGATAAGGTAGTCCATAGACGTAAAAAACGAGGAACAGAGGGCACGTGCCACTAACCCAAATTTTACCATTTGAGATGCATCTTTACATTTCTTGACTTTGCCCTTGGAATTTTGAAGTGCCGGGGCGTAAAAATAAGCTAGGTAAAATAATGGACACATCAGTATGAGTGGCTTATCCTCTAACCTTCCACAACAAAATAAACCTGTCTGCATTTCTGAAGCTCTAAACTTGGTGAAAATGGCCTACAGCACATGTGATTTCCCTTTCCCCCACCTCCAACCCCAATTTTTGAATTGGCTAAAAATATATACAGAAATAACTGCTTAAGACTTCAAACCAAAGCTCAAGACTTTAACGAGAACTTTATTTATAGTTTCTTAATACATCACATAAACTGCTTCTACACGGTGAAGAGACGTGCTGGGCGTTTGAACTTTAACTTAACTACGGTGGTGCTTGTTTGACCGACTCGAAGCATCCTGAACATGAGTTTTTTGAACTTGATTCGAATCTCTTTGCTGCTTGCCGCGAGAAGGAACGGGTCGACAGAGCCGTTGATGACGGCGAAAATGACAGTTACGCGGACCCATCTTAGGGTGTTGGTGTGTCCCTCGTACGTGTCGGGAAACTCTGAACTGAACATCCTCAAACCCCAGTAAATTAAAAACGGTGCCCAACAAAGGACGAAGTTCGCAATGAGTAAAGCGACGAGTTTTTCGCTTCGTTTCATCATCTTGATGCGAGAGCTTGTGCTGTGTCGCCGTAGAGTGATCTTACGTCGCGCACGGCGTAACGAAATATAGCAGAGGAACAGGAAGGCCATTGGAATCAGTATGACAACAACTAGGGTTATCCCTCGGTAAGCGTCGCCGTTAACGTAACGCCAGTCTCTCTCGCAGACGTCGAATTTCGCCGAATACCGATAGGACACGGCGGCGGGCGCAATTACCACAATGCTCAATGTCCACATTAGGACGATGATAATTTCGACTGTTCGTTTCGACCGAGTCCATAGTGCTCGTAGCGGGAAGCGAATTATACTGTAGCGATAGAACGAAACGGCACAGAGCGTCATCAAGCCAACGCCTGATGCCAAGAAGAAAATGGACAAGCCCTCCGTCAGACTGCAAATCGTTTGCCGATTAGATTCGCTAACTGCAAGGCTGGATAGGTTGGTGACGAAAACGTACGGGTAGATGCCCAGTCCGCCAACGATGTCCGACAAGCTGAGGTTCAACAGCAGGATGTTGACGGTCGTTCGAAGCTGGCGATGGCGCGAAATGAGAAAGATGATGGTTGCGTTACCGACAAAGTTGATCAAAGTCAAGAGGACGTAAAAGGTGCTTATTGTGATGTCAATGGGGCGTGTAAAGATAATACCGTCTCGCTTGACTCCTTCCATAGTGCTCATCCTGAACATTAAACCCACAGCGTTCGGTCGTGCATTTGTTGTCCCGAGAATGGCGAGGCAGTCTTCCCACACAGCTCCAAGAATGAATTAAAGTGAAACGGTTAAGCGATGCCACACTGTATCTTACGTTCTTTCCAGCAACGACGATCGGAATAGACACCAGCATACGAGTTAAAGCGGCACTTGACTCTACTCTGCTATTTTTATACGTTCGTGCGCTTTTTAGCGATTGTAATCATGGCTTTGATCGAAGCTAAAAAATTCAGCAAAAGTGCATTGAAACGATTTCCTCTTTTCCTCAGCGGTCTTTATTTCAATTTTACTCACAAAGAAGATGTAATAATTTGGAGCAATCTGATTCATTAATATTTAACATCTGCTCCTAACCTCATGCTTCGGACAGTGCAGATTTCGCGGCAGATGTGTCCAAGGGACAGCGCTTGGCAGCGAAAAACGGATCAGCGTGTGTCGAAGAATCCAAAATCAATGAAGCCGTCATCGGATACGGCCGACTGTATCAAGGCCCAAGAAGACAAACCACAACATGAGACGGTAAACAGAACTTACTGCCAATTGATAAGAACGCCTTCACCAATAAACGTCGCTTGTTGCCAGTATGGCTGCCGTAGAAAGTTTTGTTGTCTATCTTGATCCCTGTCTACTCAGTCGCAGAAAATTTGTGTCCAGCTTTGATTTACCGTCCACGCTTTAGTCAATACATAACATAAACAGCTGTTGTGATTTCAAATCGAACTACACAGTAAACACCAGTAGGATTCGTGTCTCGCTAAACACAACAGATAGTAAGCAAGGGCAAACCGGAACAGCAGGTCTCCCAGTGAAGAGTCTATCCCGTCCTTTGGCGCTTACGAGAAGAATTGTCCACCGTTTTCAGTAGGAGTTCACCTTAGTTACACAAGAGCTGAACGGGTATTTGCTACGTACCCAATGACTGCGTCATTTCATTCCGAAGGTTCCTTCGCCGTTATGCAATGCTCGTTGTTGCTTCGCAAGAATAATTGCCCTGAACAGAACGCACCACAAAGAGACTAACCGGAGCACGTCCATGAAAGAGGTCAGCTTCAGAAACAAAGGGGCCGCACATCTTTCGCCACCAGATCTGGATGAAATAATAAATACAGCATAAGTCCGCTTTGAAGCCCAATCCAAGATTTTTATTACCCAGTGTAATTTCAGGCCACTATGCCCTGTTTGTCCAACTCTCGAACTGACTTAGTCAACTGAGTCGATTTATTGATCCACAGATCTTGGTGCCTTTGGTGAAGATTACCTTGAAGAAATGCTGTTTATCGATGATTTGCGAAGTTTCTACGCATTTTAAGTGATGGATTTAAAGAGACTTTGAAATTGGGCATAAGATGAATGTAAACATGCCTTAGATAGGACTTTCCACTAAATGTTGCTTGCATGAGAATTATTTTAAACAAACGTACAGGACATAAGGCAAGTCCCAATTCAGCATAATGTTTTTGGCCACTATAGATACCTGGCTCTAGGGCACCGATACAAGAAAGATTTCAATTTTTCAGATACACCGGGATAAGCCTTTTATTAGGTCCAGTTGATGGGTAAGCTGTTCACGGACCAGGGTGCAGCACCACGCCGGCAAAGTTACCAAATTATGACCTGCACTAATTGCTGCCCACTGCAGGACTAGAAATTCCATGCTAGCTCTTTGCTGTTCAGGTTTTTGTAAACAGAGGTAGCAGCAACACTGATTAAAATGACAAATAACAGTAATAAATTATTTCGATTGCTCAAAAGATGATGAAGTTCTAGCAAGCTGCCTGTTATCATTGAAAGATTGTGAACGTAGGCCAGCGTCACGTGAATATATCAGCCGAAGATTTCATCAGCAGAAGGTTCTAAACTTCCTTGAGGTCCAGTATATTTTTAAAAAGTGGAAAAAATTCTGGTAAAAAAGAGCTTACAGTATATCCAATAAAATATGTCAAATGTATAGCTAGTAGCATTTTGATTGTTGGGATATTTCAAATGAAAGAAACAATAAAGCTTTATTCGTCTATAAATGCACATTGTTTTTAATGCTTATAATGTTAACAAAATTTGGAAACATTGAAGGGGTTAACTGCCAAGAATTAATGAGCCTGGTGTTTTGATGGAAATGATGATTTTGTTACTTGACCAGTAACCGAGTTAAAAAGGAAATGTTCTAAAATGTTAGCAGGCTATTCAAAAAACTCGAATTTTAAAGTAAAACCAGCACGCAGGAAGCCTCTAGTGCCCCCGTCTCGATTGCAGTCGTAAACAGCGGCACTCTATCAGTTAGATCAGTTTACAACGAAGAGATCGTATTACAATCCAAATTGAATCAGGTCAACTCCTTGGCTTAGTCTCTCATAATGACTATACCCTCTTGAAATGTCTGCGAAATGAGATACTAGCCCAATATATTTCAAGGGCCAAGAGGAGGAGGATTGGTTGGCATCTGTCTTGCTTGAGCTTCATCACACAGTGCCGTAGGAGCAAAAGTTATGTTGGGAGGGGGCTGCCCATTGTATTCCCACTCATTCAGGATACCGTTATATAGGAAACATACTACAGTTTGACAGGTCCCCCAGTCCCCCGGCTCCTACTGGCCTGTCACAGGGTACTGTGTTATGGTGATGGTTGAAAACGAACATAAAGTGTACAGAGGAATTTTTACATCTGCTGATGAGGTTTGTTGCCTTGACTTACATATACTTGATGGTTGGGAAGAGTTCCAAAGAGCTCAGAGAAGAGGAAATCCATAATCAATCTAGCGACCTTTGTGATTTGAGAAAGCAAATCCGAGCCAATGCCAGTAAGATCAACGCGAAATACAGAGAGAAACAATAAAAATATGTTCTCCTTGACTTTTACTAGCGCTCAGTAGCGGGCATTGGAAACAAGGCAAAAAGTGCACTTAACTGAGAGAGCTTGTTGAGATCTTCGTTTTATTGACGAGAGGAAAGGAGAAAAAAATGTAATTTTTATACATATTATCCCTACACCTGAGTTAATCATCACCATCGTCGTCAATAAAATAGGAGTACTATACTTCCTTGAAAATACGTTCGAGGGATCAAAGAATTTGTTGTAAGGTACTTTTACGTTCATTTCATTTTCAAATACTTTTGTATACATTCATTTTGATTCTAGTTCATCTGCAAGCTTCGCAGTAGCAAGAATTAGTGGAACCTAATTTTCCGTATTTAGGTACTTTTTCGTCACGCACTCCCCAGAGTATGTAAGCTTTAGAAAACGACCAAAATTTGACAGAATAAGTTGCCAGTCAGTGAATTTAAAAACACTAGTAAATTGTGAGAAGAATATATGATTGGCATTCTAATGACCAATCAGCGTTCAGTTACATTTACAAAGAGTCAAAGTGAAAAGAAGAGCTTGTTGTCTATACAAAAATGAATTTTCCATAGATATGTAGGCAGTTTTGCATAGATATGTAGGCATTACGATTGTCGCGGCCCTGGGCCAAAGGTAATGAGGCCTCCTGAAATGTGCCAAAGTAGTTGGTGCCATGCTACTCAATTCATCAACAGTACTTGTAAAGGCTTAAGGAAATTTTGCTTGAGGCCCCCTAAAATTAAGAACCTTAGGAGGCCCGGGTCTACTAGGCCCTTGGGTAAATGCGTCACTGAAACAGACTCCGAATCTCCTAGATGTAAAGACGATCTAGCTTCCCGAATAATGCGAAAATTATAAAAATAGAAATTATCAAGCTGCAGAATAACATACATATTATAGATTATATATTTATATTGTTATCAGGTATAACATAGGCAATACATTTGTGATTATGCTACTTTGTTACACCTGATGATGTTACAACTTTTTGATAACATACAGAGTAACCTAATCAATCATCTTGACTCCTAGTTGATTGATATATTGGGTGTACTTTTGTATTCTGTTGTATATTATTTTGTAATCTCTATTCTATGGCAACTCGATTCAACTTGGAAGCCAGATGCTTACTAATTATTTATTAGTAATGGCTGTTGACTAACGAAATCTGAAATCTGAAGGCATGTGCCCCACCTCCATTTCATATGTTGTTGCTGTGTCCTTCTTTCCTGCGTCCTTGTCCAAAGCAAAAAGTTCTAAAAATAGAAGTTATGATGTCATCGTGATCCCTTTCCATTGGAGCAAAATGGAGAGATTTGTTCCCGGAGTACTGTGAGCACGAGGATAGCCTTGTATAGAGCTCGCTATTAGTGAAATCAGCGCTCGAGATTCTTAGATTTAAAATTTTCCAAAGAAGCTACAGTTTGGTAATGAATTGCTTCACTCTATCAGGTGGAAAGCCGACAGAAAATCTAGTGGTCACGTGGCCGGTTCATCTCGATAATTAGCAGTTCACCGAAATTGGAGGAACTTCATTTTCGACTTTTGTGGAGCTTCTTGCGCTTGAAGTATTCGAAAATTTTGGAAATTTTGTTGGCAAATGTATTCAGGACGCAATGATAAAAGCTCTTCTCGCCGAAACGTAAGTTTTATCAAGCCAGATTCTACCAGTTAATAACTTGATCTCTTTTTCAATTTCTAGGCCTAAGTTGTGCACTGACTATATGTATTGCCAGTCACTAATCAGTAGTGACTAATTTTAATTATTTTCCGCGTTTCAATACAAACAAAGCCGCGTTTATGTTTTTCCATTGACTTTTTCATAAATGTTTAGCTTCAAATGTTGTAAAACACACAGGAGAAGATAGAACAAAGCGTCAGTAGAAACAGGTGAAACTAAAAATAAATAATTATTGTGAAAATTCAATGTATACTCGCGTTAGGATGTCCAAGAAACTAGTCTTTCTCCTTGTCTTATAAACATTGTTCTTAACTTGAAAGTGACTTTCCTAACTTTTAACTTGGATATTTGTTATTCATTTTAAGCAAAAAAGTTTCTAACTAGAAAAAACTGCAAATGACTCAACCAAAGCGGATGAACAGTGAACCTGATCGAAATATTGTTATAATCAAATTTAGATAAATGAGTGGAACATGCAAGTCTTCTACTGGCTGTTTTAAGCAATAAAAGTTATTTCTTATTCTTGGCTCCTTCATTTCTTAGAAAGTCTTTCTGTCATTGGTAAAAATTCAATAGTTGTTATTATACAAAAGGTATACACGCTTTTTTTATAAGGAACCTACTAGTTCTAAAAGTTCCTTATTCGTAGACCTCAAGTCATTGGATTTTAGTACCAAAAGTTCCTTAAAAGTTCCTTAATTTTCACTGCACATCAATAAGCCTTAACACTTAATAGAGAGAGGGGCGAAATAGACTATGCGAAAACTACTCAATAAAGCACTTGACACACAAATAGCAAACAATCTATGTGAGTATTGGCTGCAAATGAATGGAACAGGCTTTTTAGCTGTTGATGCTTGCAGTTATAATAAATGCTCAATTTCTTAACCTAACCTTAGGTTCTTAATACAAAATGTAATGTGAATACCCAATAACCAGTCTTGATAGCTAAAACCATTGTCTCTCATTCATATTGCACTTTCTTATTGATATTCCCTTTCCAAATCTATCTCTAGGTTTCAGTTAGGTTTTAGTTTTAGTTGCTTGTTTGATTATCACTTAAATTGTATCATCTTTCCAGTCTTAAGGAGATCTACAACTAATTACTGCTCACATTGTTAAAAGCATTCATAACACAAATGGAGCAGCTAGATATTGACATTCTGAAATGCAACTTAAAAGCAATGGCTGACCAGCTGAGAGCTGAACAGCAACTTAATAATCAGCTGCGCATAGAACTGGAGGAATGCATGGGTGTGAAATTATCAGTCTCTGCAAACCTGGAAAAGATGAGGACAACACTTCAGATGGTTGTGAAGGAAAAAGAGCAACTGAAGGCCCAAAATGAGTTGCTTGGACTTGAACTTGCAGAATGCCAAAGGGCAATAAATACTAAACAGGCTATGAACGACAGAGAGGTATGTTACAATTCATTCTGTATTTTCACCAGGACTGAATTTATGTGTTGGGGCCCTGGCCCCAAAGTCACTGATTTTTTCACTACTTCTAGAAATGAGTAAGTGCCAAATTCTATACAACTAGAAGATTAACTTTTTGAATTGAATGTTGCTTGGAAATAGGAAAATGTGTTTTGACCTGCCTAAACTAGCAGATAATTCTTCAATCAGTTTTATACCATAAATCCTCGAATTGGCCCCCCCCCTCGAAAAAGCCCCCCCTTGAATAAGCCCCCACCCTAGAACTACAAACTTTAAATAAGCGCCCCCCCCCCTCGAATACGCCCCACCTCGATTTGTAGATTTTTGACTCCTGAGGTTGCCTTTGGCATTTTAGTGAATTACCATAAAAATGTATGTTTTTGTTAATAATTTAATCAAATGTTACTTTATACTTGGTTATTTTTTATATTGTGAAAAAAAATTCAAAAATTGTCTTTTTATGTGGCATGTTTAAGGAAATTTTATAAGCCCCCCCCCTCGAATAAGCCCCCACCCAAAAATTTCAAAAATAAATAAGCCCCCAGGGGGCTTATTCAAGGATTTATGGTACGTGGTAGTAATTTGTTTTTTGTAAAATCATCCACCTTATCATTGAGACACTGGTATTTGCAAGTCGCCAAGTTATCTCTTTGATTCTAATGTAATACATTTCCTTTCATTGCACAACTTGTTTTTTGTCATTTTAAAAATTCTCCAGAATTACTCCAGTTTATATCTAATATATATTTATAATTTATTTCTATGCTATCTATTAATACACTTTAAGTGACATTTCTTCAGCAAGAAGATATTACACCCCTGACCCATTTTATTTGTATCCATGAAAATTAAGTCCCTTTCTTGGGATTTCTTTGTTTGTAGCAACTGAGAGTTGCCTGAAAGATATAATATATGAGGAGACAGCCAGTCAATCCTGCATTGCATTGAATATACTTCCTAGTTTTAAGATCATAATATAATAAGAAAATAGTTATAAGATAACATAATAATAATCTGCTGATGGTTATAATGATAATAAAAATACTAATAATCTACTAATAATCTGCTACAAGACCAATGTTATACTAGTTAGTGGCTCTCAATAAAGTTACTCATAGGTGCATAAGAAGTGGCTCTCCCTGCATCGTCAAGTTTTTTTCATTTTGTAGGGAAGCAGTAGTCACCAGGGTCGGTGGGACTACCAAGCTGGCTATTCAAGCGAAGGGAACCAAAGTGGCAAATCTTCAGCGTCTAGTTCCAGGCGCAATTCAAATTCTCATGTCGCAGCCACGAGGGACGACAGTGAAAAGATCCTGCATCTTGAACAACAGGTAATTTCGTTGACCAGGGACAAGAAACAGCTTATGACCCACCTACACTGGTTGACCAGACAACGAAGCGACCCTTCGCCGGCAGAAGACCAACGCAAGCAGTTAGAAGCAAGCGTACTGAGAATGAGTCTAGAGGAGGGAAGCAACTATGGAGCCCAGGAACAAGCGTTAGCTGCATCTCAGGGCTCTTTCTCTGGACCTAGCCTGATGCGAAGCAAGCGGTTTGAATGCTTTAGCAGACATGAAAGTGTTGATGATGGCGTCTGTTCAGGAAGGAAGCCACTGCAAGAAGATTACAGCGATAAGAGAGCACACAATGACGTAAGGCAGCCTTCGGTAGTTTACAGGAAAGAGCCTTCTACGGTCGCAATAACTGACCGGCTCAGATCTCTGAAGGAAGCAATGTTGGCGGTTAAAGCATTGGCAGCAAATAATAATTCCCTGTCTGATACGATTTTTCAGCTATCATTTCAGCACCTCAAGCATCGAAACGAGCCTCGCAGCTACAGTAATTGGTCTAGCTATGATGAGGAGGGAATCCCCCAGGGGACGTTTCTAGGAAGGGCCAGTGAAATACCCAACTGGATACAAGAATCAAACTTTGGCTATCGCTCATTGGAAGCGTACCCACAGAAGTATAATGCCGATGGGTCATCTTTTCATCCGGAATTGTTGCGGCGGAAAAAGTCATCAGCATCATCACCAGAACTTTTTCTTTCCAAAGAGAAGGGGGTTGACAGCTATTTTCACATTCTGTCAAAATCTACAATGCAGAGAGTTCAAAAGGATAATATGATGTTGTCGAGGAGTCTTTCGGACCAGCAAACGAGAACTTTATTTGATAAAGAAAAGCCAGTGTTTTCAACTCTGGTCTCAGCTGATGAGACACTGATTGATAATCCAGAGAGTCAAGTGCCGTTCAGTTCATTAGGTTTTTTGGCAGCGCCAGTTTCCACTACATCGAATGCAGAAAACGAGCGATCTTTATCAACATCATCAACTGTAAACAGTGAAGCACTTTTTTCCGAAAACCTGATATCGTAGAAGTGCCTTGTGTAGTTTGTGCAAGTATGCATTGCTATTGGAGCGTATTGCCTTGTGCCAAATTCATTGTAGATTGAAAATTTGACCCGAAGTTTTACCTTCTTATTCTGTTTTTAAATTCCAAGTTAGATTAATCGATAGATGCTTTCTCGCATGAGAATAAGTTGTCATCAAGTCAAAACTTTTAGGTACTTGGCTGATGAAATATCAATGTCTGTACCATCCTAAGCAAGGTGTTACTTCATACTATCGAGATGTATTTCTTCCTTCTTATAAAAATCACTTTGGCTTTTTTCGGAGAATATGTAAAAGCCTCTGGTTTAAAGCTGCTTGTTTTGTCAAAGTTTGTCAGGGCTGAATTAACAACTTTTAACGTATACTTATTTTTCTTTGGCTCTTCTTTATTCTTTTATAATGTTCTTTTATGTTCTTCTTCTATGTTCTTCTTCTATGTTCTTCTTCTATGTTCTTCTTCTATGTTCTTCTTCTATGTTCTTCTTCTATGTTCTTCTTCTATATTCTTCTATTTCACTGCAATCTTTCGATTTTGAAAGCAAATTAATGTGCTATCCCAGGAATAATATTTCACTAGCATTTTTAATATTTGAAATATTGACTGGTCTACTAGACAGTAAAAACGATAGACTTAATATAATTGAAAATTTGAGATTACTATGTTGTCTGTAAATTTTTTAGTATAATATAATTTAATTTAATTTAATAATTTAATTAATTAAAATGTCATGGTTGAATCGTGGCAACAGCGTAGATGTGTTCATCCAGATGTTCTCATACATCAATTTAAGCGTGAGAATTCAGACACGCTTATCATTTGAGGGTCCACTGAGTTCTTGTTTGTGTCTCACTCTAATTGCCACCACAGACCGTGAAGTAAGTGCATTACCTGGAACGTTTTGCCATAATGTATCGTTATATCAACGTTCAAACCGCTCTAGATCTTGGACCTGCAACATGCAACACGCTTTTGGCAATTCATCCAGTCAGTAATATTCCCAGCTCATAGAGCTGTACAAGCTACTGGCATATTAATCGGACGAATCTAAGATGCTACTTGTCGGTTTCACTCATTATCAGACAATATTTAATCATCTGTACAAAATGTCAAAGGATTCGCAAGTTCTAGGGTAACACATTTCTAACACATTTTCTGATCAATCAGGCCCAACATTAAGGCAAACTAAAACTTTGTAAGCTCGTCATTTTTTGTGGCACAACATAGACATTCGGAAAAAAAGCTGCACAGCTGACATTGAATTGCTTCTGCCAAAGTAGATGAGCTAAGCGTAAATTGCTTAGGGCCAGAAAACATATATAATATATGCCTTTTAATACACCTTTAAGGTTACGGTAAACGTTTTCTGGATGAAAACTTCAATTTTTCGATTTCTTCACATTCTGATAGCCGAATTAACAAGGAACATAATGATACCATGTTTGAAACTAGAAGAAGTTTTGAAAATGGCGAAAATCCCATATAAACGAAGGTTTGCATAGTTTACTTATCAAAGTTTCAAGCTGCGGTCTTCAAATCGCTCGACCTGTTAAGCCGATTATCATTGTTCTGCTTCTTGTAGTTTGTGTTAGAGTATGGCACATCCATGAATTGTTGTGTTTATTTCAGGAGGCTAATTGGTCTTAAAGCCCAAACTACTTGACCCGGATTTCAATGTGGGTAATATGGTCCCGATGTGTATCTTGCAAGTGCGATAAGTAAAATCCCGTTTTCTCCGGACTCAAAACTACACACAGGTACGAAAAGGCTATTTTGTACCCAAGGAACCAATCGAATGGCTCAAAAGTTTGCACACGGCCAGGGCAGACGTTGGGCAAACAGTGTCTCGAAATTTTTTTAATTGCTCTGGCCCGTCCTTTATACCAAAATACAGCCGCTAACTTCTTACTACCTGACCTTCATGCTATGTGCCTTTAGGTAGCTTTTTTTATCTTCCCTAAATAGCTACTTGCTATGTATCGATATAATATCTTCCGTTATTATAACCTAAAGATTTCTTCCTTGTTATCTTATTTTCAAATTGAATAAAATTTTACTGGGATAGTTCTTTTGGGAACGGGCTTAACGAACGTTTCCCACCAGATAAAAGCAAAGCCTGGTTTGGTTTGTTTTCAATGGGCTGGAATTCCCTCGGCTACGGAATACGACTTCCTATCCTCTTTCTGATGTGGCCTCATTTAAGTTGCTTGCGCGTGCGTAGAAGCGATAATTTTGCCGCCATTTCATACTCAGTCTGCAAATTCGTGAAAGCCAGAAGTGGAGGTCGGGTGGTAACGTGGTGAAATTGAAGACTGAGGCACCCCGTGTGATTTAAAGGGTAAGTAGAATTGCTCTTCAAGCCTTTTTTACCAGCTCAACGGCTGTTTGTAGGTGTTTGCTGAAATTTGCTTTAAGTATGTCCAAATTGAGTTCCATGTTGAAAGAGTAATATGGTCTATTTCCAATTGTTTTCTGGTTGTACAAGTTAACATCCCATGGTTAAAAAGACGATGATTTGGCTAAAATCTTCTGCAAATAGTTTTCCAGCACCAGGCTACAGCTTTGAAAGATAAATGTAAAGCTTTTTACGGTGAGAATTCTTGGTCTTTATGAGGGCTCAAGTTCATAACATAAGGTGTGCTTCTTAAATCTTTTCATTTTTCATCACTTTTAAGACAGTTTACTTAAAGATATTTTCTTTTAAATTGTTAAGCAATTTGGCATTTGAACAGTATCAATTTCAACAGTGATCATGCATGCATTGTGATCACTGCCATTTGCTTACGCCTGTACCAGATCCTGATGCACCATGTTCAGTAGGCATTGAACTAGAAGTAGGTAAAGAACAACTGATATATCAAATTGCACACCATTTAATGCCTAAAAATACTCAAAGATTGTGATTGACCACTCTAGTAAAGAATTTTTCCCAGTAAGGCCTGAAATATTGCATAAAAATGTGGAGGAGGGCAGACAGCAACAGTAGATATGTTCATAAATTTGGTCTATACATAGGGAAGCTTGACAAAACAAGCAAGAAGAAGGAGCTTAGTTTTTAAATACTTATGCAGTTAGCAAGGAATCTATAGACTGATTCAGGATGTATAAGGATTCTTTTTTATCAATATTTAAGTCTAAATGGTATCAACTTCACCTGGGGGAAAGGATTTAGAGCTGTAAAACAATCTGGAAAAGGATTTTTGCCTGTGTGGATGAAAAAAGAAAAAAAGGAAGTGAGAAACCAGTAAAATTGCTGCCTATTGAATGCAATCTGAAAAAGGAAGTGAGAGGATAGCACCCTGGGAAGTGTGCTTTGTTCTATGTCATTGCCACTTTGTAACAAGATAATGAATGCCATAGATAGAGTCAAATGAGAACACCATATTTTTCCTTAATTGCAAATTAAGATGTTAGCTAAGATGTCACTTGTGGCTTTTAGTTGATTTATGCACCTTGCATGTCATTGCCAGAAGGGAAAAGGTAGCATATGTATGGAATGACAGAAAAGTAACTTTTTATCTATATTGTGTTGACAAATTTTAAAATTGTATACGTGTTTCCCCCCTTCTTTCTATTATCAAAATCTGACATTTTGTGTGCAGGCTATAAAATTGTTTGGTTTTTCAATAGGCTGACATTGGCACTTATCCTTATCTTATTCAATGTTAGACAAATTTTTGAAGCAAATTTCTAAGGAGCCACTTTCGTCTCTTTTAGATCACCAAACAAATTTTAAATTTTCAAATAGAGTTTCTTCGATCTGATATCTTGAGCAAAAGTTGTGAAATATGTATAGATAAAATGTATTGAGTAAAACTCTTGAGAAACTGTTATTCCTTCATTCCTTTTCAAAGAGAAATTTTTTAGTGTGAAGCTAGTAAGCTAACCACGTTTTTAGTGTTTTTTTAAGTTAATTGACAAGCCCCCAAAACCCAGCTACGCAGGCTTAAAACCCCTTCTGTGGAAAAGGAATTGCCCCTTATAACTACCCCAAAACAAATTAGGCAGATTAGCCTCGGTAAGACAAGAGCCTGGCATTGAGAGCAAAAATGATGTAATGCACAGCTACGCAGAAATTGAAACACGGAAGGAGCGGGCACTTGAAACAAAAGTTGTCAACGAAAAAATGACTTGCCATCCTTTGGGTGCATCACTCATACTCTTGTGACAATCGCTAGGACGGGGTAAGATCTGTGCTTGCTGAGACCATGGGTTAAAAACAGGTAGAGTTGGTCAAACAGTGGGGGCAGGAGGGCACAGAGAAGGTCTTCAAAATCAAGGGCCCCAGAAAAGATGAAGATTTGCTCAAAAATGGAGCACGCTTTTTGGGCAAAAAGTAGCCTATACCTTGGTTTAACTATCGGGGAAAACTTTGGAAGTGGAATTTGGAAACTGGGTGCAGCCGTCTTGAAGCCTTTTTTGTTGCACGAAAAATCAAAGGGATGCTGCTAGCATTTTAGTATATGTAGAAAGCAGCTGCAAATGGATCTATATTCTATCTATTTGTTTTTGATACTTTTATACCCCTCTAAATAATGTGTTCTCTTTTGTTTATAGGAACCGTTATTCTGGGATGGGTAAGTCAAAGAGATCAAGAAAGACAGTGACAGAAGAAGAGGAGGATGAATACCAGGTTGAAAAGATTATTGATAAAAGGGTTACCAACGGTGTTGTAGAATACTTTTTAAAATGGAGAGGATTCTCAGAACTTGAAAATACCTGGGAACCTGAAGCGAATCTAAATTGTACAGAACTTTTACAGGAGTTTAATGAAAAGTATAAACAGGCAGATGGTGCAAATAGTTCTAATATTACAGAGGAAAAAGAACCTTTAGAAGAAAATAAAGAAGTCCAAGACGAGCAAAAAGAAAAGCCTTTAGAGAAGAGTACAAATAACTTGGATAGCAAACAAGTCTCAGTGGAAAAGGAAAAGAAAGCAAAAAAAGAAAAGAAACCAGTTGAAAAGGAAACAAAAAGTGTGAAAAGGAAAGCAGAAAAAACAGATTCCAGGTATATATATGTATGAGTATCTTGATTAGACAAATATATATTATATACAAGCTTATATGTACAAAGAAAATTGTTGGATATAATGTTGGCAAGTTAGTTTTGAATTTGGTGATGCATGCATGCATGCTAGGCCGTGTTTTCTTGATCTAAAGTGAATAAAGTTTTATGTTACTGACCAGTCTGAAAACACAGGTTTTACACGGTCTTGCCCTTGACCACCTTGAGTAAGAGGGAGGGAGCTTCTATTGTACAAAACAGTGACATGGTTAAATTTATTAATTTGTTGTTCTTGTATTTATATGTAATGTGTAAAATTGATATAAATAGCAACTTTTTATGCCAATGTTTTGGTATGTACCAAAGTTCAATCATTTTCAATATATATTCATTTCACCCACATAAAGTCTATTCTTTAATTTTAGTACCAAGAAAGAGAAAAGAAGCAAGCCATTCTTGAATGGCTTTGATAAGGGATACAAGGCACAAAGTATTCTTGGTGCCACAGATTCTGCTGGAGGAGAGCTACATTTTCTCATATCCTGGTATTTTTATCCTTTCTATTTTTATGTTTTTTTGCTAGCATGCTTTTTAAAACAAAAAAATTGTTATTTTTATAATTTGGCTTTGCTTTTAATGATTTTCTCAATAAAACTTCCTTTCACTTTTAGTTTGAATGTTCTTTTATTCTATGTTAATGTAAGTAGTCTTGAGATAAGTATCATCTTTGAAAATTTTTCAAGATTTCTTTTCTAGGGCTAATTCAAGCGATGCTGAACTTATTCCATCAAAAATAGCAAACATCAAGATACCACAAATGGTTATAAAGTTCTATGAAGATCGTTTAATCTGGACAAATTGTATGTTTACCTTGAATCAAATTGATCAAGATTTCATTGGAAGTTATTGATTCTTTCTTTATTAGTAGCATTACATAAACTTGGGATGATACTTTTAATCACTAAAAACTTGTGACAGCTTCTTTTGACTTTTTTCCAAATGTAAAGCTGAGGCCTGGTATTATGGGCTGGATTTAATAACAAAAGCCATGACTTCTAGGCCATCTTTTTTGTAATTGTGTATTGACAAAACCTGAAAAAATATCCAAGGCTGTATCGATTTGTCAGAAACAGAGACAGTAAGGCAAAATTAATAGTCAAACTCCAAATTTAGGTTATGCTTGAATATTTTTATGTTGTATAGGGTGTGGTCTGTTTTATGCTAGCTGTATCTTAGAAATAATATCAAGATTCTATGAGAAATATCTAGATTCTAGATGGCTTTGAGTAGAATGTTGTCTGGACAATCTAGATATTCCACCCACCGCTTTTGAACTGCTTTCTTGTAATTTACGTAAAACTTCTATTTAGCCGCGAATTCAGAAAACACAGCTGGGTCCTCGAAAAGTCCTGCGAAGACCATCGAGAGGACGGACAACAGTGAACAACTGCAGAGCAACACCAACGGAGACGTCGACACAGAAGCGGATGAAGGCGAAGACGCCGCGGCGGAAGGAGCTGGCATCGAAACCTTGATGGAAACAGCTTAGTTTAGAAAACTTTCTGTACAAAGTGTAATTCATTAATTTCAAGCAGCATCATTGACTTACTGGAAAACAGATACTATGTATTGACTTTTTGCATATTTGGCATTGTTAATGGACTGCTATTGTTGCGAAAAACCAATTTGAACACCAATATCTAGAGGGTGTGGTTATCAATGACCCGCGAGGCCGATTCTCCATTCATGGGCGGATTTGTTCTGGGGAAGAGTACGTGCGTACATGCTGTTGCAGTCTGTTTTTGGGCAGAGGCCAACTCAAAGTAATGTTGCTTCCTTAAGCTTGCTCGAGTAAATGTTGGTAACATGTACTTTTGTTAATAGAAGCTTTCAATATTCGAAGTAAAGCACCAGGGCCATGGACTTATCAGACTTCCTGTTATTTGGAATCTGGTCTACATCTGTATTCAGTTTTTATACCGGCAGTAGTTGTGGCAAACAGACGTTTTTATCATTCCTTGAAGCCAATTGCGGGATTTCCGATTTCTTCAATTTTTTGTTTGCTTTTATTTTGTTTTACTTTGATATAAAGAAAGTAGTTTAATGTCACCGTTTGCTGATTCTTTTTTGTGAAACCTTTTCAAATAGCGGTTGTTAAACGTAACTTACCTACGGGTATTAACGTTATCGTGTCTGGCGAAACTGTCATCTTTCATTCGACCTTATTGACTGCCATATTAGACTACTGTCCAGCTAAATATCATCCTCAGACAAACCATTGGAGATTGTTCGCTGAAATATGGATTTGGAACTGAGCAAGATTCGAGGTTTAAAATGCTGACTTAGATTTGGAGTGGCATGTTTGATTGTTCACATCTCAAATTTGCAGGTTTTAGCTTGCAGAATTCCAGAAAACCTCAGGCAACGACCCCAGTTTTTATATTATTTCTTCGCCTCCAATGTACACCTTCATTTTAGGCTGAAAAGGACAGGGACATGTTCAAGCAAAAGCTGTAAAACTGCTTGATCCGGCATCGCCTTACTTTGTCCGTCAGCCTGATTTTGCAAATGGAAGCTCAAACTAACCGCGAATAGAAAAGAAAAGACAAGAAGAAGCTATTCGAGGAAGTTGATCCTTTGTACAGTTTCTTTGAGTCGATGTTGTACCTATCTCTCCACGATGTCTTTATTGATCAGCGGTTCGTGAAGGAATAGCAAAAGAGCCGATCACGGAAATCCTAAAGGGAGGAGCCATCGTGAAAATGGCTATTTAGCTTACACGTGTGTGAATACGATGTCTCTCGGGTACAGATCAATCTTTTTCCAGCACGCGTTTCAAGTTAATATTATAAGGAGTTTTTGCAAAATATTTTTATTCATTTCGGGTCCTAATTGGTGCATGATATGGAGGATGCCGAAAAATCGTTAGTTACCATTGTTAGGGGAAGGGCGAGTTAAGGGGGATGGGGAGAGAGGCTGCAACAACACCATATGCTGACGTTGCATTTCAAATTTCACTTTTGTAAGCAGAACTGGAGCGATTTTACCCAAATTGCAGCAGGTTGAAGTAGTTGTAATTGCCTTCTGTAGTTGATTCTTCTAAGTCGATCCCTCTTGTAGTTGTGTCTTCTAAACTCAAGCACTGTTCACATCCTCTTAAGCAAGCCAACGAATATTCAATACAAATCAAAGCGATGCAGGACAAACTTGCATGAAAATCAAAGCGATGCAGGAAAAACAAATATTGAAATCTAACTGGCAGCCAAAAGAAATTAGGCACGAGGGGCTTAGTCGTTTACCAGTTGGTTTGAACAAGTTGCATGGAATAATTCCACTGCTTAAAAGTTATTATGAATGACTGCGCTCTTCCTTTCAGTAGGTCATTTTTCATAAATCTCACAGGCTTGTTTTTGGACCAAGTAACCTTGAGTAGATCGACTTGAATGCGCAAAATTCTTACTCCGTCTTGATGCTAACTAGCACCTAAATGCACTAAGTGTGCTTTATTTCCATTTTATCAAACAAAAGGTGAAAAGGGATTCGGTATTAAAATTTTACGTGTTTACATAAAGCTTATTAGATCGCAGAAATCAAGCATTTCATTTGCGGTATTTTCATTTGAAAACGGCCGCGAAACTGAGGATTATCACAATTGTAAAGGAATAATGAACTGGCAAAAGCCTTTGTTTCCGTTACTCCAATTTTGGCTAATTGAACACTTGCACTTTTTGCTTTTACATATTTCAGCTGTCTACAGTTCAATCTTGGGAACATGGAAAACATGACCGGGGCTTTTCTCAGTTACACTTAGTCCCATTTAATGAGCACAGAATAAAAAATTAGAGAGAGTAATTTCGCGTTTACTCGAACAACAAGGATCGCGATGGAAACTAGGCTCATCCAATGGTGAGAAGCAGTGGAAGGCATTGGTCGCGCTTGCACTGGTCTAATCCAAAGCTCTAACAAGTGGAGCCTGAAGTACCGAACTTGGGGATTTACCAAGTGCATTACAATGTACTACGAAAAGCAAGTTTGGTATAGACTTAGATGCTGGTCTAGCTTGACGTTTTGACGTATGTTGATTAATAAATGACGTTAACAGTTTCGATGCAATTAAAAATGTACTGCATAAGTTAATGGCTAGTCAAATTTGTATTAAAAGCACACAATAAATATATACTGGATGTTTGATTTGAAATTTTTCTAGGAATGTTATGTAAGGGTGAAAGGGGTTGGTTTCAGTGGCAAGCTCATCGCAGGAGCATTGGTCGATTTTAATTTCACTTTTTTGCTCAAATCTTGGATGTCGTTTACTTTTTGCACAAGGTCTTTTCGGTCATCCAAGATCTACAAGTGGGCAGGCTACATAATGATATAACAGTATTCATTTCCAGTCTAACGCTAAAAGAACAGCATATGTGGGTGATGTGAAATCTCTGAGTGAGTTTTGAGTGTGAAGGGGAAACGAAATTTTCAAGGCTGGAGAGGAGGCCATCGTGGACTGCATACGACTGGTATCTCTATGTTTCCAATAATCTTTTCGTTGAACCTACAAGAGCTGACAGTTCCAAAACCATTTTTATTGCTTTGTGGAAATCAGAAAAGTGTATTTCTACACATCAATATATCCACAGTATTTCTATTTACAAAAAAATGAACACAGCTATATGCTTTAATCGTGCTTAGCCAAAAATACGGGCAACTTGTGAATTCTAGTGCTTTGTCTCTGTATCGATCATGTATTTGGTCTGTGTTGATGAAGTTCTCCCGTTACAATTTGAAAAGAAAACTAGACGATAAAAACACAGATCAGAATAATTTACTCAACGATAAAGGCAGGTCCTATTTAATTTTGAGTGCGTGAGGCTTGAATTCCCAGCGCTTTTCTTTTTGGGCTTAACAAATCAAATCTTCGCAGATCTACTCTTAAAGTCTGAAGTGAACGATTTTACCCGTCTGCTGTGTGTCCCTGTTAAAATGTTCTTGAATGCATTCCTAAATCGCTGACTCAACAATGCGTATAGCATCGGGTTGACTGTTGAATTCAGCATTGCTAGGCAATAACAGAACAGAACCGCACCGGCATCAATATCCGGACTCGATGTCACCTGGAAAACCCGCAAAAAAGTAACAATGTAATACGGAATCCAGCATATAGCAAACGCTATGACGATTGCAAACATCATGTGCAACGCGCGTATTTTCACACTCTTCGATTTGCGGACGCTGCGGGATCTCGCGCTTTCATCCGTCGGCATATTCCGGCGTTTCCAAACCGTGAACGACATCCGGACGTAAATTAGGACCAGCCCGATAATGACTGGTAGACCAATTACAAGCTTAATTATCAGACTGATTTTGGTCGAGGAATCCGCTATATGTTTGCCACTAATTCTGTTACATACATCGTACGTTCCACTCTGCAGCTTCTCTCTTTGTATTCCACCTTTTATCACGTTGATAGTTCCAAGTGCGGCGCCAAAGATCCAAATAATAACCAACGCGATTTTGCACTTCTTGGTACTGAAAAAGGCGCGATTGCGCTGAACGGCGAAATACCTGTCCAGGGCGATCGCGGACATGGTGAGAATCGAGACCACCGCGCAGACGTTGACCAAAAAGACGGTTGCCGTACAGAAGCCACTGCTAAGCATCCATGCTGGCCAGTAGAAGACGAAATAAACAGTCAATACTGGCATGGGGAACGCGCAGATGATAACGTCGGTTAGAGCAAGGCTAAGAACAAGCAAGTTCACGACCATCTGGCTTAGGCTCGTGGTCGTTATGGCAATAATAACCAGAATATTGCCAACGCCGCAGAGCACTCACCAACACTGCAGTGCCCATCGCTATCTTCAAACCCAGAGAAATGTCATCTTTCTGTAGGCTCGGTTGATTTGCGGGACTGTTTGGCGATATTGTCCCGTTTACGAACATGTTTTTAGGTTTGATTTCCCAGCTTATTTTCACTGCTGCAGCGTGCGTTGAAGCGGTCGACGGATGTCGTCGTCTTTGACACTGGCAACTGCCTCACAACGACTTTTTTGCTATTGAAAGAAATCTTATGTTTCAAAAGACATTCCTCATCGCTAATGGTGCCTAGAGTATTGTTAATGACAATGTGACAAAAGGAGCGGGAATAAAGACATATAAAAGATCCTCACGTGAGGCTTTTGTCGGTACAGTTCGTTATTGCATGTGACAATCAGTGGAGACAAAAGCACATTTGAAAGTGGGGGCTTGATGAATTTTCACGCTACGGTGATTAGAAGAAGTGTAGATAGCTTTGCAGCCTAAGGAGAATTATATGGAGCTTCGAACGCACTGATTTTGTTAACAAAATAATGAAAATATTGGCATACCTTTCTTTCAAACAGCAGTTACTTGGAGGCAACAATCCACCGTGCAATTTCAACTCTAGAAAGGATGAGATCGGCGTTACGTGAATCTGTACAGAATTCGTATTCGCTTTGCAAAAGCCACGGCGTTGTCATTGGCTGTCGTAAGATAATTTGCAAATCGAAAACGTTGGTTTACACAGCTGCATTGCAGGGTGGGTTGAAAACTCAGGACGGGGAAGGAACTGTAAAGACGTCTGTGAAGCCAGAAGTAAATACATTACCGGAACCGGCATATTAGTCAAAGATGAGACCAATTGCCGATAGCTCGCGAACCTCGCACAGAAACAGGGCGGAATTTAGGTTACTCGTATAAAAGGTGAACAGGGCCGTCTCAAAGAAATGGTATCAAAAAAATTAGTGGTTGGGTGAATTTCCTCTATTCCCCCGTCATGAAAGAGAGATCTGAATCGAAAAAAAATCAATAAACTAACCATTGATATGGATATTTACTAGAAAAATAGTGGCAGAATGCAGCCACAAGCCGAGTTCATTGTATCAGTAATATTTGCAAGAACTGCTGCTACTTGTGTTTCCGAAATCGCAGGCAGCGCGTCCTACCGGGATGGACCCAACAAGCGTCTTGGGAGGGACAGCGGATTTGGGGTGTCTCAGTGAAATTTATAGTTTTGTGCTGATTAGAATTGCCTTGCTAGCTTGAGAGGATGCTAGAACCATTTGACTTTAGCCAGGCTCTCTCATTCCAAATAAAAAATCAGTTTGTAAATAGAATGAGTTAATCACAAATATTGATTTCCATTAGCTCCCATAGTTTCAGGCCGTCGAAAGTGTACTCAGTAAAAATTTCGGTTTGTTTAAACAGATGACACTGCCGCAAAATAAAACCAGATTCACATAAGCATAGTTGTTTCTGGATACGCACCTTATTCTTGGTATAACTCTTTGAATGCTGTTTCTTCCACCTTGCTACTCCTTATAGCACACAGTCAATTCAAAACGAACTTCCTTCTTCCTCTGACAGCAACAAGACTTCTTTGTGATTCAAAAGGCAGACTTGATACCCGCTGACCATACATGACGTCAGTTCCTACCAATCCAAAGCCAATCACTTCCCGTCAACAGATGCAGATGCGCCCACGCAAACACACGAAGTCCGACTTAAATTTATTGACCTCAAACAGGTTGTAAGCAGTGCACCCAAAAGGGTCGAAGAGAGGAACGACGACTCATTTATGCATAAAATCATTTCTGTTTACTGAGGAAGTGAACATTTTGTAGGTCAGGACAGTTTCAGTTTCCCTTTGACAATGAAACTAGTGCCAATGGCCATGAAAGCCTAGGTTTCCTGGTTTTTTGCCTTCAAAGAATGTGTACTTTACCAAAGAATTAACTGTCTGTCCGAATAGAAAACCGCCCACCACAAAGTATATTCATTTCATTTTACAACAAATATTAAAAAATTGAAAAGTACATGGATGCAAGATAAGAGAAAACCTCAAAGTTCATTGTAGGCCAGCAGGGTACAAATGTCATTAAACTTTGCCTAGGAAACTGAAAAAACACCACAGAGGCTTCCTGTTCAGTGCCCCTTCTTTCAAGTAAATAGTATCAAATCTAAAACCATTAACAAAGCAATAGAAGAAATGAAAAATACACCAGACGATTAAAAGAAAGGAAAGGAAATTAGGGCACGCTGGTTTGATAAAGAGAATGATTGAAAAAAACGCAAGGGGCGGGATTCAGTTTTCATAAAATCACAATGGAAAGAAGTTTTAGAATTTATTCTTGATGGAAAGAAGTTTTAGAATTTATTCTGATATGAAAATCCTAAAGAAACATTTACTAAATATTTTTTAGCTTGGAATAAAGCATTTTCAACTCAGTCTTTAATAAATGTTTTGATGCTATTAAACAGGAGGAAAGAAGAAAGTTTTTTGTGGCTTAAAGAGTTTTGCAACCGTGCCTTGCCTTTGTTTTTTAAAATATGCCACAATGTACGTAGTTACAATGTTATTGCATATATAATGCATGAACAACTTACGATTTGTTTAGGCAGCGGCGTACCTTAACGATTTGGAGTTAAGTGGGAGAGGGTGTAAACTGGTGGATTTACCGACCAAATTAAATTCTTGCTAGTCAGTTAATTAATGACTTATTTCACCGTTAAATATTGTGAATTTGAACTGTTTCGTCAATAAGATCTTGTTGTTTACTAGCAAACAAAATCCTTCCACGTTCCACCCCTAATGTTTCCTACCAAAAGTTGTCCTTGAAATATACTTTATACGTATCTAGGGCACGGAAGTATGGAAACGATAGTCTAGAAATGGGATGCCGCATCAGCCACCATTGACGATACTGCAAATTTTAAAAGGATTGTGGCGCGCACAGTACAAGTGGCGTCAGCAAATATTTGAGAAAAACAAACAACAATATTTTTACTTTATGAAAATTAAAACTTTACCAAAAAAACTGTTCGAGCATGCATTGTCTCGTAAATTGAAATATTGTGATATGAGTTTAATTAATGTATGGCTGCACTTTTTATTGGATAATGACGACAGAAGTATGGCTTCTGCTTTTTCACTCCTCCAGAATAGCTCACGGCCGCCATCACATTTTGTCCTCTATGAATTTTGCCGACCATCCATAAAATTTACCGACCAACCTTTCAAAAAGTGGGGAGGAGGATGCACCCCCACACCCTCCAGTAGGTATGCCCTTGTATAAAGGTATTGAGAGTTTTGCAGGTCATTTTTAGTTTCCGGTAACTTTTATCAATAAGAGAGCCGAGGTGTTTTATTCAGCGTATTTCCTTTATGAAAATAACTTCCCTAGCGAATTTCCCTTCTCGATGAATAGTTAAAAGTCGCGCTGAAACCGTTTCAAGATGTACCCGTTGAGTAAAAATCAAACAATCGAAAGATAAACTCTAAATTGAAGCTTCTATGACGGTCTGCCATTTTGATTAGCTCTACCGTAAACGCGCGAAATTGTTATGCTGACGACATCAACGCTGGTTAGCAACAATGCAAGATGGCATTGAAATCACAAAATGTCCTTTCAATAAGACTTTTGGCCAATTGTTGCAACATTTACTGTTGTGACTAATATAGTAATGTCTCTTCTTCTCATGGAAAATTTCTGACAAATGGAGCCCTCTGGTGTAGTACTGCTGTTCTCATTTTTCCTGGAAGTGGCCCAGTCGTCATTGTTGCTGCCT
Organism: Nemopilema nomurai; assembly: GCA_003864495.1. Taxonomy (NCBI): domain Eukaryota; kingdom Metazoa; phylum Cnidaria; class Scyphozoa; order Rhizostomeae; family Rhizostomatidae; genus Nemopilema; species Nemopilema nomurai. Next base: position 1,285,962 of record ML133495.1, on the reverse strand, counting down.
TCCATGGTAAACTGCAGTAATGCAGGTGGTAAGCAAAAATTCCTCCCATTGTCTTTAGTAGAACTGCACAGCAACAGTAAATTTTAGTTTTTATTGCCATAGTCACTTTGACCTTATAGCTGATGACTATGCACTCGGAGATAAACCTTGTGGCTTTTTTCGTTCTATTTTAAATAAAAACCATGCTTCGCTGCTCTGCTGGCACCTTAATGAGAGGTTAAGTTGGAATTTCTGCTTTCTCTATCACTCAATTTACTAGGGAAATTATATAAATAGGCCATTGTAACGGTCATTTTACTCTAAATGAAGGTACATCAATAATGTCTATCTTCATTCAATATAATTCAGCTAAGAAAATTTTACTGCTACTCACAAACATTCTAAGAGCACTGACACATTTCGCTAATAGGTCCCTGTCCATTTAAAGTTGTGTAGCCGGTAGATATACTTTGAGTGTCATATTAATTCTAGGACTCATCGTCTCAGGTTGAATGAAATATTTCAACGTGGATTTCCCTTAAGACCATTTCTCGTGATGGTTTTGGAACAAACTCAGGCGTTTTGTTTGCATACAACTGTGCATGAACCCACCCCAGAATGTTAGCCAAACCTATTTTTGGCCAAACCTGCACCCTTTTCAAACCACCTTCAAATATTATTTTACTTATGATTAAGGCATATCTGCAGCTATAAAATTTCAGCTGCTATTTAATGAGTTGCAAAAATTTTACTCTGGAAGAAAAATTCAAATACATCTCCTTACAAAGCTCAGAATCTTCACTAGCAAATATTTGCTACAAAATGACCATGATTGTGACAGAGATTTATAAATGGCACATAATTATGGTGCCAAGTGTTAAGGAAATCCTGCATTGATGCCAACCTTGCTAAAGAGGTCAGGCACATACAAAGGCTAAAGAACACATGTATTTGTGAGTCAGGACTCTACCTTGTTGAGCCTGGAAATATTATAGCTTTGATAATAGTGATGGAAGATTTGATGTCCGGGTTCGGAAATCATAAATTTGGTAATGATTTATTACTTGTCCTGTTGAAATCTTATAATGCTTACCGTATTTTACAAGGTGAACTGCGTTTCATCTTTCTAGATGAAAAATCAGCTACTGTGATAACTTTAGGGCGGCCTTGCAGTATGTAAGGCACGGATAGTGTCTTGGTGACCATGACAAATTCTTTGATCAATATCACCAGATTATTCACTTGATGCACATTCTGCTACCTGACCAATGATTCCTTGATTGGCTTTAGGAAATTTGTCTGCTCAGAAACGGCAGTGTTTCACAGATAAATCAGAAGAAGAATGTCTCGTTGCTTCAGACTTTTTACTCCTTCCTGCATGCAATCACTAACCCTTCTTCATTGAATTATTGTAAAACACACAGCGAGGAAATATGGGACAATGTTTATATTTTCCCAAATACCCATTTGATAGTATCGGTAGAAATCTCAGGACACATGAGACACCAAGTCTGGGGAATTTTATGATACAGAGTCAACACCTGTATTCTTTCTGTCTCTAGAGACAGAGGACAGAGGACGTTTCCATGGTGTGATTGGAATAAGATGCCTATTTGTATCTACCTTCAAAGTGGGACTGGCAGCATCACAGTAGAGCTTCCAGTTGGTGCCAAAGATGTTATTGGATATGATCAAACCGAGAAAAGATTTCACCCTCCTAAAACATTCCAGATTGAAACAAGCAGAAGAGATCTAAAGAATTTCTGCGTGTACTTAGTATTCTTGAAGGAGAGGCGTTACGAAATTTCTGCATGTCTCCAGCAAGACGATAGACACATAAGGGTATATTTTGAAGCAAGTGTCATACCTCTGTCAAGCTTAATAACTCGCGATAACATAGGAAGTAATCATCTAGAAGTGCCTTTACATCAACTCGTGTTATTTCGCGTTCAAGTATTAAAATTCATAGAAACTGTTTCTGTACAAATTCAGTTTGGCGATGATGTAACCAACCAGCATATTTCAAAGAATGGCACATCAGAATTTCTACATGCATACCAGAACGTCAGCACATACAATGTTTTAGTAATTATTGCATATTCATCAGAGCAAAGTCCTCAGACTCTTGTGCATAGATTTCCTATCAGCGTCATCTCAAAGCAAAGTGATGGCAGGGGTAGGAGAGGACAGAAAAGGCAATCGGGCCCAGCAAGATCACTGCACGAGTGGCAATTCACGCGAATCGGTACTCAAGTAGCACGTGTAGAATGCTTTACTGCTGAACGACACTGCCAGGACGATACCAGAATAGGCTGCTTGATGACAAAGCAAGATCTTCGGTCGAAAGATTTCCCTACACAAAGTCTATCTTCTAGTTATCTTTTTTCTTCCGCCGTGTATATGGGGCCGTATAGAGAGAACTTGATTGTTATTGATAAGGAATTCACTATTTTTGCAAGTGTATCTCCTATTGGTGAAATTTTCGATTATGCATGGAGTACAAGAAATGGCAATGCTATCATCGTAAGTGAAGATGGATATTTAGCAACGTTTAAAGCCATAAGAGGCGGTTCGGTGACAATAACTGTTAGAATCGACAGTACAATAAACTGGGTGTCTAAGAGCTACGTAACATCAGTCGATAGGCAATTTGATCGATTTTCTGTTGAATATTCGAGCAATAGCCACTTCCAGTTCGGATCCCCAATAAACGTTAAAGTACAGGCAGATGGTTTAGACGACTCGAATATACGATACACTCTTACTTGTGGAGGGCAAAGAATTACAAGCAGCTACAAGTCTGGGTTCACTGTATTCATGGATGCTACTTTGCCAACTTACGGAAACATATCGTGTGAATTAGTAGCCCATGTTGGCTTTCCTTATCTCGTCATCCATGAATACTGTGCTCCAGGTGTTACCCCAGTTGATCGCCAATATATTTTAAGCAGGAATATAATGCAGAGGCTGACATACATCATGAGGGTTAATGAAACTGCAGTCATGTCTAATGCCATCGAAACAAGCCAAATATTCACCTTGGAGCTGATTTGCGATGGCGTCGGGGCGCGGTTGAGAGTTGAGTTTCAGGGTGCTGTTGTGGAACAGTGGCCCGAATGGGATCAAATCGAAAGTGTCACAAAATCCGTTTTCGAGCTTTCTTCCGAGGAGGACGGTAGCTATGAAATACTGTTAAGCGCCTGGAATTACGTTTCAAACAAGTCAACAACATACAATGTCTCATTTTTTAGCAGAATCACAGATTTTGAAATAAAGACTCCAGAGTATGTGATCAAAAACCAGGCTGTCATATTATCACTTTCGAATCACAACGGATCCTCGGTTATCTACACGTGGTACATTGAAGGTGTGTCGATTGGCATTGTGAGGAACGACACTCGCTTTGGTTACACTTTCAATTCAACCGGTGAAATGAAAATTAGTGTGCTAGCTGAGAATCAAGTTAGCAGCAACAATGCGAGCCGGTTGATCTATGTCTACGAGGATCTGACCGGCGTTTCTTGGGGTAACACATATCACATGGAAACCAAAACCACAAACAAAACCTTCCCAGTTAATTTGACTGTTCACTCAGGTTTACCTGTCTTATTGTCCATCAAGGCCGGCACAGAAACGATAATTAATGATACAGTCGCGCCTAGTGTGTACCACGTTCTATATCATGCATTTGACAGCCCGGGAGAGTATGACATACGTGCTGTAGCAAGCAGTCTTGCTGGTACTCGGATAGAACTATCACAAGTCATCAGCGTGGAGAATGAAGTAAGAGGCGTGGTTGCAGAGTGGACTTCTAGGTCTGCTACCGTTTGTGTCCCATCGTATGTGGAGATATACGCCAGCGCAGAGCAAGGGACAAATGTCTACTGCAACATCAGCACAAACTATTCTGAAACTGACACAATGCAGGCATTGCAAGATGATGTAGGCAGGCTGCCGTACTGTCGCGGCGTATACAAACTGCTTGATCTTGGCACGTACCAGTTCTCAACAACCATGTTCAACTCGGTTAGTGCTCAAAGTGCAGTAACCAGCTCCATCACTGGTATTCACTCGTCTAGAAGAACTTTCGAATTCAGCTTCATATCAGGATTCGCCAAAATTGGAACAGATAGCATTTTAAGAATCAACAATGTCTTTGATTGCCCGCTCCCCTTATGCAAGGTAGATTTCGGCGACGGCTCAAGGCTTCAAGTCTTGTATCAAGTCCAAAATGACACAGCCATTCCCCATAAGTACCCTTCTGTTGGCTTGTTTGTTATATCAGGTAAAAATACCTCAAACAGTAGATTTTGAGAGCCTGAAAATGGGATGAATAGTTCTGTCATGTTAAGGATGAGGCATTTAATTAAACGTTGAAAAGGGTTAACATCTTCTGTTGACGCAGTTATTGCCATTCTGTTGATGCAAAAGTCATTTCACATGCGTCTTTAAAGTTCAACGCTTGTTAATCGCAAATATATCCATGCAGCTACTGCCTATTATTTGTGACTTTGCTGAAATCTTTAAACCTAAGTAAGCAACTCAAAACATCCCATTTGATTGATACGAAAATTTGACGATTGCTGTGGCATACCTCTCCTGTCATTCTTCAACCAGTCAAGGTCCCTGTGAAAAAATCTGTGTTATGTTAAAAATAACATCTAATTGCATTTGAGTTGCTAATTGCCTTAATTTGTTCCCAAATTTATTCTCAAACTCTTAGATGAGTGTGCAGGATCCTCTTCTCACCAATAAGGTCCCATCACTGGCTTGACATTTCCATGTAAAACTATTCCTTGTTCTATGTTGTTGTTGAGTTTTGGTAGGTAACATATGTTCGTAAGAGAGTTGCTATAGAGCAAGCTGTGACCTAACGAAGAGATTTCTTTTACAGGGTCATGCTCGTCTCACAACGAAACGAAACATGCAATAGCCGAGGCCCGAGTAATCAATCCATTGGTTATAACTGAGGTGTATTCTGAAAAAGAGTGCGTCGCCGAGGGTCGGCCCTACGTCATTCAAACCAAGTTCATGTACAGGTCAGAAAAGGTCTGGGGAGTGAGGGTAAATAGCACGGTGATTGGAAATCTCACGGGTGTGGTCTTTGATGATGGCTTGAGTGCCGCTATCCGAATCGGTTCAGATTTCTACGGGAAGTACGGCAACAGCACAGTTGAATTGACAATCTCTGACGCTCTCGATGAAAAAGTCATTTTCAAGCAAATGTGTGTGTTGAAAGTAATGAAGTTGGTTTACCTAACCGTCCCCAGGGCTGCTGAGCCTTACCAAATAGTGAATTTTTACGTTGAATCCAGAAATGTGTCATCGGTCCTGTCAATAACGTTAGCTTTTGGTGACGGATCACAGATGTCAAGCAATCTTCAGACTCCATTACATGTAATAAGCAAGCGATATATGACTCTGGGCCATTACAATTATACCTGGCAAGTAACGAGTCCCATTGGTATTCAAACAGGAAGTGGCATGGTAAAGACAATGTGGAGAATTTTGGTTAGATATTGGTACGAATTTAGGACCGAAACCGATCTATTTTATTGGCCAGATAGCGAAGTCAAATTTTACTACAACATGGTATGCATAAACAGCATGAATGAGCCGACTGATGCATTTTACAGAGTAATGTTAGCTGATGGTACTTCCATCACTGATTGGCTGCCACTGCCGAGTAGGTCTTGCATTATCACTAATATCCTCACGCACAGGTTTGAGAAAAGCGGCTGCTTCAGAGTAATGCTTCACATGAAGAATCTTTTAGGTTATTCTGTCCCTTTCACTGAAATAAAAGTCGCTCGTAGGTTCAAAATGAAGTCAGTGTCAATCGAAAGTGTTCCACCTGCAAGGCGTGTCGTTGAAATGGTCGCCGATAAAGAGGTGGTGCACCTCAGGAAAGCTGATCCCTTTCGTGTCATTACTAACATAACAGGAGGAAATTGTAGAACGTATGACTACATTATACTCAACCCATGGCATAGGTGGATTCACGTGGATAAGGACATGCTAGAAATTTCAATCTTGCTGGGAATGAGAGGCACTTATGATCTCAGACTCATCATTAAAAGTCAGTTTAGTTGGTATGATAAAGTACATCGATTTAAATTGGTAGATTCAATATTGGGACTGCAACTACTTGCATCTGAACCAGATCAGGGGCGCTTTGTCTCGTTTTATCTGCTAGTTCTAGATCCAGGGGCAAGCACCAACTTTACTTGGCACTTTTCTACGGAAACGGAGTTCACAGAGAGCAATCCTGCATTTACAGCAGCCACAGCATTGCCAGGTATAGCCATGTTAAACGAAGCAAATAAGATTGTCCTAGAACGATACGTTGGCTTGATGAAGCGGCGCAGGTATGAAAATCCTGGCTCTTATTCCGTCACTGTTACGGCTACTGATCCTTTTGTGACTTTGCACGCAAGAAAAACTGTCTATATATCAGGAAGGCCATGCAAAAGACCGATTGTTAAGATATTGCTGGGAAGTGGCAGAAGCCGTTTGGAGTACAGCGTTCTAAATTCATTCACAACGCAGTCGGACATACAAATTGACTGTGAAGAATCAAATATGGTTGTGTTTTCTTGGTCACTCTACAAAAGTGGCGAGTACGCCATGGCGAGACAGGATCCTGCCGAAGACGCTAATGTCATCAGGTAAGCTAGTTTTGCTGTTGGTGGATAAGCAATCTGCACTAGAGCATAGTTAAAAGCCGCCATTATTTTACGCTTGTGTGCCATTTAGAACTGTAAACGTTGATTGTAAGAAAAGTTGATTTAGAATAGTGCGGTAACTGCTCTAGCGCTAGGTATACCAGTTTACAAGCTAACTAAAAATGTTTTTTTGCTTTAAGAGGTCATGGTTCATTATTGATTTAGATGCAATCCAGGCAGAACTGACTCGTTGTTCTTTCAGTTTTGGAGAAGACGTGATAACCAACCAACGCGAGATTGCCATCCAGAAGAGCACCTTAGAGCCAGGAGTCTACAAATTGAAGCTCGAAGCCACAATGGACGGAATCCAATTCTCCGGCAGCGATGAAGTATTTCTCGTAATTTCAACTGTGCCAATAGCTGCAAAAATTGCAGGTGGTGTTGCAAGGCTGTTGCCATTGGAGAGGGGAATATTTCTTGACGGCTCTCAAACACACGATCCAAATATACTCAATGGAAACAATAAAGATTTGAAGTATTCCTGGTACTGCAAGGTCAAGCCAGGGACTGTGCATTTTGTCATTGGAAAAGGAGGCTGCTTCGGGCACGGCAATGGATTAATCGAGCACAGAAGTGAGACGTGGATGATTCCTGCTGAAACGTTCATTATGAATGGCATTTACGAGATGACGCTTATCGCAGAGAGCAGGACAGTGGAGGGTAGAAATGGAACATATGTGCAAAGCATTGAAGTCCGTGAAGGTCCAATCATGATAACAAGTGTGCAGTGAGTTTCAGGACAACTTTCTCTTTTTGCTTATTTACATGGGGCAACATAGAAAGGTGCTTCCACTTTTATAGTCCTAACCAAGTGCTTTTGTCCTTTTCTTCGTTATAAGCTCAGCTCTACAGTCTGATTCTGTAATAACAATCATTTTAATTTTTTTTCCACTTTCTGCCTTCTCCATTTGACCAGGCATCATTCCTTCAGTGAATTCTAAATGTAATTTGAATCAGGAGTTATGATTTTTATCAAGGATAAACTGGAACTCCTATAAACGTTACACATTTCTATTCACAACATTGGGTGCTGTAACACTTAAATGCATTTCAAAATTTATAGGTGCCAAATTAACTGCAAAGACAGGGTGGATGTGGGTACGACAGTTTCTTTGCTCGGACGTTGTGATGGCTGCGGAGAGATGGTTACATACGACTGGAAACTGCTCGATAAATTGAATCTAACCGTGCTTACTTTGAGGTGGCTTGTAGACACGAGAACACCAAGAGACTCAATTTCTTTCGTATTCAACCCAAGTATACTTACAAAAAATACAGCATACGTAGCCAGATTTACTGCTTCAAGTCCATTGGGTAAGCCTTTTTTTCACTGAATCAGCGCTTCTGATATCATGAGATATGGAGAAGGCTTATGAAGAGAGGCATAAAGAGAGGGTAGAGGAGGGGGGGGGGGATTGTTGTGTAGCTATGTAAGGGTGGTGTGATTTTACCTGAAAATCTCTTTCTTTACGTTTGATACCGACCAAAATACTAACTTATGTACCTTGGCCCTTAAACTGTCCATCTCTATCGGGGATTTTGCAACAAAATGCGGTTGGTGGTGGCTGGGAATCAGAAAGTGATTGCCTCTATTCTACATATCTAAGCTCTTTCATGGCGCTGGGCCATCAAAATGAACCATCTTTGTTTCGATTCTCAACAGGCTATCAAGGCTACTCAGATTACGACTTGCAGTTGTCAGTGCCGCCTTTTGGGGGCTTTTGCAACGTGACGCCGGCATCTGGGGAAGCAGTAAAAACCGAGTTCAGAATTGCCTGCTTTGACTGGATAACGGACACCTCTACACTGAAGTACTCAATGTCTCTGATTAAGGTGTCAGCTAGTTCTGGACTGTCCGAATCCACCCTTCTTTCGCACAGTTTTCGGTCATACACCATTGCGAAACTGCCTGAAGGTCCTCATAGTGAGAATTACAACCAAAGAATAGAAATTCGAGTAGTTGACTCATATGGTGTCGGCACTTTGTTTAATACTACGGCTCAGGTACGTATGCTTCCCTCTGATTTCTAAACTACGCTACCTAATAAAGTCATGATGCTAATTTCAGGAAAATGCCAAGAGATTATAATTGGAGAGCAGTAAACGGTTGCGGTATGGAAATGCTATCAGCAGCACTTCAGTCAGCGAGGAGTCATATTCATAATTTGAATTCCTGCATCTTAGGTTCTACCGTTCACGGTTGAACAAAATGTGGTGGGGGAAACTCCTTTGGAAACAGAGCTTGAAACATATGTGCACGGAGACAACAGCACCTTGACAAAGCTAGTGGGATCAGGTGATGTTCAAGGATTAACCAGGTTCACCACGTCGATTGGGAAGAGCTTAGACTCAGCAAAACATGAAAAGCCCGAAGACTCGACCCACGTGAAAGAAGATCGAAAAGAAAAACGAGAAAAGGTGTGTTGACTAATCAATTGCGGTACCATCACTACGATTATAAATATCACCATCATCATGGGTATTTACTTAGATTAAATCAAACACTGTTCTTATAGATGCGTGAAAAACTAGTCAACACCCTCACTGATGTCAAGATAACAACACTTGAAAATTTCGCATTGGTTAATAGCGCTCTTGAGAGGGTTTCTATCACAGAGAACGAAGTAAGCAAGACATCACAGGTAAGTGCTCTTTCTAGTCTAGGTCGCTTGTCAATAAGAAATAATCAAATGCACCTATAAGCTCTGCTGTTTTCTTATAACTTTAAATTCCATCCATTATTTTGTCGCCTTGAGGTAAGAAATCGCATTGCCCTATGAAAAAAAGACAAGGTCTCTTTTTAAGGACAAGATGCTCAGTTTTTTTGATTCGGGCACAAGGGTTCTGGAAAAAAGCTACGAAAGCTGGAATCAACGTGATCCTAAACTTGTCCAAGATGCATTGACGTCACTTTTGGAAGGAGTTGGCAACGTGATGGAGTCAGCAGTTACAAGCCGATCTGCAACCCAAGGACAAGAAAAGGAGGATGTGAGTTTTTTCAGTGTTTAGTTGCATTGATTTTATAGCATTGTTTCAATGGTCACTGAAGTCTACTGAAGCTTCTGGAGAATTGTGATTACATTGGAAGCCAACTGAAGCAATGGCAATGCATTTAAATAAATGAATGTTCTCTTAGCTGTTCTAATGACTAATGCATTGGCAAAGTAATCTGCTTCATCCATACACTGTCAGACATTGTATCGCAAAAACATTCCTTTTAAAAACAAATTTTATGTTAGTAATTGCAATTTAAATCCTCTAGTTCTTTGAATTTTCTGGAATAAAACGCTTTAAGCTGAAACTTGTAGTCATCATTAAAAACTTTCCAAGAAAATTTGATTTATAATCAAAGTATTACAATAAGGAATGCAGGCAAATTCACAGACTTTCAACATTTTGCATGAAAGATGGAAACGAGCAATTTGCTTGCTAAAGAGTGTATGCATTAAACTAGCAGTTTTCGCATGTCAGTAATTTAGCTTTACGATTTACTTTCGAAGTATCTGAAATTTACAAGCGATGCAATGAAGGTCCTTGAGAACTCGACGTTACTTTTGTTCCGGTCAATAGCTGTAAATGAAATCGCTAAACGTATCAGCAGTGACTCGATTGCAGTTGAGGTGAAAAAGGCAGAAGGCGCGACGCTTGACACCTTAACAGTGCAAACTCTCGATGGAGGCAAGTTTTCGACTCCTTCTGGTCAAGCCCTATTTGGAGTAAATAATACAAATAAAGACGTCATCGAAGTAAAGGTATCATTTCTTCTGCTTTCTGGACTTGTCCTTCTTTGATATCCGATTCTTCATTTGATGAAAACACTATTTGTTTTACATAATTTTAGACTTTATTTGATCATGTTTCTCAATTTTGCTTCTGTTGAAGATGAGAGGTGAATAATACGAAATATGAATCCTCGGGTCAGACTGCCTTGAATTGTACTGATTAGTGTGATTTGCTTCAGGTTGTCTCTTTATCAAAAAACCCATACACTTGGGACAAAGAGGGTATTGGCAACCACATCTCACCTTCCATATCGAGTGCAAAGTTCGTTTCAAATGGTGCAGATATGAAAGTGGAAAGCCTGCCTGCTGGGGACGAAGCGGTGATGGAGATCATCACCCAAGACATCCAGCCTGTAAGTATTACCCAACTTTACACGTGGTGCTTCGCTGACAGAGACATGTAATATTTGCATTGTGATCCAAGATCAATCGCTATTTTGTTTGACTGCAGATCAAGCGTAATGACACCCTGAAAGCATCCCAGAGCCTTGTCTACGTCACCACCCTACCTCTACCTGGATTAGCAGTTATGCTAAAGGCACGTTGCGTTGGAAGTCCATGTCGCGTCTATGCAACCTATCCTGAGAAACCGACGTTCCTAACTAGCGAAACAAGCTTTTACGTAGAAGATAGCGAGAATAGCAGTCGGGATTCGCCATTTGTGGTGTTCAATGACGTGCAGAGCACTGTGTTCAACGTAGGCGTCAGGACCATCAGCACGAATTCATCCACTCTCAATGAAACCGAGTTCTTTTTAGAAATGTTTACGACCGGCTGCTTTTATTGGGACGAAAGTGAGAAAAATGGAAAACTGATGGTTGCAAGGTGCGTAATGATGTTTAGTAGTGGGGACGGACAATACTGATGCGGGATTGATTAACGAAATATATGCATGGATACTCATTTCATAGTATCTAGGCTCAATGGTGGATTTTTCGTGAACGTTGAAAAAACCATGCCTTGAGAAAGTAAAACAATACTCTTTTTAACATATTCATTAAAGCTCTTGGTTTTATTTAGGGAGCAGCCTCTTGAAATGGCTTCAACAAACTTTCTTTTTCCAGGTATCAAGTGAGTCGACTCTTCAGAAAACAGTCTGTAAATGTGATCACTTGACATGGTTTGGAGCAGGTTTCGTCGTACAACCCAACCTGATTGACGTCAAAAAAGAAATCCTAAAGATACGCTATCTAGCTGACTACCCTGCTCTGCTAGCAACGGTCTGTGTCATCGGTGGTTTATACCTGATTGCCATGGTGTGGGCTAGGCGTCAAGACAAGAACGATGTTCTTAAGGTTAGCCATCAAATGAAGATATTGTTTGCAAACTGTGATACCTCTTCAATTGTTTATCCAGCCCCATAAACAAGAAGTGGGCACTTCATTGTACCTGAGTGATATAGCTGAAAGTTATAGTAAGACTTAGGAGGTAAAGTAATGCCTAAACGAAGATGAATACCTTGTAGCGCAAAGCTGGAAAAAGTAGCTACAAGGAAGAGGGTGCTTAATCATACTTATATTGTATTTTTTATCTAATTGCTACTTTTACTGAAGTGCTCTTTGTGAAAACCTTTCTTTGTTCTTTCATTATATCGCACATAACAAAAGATGTTAATTAGTTTTTGCTAAACCATTTTGCCATATTTCCTGTTTCGGTTTCACGCCCAAACCTCGCTTCTTTGACGAATAGCAAAAAAATCAAATGCAGAATGGAAAGCCTGCTTCTCTGAAGGGGTCAACATCACCGTCATTCATTTTTCACTGAAGAATCCTTGAAGTGTCTTTATCAGCAATATAGCCAGAGAAGCTTTCAATCACAAATTCATTTTTCATCTGATTTACAACAATTACGTTTAGGGCTTGCTAACGTTCTCTCTGCTCCAAAGACTTGAGTGTAAGCATCATAGCTTACATTAGACACCTAAATCGTCTTTCACAACAATGGTTGCTTTCAGAAATCCTTCAGACGCGGCCTTAAAAAGTCTGCTTCACTTCGTACCCACTCTCAGCATACCCACTTCAGGCCTTGAGGTGTTTTTGTCTGATGGCTTTGTTAGCGTGTGGTTCATTTTATTCAAAGGCATCCCTGATAATAGCTGAAGATTGTTGTCAAACCCACAAGTTCCGCTATGAGGTAACGATCTACACTGGGAGCCGACCTGGTTCTGGTACTTCGTCATCTGTCTGCATAATACTAGGTGGGCAGAATGGGGAAAGCGACCCTCACTGCTTGTCAATCGCATCTGAAGTGATGTTTCAACGGGGAAGCGTCGACTCGTTTCTGGTTACCAGTGCCGAGGTAAAGAAATCTAGCTGCAGACTTTTGTAATACTAAACTCGAGCCCTATAGAGCTCCAAATAAAGGACATTCTGCAAAATTATGAATTTAATTTAATTATAATAAAGAGGGCGTCGCATTAGATTTGAACTATGATTAACTACGAGTAACTCACGCTCACGGTCTTCCTCTCCTACGCCCCAATTTCTCCAGTTCTAAGTCCGTGAATAGCCGATATCTAATGTTAAAGGAAGCTGGTGTTGTAGATTTAAAGAAATTTAAGGCAATGCACCTTAACTTTGGCCAGGGATGTTGCGAAGTATGGCACAAGAAGCAATAACAATCTTCAAACTTTGCATGCTCAATCTGTGCATTGGAAAAACTACGAAAACTTGACGATAATAATTTTGCAGGATTTGGGAGCGTTATCTTGGATCCGTGCCTGGCATGACAGTACAGGAACAAGCCCATCTTGGTACCTCAGTCGAATAATAGTAGTGGACATATTAAAGGGCACCCAGACAACATTCATCTGCCACACCTGGCTCGGAATCGGCATCGAGGATGGGAAAATTGACAAGACCTTCATCGCTGTTGAAGGGGAATTGTCCAAGGACTTTGAGACGCTTTTCTTAGCGAAAACATCAAGGGGATTCAGCGATGATCATCTCTGGTTCAGTATAATTCTGCGCCCACCAAGGAGCCATTTCACACGCTGTCAAAGAGTCTCGTGCTGCCTCTCGGCTCTTCTTTGCACCATGCTTGCAAATGCAATGTTTTATCAAAGAAGAGGAGTCGCTGGTACTGAGGTGAAGCTTGGGTCCTTCTCGTTCAGCTGGAGCCAAATTGCAATCGGCGTCGAATCAGCCTTGGTCGTAATCCCTATCAATTTGCTGATCGTGAATCTGTTCAGAAGGGCAGCACCCTTGTTTCAAAACACGGCTAATAGCGAGGATGCCAAACCGAGGCCTTCAGATACAGGCACAACACACAGTTACACGAGCACAGCATTCGGATCATGGTCACTGATGCGAATGAGCCAATCACAGGCTCGCTGGCAAAGTCCGGCTCAACAAATTATCCATTCATGGATGTCATGTCCCAGGATACGCTGAATCTTATACAGACGCTGAATGAACTCGAAAATGATGAATGCAATACTCTACACTTTGTGAATTCAATCACATCGAGGGTGTCCATTAGAGAAGGTCTCGTAGGAGCTGAAGACACATCAATCAATGTATACCCTACTAAGGCAGAACGTGACTCTGGCATAACTGCACGGGGTGGGCTGCTGGCTCCCCATACTACAGGACACGTCACCAAGGTCCCACACTTCACAACTCAACGAGATACCCTCCCAGTAGAAATTCCTGCCCCTAGAACATACGGAGGAAGTACACTTTCGAAAACTGCTCTTATTTCGACTGGAGCGTCAACAACAACAAAATTCAAAACAAGACTTGATCAAGCTCTTATGGAAACCTCGTTTCAGCCAAGTTGGGACGAGAATGAAAGGCTTCTCAGCAAGGGAGACATTTTCATCAATTTAGACACAGAAAGCTTTGCAGATAGTAAGTGAAATTTTAGTGATAACGCTGATAACAAAAACGGGACGACAGCCATAACTCAGTGAAATAACTGGCAGCTTCTCTGTTCTATAAATCTCTTGAGATGCTGGCCAATTTGATTCCGGACAACGTGATCATGTCTCTGAAAGTTTACTTTTTGTACGAAGAATTGATGCATCAGAAAAATTTAAAGCACGACTTTGTTGTGATTGTTGTTATTTAGTTTTACCCCAATAACCTTTGCCCATGTCCAGTGGAGTAAACATATACGCAGAAACGTATTCATAAAACAATAAGGAAAGATAAATACCTTATTAAAATACGTAGCACAACTTAGGTATTTAGAGACACTAGCACGATTTTCCACCGCTAGGCTTCCATTGCTTCTCAAGCACGGTTCTCCTAGATTGAGCCATTATTCATTGATTCAGGTACGCTGCTCGTGGATGAGTTCTCTATGGATGCATTGGAGTTGTTGACGCATTTGAACAACGAGCCCATAGGTGCTCATCTGAATATAGAACCAGACGTCCTCATGGAAATTCTACATAAAAATTCTGAGACAGTACTCGAAGGTTTGTACACTTTACTTGGAGTAAGGCAAGGTAGACCTTACCTCGACGTATTCTGCTCACTTCACCTGTTTGCTGTGTGATCCATGATGATACGGTCGCTCATTGACAGTAAGGGCCCTTTCTAGAGGACCATGCAGTTTTCTGATCAAGGACGTTTTGGCATTTAATTGCTTTTACTTACTCTTACTCTTACTGACAGTTGGGCACTACTTGAGAGCATATACGGCTATGAAATGTCTACAATACTTCACTAACAATTACTAGTGCACAAAAGCATTGTCCTTAATGGGATAATTTTAGATTGACTGTATATGATATGCAGAGTGTCAAGCAATTTAACAGAAATACCAAAATTGGCTAGTCAAACTTTCTATTTCGTGTTTTGGTATTTATAGCTTTTATAAAATCAGAAGCCTCCTTAATCCTCAAGGAATTTTCCTTACCAACATATCTTTATGCAAATTATCTCAGCGATCTTGCTGTATTAATGCATAACTACGCCTCTGTTACACCAATCTTTTACTTTTTATTATTCAAAGAAATTTGGTTTCTTTCTGTACATCTTTTCTGTATATCTGCTAGCATTGGAGTTTGAAAATCGATGGAGTGTAATGAACAACACTCGGTGCCTTTTTGGATTGGGTATTTTATTGGCACTTGGAAATTTACAACCTTATATTTGAACAGTTACGTTGGCTTGTAGGTAACTTTAAAAAAATGTCGAAGCGTTCTCCTATTTAACTGTCAACAAGTCACACCATTACCGAAACAGCCTTCTGATAATAACACCAAATGAGTCAACCCTGATTTCTTTCAGACAATGACAAGAAGAAAAAGAAAAGCGCAATATCATATTGGCCTCACTGGTGCATGTATGTTGCCTGGGTGCTTTGTGTGCTTACAACAACAACTTCTGGGTTCTTCACCTTGCTATACGGCCTGAGCTTTGGTCGCGTTGTCCAAGAAGAATGGCTTGTGTCCTTCTTCACTTCCATTTTTCAGGACGTATTCGTCTCACAACCGTCTAAGGTGATGCTACGATATTTTTGAAAGCACTGTTTTCACTTTGGCTCCATTTCACTTTTAGCTTAACTCAAAGTCTAAAATAGCAATGATAGAAATAGTTCCATGAAGTGGATTGACTTTATGCAATATGCACCCTTTTAACTTTGATCCATCTCCTTAGGTTATTGTGATTGGTTGTGTATTTGCATTCATCCTGAGAAAGCTCTCTGAAGATGAGAAACTACCCGAGGTGGAGCTCTTGAAAAACACAGACTGGGTGAAAGCTCACCTACCACTGCAAGAGAAACGAGCAACTGGATCAAGAATAAAGGTTCCACTGACAGAATCCTATGTCCACAAAGCTCACCTTAACAGACTGAAGCAAATGAAAATGACGGACGTGACCCTGGAGATTGTTGTTTACTTCTTCTACATACTCCTTGCCTTATTGATAGCATATGGCCATAGATCTCCAAATGCGCATGGCATGGGAGAAAATATCAATTCGATGTTTGTTACAGATAAGTTTGATAAGGTAAGGCTGTACCATTCCAAAATCGCAATCGAAGATCGATTTGTAAACTGCCAACTTATTTAACAAAATAGAAGCTGTATTCTCTTGAATTTGCCTCGAACCAAGAAGTCTCTACTTCCTTTGCCAGATCAGTAAGCATGCACTCCTATACGAGATTTGAGCATGCTCTTATTATCGACTAGATTCGCTTTAGCATTCTGCAAAAAAGGTTGGAGAGTAACAGTTAGAGGAACTGCATTGAGATTAATGGACAGGGATTCTACCCTTAGAAATCTTGGAGGGAGGGTCATCATAGGCAACGTTAATATTAATGAACGGGCACAAAAGATTTATAAAATAACACCTTACTTTAAATAGATCTAAACCTTCTTGTTTCAAGAAGTCAAAGGTCAAGAATTAACGCCACTGTTGATGGAGCTGGTTATCTCTAGAGATTTTTGAAGGGCTTTTGAACAGCAGACATGTTACTCCATCCAAAAGCATATGTGAATTTAAACTTGTTTTTTGCATGTGAACCAGGCTGAACTAACCGATGGAATGTTGCATCTTCACATAGATAACAAGTGTAAATGACTTTTGGGAATGGATTGACACTTCGTTTTTGCCGTCAATGTATGGAGAGAAATGGTACAATGGAGACACTACAAGTCATAAAGGGTTCCTTGCTGATTATGTCACATATCGTATCGGGAGCCCAAGGCTACGGCAAGTGCGAGTCGTTCAAGGTATTCATTCGTAAACTCATACCATCCAAATGCTTATGCGATTCACCAAGGGCAGTGAAATACCTTGGGTGTATCTGCTAGTAATTCGTAGAGACTGATATGTTTCATCATCTGTAAAGCGTTAGTGATTAATGATAATTAAAGCATTTCGTTTGCTTTCTAGGTATGAATATTCTTGTTTTCTAAAGCTTTATTCAATGGATAATTTTCTACTGGATCTATTTCAAATTGACCTTGAAATATTTCTTTTCAAAGAGGGCTTAAGGAGCCTTCCCATCCTTTGCAATAGCATACTGAAGTAGAGTCAGTGTTGAAATATTTGTTTCTTCGTGGAATATTTTTAATTTTTAGTTTTCAATGACGTATTTTGTACTCTTGTTAATCATTATATCATAGAGCCATGTAAAATAACTGGTACACAATACAAGATCGATAGGAAGGAATGCCACGACGTCTTTGACAGAGCAAAGGAAGATAAAAGCCACTATTCGACAGGCTGGACGAAAAATGGATCAAAACAGGACACATTCATAATCAGAAACAAATGGGAAGACCCTTGGCTATACAACACTGATTCCCAGCTGCATGGCCACACATTTGTTTCCCAGATAAACAGCTACCCTGGTGGAGGATACGTTCGCACGCTTGGGACAACTTCTCATGAAGCAAACACCTCAATTTCTTACTTAAAGAAGCACCTCTGGCTTGACACACTGACTCGAGCCCTATTCATCGAGTTCACAACTTACAACAACAACGACAACTTTTACTGTATTGTTACGATGGTTTTGGAATTCAACCCCGACGGAGGGGCAACGCCTTTCACTAAAGTCTACACGACAAGGCTTGATCGCTACAACAGTGAATTCTCCTTCTTTCTTGCTGCCTGTGAGATTTCTTTTCTGTTATTAACCCTCTACTACATGTGGCTGGAATTCAAAGAGTTTCGGAAGAAGGGATATAAATATTTTCGTGAAGTTGGCACCATCCTTGAAATTTTTAGCTTCGCGGTTACCTGGGCCGCATTTGCGTTGCTGCTTATCCGCCTTGGCGTTGTCAAATGGACAAAAAACAAATACAAGGAAGATACCGAGGCGTTCACCACTTTTCAGTATGCAGGATCTAGTGATCTGGCTTACGGTTATGCGTTGGCAACTGTTGTTGTCATAGCATTCCTGAAGGTTTTGAGGATTCTTCGTTTCAACAAGAACATGCTGATCCTCTTCAAAACACTACAGTACGCCAGCGAGGGCCTGAAGTATTACAGCATATTCTTTTCCATTGCCTTTACTGCCTTTATACAATGGGGTCATTTGTGCTTCGGCAGGCATCTCTCTGGCTATGCCACAATGGTCAGATCGAGCATGTCATTGATGAATCTACTTCTAGGCTCTCCACAGTTCTACGAGCTGCAAGATGCAAACAGGGTTGTTGGCCCAATATTCTTTACTCTATTTATTTTCACGGTGACGTTTGTGCTCATGAATCTGTTTCTTTCAATAATCATGGACGCCTTCGCTGCTGTAAGGAAAGAGATGGCTGGTCAACCCAATCAATACGAGCTTCTGGACTTTCTCTACGAGCGACTAACATCATTTTTTCCTTGTCTACAGCTCAGCACGAAACAGGCTGAGTTGCAACTAAGTGAAGAACATGTAGAAAAGTATTACGAGAAACGACTGAAGCAGAGAAAGGTTTTAGGCCTAGAGGAAAATGACTTGAGATCAGCTGATAAAGCAATGGAGAAGATGGATGACTTCATCAATAGGCTGCTTCTATCTGAATATCATGAAATAGATGAGTTGGCACGGGTTACTTTGAAAGTAAAAAGCAAGTCCACTTTGCTAGACTCAGAGGCAATCGAGGACAACGAAGATGGTGTTGCCAAGACTCCAAATATCATGAAAAATAAGTGCTAGGTTATAATTAATTTTCAGGGCTCTACTTTGGAAGAGCTGTTGCTAATACCTATTGGACTGCATCTTCTTGCTGTATTAGAAATTGTTTCTGCTACTTTTCGTTTTCTTTACTAATGATAAATTTGAGTTTTCTAGATATCTTTATGAGTTGTGCCATTTCAAGTTTGGCTACTTCTTCATAATCCACATTACATTCATGTTGACAGTGTCTAGTTTAAGTTCATTATCAACTTTGTTTAAATCTGAATAAAGTTCAATATACATATATGAATGTATATTTGAAATTGATCAGTATTGTAAAGGCAAAGCTTTTATGAAATAAAACTTTTTGTGACATTTATGACATGCTTTGTAGTTATCCTTAGTTTTATGCTAGTCAACCAAACTTGCTAATCTTGTGTTATCTATGCTTCTAGAAATTATTTCGTCAATAGTTCAGAATAAATATATATGTAATCATGTCGTATAAGAGGAGTTATAATGTTCTCAAGCCAGCAGGTATGAAACGTTTCGCAGCATATCAGAAAAATTCCTTTTAAGACTGGGCTACTTAACTTTCTCATTATTTCTTGGTAGCTATCTCTAAACATGTTTCCGCTTAAGATATGCGAACATAAAGGTGTGACCAAGCGCTATTTTATACCTCACTTTGCTTGTTTTCTTCAAAATGCTTCCGCCATTATGGATGAAAAATGTTTGGCGCGAAAATGAAGCACTGACGACAGCATTCCACTGTAATCATCAGTTGGAAACATTTCGAGCAAAACATTAATAGGGATGCTTGTTTCGACATAAATTTATTGAATACCAGCTAAGCTGCTCCCTGGCAAATGGGTAGCTCAAAGTCATCAATATTCCTTCCTTTGATGCTACTGGTAGCATTTCAATTGCTGGAGCAAGTCTGCTGTTTGAAAAACTACAGTAAAGGTAAGAAAAGCTTCCGAAAAATCTTTTTTGCATTTTCATCCAGAGAAAAAATTGCGAAATTTTCTGTGCATTCATTTAAAAATTCAAAGTACTTAAAATTATAAGCTTTTGTTTTAGCCAAGAACTGTAAGCAAATTCCAATTTCGTAATTATTTACGCAAATAAATGGCCTGTATTGTATTACAAATTATGTAGACTAGGCCAATACTGATTCTTATTGGCTTAATGTCAAATCGCTGCTTAATTCATCCATAATAGATTAAATTTTCTTCATAAAAATTCTTTCTACTTTTTTTATATTTGTTACTTTTTATTTCTTGATATTTGCCTGTCTCGTAGGCGTCGCTTCAATCTTTCGTAAGTCGGAAGCAGTCAAGGATGATCAAGATTTGTTAGTTATTACCGAAGTATATTCGAATGAAAATTGTCTGTCAAAGGGACAACCCTTCATTGTCAAAACAAGCTTTAAATACAACACACGCAAGACCTGGGCGGTCAAGTTGAACGACACTGCAATAGAAGATCTTAGAAACGTAGTTTTTGATAGAGGCTTAAATGCTACTATCAGAATCGGGTCTGAGCTTTACGGTAGGCAGGGAAACTCAACGCTTGAAATCATGATCTCCAACTCTGATAAAGTTGAGCAAGTAACCTTATCGAGACAATTTTGCGTGAGCTATCAAACAGGCAAGGTGGAGGTTTCAGTAACAACTGCTGTGGCTAGAGAGGCTATTGTAGTGTTTTACATAGAGTCAGAGAACCCAAGCAATGCTTATCGGAGATTCAGCATTGGCTTTGGAGATGGATCTTATGATAGCAGACAGCCGTTGGTTTCTCCACTAGATACGATTGACATGGTCTACTTTTACAAGGGCTCTTATGAGTACGACTGGCGGATATACGAAAACTCAGCAATTACCGCTATGGGCTCTGGAACAATCAAAGTGATCAATGCTGTCAAAGACTGTTATAACTTTCGCTTTTCGAGAGCGTTTGAGAAAGATTGGCCGCAGAACAACGTTCAGTTTTGGATGCGAAACTTGTGCTACTACTTTGAAGGCCCAGATGAAACAACATATAGAATCAATTTTGGTGATGGGGAAACCACACCCTGGCTTACAATGCCTCCACTATTGTGCTCCCGGTACACATATTTAGT
The DNA here is from genome assembly GCA_003864495.1 of Nemopilema nomurai. Taxonomy (NCBI): domain Eukaryota; kingdom Metazoa; phylum Cnidaria; class Scyphozoa; order Rhizostomeae; family Rhizostomatidae; genus Nemopilema; species Nemopilema nomurai. Next base: position 1,264,783 of record ML133495.1, on the reverse strand, counting down.
GCGTCATACGTACAGGCAGCCTGGTTGCTACGATACATGGATGGAAATGAAAAACCCCCTCGGCTGGTGCCGATACACTGGCTTCGTATACATACAGCAGGCTATATCTTCACTTGCATTGGAAGTCGAAAATGTACCACCCGCAAAGAAACTTGAAAAGGAATTTCAAGGTATTATGGTAACGTACCTAAGAAAGAGAGATCCATTTCAGGTTAAAGCTGTGACAACTGGGGGAAGGTGCAGAACGTACAAGTGGGAAGTTGTCAGTCCCTATTGGCACAGAACGAGGTACGAAGTTGATAAAACCACCATAAGCCATTTAGCTGGTGTTGCGGGCACGTTGGATCTTGATGTAACGGTTTCTAATAGAATAAGTTCTCTTCGAAAACGACAACGAATCATATTGATTGATTCCATTGCAGAACTCTCCTTACTTGTCTCTGATCCAAAGCAACGTGGAAATGTTGATTTCTATGTACTTGTCAAAGAGCACGGAAAGAATGCGCAATTTATTTGGGACTTTGGAAACAGCGAGACAGCTACTGAAAAAGATCCATCTTTCACACCAGCTAGAGATTTGCTCAACATAAAGCAGGCACGAGGAAGTGAGAATCTTGATCTAGAGAGCTATGTAGGTTTCATGAAGTCATACACGTACAGTACAGATGGCACATACGTCGTAAATGTCACAGGTGTCGACTCTCTTGTGGCACTAGAATCAAGCAGAACAGTGCATATCTCAAAGAAAGCTTGCAGGAGACCAATTGTGAAGATATTAAAGGAGAGACAGAAAACACACTTCGTTTTCTTCTTTCGCGAATCCTTCACCATCCTGACAAATGTCACCATTGAATGTGACGACTCCAATGAAGCTGTTTTCCGCTGGAGCATCTTTAAAAGCAGTAAGGATGACTTGGACAACAATCGTCTTGCTGAATCCGACAAAGCTACCAAGTACATGTTATTTTTTCTACTTCTGCAGTTTTCTTTCCATTAACCGGCATCTCGTGCCATTGATCCAATGCTGTTCATTTTTCTGTTCAGTTTAAATAAAAATTTGAATATTAGTTTGCAGCATTTATTTGTTTATGCAAAATTATAGTGCCATATTCAACAACAAAGCATGCTATTGATAACAAACTTTTTTCCCTATCATGAAAATGTTTTTCAAAGGTTGTTGTGCAATACTCATCTAATTGAAAATACAAGCATTTAATATAAGGATGAAGGCTTCAATCTCGATTGAAATGGTTCAATTTAAAAAAGTGCACAGAATTGCTTAAATACATTGTGAATATCAGACTCACTAAATTGATCTAAAACCAATCAGGGAGTTTACGTTTGCTCTTGAAATTTTGATTTCAATGTGCAGTTTTACTCATGAAAGTTAAACCTAACCCTAATGGAAAATTGATTCCCGTATAGTCGCCTCCATTTTTACGTTCAACTTTTAAATACGTTAGTCTGTGACTTTGCTTTATACAGTTTTCCAGCCGGAGTAGTTACGAATCAAAGGGAAATCACAATCCAGAAGAGAACAGTCTCTCCAGAAATATACAAAGTAAAGCTAGAGGTTTCAATGAAATCACTTGGCTACGCTGAAGCTGATGAAACGTTTCTTGAAATTTCACCCGAGCCATTGCACGTCAGAATAGAAGGAGGATCTACCGACTGTTGTCGTGGCAAGAGAAGGCCTTTTTTGATGGCTCGTCTAGCTACGACCCAAATATCCTGCAGGGGAATACGAAGAATCTTATCTATAAATGGCACTGTAAAGTCAAGCCTGGGTCCCTTTACTTTGTGATCGGCGCTGGAGGTTGCTTTGGACACGGCCATGACCTGGTCGAGCATCACGAATCAACGTGGACAATATCCGAGAAGGCTTTCATTCGCAATGCCGTGTACATTGTGAAATTAGTGGTGGAAAGTCGAACGGCGCCTGGAAGGTCAGGCTTTTTTGAACAGTATGTTGATATACAAGCCGGAACATTCATGAAGACTAGAATTCAGTGAGTAGTGAGAAAATTTATCTGCTTTGAGGAAGCTTGAGACTAAAGCAAAGTTAGGTGGCATTTTGAGATGACTCTGTGCCATAACTAACCTAGTGAAGTAGTGTGTCTTTTTATAGGGAAAGGAAGATTATACGAGTTTTCAGTTTGCGGAAGATAAACCATATCAACATATATCTAAACCTTTTATGCTTATGCCAACCTTGCCCCAGTGAGAAAACTTTGGCTTTCTACTTTTTGTAGACGTTTACTTACCCTTCTAGCAACCAGTGGAACAATGGAACTGGCTGCTCACACTGTATTTTCCAGTGCTCCAATGAAACAATATATAGACGCAAAGTTTCTTTCCTAAAAAGCAACTCCTGCAGTCGTTGAGTAATGAATGATTCTTTTAGATGTGAGACAAATTGCCAGGACAGGCTGGACCCACAAACACGATTGTCTCTTACTGGAAGCTGTGAAAACTGTGGAAACTTTGTTAATTACAAATGGGAACTTTTAGACAAAGGCACCTTCAAAGCTGTTCCAGTTCAATGGCTGAAGGAGACTCGCACTCCTCAAAATTCAATATCGCTTGTATTGCTACCTGGAATACTAAAACCGGCTAAGGAGTACTTGGCGCGGTTTACGGCGACTACTCCAACAGGTGTGGGAGCGCTATTCAAATTTGCAACAAGATATCTCCTTTCTGTGCTAATGCAAAATAATTTTCACAACATACTCTTTTTATGTTAATAAAAAGAACATTGCTGTTCAATTCTCCCTGTGTCTGTTCAAAGACTCAACAGCTCCTTTGTTGCTTTAATAGAAGCAAGCAAGATATCCAAACTTTGTTAGAATTCAAGAGGAGCTATCGCTGCCTATACAGGGGTAATGGGAGCATTTTCTATAGAAGTAACTGTCCGATTTTTTGTCGCTTTGAGGTCAAGCTCCTTAAACTTCATATACGGCAATCTGTTGTATTTGAACAAAGCGAATTAGAGTTTAAGTAAAAAAAGATTCACTACAATATTCTGACATGTCTAATTTGCTTGAATTCTTTCAATTTTTTTCTATTTACAGGGGAGCAGGGTTACAACGATTATGGCATTGCACTTAGTACACAACCCTATGGAGGGAATTGCAGTGTATCTCCATCTGTTGGAGAGGCAGTGAAGACGCAGTTTGTCATATCTTGCCACGGCTGGAGAACATCCTCGGTTGCTTTGAAATACTCCATGTCTTTGATAAAGAATTCAGCTGTAGTTGGCGCCCTGAAAGATGACTCAGAGTCGACGTTACTTTCATATGGGCCTTTGCCTCACACAACGACAAAGCTGCCCGAAGGACCAAAAGATAGAGACTACATACAGCACCTGGATGTTCGAATCATTGACTCATATGGGGCAAGCGTTGTGGTAAATCTTACTCTCAAGGTAAGCCGACCATTAATGCTCTTAATTAGCCTTTAAGTTCAGAATTGTGAATACTCTTTAGTAGCCTTAAAATTCTGAATGCAAACACCACTGACTGCTATGACTGATACATGAAGCAAATCTGATAATAGATAAGCAGACTTATTGCGCATTTTTTTCACAGCGAGCTACTCTACTTTTCAGTCTGTTTAACTGAAATTGAATATTTTGAATATTTTTTAAACTGTAGGTTCTGCCGTTTGCTACTGGTCAAGATCTTGATGTTGAGACGCCATTAGAGTCAGAGCTGGAAACCTACGTGCACGGGAAGGAAAGCACAATGGCAATTTTGTCTGGTTCAGGGGATTTGCAAGGACTAAGTCGATTTACACAGTCGATTGGGAAAAGCCTAGATACTGCAAAGACAGAGAGTGATACGTCTGGCGAGCCAGATACCCTAAAAGAAAAACGTAGGAAGAAAAGAGAAAAGGTTACTTCCTTTCGTAGAATATTTTTAAGTGCTTCTTTTCAATTTGTGACCACATGAAAAGTGATACATATTAACATGAAAATACTTCCAGGGTGATTAAATTGATTTTTTCACTTCATAAATCTTTGGATATATTATAAATTGACAGTGTATTCAAAGACTTTTTTAAAGCAATACTCTCTGCACTTGCAGATGCGAGAATCCATCGTAGATTCTTTAACTGGTTTCAAAGTAACAACATTGGACAACTTTGGACTCATAAGCAGTGCCTTGGAGAAGGTCTCTGTATCTGCAGACGAATTGAGCAAGTCTTCACAGGTGTGACAAATCCTTCTCATCTTATTCATCTGTAAGCTCCGTTAAGCTACGTTGACTCTGACAATTGTTAGAATAGGGGTTACAGGCTTGCCATTGAAAAGAAATAATTATTAACAATATCTAGAATAGATCGAAAGGTTTTTTGCATACAATGTAAAGTGGTTTAGTTTTATACCACAATGCTAGACAGATATTGTCTGCTAAACAGTGAATAAAGTAATTATTAAGAAAAATATTTCATATTATAGTCTTTTGATAGCTTCATTTGATATTTTCTTAAATATTATTAACATGCTACTGAACAGGACCAAAGTAGCAAATATCAATTCAGAAAAAATAGTACGTTAACGTTTTTCCTTTACATTGTACGATAACGCTTTAGTTTTTTCTAATAATCAATGAATAGAAAACAGCTAAGTCATGTTTTCATCTATTACTACAATTTGAAATGATTAAACTGCTAGAGAATATACTTCTGGTAGCAAGGAGAGACTATATACTTTTTCACGTATAATTTCATTAACACGTTTCTAATACAAAAAGAATATGATTTTTTCACAGATAGAGATGGTTATATCTAATTTTTGATCATATTGTAAATTATAATTAAAGGACAAATTGCTTCATTTCTACGAATTATCTGGTAAATTTATGGATGAAAGCTACTTGCAATGGAAGGATCGCGATCCAAAGGAAATCCAGGACGCCTACGGAGGCTTCTTAGAAGGCGTTGCCAATGTAATGAGCTCAGCTGTTATAAAAAGATCCAACGGAGCAACTCAAGAGAAGGAGAAAGCCGATGTATAGTTTAACGTATTTTCATTTTTTCGATTTTTATTAGATTATCAAACATTTTTGCATTGAAAATTCGTAATTGCAAGGTTCTGAAAATATTATAGGTACCACTCAAATTTTTAATAACTTAGTTGAAAATAATATACTGTGATAAAAGCTTATTAGAGTTGAAAAGTAGAAACTATTTTAGTTAATTATTACTGTCTGCTAATAGAATCAAACTAATTGATATTTTCAGTATCTCAAATTCACAGAAGATGCATTAAGAATAATCGAGAATTCAACATCAATCCTGTTTCGTTCAATGGTTGCAAATGAAATAGCAAAGCGCATAACTAGTGGTTCAATATCTGTGAAATGAAGAGGTCAGAAGAAGACCGTCTTGGCAGGTTCCAGATCGAGACATTAGGAGGAGGCAGGCTAAAGACTCCCTCTAGAAATGGAGTTCTAGGAGTTAATGAAACGAAAAGAGATGTTATTGACATGAAGGTATACCTTAAAAAAGAAATAGTCACACAAGTATGGCCATGTATAAATGTACGGAACATTTAGCTTATTTACCTACGTTGCATGACAGTTGTTTCCATTCTCGTGTTTTTTAACATCTTGCTGAAATTATGCACAACAAAAAGCGGATCGTTCTTTGGTCTACAATAATCTAGTCTCAAATAAGACAACAATTATTTTGTCCCCAAAAATTTGCATTTAATTGATAATTGTTTTTGGAAATTTTCATAATGCACTCTTCGTTGTGTATCTCTTTTTTGCATTTTCACAGCTTTTCGACAACTTTATTTTCAGTGGCGTTTTTCAAAGCTTTTACTTTTAGATGGTTTCCTTGTCACGAAATCCATTTACGTGGGACAATGGAAGCATAGGGCAAGTGCTTTCCCCGTCAATTTCCAGCGTCAAGTACATAGTGAATGGGGTTGATGTTCCAGTGGCAAACCTAGCTGCTGGTGATGAACTGATCTTGGAGATCCCAACGCCAAACATTACCCTGGTAGGTATACAGCAGCGTGACGAGTGACGTCATATCGGGGTCGCTTGGGTCGTTTTGAATCGCTCTGTTTTACTTGGCTACAAGAGGTATTACACGTGTGAGATTTCAAGCAATGTAGTAACATGAAATACTAATAGGATGTCAATTTAATTTCTCAAGGTGAATAGGACGGCAAGTGTGAAGCCTGGTGAGCTCCAATTTATAAGCATGAATTTGTCAGCCGTGGGACTCACTGTAATGCTAAAGACACGTTGTGCTAAAAATGACTGTCAGGTTTTCGTTCGGTACGATGGCATCCCCACTCCAACAACCTACTTCGATGCTTTCAACCTCAGTAAAGACATTGGTGACAACAACTTCAGACGCTATTCCAAGGTTAACTTTACAACATTCCACCTGGCGGTTTTCACTCCATCCGGAAACTTCTCGAACTTTTCAGCTAACGAGCCAACGATATTTAAGATGCAGGCATACACAACTGGATGTTTCTACTGGAAAGAAGAAGAAGCAATGTGGAGCTCAGAAGGGTGCAAGGTAACTCGACCACTAGAAGCCATTATGTTCGGCCTGAAGTGCTACACACCTAAGCGTGGCAGTAATTATACGTTCTCTGATGAATTCTACAAGCTTGTAAAATGGTTCACGTGATTTGATACTAATTGCTTAGATTCTATGCTTTGCCTGCCATTGAAATTTTACAGCGATTTGCTTGTAACTCTGTAAAGTAAAGGCCACTGTATTCCACATTATGTCAATCTCAAGAAAAACTAAATCCAAATCCACCAAGGGGGCAATTGATAAAACTTTCGCGTTATTTAGTTAAGCATGTTCTCTCATTTCAGATCTCAGAAGAAACAAACCCAAGCAAGACAATCTGCCTTTGTAATCATCTCACCTGGTTTGGTGCCGGCATCATGGTACAGCCAACTATAATTGATCCAAGACGGGAAATCATCAAAATAAAACAGTTAGACGAGTACCAGCACTGCTAGCTGCCGTGTGTGTGATAGGGGGCTTCTATCTACTTGCAATGGTATGGGCTAGAAGCAAAGACAGGAAAGATGTGCTTAAGGTATGATCATCATAACCTCATCAGGTATGCTTTCTCCAGATATGAGACCCCATCATAACCTATAGCCCTAATCTTAAGTTAGATAACTGGCTTTGCAGTTTGTAAATTACTTAGCTAGTTTGCTAGGTTTCTTAGGCTTTTAAGCGTCTATGATTACTTCAATCTACAGTTATTCCTACTAGGGTGTATTGATGATAACTTGATACCATTTTCAGGCTATATATGTCACATTTACATTAGGTTGAACTTGTAAAGGCTGTACCCACTTGGAAGGGAACCTAAGTGGGTCCCTTAAGTACCAGCAAATTTTACGAATTGGGCGATGTTCTTTTGCAGGCCTCCTTAACAATTGTCGACACCTGTTGTCAAACTCACAAGTATCGATATGACGTAACGATATACACTGGAAGTCGCCCAGGAGCAGGAACTTCTTCCTGCATCTGCATGATTCTTGGAGGCAGCAAAGGAGAAACTGACCCGTACTGCCTTTCCTACCATTCCAATGTTCTATTTCAGCGTGGAAATGTTGACTCTTTCCTGGTAACTAGTGCAGAGGTATGATAAGACTGAGAAGAACGAAGTCATATTTGCAATTTAACAACAATTTTCCTAAACAAATATTTAACGGTGTTGGATTAGGCTATCTAGGCCCGTTTGCGATGCAGAGGGATGTTTTGTACAGTGTAGAATGCGTATATAAAAACATATCTAATTCACATTAGAATTTCGAGATGACTGATAAGCGGGAAGATGGTGAACATAGTGAGAAGCATCGAAGCATTTAGAGCTTCGAATGAGTAGGCCGGAAGTATAGCATTGCATTCCAGACAGTCTTGGGTCACTGATATTTAAAACCTGAAGATGGTGTAAATGCATAATCAGCTTGCATTCTTCCTTTCCAGGACATAGGTGAAATAAAATGGATTCGAATATGGCATGATAACACTGGGAAGAGCGCTTCTTGGTTTCTAAGCAGAATCACTGTCACTGATATTGTGAGGGAGAGAGAAGCAACGTTCATTTGCCATGCTTGGTTGGGAATAGGGATTGAAGACGGACAGATTGACAAAGTATTCCTTGCTGTTGACGAAAAAGAGTCGAAAAACTTTGCAACCTTGTTTCTTACGAAGACAGCTAGAGGCTTCAGTGACGACCACCTTTGGTTTAGCATTGCCATGAGGCCATCGAGAAGCCATTTCACACGCTGCCAGAGAGTTTCGTGCTGCCTTGCTACCCTTCTTTGTACAATGCTAGCAAACGCAATGTTTTATCAAAAGACTGCTAAGGTCGGTACCGAAATAAAAATCGGTTCCTTTTCGTTCAGCTGGCACCAAATAGCCATTGGCGTTGAATCCGCACTCATTGTCATCCCGATCAACCTACTGATTGTCAACGTGTTCAGAAAAGCAGCGCCTTTGGTTAGCTATGCATCTGACGTTGAGATTAACGGGGAAGACGAGGCAGAAGAAGATTATTTGAGAAGAGAAGGCCATACTAGTGTTAGATCGGTGCATAAGGATAGTGAAGGAGGGAAAGAGGAGGGCGATATTGAGGAAACTGAGGGTCCATGCATAGAAGCTATAGGTTGCAAAAGCTCTTCTCCAAAGAAAGATAGCCTTGATGATACTTTAGAAACTGTATCTCATCCACAAAATTATGAGAAACAAGAAGTCAATGGACCCTCTGCTGTTGTGTCTAACAACACAATGGACATAATAGATTTATTGGGGCTTTTTGAAAACGACGGTTCAAATAGAGCTAATGCTGATGGATTCTTATGTATAGCAACAGAAAAACAATACAAGAATAAGGATCCTTTGAAAAATAATTCACACCAAGTGGACAAAGGATTAAGAAGGCCAAAAAATTCTAAGAGCAATGCACATTCGCTTGATTTAAGATATTTAGAAGCAAATAGAGAATGTTCACCAGGACGCCAAAGATCAAAAGGCACCTCACGCTACAAAGCTGACATTTCAAAAATTACGCGTCATTCCTATGCAAGTCCTAAGAGTAAAAGAGGGGGTCCTGATAATGTCACCCGTCTTCCCAGAAAGCCACACTCACCTTCGAAAATGCTAAGAAACGCCACAAGTTCTGCCGCAGGACAAACTAATCCTAGCTCTTCCAAAGGACAAGAGAGGCAAAACGTGACGTCGAATGTAGCAACAGTCGAACACGTCAAAATGGAGGGAGTAAACCAGGAAAATATTGTCATTACAATTGAATCTACAGAGTCATATGACGGTAAGTGCTCTAGAAAAAGAGCTATCATTTTTTATCTTGGGTAATTGCTATTTGAATAATCTTTTTGACTAATTGGTTGATAAGTAATGAGAAGTAATTTTTGATAAATTATTTTATGCTGTATAATATATAGCAAGGTTGCATGGTACAGAAGTGTGTGGAGAGGCCATGTCGGATTGTATTGTAGCAAAGCCAGTTTGAATTCTGTGCTACGTACTTTTGACTGATGTGCCCAAAATTCAAAATCTGTGTCTTGTCACTGCTTAGGCTGTCGAATGGTTGTCTAATTAACGCTGTAAAAACGTTTGAATCCTCATCTCATTCATCCGATAATTTTAAATTGGGGTTTTCAACAGGTACTGCAATAGCTACTGGTCTATCAAATAGTGGACAAGATTTGTGTGGTTTCTTAAATAGTGCACAAGGAGAAACGTTGGAAGTTGTTCCAGAAAAACACCATCACGTACATCTCGGCATCTCCAAACACGTTATAAGGGATATATTGTGTAGAGAGAAATCTAGTGACATCAAAGGTTTGTTATTATCGCGGAGGTTTTCCTTTTTCAGATAATCATGAATGATAACTAAATGGTGTTTCTTATTGCGTTGAATACGACGTCGTGTCCCTTTCCACTCCGCCATCAGTAACATGCACTTCATGGTTCTTTCAGGAGTCTGAAAAGAAGGAAAAAAGCTTCTCAATGTCGACAGACAATATATGTTCTACAGGTAGCTGTTTCTTCTTTGAAACCATCTTTTAATTTTACAGTTCAACCGAGAAAACAAAATGAAGCTGCATTTCAACTGCCACATTGGTGCCTTTATTTTGGCTGGACCATCTGCTTCGCAACTGCGTTTGTGGCTGGCTTCTTTACGCTGCTATATGGTCTTAGCTTTGGCCGTGCTGTCCAAGAGGAATGGCTGGTTTCTCTTCTCACATCTATCTTTCAAGATATCTTCATTTCCCAGCCGACAAAGGTATCATCGCTTTGACATTCTACACACTTGAAACTTTCAAGGAAATAGGTAGTTCTGATTGGTGACTTGCCATGGATTAGTAATTCTAGAGCTTCTGACTAGGCTATTTTTAAAGTGCTTTTGTTATTGATTATTTGTAGAGATTCTAAAAACATTACTTGCCACTTGTTCCTCTCCACCACATAAAAAGCCAGTTATATAGGAGCTAGCCTTGCAGCAGATACTAACGCAATGAAGTAGCAATGCTATATTATTATTTTAATTCAATGTAGCTGAGATTGTTGTATTCTGCTGCATCTCGAGTTTTGATTAAAAAATCATTGCTTCCCATCAGCTGCATCCACTTTTTCTATGATAACAAGGATTATGTAGAATGCTCCTAAACAGTTTATTTTGCAACAATGTCACTTTTCTTTGCATTCAACCATTCCTTTCAGTTTATCACAAGCTTTGCAGTGCTTTTCAGATAACTTTGATAACAAAATTTAATCATTTTTCCAGGTTATTGTTCTTGGCTGTATTTTTGCATTCATTGTCAAGAAGTTATCGGTAGATGAACAGCTACCTGAAACCAAGTTGGCTAGAAATGAAAACTGGATAAGACAAAATCTCCCCTTGCAAGATAAAAAGGCAGTGGGATCAAAAGTGAAGATTCCATTGCAAACAGACTCCTATGTCCGCAAAGCCCAAGAGAAACAGTTGAAAGATACAGCGCTGTCGAAAATCACTGTCGAAGTGGTTGTTTACTTCTTTTACATATTTCTTGCCATGCTGATTACGTATGGGCATCGATCCCCTAATGCATACATCATGGGGGCAAATGTCAAGTCAATGCTCATAACCAACAAGTTTAATCAGGTACAATTGGCGTTTTTGTGAGTTTAAACGGCTTTTCACCTGTTCCCATTGAGGCTCAACCTAGCAGCTACAGCCTGATGCTCTACGCTGTCGAAAACATAGATTTGTACATTTGACAAACAGTGAAGCAAATAATAATTGTATCAAAATTGAAAGGAAATTTTCCTTTTTCTGCTCTTGACTACACCGACCATGAGTGAATGCTTGACATATTATTGCCTACGAAAAATATTGGGTATCGGGAACAAAGAACAAAGTTGAATTTTATGGACATCAATGTCTGGACGAGTCTTTTGAGACTTGCGCGTATGGTCTAGGACCAGACTATAGTGTTGCTCAACACTGTGAAATGCAGCATTTATTGTTTCACTATTACATGTTATCTACAATGCAAACTATTCATTTACCTCTTTCTCTTCCATATAACTGTTTGCTGCCAATTTTAGATCAAGAATGTCAACGAATTTTGGGAATGGATGAGCAAACATTTCCTACCTTGTGTGTATGAGGAAAACTGGTACAATGGAGAAGCAACTGGTTTGAGTGGATATTTAGATGATTATGTGACATACTTGATAGGAAGGCCAAGAATTAGACAACTGCGAGTGGTTCAAGGTGAGTGAAAAATTCAATAGTCATGTCGTTTTCTCACTCGACAACATAAACGTAACCTGGAGCTTGATGGCTCAAACTGAATACAACGCAATGACCTACAATAGCTCCTTTTACTTGAGGTTAAGGTTGAAAATAGACATACCTTTTATACAGGAGTTATAGTAGCAGAAGAGTTGCAGAGGTTCCTTAAGATCAGTAAAAAATCACCCCTGAACTAATTTTGTTATGGAACAAAGCTAACAGAATAAGCCACTATCAAACCATTTATTTCAGGAGATTGCCCAATATCCAGCTTCAAAATTCCAGGTGGTGGAACTAAAGTTTGTGAAGGTACTTTTGATACATCAAGCGAAGACAAGACTGACTACTTTAGAGGATGGAATACAACTGGTCCTGTACCAGATTCTCTAACTACTTCAGACAGTAGAGAGAATCCATGGCGATACTCAAGATCTAATTTTCCTGGTAATTTTCTCGTGTCAAAGATCAGCATGTTTCAAACTGGAGGCTACTTGAGAACGTTGGACCAAACACTAGCTGCTGCAAATGCGACAATACAGTATCTTAAAGAGAATCTTTGGATTGATACACGAACCAGAATTTTGTTCGTCGAGTTCTCGACATACAATAACAATGACAACTTCTACTGCATCGTGTCTTTAGCATTGAGTTTCAGTCCAACTGGAGGGGTAGCCTCTCACCCGTCAGTTATAACTACGAAGCTAGACCGCTACAACACCCAATTCTCCTTCTTCCTCGCGGCTTGTGAGATATCGTTTCTGCTCTTTACCCTGTACTACATGCAAAAAGAAGTTAAAATATTTCATCGAAAAGGCTTTGCCTATATCAAAGAGTATGGCACACTTGTGGAATTGCTCGCATTCTGTGTTACATGGGCTTCCTTCGGACTCTTCATTATTCGTCACGGAGTTGTTCGGTGGACCAAGAATGACTATAAAGACAACCCTAATGCTTATACAAGCTTCCAACAAGCAGCCTATATAGACATAGCTTACGGCTATGCATTGGCAGCAGTTGTAGTCATTGCCTACCTCAAGGTTCTTAAGCTTCTTCGCTTCAACAACAGCATGCTACTTTTAACTATGACTCTTCGCAAAGCCGGCAGTGGTATAAAAAACTATTTTCTTCTCTTCGGCATTGCAGTTGGCGCGTTCACGCAGTGGGCCCACCTGAGTTTCGGGCAAGAGCTTGCTGATTATGCTACATTCCTGGACTCGTTCATGACCATACTCAACTTACTGCTTGGTGCGCCGCAGCTACAAAAGCTTGTTCAGACAGATCGAATTTTTGGTCCGATCTTCTCTATTCTCTTTGTATTTCTGATATCATTTGTTATTATGAATTTGTTTCTAGCTATGCTGATGGATGCATTCTCGGAAGTGAGAAAAGAGTTGAGAAACCAACCAAACTATTTTGACATTCTAGCAATGCTGCATTCCAGGTTTGCGAATGCTTTCCCCTTCTTGAGGAAGATAATCAAAATTGATTCACAACTCAGTGGTATCGACCAGTATTATGAGAATCGACTGCAGCAGAGAAAAGGCGACACTATAACAGACTTTGGACCTCTGATGGCCAAAATTGACAAGTTAGAACGCAGTGTCCAAAATGTCATTTCTTCGGAACTGGATGAGCTCAAAGAATTTGCATTCATTGCATGCAAATTTGAGATGAAAAAGAAGTGATCTTTGCAAAGATTGGCAAGATTAGACCCCTTTTGAATAAGTAAAATGTTAAATGGCACGCAATGAATGTCGTTAAGAATAGTCTTTCAAATCATCCAAATTGCCAGATGACTGAGTGAAACTTTCTTTTTCAAGCTCTGATTTTTACAAGTGCTACAAGAAGCAGGATGAGTCGTTACAGTCAACTATGTATTCCTATGACAAGAATGCAACTTCTATCGCTACAAATAGACATTAATTGTTGTGACTTTGGAGCGGAATTATCAACACTAGTTGTTTTTTATCTGTTCAAGTCTTAGTTTTTAAAAGGAGCTGCAAGTTTATCTCCTAATATAAAAAGTTGATTCATTCCTAATCTTATCAAGCATTTTGTTTCATTTGCAGAAGCCGACTTTATAGCGACGAAAAGGGATAATTATAGTATCAGAAAATGGCTAATTATTATAAAATTTTCTAAGCCGTTAAGTCAATGTTCATCTTTGAACATGAGCGTCTTTGAACTCTCAAATCTTCTAACAGATTATCTCAGTTTCTTAGATCCACGTAATTTTGTATTTTTTAACTCAAGTATATCACAAATCAATATGAGGGCAGAGCACTACCAAATCTAAGCTCGGGTGAACCAGTTTTATTCGTTTGAACCACCAGCTATTCCTGTTTTTTTTCAAAATTTTCCATTTTTGCTAGGCAGGCTAGCCCCTGAAAATATGATTACTTCATTTATAAACAATGATGGATTATCTTGCACAAATAATATCCATACCTTGAACACTGTTTTGTTTCAGATTTCGTGAGTGCAGTATCGGCAAACCTAACATGCCAGCTAAAAATGATTATAATTTGTTTAAAAAATCATAACCCCTTTTGCCAGCAAGTTCTATAATGCAAGATGCGATTAGTCATTTAAGAGCTATCATCTGTGGCTTAAAAAAGGTATTAGTGGCTTTGAGTTTGCAATTTTTATCAATTCGCAGGATTATTTTATTAGAAGGTAATTAATTTTGTTTTCATGCAATAAGAGATTCGTTTATTTGTCATCGTGTTTTTCAAAACAAATTAACTTTGTCCTCGTCATACGAAAAAGGTCAGTTAATGAATAACCCGATCAACTTTTGCTGCTTCTGGCAAACGTAACTTTGGTTTATATCTTTTTCGCCGTTTCTCATATAAGCACTTTGAGCGATGGAAGTTTTCACAAAATGAAATTTCTTTATATTCAACTTTTTCAAGACGTTTTCATTTCAATCCCAGATGTAAGATGATTTGGAAAGGGCATATTTTTAACTACGGCCGGGCAATCTTCCCATTTGACTTGCAATAGGGCCTGGGAGCCTCGTTTATATGTTCCACTAGAGGAAATTCTTGTTACATGAAGAACCTCTGCGCGTTTCAAGGGGCCTAGAAGTTTCTTTGCAACAGCTGTTTGTAGGCGCGGCTAGTCGCCAAAAATCCATTTGCATCGAGGCATATACTCAAATTATTACGAATTTCTTAAATTTATCGTCGCTTAGAGTCATTGAAAATGGCGCAAATGTTGGCATTTGATGAATTCGGGAGACCTTTCCTCATTCTGAACGATCAAGAAAACCAGAAGCGTCTTACAGGCCTAGATGCGATAAAGGTAGGGCAATGGTTACCTATAATTTTGTGCATTTCATTATGGAAAGAAAATTCAGATTATAATTCAGAAGGTAGCATAATAAACAATTCTGTAATTTTCGGAATAATAATGTTGGTATGTGGAGGATAGGCGGGCAGGAAACAGCAGGATCCTACATTATTAAATTTACTTCAGTTTTGGAACTTAGAGACCTCAGTTACTCAAATGTGCACAGCAAATGTATAATCAGTAGAAATTCTACTTGTTGATCAATCTTGAAATGTTTTCGTGGAACCCAAAATTATGCCCAACTTTTCAAAACATTGCAAAGCTATGTTTACTAATGTTATGCACAGTAGCAAGCATGGAATTTAAATGGCTACAGTCAATGCAATAAAATGGCCCACTTTCCTGCTCAGCAATAATTCCAAGAAAACAGGTTAAATAACCATCTTCCCTGTAGCACTAGAGACTATTTTAGCTGCTAGTAAAGCATTTCTTCCATGATTGAACCAGCATAAAACAAACCATCCTTGAGGAAGTGTATACTAAAAACCACAATTTTATCAGAGCTGTTGCAAAGTAAGCAGGCAAGACTGTAGAATTGGGATTCTACAAAAAACATTTTGATGTTTGAGTTTTATGATATGGTGCCAGAGTACTGAAGAGTAGTAATTAAATGTAAAATCAACTTTTGTATTGCAATAATCCAAAACTGCACTGAAGCTAGAAACCATGATCTGCATGTACTTGTGTGAAAAAATTGACTTGTGTAGACAGAAAAAGTTAATTTTTTGGACTCATCTCAAGGAAGGTGGAATTTAAAGCTGATTAGTAATAGCACCATATACAATTATTGCTTCGTTCCTATGCCCCACAGATAGTGATTGATCACCAATAGGCTAGTTTTTGTCAGCTCTTGGACATTTTCCCACTCTGGAAAGTGTTGAACAGAAAAATAGTAAGATATGCAATACCAGGGCTCTGCTGTTCCATGCACTTTATATATATCTATATTTTCAAGGAAATACAAATTTCATCTATTACTTGCATAACAAAGTGTTGCATAAAAGTAGAGAAGAACTGAATTTTTTTTGAAGCTTATTTTACTCCTATTTCTTTCAGTCCCATATCTTGGCAGCAAAAACTGTTTCTCATACCCTTAGGAGCTCCCTTGGACCAAAAGGTGAGTTTTATTTTTCCCCATCTTGCAGTTTAAAGCTGGTGACTACAATAAGGAACTACAATCAACTGATTCACTGATAAATTTGTTGTCAATTTGGTGATGCATGCCAAGGAGATAAACAATACTGAACTAAATGTCTGCTGTAGTTTTGTAAATACTGACATGTAAGAGTTTAACTTTTGCATTATATAAACTAGGAATGGACAAAATCCTTGTTAGTCCTGATGGTGAGATAACAATAACTAATGACGGTGCTACAATCTTGGAGATGATGGATGTTGAGCACCAGATTGCAAAGCTTATGGTACAACTTTCAAAATCACAAGATGATGAAATTGGTGATGGCACTACAGGAGTTGTTGGTAAGTCTTACCCATAGACATAAACAGTGCTTTTTATATATCCATGCATATGTATATCCATCTCTACAAGCCTGTTTGGTGAATAGCTCACTCTTCAGGAGATGTTCATGTAGACAGAAAAATGTATATAAACTTATGTTTTCACATCGCTAAGAATCATTTAAATAA
Organism: Nemopilema nomurai; assembly: GCA_003864495.1. NCBI lineage: Eukaryota > Metazoa > Cnidaria > Scyphozoa > Rhizostomeae > Rhizostomatidae > Nemopilema > Nemopilema nomurai. The sequence goes on along the minus strand of ML133495.1, from coordinate 1,247,982 downwards.
GTAATGTGTGTTATAACTGATAGGCACAGGCTCAATTTACTATGGTATCATTTTGGAACAAATGTTTGAGGTATACCTCTGTACTCCATAATTGATCTTGGAGCCTTGTGATATTTTAGATTAGATAAATAGTTCAGTGGTTTTAAAGGCTGTGCTAAATCAATCCCTGTCTTTTTAAAGATTGAAAGCCAAAAATGTGTTTTGAACACCCTATATATTTGTTTTGAGTCTGAATTGCAATGTGGTAGATTCTTGTCACCCTCAAATTAAGAGAACAAGGTTTTTACACTTTTATATATATATATATATATCTGCAAAGAACGCTGTGCATAGACCGTTATGGTTATGTTTACATTGTAATGCCACATACAAATATATTTCTGATGACAATCAACGACTATCAATTAGGAATGTAACATTATTCTAGTGAACAATGTTTACGGTAAGCTTTAAATGTTAGTCACATGTCAGTGTTTCTCGAATTGCAGTTTTGGCTGGAGCTCTACTGGAGCATGCTGAGCATCTGATTGACAAGGGCATCCATCCAATTCGTGTAGCAGATGGCTATGAACATGCTTCAGAAATTGCAATCAAAGAATTAGAGAAGATTAGTGATTCATTTCCATTGGATAAAGAGAACAAGGTGCCCCTAATAGAAACAGCTATGACAACACTAAGTTCGAAAATGTAAGTTGATCAATTTCCCTCTTTACAGTTTTATACAACTCTTTCAGATCATGTCCAATGTTGTATTGTATTTAAGGGTTTGACTTATTAAACTTGAATAGCCTTGTTTCTAGCAATGTTGCTCTAATAAAGTGGTTTAAGTTTGCCATTTTTTTGTAATTTTTGTAAACTTTTTGTTTTGTATCAGCAATCCAGTTGGCTGTTCAGCTTTCAGTTTGCAAAGCTACTGGGTTATCAAACTATTTTGAGATGAAAATTCTGCCTACCATGCATGATCTTAAAGATTTTCAGGGGTCTAATAGAATCATATTCAAAGTGGCAACAATGAATAAAGAGATTGCCACAGCCCTTACATTGGCACAGTGTTGTATATATAGAGAGACTGTCCAATGTTGTTCCTATCATTGTCGTTAGAAATTTATGGCATTTGCTTTTCCTGCTTCCAGAGTAAGCCGTTGCCAAGAACAAATGGCAAAAATTGCAGTTGATGCTGTCTTATCAGTAGCAGATTTGGAAAGGAAGGATGTTGACTTTGAGCTCATAAAAATTCAGACCAAAGAGGGAGGAGAGCTGGACGATACAATGCTTGTTAGAGGTGTAATAGTTGATAAAGACTTCAGCCACCCACAAATGCCAAAGGTATGGTGTAACTTTTGCAGTCTTTTTTTAAACTGGTAGAAACTTAGCAATTAATTGCAGTAGAGGATGTCTTACAGTTCTTGATATGTATCATTCACATCTTTCATACAGGACAATACTTTAAGCCAATTGCTTGCATAAATGCAAGTTTTCATTAGTGGGAATATTTTTAGTTAGAAGGGAATTTTGCTCTTAATACTACGGTGAAATCTCCAGTGTTGGCTTCAGAGATTCATCACTCATTTCATCGGGTCATATGGCCCAGTAGAATGAGAGTTGGTTTTTGGAGCAGCAAGCTGGAGTTCGATTCCGACCAAGAGTGGTTCAATACAATTGGGTAGCACCCTTGTGGAAAGAATTTTCCTCCTGTCAGCATTTGCCTTATGATTATATATATATATATATATATATATATAATCATTATATATTGGTCGGAATCCAACTCCAGCTTGCTGCTCCAAAAACCAACGCTTATTCCACTGGGCCATACGACCCAATGAAATGAGCGATGAATCTCCGAAGCCAACACTAGAGATTATATATATATATATATAGCTGTTTTGGAATCATATTTGAAAACAAAAGCAATTCACACAGAGACCATTTGATCTTTTGTTCTATACCAAACACATTAAATTCTTTTCATGCTTCATAATTGTAAGTTTCATTTCAATCTCTTTCTCACAGCAAATCAAGGATGCAAAGATAGCAATATTGACTTGTCCATTTGAACCACCAAAGCCAAAAACCAAAAACAGTCTTCAGATATCTTCAGTTGAAGATTACCGAAAACTGAGAAAGTATGAACAGGAAAAGTTCGCAGAGATGATAAAACAAGTAAAAGATAGTGGTGCTAACCTTGCTTTATGCCAGTGGGGTTTTGATGATGAAGCCAACCATCTTTTGTTGCAAAATGATCTGCCTGCTGTTAGGTGGGTTGGAGGACCAGAAATTGAGGTACGGCAGTCCATTGTCTCCCATTGGCTTCTTTCTTTGAAAATATCATTACCTTGTGTGATCAATAGGCTTTTACCAGCAGGCATTGTAAGCATGGAGAAATACACATTACAGAATATTGCTTGTAAAAACATAATGATTGTCTTTGAGACATTGAAGCAATGCTTATGTTGATTTTGTGTTTTATTATACCTGAGTACCCTTTTTCAGTTGATTGCAATTGCCACAGGCGGAAGGATTGTTCCCCGTTTCTCAGAATTAACAGCCAGCAAGTTGGGTCACGCAGGAATCGTTAAAGAACTGTCCTTTGGTACGACGAAAGACAAGATGCTTGTCATTGAGGAGTGTAAAAATACAAGAGCTGTCACAATTTTCATCAGAGGTGGGAACAAAATGGTATGTATGATGTTTGATTGGCTTTTTTTACTAAAATTTTAATTCAAACCAACTAGTCGTCTTACTAATTTTTTTTAATTTTTGCTTTTTCATTTTAAAAAACCTCTCAAAAGACTCGTCGGTATTTTCTTTTATACCTTGTCATGTGAGCATATTTATTGACATTCCCATGTTGATTTTGGATGTTATTCATTTCTGTTGAAATTCCTGCCAGGCTATCAGGTCGAAAGGTAAGCCAATAACAGCCTATCGAAGTTCTTTGTTCTTCTGTCTGATAAGTCTGGGGTCAGCACAATCTGAAGTTGATTGATTTTTCTAGATTCTGGAAGAGGCTAAGCGCAGCATTCACGATGCCCTTTGTGTCATTCGTAATCTTGTTCGAGATCAAAGGGTTGTTTACGGTGGAGGAGCAGCAGAGATCGCTTGTTCATTAGCAGTTAGCACGGCAGCGGACAAGGCGAGTCAACATTTTAAATAGTAGAATCTTCTACGTCCTTGATCACAGAGCAGCATAAGTCAAAATTTTATATAGTAGAATCTTGTACGTCCTTGATCACAGAGCAGCACAAGTCAAAATTTTATATAGTAGAATCTTGTACGTCCTTGATCACAGAGCAGCACAAGTCAACAATTTAAATGGTAAAACATGTACGTCCTTGATCATATAACGACAACACTTAAGTGATAAAACACAGACAAATGATTCGAGGCTGCATCGGATTTATTAGACACTACGTGTTCCCCCCCCCCCCACTATGTGTCTAATGCTAGCCGGATAACACTGCCGAGTGCCTGTTGGGATGGCAATGATGAACTCTTAGCTTAACCATCACGACCCTTTTTGCTTTGCATTCACATAATGCCTTCGAAAATGAATGCTGCCATGGATCACTCTCATCACAAGAAATCATTCTGAAATGCACTGTCACACCTAACACTTGACTTTTGTTTTGTAGATTTCGTCAGTAGAGCAGTATGCTATGCACGCCTTTGCAGAGAGTTTGGAGACAGTCCCGTTGTCACTTGCCGAAAATTCAGGTCTCAGCCCCATCGAAACTGTTTCTGAAGTCAAGTCCAGGCAAATAACCGAAAATAACCCACGACTTGGCATTGATTGCCTGAACAGAGGAACGAATGGTAAGCGTGTCATTTCCGCTCGTGTTGCTTTTTCTCTCAGATATTTATATTCTGGCATCTATATATTTAGGACACATTGGCTGGATGCAGTATGCGTTTTTTGATATTTTCTGCTGTAATATGAATTCATACCAGTTAAACTAATATCACACGCTGATATGCTTTCGGCTTTATCCACCAATTGTCATCATTGTCAACTGATCAATATCCTGTCTGCAGCTGTTTTTCCCGTCGTTGTTATTCTTTAACTCTGTCGTGAGATGTTCTTTCATCATCGTTTTCAATGATATACCCTGTCATTTGCTATACCCTTTTAATACCCTCAACAGACATGAAAGAACAGCATGTCATCGAGACACTACATGGCAAGAAGCAGCAGATCAGCTTGGCCACCCAATTGGTTCGGATGATTCTGAAGATCGACGATGTTCGGTCGCATTCCAAGGAGGGCATGTAGTGCCCGACCGCGGCTGTCGTAGAATGTTAGAGCGGCATCGGACCATGCCGCATTTGAAGCCCGGCAGCCTAAGGACCGGATTGCAACGAAAACCGACCGCACCTAGCTGATTTCTGTAACTGACTGGAGCTTCTTGTCGACTGTAGTTTTCTGGTCATGATTATGTTTCTGACTGGTTTCGTTTTTCAAGATTTTTAAGTCGTTGAAATCGTCATTAAATTATTAAATAACTGTCATCTTAGCTTTGTTTCTGTAAGAGCCCTGTTTCATGTGTCGGATAAAAAATTTTATTGCCATTTGTTCTTCTAAGCAATTTTCCAGGAGTTTATTCACTCTTATCCAACCATTTAAACATGGTCTAAGGTACGGCGTAAGTCAATGGGTTTTTTATGACTAACACGAGTTGTAAATTGGAAATACATCAGAACGGCCGCAGTTGTCAATTGAAAAATGTATAGATCACTCGACGAGATTTATATTTGTAGATCAGTGTTCCTGATAATGATGCTGATTAATAGAACATAAGATTGTGACTGCTCAATTCGTGCAGAATGATAAGCCAAGAATGGAATCAAATCATCGTGTTTCATTTGTATTCTGTTGCTACTGCGTGAAATTACTCCAATCAGAGTATTTGTAAAAAACAGCGAATTACAAAATTTCCAAAAGTAACCTATGGTAACTTGTATCTTCCACTTTTCACATAATTAATTGTTAGACTAAGTCCAAGTGAACAATATTTTTTAACTGTTTAAAAATCCCTGACCGGGTAGAACTCGTGAACCTTTTTAACCAGAGGCCGACATGCCTGAGCCAAATTCTGTCTGTGTAGGCGCCAGTTTGTTATGACCTTTCGTCTTACTTTGATGTCAGTTCTGGCCGAGTCACTGTGCGTGTCTTTTCCGTGACAATTCTTTGCTGACATATATTTTGTCAGCAGCAAGTCATGTATTTGGACCGGCTTGATTCAGCTTGACTGTGCGAGTGTGTCGATACCCTTCATCGATGTAAGCCAGTATATGGCTGTGAATACAAGAAAAGCAAATGGAAAGATCATTCTGGAATATTCATCTAAAATTATAGGCCAGTCTTCTTTGAGGTAGAACTGTGTCCATGTGTTGTTGCTGCCCTTAGTTATAATTCCAGCTGTTTTTCCTTCGTCTTTAAATAGATCAACGTCTCCCGTCAGCTTTATCTGTAGATTAGAAAGAGAGATGTGATAGACGGCTCTATCGAATCGCCCAATCGCATGGCTAGGTCACTTCATTCAACTTGTATTTTTGCAGGATTTTCAAGTATACTTTTCGAGGCTGATTCAAGAATAGTTTCTGTATGCAGAATTGGCGCTAGAGTGATCAGTTTTGCATTTCAATGTATACCGGAGAGGGGGTGCATTAATTTTTTTCAGGGGATGTTTAATGGGCATAATCAATGAGTAGGGTAAGTGAAATCTATTTCGGCGTAAATAAGGATAAGTTAAAAATGGACTTTTGTAGATAATGTCCTTGGCACACAACGTACCTTTTCGAGTTTTTTCCTTTCCTTCCGCCTAATGACGCGTCGTTTCTTGTGTTTGAGAAGCAGAACCAGGACGTATTCAACAAACGCACCAGAAACAAACAGCACGCAGCCCCAAACATACATGTCAATCGACTTGATGTAGCTCACCTGTGGTGGATAGAAGACAATGATCATTGTTTATTGCGGTGGTCAGGTGAGAGGGGCCATCTGTATAGATGCATTTGCCGCACTGAATGCGTGATTCGACAAATTCTAATCACCATTTGGCGAACTGTCTTTGGTAACAGGTGCATTTAAAGAGCGGTAAGCGGGTATTTTCAAAGCATGCTTTATTGTCGCAGTGCGTGTTAGCGTCAGAATTCCCTTGATCTATAGGTAATCTTTTTCTTACATAAACCAGCTTTGGAAAGCAAACACATGCGTGTCGGCAGATTGTTACTGAGCCTAGGCTCCTTTGGTAGCGTCTTGGCATTCTCCTTTGGGGATAGCAATCACACTGCTTGGCTGATAGTGACGTAATAAGACGAACTGGTTTAATTGCGAATTGATAACCGGGTTTATAAGTCGTTTTCTCACTGCAGCTACTGAAATTCCAACTCAGGCTGCAAATGCAAATGGCGTTGCAAGCTGCTTGCCTTAACTTGGCGTCGGCTATGAAACATAACAAAATTCATTTTTCGCAGATGCTCTGTTAATTGCGCTGTTCAATTTAAATTGTTTAGCCTTGAATTGTGTCTAAGTAAAAGCTTTGAATTCGACATTAAAGAGCTCTTGTGGTGCTAGAGTTGCAATTGCAATTTTGGCGACGTCTTTAGCGGGAATGTTATTGATAGTTTGATGAGGGAAGCTTCAAATGCTTTTAGTGCAGTTCCTTTGCGGGCCGCTAAAACTTTTGAGTGTTACAAAAAGAATTCAAATCTGCCAAATTGGCTTAACGAAGCGAAAGCTTATGATTTGAAAGATGTAGAAGTATTTTAAGTATACCAAGAATGAACACCGCGGTAGGAAAAGCCAACTCTTGACGTCACTGAAAGTTGTCATACCTTCGGCAATGTATTGTTCAGTCCACCTTGGAGAGTTATGATTGTTAGCACTGAGACTGCGCACAAGTTCGTCCTGGCCGGAAAGTGGTCCGGATGGATGAAAAAGGTTATCCAGGACGCAATTACGATTACGGTACAGGGGAAGTACATGGCAGAGATGAAGGCACTGGTCTTTCTTCTGAATGTTATTGTCGCGCGCAGCTTCGACCATTCCCCTAAACAAGAGAGATTGATGTTAGAGCTATTCTGTAAATGCGATTTGCTCTTGACTATCAAACAATGTTAAATAAATTTTAAGTGCTTCTGCAACCCTCTGCAACGGTTTCACTGAAACCCCTTTAGTTTTTGTTCTTGTATTTTCATACTTCTTAGTGATTATGGTTAATCCTTTGAAAATTAAAAGCATATCATTAACATTCATCTTTGGATGTAAAGCAATACGTTACATTTGGTACACTTTACCTTGACGCTCATCCAGTACTTCTTCGGTTCGAGTCATTGGATCGATCTCGTAGTGCGACAAGCTCTTGTTTTTGAAGGTGTACACGTGCCTACTGCTTTCCTTCCATCGGTATCTTATCTCTCCGTTTTCGTAGGCATCTGCAAGACAGTTAAGGAAGCTGAATACGTGGGCCTTCGATTGAAAGACAGCAGTAGGGACAACTGCATAGTGTAAAAAATGTGTCAGCAAGTTCGAGGCATCAGTACAAGCTACTAAATCGATACTTACAACTCCCAATTGTTATGTTGCATTTCTGAACATCTGCGGGAAACATCTTGAGATTCATTCCACAAGACAACCGCAGGGATTCCCTTTTAAATAAAGAAACATTTGTTACGCGATTTTTCCCTCCTGCCAATATTATAAGACTTGATAGTCAAATAAACCTCAACTCAGCAATGTGTAATATTTGACTTGAAGATGTAGATATAGATTTAGATGACTTGAAATGGTTTTTGATTAGCTCAAAAGGTGGTATTTTTAGTGGAATGTTCTCCTTCAAAGTCGAATACTTGAATTCTACTACTACAAAGCCTTGCAACGGCATATTGCTAATACCTTGAGCTATGATAGATGCTACCATTCGGGTGAATTCTCAACAGCGATTTCTTTTGTTGGTACTGCTTGTGGTTGCCAGTGTCCGCAATAGTTGCTTCTCTGAAGAAGGTATCAGGAATCCAGATCTCCTTAATGAAGTTGCTGGCATCCAGATAACTGTCGCAGTCATGACGTAGTCTTGGATCTTCCCACTCTTGCATCAAAAATATTTCCAGTGTGAATGCCTGAGAAATCAATTGGACATTTGATGGAATTTTTAAAGTAAGTTTTGCTCATCATATTGCAGCGCAAAATACTTCATTTTCACTGGATAACAAACAAGCAAACAAGAATAGAAAACAGCAGAGGTCTCCTTGTGAACTTTGGGCAGAAATTAAAGACGGGACAGCGAAGTATTTATGAAATATAACTTTGAAGTCTCCAAAATAGATTCCCAATGGTATTAGGTGATAGTCGATAGAAAACAATTGAAATTAGTTTTCCTTCCTCTTATCCATCTTGAGTTACCAGGAATAAACTAAACTAAAATAAACCATAGATATGCAGTGAAATTCAATTCCATCATCAGCCTTTGAAGATAGCTTGTTTGTTAAGGTGTTTGCTTGTAAAGAAAAAACCCACCATGTCTTCGATTTGTAAGTCCTCTATGGTTAGCACTGAAAACCCTACAGTGACGTTTGTGAGGTCATCTGAAAGACAAACCAATGTCTTATACAGGCTTGGAAAAGATTATAAAGCAAAAAGTCGAAAGAGATTTTAAAGCAATAACTGCAAAGCATTTCATTACGAGTTTAAGATCAGTGTTTCTCTTACGCTTGTTGTTTTGCACATATTTGTTTTTGTCGCTGTTTTGCGCAGCGGTATTGCTAACATGAGATCAGCCGAAATTAAAGTAATGGTCGACTCTACAGGTCTCACATTTGATGTAGAACTATATCAAATCTACTTCCACTGAGTATCTTCCTTATTTACATATATTGCCTATCGTGAATACCCTGAAAAGTTTATGCTGCAAATTTCAAAGTGAATATAAGTTATGTACACGAAGACATACATGGGAAGGAAGGCCTGATTCGAGAATCATATTGGTCGGATTCCAACAGTCTTCTTACATATTGCATTTCTCTTTCTTCCCTGCGGATTTCACTAAAATTGCAAGAAAGTCATTATGATGCAATCAGAAATGTCAGCATGATTGTCATTTGTGCGAAGACAAAGTTGAGAGAGAGCTCACGCAGCCTTTCACCAGATAATTTGAACTTAATGTACTTCGTTGTATCATTCTGTCCTCTGAATGCAGCATAAAGAGCCAATGAATGTCTCTCTACCTTTCGACATTGCATTTTTCTCATGCTTAGATTCAATTTAGAATAAATATTGGTATTGGATAAAATTACAAATTACAACTCAACAACGGCAGGGTAGTCACTTACCCGTCCTCTGCGGAGGCAGCACAAAATTTTATCAACAGAAGGAAAACATTGACAATTGCCGCGTCAGCGTATCTTCCCATTATAAAGTATGATGCTCCTGAAAGTAAAGAAAATTATTTGCCAAGAGCCTTGTAAACGTCCGATATGCGAGATTATTGACAATAACACAAGGATCCATATTATCAGCAGATTACATTCGTTTACATTTCCATAAGATGAAATTCTGTTCATGCATTTTTAATTCAAGTCGTTTTTGTTCAATGCTCTGCTATACATTATTTAGATTGTTGATGGAACTGCCACCATTATCAGTCTTTCCACTCAATATCGCTCTTTCTACTTTAATGTGGCTATCTGAAAGGAAGACATATTCACCACCAAGTAGTGAATATTTTTATCTTTGCATGATTTCTCGTGAATTCAAATGTCTGGGTTTTTATCATACATATGATTATTCCAAGAATAGATGGAGACGCAAAGAGGTACACGCAACTTTCTCCTGGCGCTGTAAACAATGTGCTAATTAATTAGATTTGGGAGTCCGTTGCAAGTTTAGTCTGGTTTTTCTCTCTGAACTTTGAAGAACAAGGGTCATTAATCTCAACCCATAAATTGTTTATAAACGTCCAATTCACTTTACGCCTTTCTGGCTACTTAAAGCAGGCATGATGTCCGGTAGTCGCAAATCATCCCAATTCATCATTGATATTGACCTTCTTTATCCTCCTCTCCAAATTTTAGTTGAGTAGGTGGCCAAGTGCAGGTTTGAAGAATAACAAATGATCAAACGATCTTGCTCGAGGTCTTAATAGGAGAAAATTCAAGTGAAAAATTGATTTTCCTGTCTGATGCTTCACATTACGTCACTAGTTTCATGATTAATTCAACCTGAAAGAAATAATGCAGCCTGCAAATGTGTTTAGAACTTCTCAAATGTTACATCGTTCGATTTTCACTTGCACTGAAAGCTAATAGGAACACATCTTCAGGTTTTGCTTAGAAATTATCTTATGCAAGAAGAAAACGTCATTGTATAAATTCAAGCAATCAATTTAATGAGGCTTTTGACATTTTCAACTACTTGACCTGCAAGCTTTTCAATTCGGGTTAAATGCATTTCTACACTTTGTATTCGTTCGTGTCACTCTTTACAATATGCACTGAAAGGTAGGTATAAACAGCACAGGTAGTTCTTGACAAGAATCAAGAAAATGTTTACTCTTTCAATTGCGACTCGTGGAAGCATATGCCTGACATTCAGGGCATCCTGGTAGAGGCTATCACCTCCTGGCATCGTCAGTAGCATTTTCTACAGACAGATTTTCGACAGGTTCCTTGCCGTCCGTAGCAGCTTGATGCGTTGCAATTAATCGAGGGTGTGTTTTGACTGAAAGTGTTATGTGAATGAATAAACAGAAATTGCTCTGAACCAAGTTAGGTTCTAAAAGACTTTCGTTATCTGGTAGAGAGGAATGAATTGCAAGAAGCTTAATGGCCACTTAAATCTCTTCGTGTATAAATTGTGTGCCATTGTACGGGCATTTAAGATATGACTGTTTATCAAAGACAATATGGTAAATGGCCTACGCAGCTCCTTTAAACGTGGAAGGGCCATGTTATTTTGTTATTTAGTTTCAAGTTATACGAAGAGAGGTTTTCCGGGTAATTTTTGCATTTAAAGTACTATTCTTGGGAACGGTGCGCAATTCTTTATCCAATAGTAGAGCCCATCACCGTTTTGTCGAAGGTTTTGAAAATGCTTTGTAAAGGATAGATGAGTCACTTATGAGCTTCAAAAGTCCTAATGGACTTCTGAATACTGCCGACGGATCGATAGTGTTGACACTGTGGTACGACAATGTCATTGCTGGTGCTGAAAGTTGTTAGTATTCATTGGGGCTGTTAGGAGTGTGCTCACTGAACATTCCAAAGACCTCTTCATCAATTCAATAATCTTGAATTTCTTGGATAAATTCTTTAAACCACATTGGTAGGGTGAAATACAATTAAGGGTTAGTTCTGTTGCTATATTTTGCATAGCAGCGAACAAGTTATACATACATAACACTGATGGTTACCGATTTTCGTCAGAATTATGCAAAGTTAACTTACAATTGACCATGTTATGCCACTAGTGAGCTATCCAGCCGCTTAAATGGTTGTGAAAATTCGCAAAGGCAGTGGTTCTACTTCTATTTGCATATCAAATTGGTGTTATCAAAACTATTTGAAATCTGAAATCAACATGTAAACTACTGTAAATCAAGATTTGGCTGGCAGTAATCAAATCAAGCATTCTAATATTTCTGGTGAACGAAACTAGGACACTGCTAATCGCTATACTTCAAAACAATCAAGCCAATTAGCAAAAGAAGTCAACTTTTAGCTCTTTATATTGTGACACACATGGTCCTTTTGCAAATAGCAATCTTGTATACATTAACGAGATTGAAAAAATTGCTTTTGGCACACGTTTACGTCGTACATCATAATCTTTCTTAGCCAAAGCTTTTTAATGACCGACGCCAAAGTCAACTCTTTAAGCCACTAAAGTTAATAGTCTTCATAACGGTTTGTAATACCTACCACATATCTTTAACCGTTATGGTTATCGTTATGGTTTTACCATTCATCAACAACAAACTTTCTTCTGATAAGGAAAGGATATGATGATTGATGGCATTAGTATGGAGGTAAGTGCAATCGAAAGGCTATGCCTTATTAGGCCTGTGATTGGCGCCAGACTGAAAATGCGAATTACCAAACTTGTTTCATTTAATCGCAGCAAAAGTAAGTTGGTAATTGAAGACTGAGCTAGTATTACACGAATGCTCAGCAGCTTTGAGCGAACGACATAACTCGAAAAAATATCGTTGGTCATAAATCGAACTTGATATTCACCTGGCACGTGGCTGCGAAACAAGCTAAATAAAAACCTGAAAAGTCTTATATATCTCCGGTATCAACCCGGAAAGTTGTTATCAATTAACTATCGAGTCAGTAGCATAGCGAAGATAGAGCCCCATGCTGTGGGTTTTGTCATTCATTCGCTCAAACCCGCAACTGTTAAATGTCGTCTTGCTAACAGAATGTGTCGAAAACCAGAGTGATCATCAAACAAATGCTAAATAAATGCCATTATTAAGATGGTGTTACCTCTATTCAAGATGTACTGAAGTTTCTTCTACCACTTTGCCGGATATTCTTGTGCCAGCTGGTTGCGAAAGCGTCCGAGATAAAAACACAGATTTCCGCTGATTTCATGCGCAATTGAGTGAAAACTATCTAACACGAGAATTACCCCTATTTTGAATACCACAAGACTCTGAAGCTCATCTATTTTTAATGCGCTTCTCAATCGAATTGCTTTGTGAATAAGATTGCTTACAGCTTTTTCCTTAAATTCGTAAAAGTTTGATTCTGAAAGTTAGCTGAGCTTACCAGGCGTCTTCGTCAAGCTACTGCGGAGCGATGTTTTTCTTCAGTTCACTCGGCTGTGTTGCAGGTGGACAAGCACAGAGTTGGATAGATCTCTCGGCTGCGGTGGCGTTGCTGTGTCCTAACGTGCGAATGTCGGAGTTGCCCAGTAACCTACAACCTGTAAAAAATCGAGAATCCTGCGTGAATGAGATTATGTTAGCTAGCTGGAGTTGCATTGATCGAAGACTGGTCTTTGCAAATCCGTTAAGTTTATCATTTCTGCTGGCATCGCTTATCACTGTCGGCGGTTCAAAAGAAACATGTAGCATGACTGATTTCTAACTTTACAATGAAAATGCTATCATATAATGCATCGACGTGCTCAAATATTTGAAGATTTAACAGACGACGAGTAAGGTGAAATAGGAGAATGAGTCATTTTGCGAAGGCTTTTTGGTCATCTAAGGTGGAGCTTCACGTACCAGCAGTCTTCCCACTCTTCCTCTAACTTCGCGAATATAGCATAGTATCATTGTGCTAAATACAAAGCAACTTGAATACTGCCGCGGCCCTAGTGGTTAGCCAAACTAGTGCATCTCCTCCACTCTTAATTGTTTATGACTTTTCTGGCCACCTGTCCTTATTTACCTGTAGACATTCTATTGCTCTGATGCAATTTAGTTGGGTGGATTTGCGGGAAGTAAAGCCCTTGTTGAATAAATGCATGAAGCCCTTTCATACCAATTAGCATTCAGTCCCGAACCAGAGAGCAATGCGAAGCTCTCTGGGGCATGTATCAAGGTATATAACTTTGAATGCGAAGGATATAACAGTAATCAACTTTATAATCATTGTTTGAAAGTCTGTACTACATTTCAAGGACCGGGGTCTTATAGTCAGTGAAGACTGTTATTGCGAAGGCTGAAGAAGTGGGAATAAGAAGCTGCTATGTAAAAAGTAATTAGACTTTCGAGATGCTCTACAAATCGGGGGCCTAAGAATACTAGCAACAAGGGCGAAGATATTTCATAGCTTGGAACAAAACTTGAGAAACTTTGAGACTTCCCTTAATAGCACGAAATATAAATATGCTTTATGTTACTAGATGTTGCCTTGATGATACAAAAATCTTGATAGTTGTGTGCAAAGGCTACCCGTCAGTAGTAAAACATCTTCCTTCGCAGAAAGGAGGGGGAGGGATCAGGGGGGAGGGGATTAAACTTCAAGATTTCCTGAGACACAGATAGAGTCAAATGTAGAATTGACTATAGCAGCATGCAAGGTACCTATCAATTTAGATAGATAAATTTTACATTGCGAAAGGTTTTTAAAACCTATTTCTAAAACAGTCTTTAATAATTTACATGTTTGTCTTTACGTTGTGACCAGCTGACTAGCAAGCTTCTAGAATAAGCTTGAACGTTTTAAGCATAAGTGGACTCCCTCTCATATATCTAATTTTTTATATTTGATCTATCCTAATCCGAGTAGCGTCTTTCAGCTTAAAGGTTTCTAGTAAATCGAGAATTTTCTTCCTGGCTTTCTGCAGACGGTAGGGATCACATGGAACAAAGCCTGTTGACTCTTCAGTGCACAATAATTGACGGATTTAATCAATGAGTATCAGCAGTATAAACTCTTTTCCCAAGAAGGGCTGTTACAATGAGCATTTCAAGTCTCATTTTACTAAAACTCTGACGCTTCACAAAAGCAGGTGAAGAGCCAAAACCTAACACATCACCGCTTCCTTTCTAAAAGAAATATAATTGCTTTGTAGCTGCAAGTTGTTGAATTTTATTTGAATAAAATATCTTGGGAGACTGAAATATCAGTTGAAATTCAAGCCGAGAAAGGAGATGGGAGTTTAGATGGAAACTATAGCATGACAAATGTTGCTGAAGGTGAGTGAATTCTTTACACGGCCGAAAAGGACCCTCGGACAATGTGACCACAACAACAACCGTAACTGAGCAACAACAACTATGCTGGTCTTGCAGATGGAATTGGACATTTTCAAGGTTTTTTGCACCAATGCCCGCACAACAAGAAGATATAGCATTGTTATGCTTGAGTGTACCCCAAGTCTGCATGCTGGCGAAGCATAAAATTTGATATAAATTTGGACCCGAGAATATTACGATATGGCTTCCCGTATTCGGTACTGCACTGACTTTGAGAAATCTGTCCTTGTCAATAATTTTGAAAAGAGAGGCTGGATTCCGTGTTCTCCGGACGAAGACTGGAATTTCTACTGGTACAGTAACTTTCACGAATAGTGTTATCGTTCCTACTAAGTTTGAGATTAAAGTTACCATCAATGTTTGTTGCAAGAAGCGGACCCTCTCCTTTACACTTTTCAATTGATTTTTCCACGAGGCTTTGTATAGTCTAGGTGTACGTTTTTTCCAAATTTCAATGACCATGACCATGACTTCTATCTACTAAATTTGCCACATATTTTTGGCTATTTGAAATCTCTAAATATCATACAAATTGTGTGTAAGTATGAGGTATCAATTCCATGCAGGGCAAGTGTGCAAACAGTAAGGCAACTTTTCAATGTTGAAAGTGGATACCGAATGACAGATGACCAGTAAGTCATTATTTTAATTTTATACAATGAAATTAATATTATTTGCTCTATGTGCAAATTCTGTTTAAGTTCAGTTTCAGTTCATATTTGGAAATCCCATTACATACAATGTATCATCTACAATACTAAATTACTACAAGCATTATAATGACCACAAAATAAAATCCTTTTCTGTAACCAAAACACTGGCCATGTGTAGGTTTCTTGAGTAAGGTCCCAAATTAGAATGTCGTATTGGAGGAAGGGAGAAAATAGAGAATTGTAGAGACAGATTAACATATGAAGGGGTAGGAAGTGTCTTATTCTGAAAAAAGGTACCAAAAGTTCTAGCCAGTTTTTTGCAAGTTCAGTGAAGTGATACTTCCGTGAGAGACTTTCATTCAAAAGTAGGCGAAGAAATTTTACATAGCAGGTCTGTTGAGTGGGGTAATTACCAAGTGTTGAGGAGACTTAAATATGATAAAGTTTGTTTTGTCGATGTCAAGTAACAATTTGTTTACATCAAGTCATACCTGAATCCAAACTGTAAGGAATACAAAATCTCATGTTTTTCTTGAATAATTTTACTGAAAACAGGCAAATGAGAAATTGGTCTATAGTTAGAAGCTGAAAGTGGATAACCTTTCTTGAGATTCATTCTTTTAATTTTTTTTAATCTGCACCAGATTTACTTGAAATTGTGGCCTCCAAACTGAGACTGTGCTTGACCTTGTCTTGATATTTTCTACACTATTTGAATCTGCATGCTTTGTATGAATTGAATTTTCAAACTTAAACTTATGAAAGATTTCAAAAGCAATCCAGCTCTGCAAACCAGTCATTCTGAATGACAGATAACCAATCCAACTCTGACTTAGCCACCTTCTACTTACACCAAAACTATAAAGATTATTTCATTGTTCATATTTATAAAATTCTAAAGAAGAATTCACTGATTTGACAAAGCTTTACTGTGGTGTATAAAATGGGACATTTCTAGACTTCATTGCATTTTATATGTAGTATCATTATCAAGAAATGTGCATTTCCAGGTACTGTGTTAAGCATCAAACAGGGAGTAACAACTTTGAATCACCCAATTCTGGGTACCATAATTATTCACAGCTTGGCCCACACTGTGCCAAGCAATTTTTGACACTCATTAGTACATTCATTGATAATTCAATACTGCAATTTGTTTGTTTATAATTTCTCGTATTAGTATTCAATTTGTGCCCATTTGCAGCCATTTATGGTACATTCAGCTCTATTTGTTCATTTTTTAATTGATAGAAATCTCTATGTAAGTACAACAGTGAAAAAAGTCTTTCTCAGAACAAGATTTTTTCCAAGGATCACAAATCACTTTCCAAATCATTATGAGCTGACCAGAAAAGATCTCATGTTGAAAAATGTGAAGAGATATCGAAAAGAACTTGAGAAAGAAGGAAGCCCATTTGCAGAGAAAGATGAGAATGGAAAATATGTCTATTTAGGTTGGTTTTCATTTATGTCACATAAATTGGAGTAATGTGGTAGGTCACAAATTGAGTTATTTTGCTGTTAGGGTGGAATTTTGTAAAGATTTATATTATTGATAGATCATGGTCTTGATAATTGCAGCCAAAGCTCTATTTATTTTGCATTTGTTTGAATCTAAAGCCTTGTTTTGCATTTTGAGTTTCTTAGTCACAGTTTTCTTAAGTTTTTTATATTCTTATAAACAAATTACCTTTCTTGACAGGAGCGTATATTTTGAAGTTTTTTTTCAAGCATGCCAGTTTTAGTTATTACAATCAGATACAGCATACTGATTAAACCATTTGTTGAAGAAGCGTTGCCCTTTGCCTATGTAGTAATACGTTTATCTATTTCACAGACTTTGTGCCAACAACATTTCTGCTGCCTGGTGATTATAATTTGTTTGTTGAAGAATTTCGTAAAAATCCTTCGTCAACTTGGATCATGAAACCTGCAGGAAAATGTAGGTTACCAAAATATTTTAGATACTCAGCCTTCTTCATAGCTTTCCAACTCTCTTTCTTGACTCTTCTGTGGAATGAAATGAATCAGCAAATACCCTAGTGATCATCTATTTGAGCAATTGGACACATGTTTCAAAATCAATGACATAGGATTTACTATTGGTTGATAATTTTTTATTTTGTAGCCCAGGGTGTAGGAATATTTTTGATAAATCGTCTTTCACAAATAAAGAAGTGGTCTAGGGATGGAAAGGGTGGAACGTAAGTCTTTTATTTCCCTCTCTGCATGAAAAAAAGATATTTTAAGAACTTTCACCAGTTTCTGACTTTAGTAATAAAAACTGTATCTAAATGGTTAATCATTTTAAATTATTCACAGCATACAATAAGCATGCTATTCTTTATGCAAACGAATATTTGTGAGCATGTTTATATTTGCACAGAATGCAATGATAACACCTGCCCTGATTTCCAGCATCACTACCTTCTGCATAAACGTTTTCAACACCAAGAAGGTCATCACTCTCAGTAAAATGAAGCCTTTACTAGAATTTATGCAATTTGTTATACCATTCATTGAAAGTTAGATCTTCCTCTTTTTGTTAAAGCCATAGTTAAGTAAAGTGAAAAACTTAATAAAGTCACACTAGAAGGCTGTCTCCTTCCATAGAGTGTGTAGAGGGTCAAAAGAAATTGCTATTTCACTACTGCCTGTTGTGCTATTTCACTACTGCATGTTTTATTTTTGCTACAATAGCATCCTATTCATACAGGTTTCTTCATACATCCTCGCGTGACACATACGTCATCTCAAGGTACATTGATAATCCATTGCTGATCGGTGGCAAGAAATTTGATTTGAGGCTCTACGTCTTGGTAACTTCATACCGTCCTTTGAAGTGTTACCTGTAAGTCCTTGCATTGTATGTCGTTGCATTGTAAGTCCCACGATTTCTGCCATTCTCTTTGTCGACTCTAAGCAAGAGTACGATCTTTGCAACTGTTGACACGAAAAATCTCTGCCATATCATTTTCATTCTGCTTAAGTTGAAGAAAATCTCTTACATCTGAGTTTTAGATGTAGTTTAATGTAGTTTAATGTTTTTTATTTTTCTGTGATACTGTTCCCGGATGCTTCGTTCTTTATGAGGGTCCTTTCCCAACTCTGACTCAGATTGTTATCTTAGTTCTAGATTCAAGGAGCTTCCGAAAACGATAAAGTTTTTAAGGAATGAATGTCGTTTTTAAGGAGTATTTGACTTTGTAGTTCGTCACATTCCAGCATGTTTTTGCATTTATGTTTTCATTACAGGTATAAATTAGGCTTTTGTCGATTTTGCACTGTCAAATATAATGCAGATGTTAGTGAGCTGGACAACATGTTTGTGCACTTAACAAACGTTTCGATTCAGAAGCATGGGGTATGTTGGGAACCGCAAATCTTTTTCTCCAGAAAGCTTGTGTTTACGTTCATTAGCAAACATGCTCGTAGCGTTGTTTTGGGACTTGGCATTTTAGCAAAGAAAGGCACTGCTTGCTATCAAGAATACTCCATAATGAATGCGTTTTCGGATTAGTGTAGTGTTTCATCGGAGCCTTGATTCGTACGATGACGTTTTTTCAACCTAACGTTTTTGAAAGGAGTAAAGCTCAGGTAAGCTACTGAAATTGGCTTACGATAGAGCGTTCTCAAATATTGGCTACTACAGGCTTAAAATATTCCTGTTTTGCATTGCTTGAAAGGCTTCATTGGACATTTTTGCAACTTTATTTAAGCACAATGTTTTTCAGAATACATTATATACGAGGCTTAAAATTTTTCTCGAAGCATCATTGCATATGGGTTTCGTGATTTTTGTTGCATTCTGTTTTGACGTGAAATGTCAACTCAAATTTAGCAAAATCCAATACCTCTATTTTGCGATTGATGGAAAATTTTCATGAACTTAGGATGAGTATAATACGAGCCATGGTGGAAAATGGACAGTTCACAATCTACGAGTTTATCTGGAGGGAACAAGAGGCAAAGAGGTACTTCATTTTGCACTTTTGAGGGAAGCAAAGCAGTTCTTTGAATGAACACATTGTGATATATGAGTTATATATAAGTACACATATGAGTTTCAGTCATATTTTATTCTTGCGTTTTCTCTATTTCGAATAAGTTCCATTAGCTTTCTTACGAAGATTTGAAAATGACACCATTTAATGTTGATCTGGTAGATATAGATCGCTCATGAAACATTTCCTAGAGAGTAGGCATAATAGAACACTAGTATATATTAAATTTTCAAGTGGCGCAGCCTTTAGAAAAGTTATCGAGCACAGAGGAAGAGGATATTGTGAGTCACCATTTGCTATTAATGGGAATATAGGTGGTAAGGAAGATGCTTAAATATTGCCTGGTATGAAAATCCTCTTAAGATTTTGTTACTGACTTTTCTTCCCAGGTGACCGAAAAATTGTTTGATGAGATGGACTGGCTTATCGTTAACTCATTGAAAGCTGTGCAGGTACAATCATCTGTCTTCTCCATTTCTACCATTTCACACCACGATATTTTTTAGAAGCCTTCAGACCCTCTGAAAATATTTTCTAGCATTTTCATAAAAGCTCGTCGTCATTGGTTTCCAGCACTGGTACTGAAGGTGGCATTTCATTTGTCCATTTTTCTGATCTCGAAAAATATACTTTGCTGGAGAAGAAACTCTACCTACATCTATGAGTTGTAGCATTATTGCCTTTTACCAAGAAACGAAACACTGGCATTTTCTAAATGCGAAGCATCATTCCTCCCTTATCAGGAAAAAATATTGTTTTATTTGCTTCGTTTATTTAGTATCTTTTGCAAGGCAAAGATTTTTCTATGTATCATAAATTGTAGAAATTACTCTTGAAGCAACCTGGAAGACTTAAGTGACGCTTTTTACTTGTATTTATGAATATTAGGAGATCTTTTTGAAATTTTGGCCTTTAATAAGTAGATACATAGTCTAGAATCAGGCTCTAACGATCATAAACCTCGAGATCATTATTTAGTTGCTTCACTGCTTTTTGCTTACTTTGAGGTTCTCAAGTTATGGGTATTCTTTGTTTTCAGAATGTTATGACCAGCGAT
This sequence comes from Nemopilema nomurai, assembly GCA_003864495.1. Taxonomy (NCBI): domain Eukaryota; kingdom Metazoa; phylum Cnidaria; class Scyphozoa; order Rhizostomeae; family Rhizostomatidae; genus Nemopilema; species Nemopilema nomurai. The sequence continues at coordinate 1,227,557 of ML133495.1, read as the reverse complement.
CGACACTGCTTCGAAAACTATGGGTATATAGCTGCTTTGTTAATTTTTATTATCATTACTTCATTTACAAATCCAACCTGTCCCTTTGAACCCTTAATCTTGTGTCCATTTTATTTGCAATTTATTACTTTTGATCAAGAATTTTCAAACCACATGCCGCCTTTCGGTATCAACCATCGTTAAGTTAAGAATTCATCTAGGGCCTGATATGTGTACGAGTGCTCCCAAACCTTTCCAGACGCAGAAAGCGTATGCTTTTACAAAAGAACGATAGGTATGAACGATAGGTATGAACGATAGGTATGAACGATAGGTATGAACGATAGGTATGAACGATAGGTATGAACGATAGGTATGAACGATAGGTATGAACGATAGGTATGAACGATAGGTATGAACGATAGGTATGAACGATAGGTATGAACGATAGGTATGAACGATAGGTATGAACGATAGGTATGAACGATAGGTATGAACGATAGGTATGAACGATAGGTATGAACGATAGGTATGAACGATAGGTATGAACGATAGGTATGAACGATAGGTATGAACGATAGGTATGAACGATAGGTATGAACGCCAAACCACACGTAAACGTTGAAATCTGCATACACCTTAGCTGGCGCATGCGTTATTTTTATCATTGGGGCCGGCTTATAGGTGGCTAACGTTCGAAGCGGATCGAGGCCTCAGGAAAATTATCATATTCTAATAACAGAATCTAATAATGTATCTGCTTCTCTGAAATACTAACACTGCGTTAGTTCTTGGAGAAACGCAACATGCAACGGTTCCTATTAAAACCTACCAGAACAGAGAATGTAATTGACAGGCAAAACAGACGTGACCTAGTATGTTTTTTTCCTCCCAAGCAGAACCTAAATACCTAGATTATCTGTGCATACATTGCAGGAAACAGCATTTTCGGCCTGTCTTAACCTTTGGCTTGAAAAGAACTTGTCGGATATTTACTAATAATTTAACCAGTTATCAGTATCTCTCAATTCTCAATAACAGATTTTTCTAGGAATCGCCTATTTCTCCGCATGCTTCCAGCCAGCCCCTTCGATGTGCTTCCCTTTTTATCTGCTTCCTGGCATGCTCGCTGTCAGATCAGTGGCAGCTTATGGTCCTGGTACCCAGGGTAATGGTCCTACAGTCATGCGAATGACCTAAACATTTCGATGAAACGTACTTACCGCTCGAACTCACTTTTGGCATAATGGCAGACGGCGTTCCTTGCTCTTTAAGAGCAGTGCATCACTGATATCACCAAACTGAAGGTGATTTCAATCAGAGCATGCAGCTATGCCCTAGGTTGATTGATTTCGGTATAACCCTATAAGGCTTAGTTGATTTTCGAGTTTTCTTAAGGGCTAGGCAGATACGGTGGCTGTACGGCACACAGGACCCTCTGTTTCCAAATAAAAGGTTTATCCGCAATCGTATTTGCAGTAAGCTAGTTTATTCTTGGTATTAGGTAGATTCCGAGTGCCTGAGTTCATTTGAAAAACAGCATGAAACATAATATTTTGAAAAAGAATTCTTAATCTTGGAGAGCGAAAGGAAGTATTCCCTTCCCAGAAAGCAAAATTATGTTTCTGTATTCATTTTCATGCGGTTCTGTATGCAGAAAAGTGTGATTATTTAACGAGTGATCTCTATTGAAATGTTACGAATCGCGTTCTCATATCGAGTTAAATGATCCAATTTTAGACAACACAACCTATTTAATATATTCTTTGAAGCAACGCAAAATTTTAACCTAGCATTTCTAACAAAGGGATTTGAATGAGTCAAAGTTTGATGATCAGAACAGAAATAGGGTTTATTTCTCTTTGCCCCCTTTTAGTTATTTCTTGCCTTCTCACTGTCTTGTCAAGAACTGTCCATCGTCGCTCGATTCTGTCGACGTCAATGTCATTTCAAACTTGTCATGAAGGAATGCAAGTCGAGTGCATAATGTCATTCTGGTGATTATGTTGCCGCATGCGTAAAAAAACCTTTTTTCTTGCAATGTATTCATTTTCCTTGTTTACTCCATTTTGGTAGCCACAAGAACGTATTTTGACGTCATAACTGATACCCTGTAGCTATCGATCTTCTCACTAGGTCAGACAAGGAACTACAGCGTTTGACCCAATAATCTCCTGAGCCTCATTTCATGGAGATTTTAAGAAACTGAAAGGGAAGCACTGAGTTCCTTAAAAAAGATCCCGAAGCCCATCTCTTCGTGGTTATAATCATCTGAATTATCTAAGTCAAAATTAGGTAGGGTTTGAAATTTTGTAGGGGCATCATGTAGGGGTCTTTAACACATATTTTCAAATTTTGTTATCGATGGTTCTGCCCCCTAATGTCCACTTTTACCCCTTCTCCCTGCTTTTTCCACAAACTTTAAAATAATTATTTTGAAATATACCTTGAGCATAAAGCAAGATCAGTAGAAAACATTACCTCAAACATCATCGTCAACTGACTCTACATTTCATCATTTTTTGTCTTCTTTTTCCTCTAAACTATATTGAAAGCACAAAATTGACTATATTAATATACCAATGCTATCCATACAAAATCCATGGCAGTTAAGAGGGTTTGCTAGCAACGGCAACGTCCATATTTTATGGTAGTGTGAATAAATATTTATTGTAGTTCCTAAGTACATTTATGTTTTCGTATATACTCAACATTGTTTTCTACGCAAAGGATACTAGTTCTACACGATTAAGTAATCATTACGTCACGTTTTACGGATGAACCAAGCATGGTTCGAACGTCAGCTTGACCAGCAAGTTGTTTTGAAATTAATTTTCAAATGACCTCCCAATGTCCAACACAGAGCATCTTGTGCTGCCCCCAGAAAGCAGGAACTGGCTATACGGTGTTTCAATCGGTGTGTACCCTAGGTCCCTAAGCTGCTTGGTAAGTGGTCCGGAGAATTTGTTCCCCACAATGATGTGCTTTCCCTCGTGCTCGAAATTGACTGAGTTGCAAGCAAAATAGAAGGCGTCTTCATCAGATACCGCAATGCATTTGTTGCCACCGACCTGCCTGATTCGGTTGTTGCCTTCGTCGTCGAAGGCGCCAGGAAAGTACATCAGGTGGCCTAGTGACAGGCTTGTCAAACACGTGTCGATGTGATAGAAGTACTTGTTGACCAGCCTCATCGGTGAGAGCGTGTCGTCAGACAACTCCAAGACGCCCTTCAAGTAGGGGTGTGCTGCAGCATCGCTTCTGAAGCCATGAGCAACGAAGTAATGCGACTGGTCGTACGTCGACATGAAATCTCCACAGCCCTCAATGTGCACGCCTTCCTCACTCGGATCAATCACTTCGAAGTCGCGTTCCGCGAAAAACTGCTTATAACATTTTGATTCTCCAACTCTTGGCTCAGCCCCAAAATTAGCAATAACAGCTTTGTTTTTGTAAATAATTGCAGCATTTGCACTGAAGACCATGTCAACCAAATCAGGCTGCTCTTCAATGAGTTCGATTTTCACTCCGTTGTCTTTCAAAGTGTTGAAGAGATTGTTCCATTGTTTAATCGCAAGACTTTGAGATACCGGCTTATGCATTCGCATATGCGCGTTCAGAAGAAGATGCTTCACTTGAAAGTATTTTGGGTAACACATCATTAAATGCTTCCAAGGTCCTGCCATGACTACAGCCTCAGTGCGCTTCTCTTTCCGTCAAACCACGTTGCTCTCTTCTGATCTACTTGCTGGGACTATTGCACAACTTGTCACGAGGGCACAATCAATAAGACGAAACAATGAACGCACGTGACCAACCAGATAACAGGACAACGGCTTCGTCGTACGTTTGCCCTCGGTTGGCAGCCGACGAAGGCAGTCACAGCCGAGCAAGACCAACATGGCACCTCCGCTCAATCCAACACCGTGCGTGTATAGGAGCATTAGCTCAGCACATGCTCCCCTCTTTAAAGCAATGCTTCTTTCTGATTCCATGCGTAATTTACACGGATGAAGGCTGCAAAAATCCGCGGTTCAAGAATACTTTCTTGGCATTGCGGCTCACATATCCAACAAGTACTGCTTCCAATCTTTACAGCATTGCTTTCGACTTCAAACTATCTTCGCTTCATCGTCTTTGTCTTCTTTTTCCTCTAAACTATATAAAAAGCACAAAATTGACTGTATCTCAAACGCCTTGACTTTTGGCTGGAATCTCACTCGGTTTTTATTGTTTGGATTTAGGCCAGTTGTTTAAACATCAATGAATTGCAGAGATGCCTATTGTTTTCCATTGCATCACTCTTTGATCTCGGTCATTTTGCCCGCTTTACTTTTCGCCCTTGCAGATGACCTTTGTCCCCTTAACTTGATCTGTGCAGGTTGAGCGCTGGCGGGGTCAAGGGACATTTGTTTCTTCGCTTCTTCTGGTGAATTTTCAATAGAAACCCGGGTGTTCACTGTATGATATAATTGCTACAATATCTTCTACTAATGTTCCTTGCTTTTCCAAACTGCATCCTTTTGTTATTGGAAGCAAAGGCAACCGCCCATAAACAGTTGCACGGTAGTTAAACCCTAATATTAGGCTACCCTGGCCTAATTCTTTTATTCTAAAAATGGTTTTATTATTTCGTATAAACACGGCACATGCGAATCAAATAAAAAATAAAAATCATGGTGAATTATTTGAAGAAGGAAAATCAGCTAATGCAGACTTTGTTTTGGTGAATATTCTTTGATCACTCAGTCGTCCAGATTATTTATATGCAGCAAAGTCATGCAGGAGAGCATCTTACTGTCATATAGTCACCAAATAAGATTATGTGTATAGATTTTTTGTTAAGACAGAATATGAAATCCCAAAATCGATTTTGATCGAGCTTAGATCCCGCATTCTCGTCTCAACCGTTCATTTTTCTTATAGATACTTTATATTACAAAAATGGGATGATGTTTTAATGTTGATTGCCCTGCATTGCATCACAAATTTGCGAGTTGATTCCTAGTGCCTTGAGCAAGCATGGAAATTCGATGTTGCAAGTTCATTAAACGCATGCATAAGAAAATTATCGGTCTTTCACTTACCTTTCCCTTGACTGGTTTTTTTGGACAGTTGTCCTCCCAATGCGTCCAAATGAGGAGGCAGCATTGTTGATGGATGTTTTTGTTGCAGACTAAAAGAGCTGGAATAGAGGTGCCTTGTCTTACTTGCTGTGAGGTTATTTCCCACCAAAAAATAGACGAGCTTGAATTGGACCAAAGCGAAAGAGGAAAATTACAAACCGGAAAATCGCAAACCGGAAAATCGCAAACCGGAAAATCGCAGCATCGAGCTGTATGCTCCTCATAAGCAGCACTTCCACCTGATAGATAGTGATTTGCACAGGTCAAATCCTGAATGGTGCACACCTCCGAGTTGGGCACAAGTCTGTTGGCTGCAAAGTGCTGATGGTATTAACTGCTCATTAACTCTGATAAGAAACTTCACTCTGGACATCTGAACGGTTCTCAAGCACCCTTTGCACCACCCTGGATTTGTCACTGTGTCGACACAGAGAGCATACGAATTGGTGGCGTGGATTCAGATCCATTACACAATTTAGTCGACACTTCTTATGCCAACATTGATTTATTGTTTATGTGGAAATCTATTTTCTATGTTCCCTAGGTATGACATCATTATTGATGATAATCTAAAGCCTTGGCTTATCGAGGTAAGGCAATGAAAATTTTTTTTCTTGTTTTGTTCAAGGTTGTGTCATGAGTGGTTAATGGACGTAGTGTAATGTCACTTCGTCAAAAATCTGGTTGATTTTCTGCGTCTAAATAAAAATTTCGATGATGTCGATTGGATAATTCTAATGCAATATTTTGAATGCTGTATTATTTTGCTACTTCTATTTCTTTAAGGATTATACGTAGAAAAGGATGTGCGCATTTACTTTTAGGTGCCTTAATATTTACTTACATTTGTAATGTTTAGCCCTTTGAAAACAGCATTTGCCAAAACCTTGGTCAGTTTTCTGAAAACAGAATTTTCGATCAAGTCAAAGAATCGACGTACTACTTTCGTTATATAAATAAGTACACATGAAAATTGTCTATTTAAAATAAACTTGGATTTTAAAGTCAAGATCAAGAAAGCCGAAATATCCCTTTTCAATTTCCCCAAATCACGTGTGCTCGAAAATTCTAGGGTCATGTTCACTTCTATCCATAGGTTTTGCGCTTGTACCCAACGAGAAATTTTATTGTGTATGATTTTTCTTCCCCATGTGAAACTCGTTATGTTGGATGTAATATAAAATGATTTTTGGAGGGATAAAGACGATGTTCCTATGTCGTCTTCATTTATGCGAAATCCAGTTTTGCTGGATTTCTACTAGTTTGGTTAGTTAAGTTTAGCTGGGAACATTAGTCAATCGTAAGCAAGACACTAGATGCATAAAGCTGTATCATTTCCTGAGCCCTCCATTTGAATCATATTCGTTCACCACATCTGTTCTACTTGGCCTTCAAAGTAATTGTCTCGTTGCCCCCCATCAGGTGAATGCGTCGCCATCCTTGTCTTCCACCACTGCAGCCGACAGGATCATGAAGTTTTCTCTTATCAACGACATAATCAACATAGTGATGCCTAATGGTGAAGTTCCAGAGTAAGTTTCTCTCTATTGGGTGTTCAGTGGTAATGTATATTAAGTGTCGGAGCACATGGGGGTAGCATGCATCATAGTAGAAAAGAGACCCTCTCGTTAGAAACATAACTTCCACCCAATAGGCATAAAGATACGGTCTTGTCTGTCACAAAAGCCTTCACAACTTGAGAACAGTTTACTAATTTGGTCGTCAATTTACCTGTAGCTGGCGTCTACATACATGGCGTCTAAAATAATTAATTTTGTTTTCTGCAGTGTAAGAAGAGAGAAGGTACCAAGCAAAGATGCTCTAGGAAACTTCGAAGTTCTGTGAGTATATGGATGCATCTATCTAAAATGTGTACTTTTCTATTGTATGCCCCCTTCAATTAGATTGTTTTTCCTCTACCTTTTATCCCATTTCTATGTTTTATTTGCCTTTTCAACAACACGGCGTTTTTCTTAACCACCTACTTTTATTCAATGGCAAAATTTTACCATTCGGGGCCTCATGTCGCCTTTGTTCATCAGTAGTGTGACACTTGGACAGGAGATCGGTGAACAGGGATCCTCGTAAAAACCAGTGTCTTTCTATATGCTCCTGGTAATGATTCCATTCCAGGTATGACGAGGAACTTGCAGCTGCAGAGAGTAACGAGAAAGACGCAGGCAGATCAAAAGCAAACCAGTCTAGAAGCAACAAGGACAGAGTCAAGGCAACTTGGAAGTGAAGGTAGTCTTGCACGAATTAAGTTCGTGTGAACGCAGTGTTGTCTGAGAATAAAAGAAATCTGTAGACAAGTAAAGCAGACCATGTTTTGAAAAGGAAGCAACCTTCTTGTGGCAATCGTCAGCACAATAAATGAAGTGAAATGACATCTCTCGTTTGGTTTCTAACAGTTCACTTGCTATACAAACTACCTACTTGCTCGAACAGAGCGTAGGTAAAGCACCGAAGGCGCAGAACCTCCTACTGTCGTTGAATTCTTAATATGTAGTATGAAATTTTCTTAATCAATATTATTAGGCAAGCTTCGTGTTTTTGTCACTTATTCAATGTATAATTTGTTATTATAATGTATTTCATTGTTGCATTTTAAAGTCGTGTTCGATCAAAATGAAGGTAATAGTAAATGGCAAGAGGGAAAAACTTCGCTGAGGTGTGCAGATCCAATGTGAGCAAAGTTCCCCTTTTTGTAGTTTGCTATAAGCATTAGGAAATATATAAAGCATTGCATCAATCAACAATTTCTTTGCGTACAAAATAAAGAAATCCACAAAATGTTCCCAACTATAATGACGCAAACAATGAGATAAGTTAATGCCAGAGATCTATTAAAGTACACGATTGCTACAGATGTTTGTACAATGAGAGAATGGAGTGAAAGAATGCTGCAATATATGTCTTAAATGTCTCAATCTCTAAAGATTTTGATAGCCTTTTTCAAGAGTTTGATTAGCTTGCCTTATAACGAATTTGTTTCCATCGATACAATCCCAGTATCAACTGATGAGCAGAGTTTTTATAATATAACTTCCTCAAAAAGGATCTTTAAATTCATAGGACCTCTCACATAAAACAATATTTCTCTAGAGAAATTCTCACAAACTTGTTACAGGACATTCTCTTAATTTTGAATTTTGCAAAGGGGCATTAATTTTGTGCCCCTGAAAACCAAATAACCCAATTGAGGTGACTTTTAAAAACTACAAGATTCACTCATGACAAACTGTATGCTACTAATTCTTTTGGGCACCACTTTGAACAAACAAAGAAACAACACCATCTAATTAACTGTGCAAAATTTATTTGATATGAGAAAAATTGTGATAATATTCTCCTTAACAATAATAATGAACTATCATTACTGCTCAAAAAATTGCTATTTCAAACTAAATTAAAAAAAAATTTCTTCCTAATTAGAAGATGTTAACAAGAAGACACTGATTGTTATTTTCTATGGTAATTAAATGTATTTGTTAACACAGGAACTGGCTCTGCTTCAAGACACCCAAGAGCAAGGTGTACTTATTTATTGAACAAAATATTTTCACTGTACAAAGATTCACATATGCGAGAAACAGCAGAAAGCATCATTTTTGCACCATACTCAATTACTTTTTGTCTGATGCCCCTTAGAGTATGCAACATTGGGGAATGAATAAATAGCCAGTTGTAGATCAAAAAACAAGATTGATTGTTAGAAGAGTGCATGCTTGACTTTCTAATGACCAGTGTCTGATTCATACCTTTTTTAAGAAAAGTACAAGTAAAAAGATGAGCTCTTTCTTCTGAAATAGGATATACATAGAAATAGAATAGGGTTTTGTTGCATAGAAATATAGGCTCTTTTATCTAGAAGTAGAAAAAATGATCAGGTATGGACAAATTGCTTCTGCTGTTTCTTACAACTATGTTACACTACAATTTCTATTTCACTTGCCTTTGTAAGGAAAACTCAATCACATTTGATTTCCAAATTAATAATATAATTTATTAGTTACCCAATTAGTTTTTGATAGAATCTTAAACAACAGATTTTAAAACCTAAAATGTTAAAAGACATTAAGTCTCAATAGTTAAAAAAGTAGTCAATAAGGTTTCTGATTGAACAAGGGATCATTCACTTGTCACATAATCAAATAGCCTCAGGGTATTACCATAAAAGCACACTATGCTGCCAGAAATGTGCATAGGTATCTACATTTATCATGTAGAATGTATAGGGTGTAGCATAGGTAGCAAATCAGGCAGCCAAGATGGAAGGTTTCAATTAACAATCAGCAAGATCAGTGTTTCAATCAGCAAATCAACTTTTTGTGTTGTAAATCATGCTCTCTAGCTCCTCTTGCCACATTGGGCAGACCTCCAAGGAAACCTCCAAGTAAATTTTGCTAATAAAATCATGATTCACTTTGCTTAATATTCTTTTTTTTCTACTATTTTCATTAGGATACAAAATGAAAGGGGGCTTGGGAGGGGGCATACAGGAGAGTTTTGCTGTTAGTGGAGATTATATCTGGAAGGGAAAAGTCAAGAAATAATGCTAAATTGGGCTTTATAAGTACCTTGTCAGATCATGCCCTATATTTTTGTTTTTGTTGTGAACAGTTCCTTGATGAGGTTGGATGGAAACTATGAGGAATACTTGTGAGTGTCCCTTATGGAAAATTAGAGAGAACCTACATTGGAGACTCGCTGCCGCAAGGATCCTCCTGGAGATCGATGATATTTGGACTTTGGCACTATCTTTGGTGTCTTCATTTGGTCCGGGATTTCATACTTTTCACTTGAAAACTCCTCAGAACTTTGACTTGTAGTTATTGTAACACATTCTGACTGCCATTGCTTTGAAGGTGAACTCATATAGTTCCCTCTGACAACCTGGATGAATTCTCTTATCTCATAAAACACAATGGCAGCAAGGTAAGGTCCAAGCCAATACGTGATGAAATGCTCCCAAGGATTTTGATGCCCCAAACAGTTGAATGTGTGTGCTGTGGCTACTGCAGGGTTCATCCATGCACCAGATGTTTTAAAGAAAGTGAAGAAAAGGAACATAGATACTACAGATCGCACAGGTGGCTTCCATTTCACTGGTGTTACTGAATCTGTAGCCCAAGCTGTAAATGTGGTAAAGAACTCGACCAGGAACCCATACATAAAAGGAACAGACAGTGATGTTTTGCACTCTAGAAGCAGGGCGTGGCTGTGGTATACACAAGGAGTTTTGCCCCAAAACAGCCTGGACACAGGATGCGCCGCGAGTGCTCCAGCAACTTGTGCCCCAATTTTCGAAAAAATGAAAATTGGCGAATCAACGACGATTTTATTTGCCAGGTAATAACGATCAATGAAGCACACAGGGTTCGCAATATATCTTCCTCTGATGAACGTAAAATGTTTCACTGTACTGAAAAGAAATACTGATAAAACGGTTACCCACGACCAAGAACCAAAAGTTCCAGATATGACACCACACTCAAGGATGCCAATGGAACACTGGAGAGCAGCAAGAAACTCATCAAAAATCGAGAAAACCTTTTTATTCAGAACTCGTCTCCCTACCCATCGTAGCATTTGTGCAAAGGCAACAGCCACTCCCGTGACAACAAGTGACCACAACAGAACCTCCATGGTGATATCCTCTGATATTCCTTAGGCCGTCCTTCTGAGGTCTTTTCGGCAATTTACAATTTCCTTCGTAAGAAATAACTGGCTTGCTTGTTTAATCGTCTGTGTTTGTACACATTCAGGTCATTTAGACACTATCGTTCATTGTAGGCCAGTCCACCTGGAAGCTTGTGTCGAAGGCTACTCGGAGTTTTAAAACTTCTTAACTTGAGGGTAGGATATTCAACACTGCCTGCGAAGGCTTCACACCTAACGGATTCAAAACAGCAATTATTTAGCTGCTGGTGAAGATATTTTTTGGCAGGTTGCCGGCTTCCAACTCCTTCGACTGCCACGTTACACCATGATATCGCCGGAAGGGCAGTAGGTCTGTTATGGTCCATCGATCAAGCATCGATCACGTGACCATCATAGGGCAAAGGAAATGGGAGAAACTATTTGGAAATTGCATTAGGGAGGGATCCCCTCTTATTAATTGTCCGTCCACCTCTTTAGCTGTAAAGAATTATACCCATCTTATGCATTAATAAAAAAGTGTCGTGCTTCCTTACTTTACATTCCAATTTCGTGCTGTCATAAAAATTGGAGACTGTTACATAATAAGATGAGGTGTCATATGAACAGGCATGGATTTCTTGTTCCTATCCCAAAAATGTTTATCCTAATATGTGTTCGAAAAGGGAAAGTTATTTAATTTTATGATCTTAGCTTTCGTTGAAACAATGGAACAGTTTTCATTTACAATAGAGAAAAGCTTTAATGGTGATTACAGATTTCGACTGTCCTATCAAACTACTATACTTAGCTTAATAATAAAGTGAAATCAGCGATAGAAGTATACAGTTGCATACGACTCTCTTATCCCAAACAGCTACAGTGACGATTATGCTTGCCCAAAAAGAATATCTTGAAGTTGCACAGTGTTCTGAAAGTTATCTTTTCTCGGACAATTCAGTTTCATTGAGATGTGCAACCTGAACCAATGGACATCCTTTCTTCCTTTCCCCACCGTCTATCACCAGAGTTTTAACATAAATCTTCCCCACCCACAGTTTCTAGTCGAGCTGTCAATTCTGAGCGGTATGGGAGTTATCTTGTTACATTTTAGCCCTGGAAACCTTTTTGGCGCCATCTCTTAAAATAGATACCTTTAGTTATGTTCACACTACATAGTACTTCTTTAATAATAATAATGATAATAAAAACAACAATAATAATAACAACAATAATAATAGCATCCGATCAATTTATTGTAGCATCTGATGCAATGATCGGCGGCCCAAAACGAATTTGGAACCTAATATATGATACCTAATTATACAATAGTTAGCTAAGTCTCAGTTTAGGCCGGACTAGCTGTAAAAAAATACTACCAAATTCCAGTGGCGGACTGGCCCCCCTATAAAATCTGGCGAAAAGGGCCCCATCTTTGCAGAAAGATTGCCCCATTTTAGAAAAATATGAGGCCTTACGGTATCCCATAACGAATGATAAACTTCATGGATGACAAAACTGAGGTTGAATATATTGTCATTGCGTGTGGTTGTAGAAAAGATTAGGTTAAGAATAAATTGTGATGTTTTTAACTTGAGTATAACTTGTGTAGGTTATGGAAGGGAAATAGGGATTTGGATCTTTTAACATCATGGAATTCCCTTTAATTTCTATTCCTCATAGACCCAGGCGCAGTTTATATCCACAGCATTAGTTGTAGAGTTCACTTAGATTTATGCCTGTGGCGAGGGTCGAAGCTAGCAACAAAGTAAAGGAGTTTTGATTCAGTAGTTAACTTTAAAACTCCGTCGTTAACTATTTCTTTTACTAATAACCATGACATTAAGATAACGCAATGCGAAATCTAGTTTTAACACGAACCGGTAAGGTATTGCCTCATGGAATGTAAAATGGACACAAAAAAGATGTCAAGAAAGTGACAAGAATTAGCCAAATTGCACATAATGGATCAATAAACTTTGAGTCGCAAGTGGTTTTCAGAAAAAAAGTCAAAGTTGTTGCAAAAAGGGGACAGGACTGATAACTGGTTTCTTGGAATGCAGGGGAAAAAATGCAGCTTCTGGTAGCATTTGATTCAAATGGTTTTCAAAATGATAAACCTATAAGTTTTGTGAAAAATATCGTATGTAGGCATGTATTGAGCAGGGCCTTCGACGAGGAGGGGGGGGGGGCACTTTTTTTTAAAACAATAGAGCTTTTCGAAATATCTTTTGTTATGATTGTTAAAATTTTCCTTGGCCCCTCCACTTTCCAACCTGCGTCGAAGCCCTTGTTGAGTCTGAAATACAGACAGAAAACTATTTTTAACGGATGATTACCAAAAGTTCAAGGGAACTTTCTTGTTATGATTTAGCTATGATTTTCTTAGCATTCAGACATGAAATTTTCGTACAGCTGTATAGAAAATGAATTTGATGAAAATATCTGCAAGCTGGCCCCAACTGTTACCATATAATATCTGAAAGTGATAATAAGAAAGCAAAATCTCCATTTCGAAGCAGTTACCCCGCAATTAGGTTTTTTGACACAACAAACCATTATTTTGAGTTCAAGTTTTGTTGACTTTTCCTGAACTTTGGCTTGATTTGTCGTTATTACAAGCCTTTTCTATTTTGGGTTTTTGATAGAAATTTGGAGAATCCAATAAGCGTTCAATGAATTCCTCATGGGAACCACACCTTCTGCAAAAAGAATCAGTATACTTTCTTCTGTAGTTTGCTATTAGGTCTGCAAACTTTAGTTCAAATTTTAGTAGGGATGAAACTTCCTCGCACCCCAGATATTCTTTCATTTTAAAGTACTATCCTATAAGAATCTGAGGTTAGTTTTCTTCTTATTTTATATTTGTTTTCTACAAGAAGGTATCTTGCGAAAAATTACTAAAATCCAAATCAGACCGAATTTTATTATTTAATGTTAAATTTCAATTATACTCTGCTCCCATTTGTAATCAACAGTTCAACTTTGCTATTCCAGCCACATATGCTATGTTGCTTAGAAATTGACCGATTTTGATGAAGTGTTCACTTGACCACGCTCCAATTTTCAGACCACACCCACCTCGGCCCTCTCAGTTCTTCATGACCGGTTAAAAATTCTGGGCCAGTCCACCACTATACCGAATTTCAGTGATTTTATCGTGAACTGGGCCTACCATGAATAATTCTTTATTTAACCCCGCCATTTAACCCCTCCATTTAACCCCGCCTCCCCCAACTTTTCTCGGAAAATGTTTGGTTTTAGTTTTGAGTAGTAGAAGTGTTTGGAAGGGATGAGCTTGGGACGTTGAGTAGTGTGCCTCGCTGGAGATATTCCTGCCGACGAAGGTTGTAAGTAATAATGTTGTATTAACGAACTCAAGTATAACACAACTCTTCTCTTGTCAACAATATGATCTACAAGAACCAATCCACTCTCCCAAAAGCCAATCGTGGAAACAACTTAGGTGCTAAGTTTTCAAACATTTGATTAAGTTCTATAAGGGAGTTTCTGTGAAGTGTGTGTGTGTAGGGTGGGGATGTGTTGTTATTAAAACATAGTTGTGCCAGTGTTCCAAGTGTCCGGAAAGCATTGATTTTGGTGATACTGGTCTCCCTCTCATTTTCAAAACCTCTCGTCACCAGAGAGGCAGTAACGATAACGAGGCTTCCTCTAAATGGTTCGTTTCTGCCTGGGACTCCATTACGCTGCTCACAAAATCCCAGCTCAAATACTGGCAATTATATTAGGAGATTGGAAGCATATCTGAACCTGTAATCAACGAGGCTCCATACAATATTTTTTCCATGAACCTTTTTCCAGATTTGACTACCGACATCATGGAAACCTGCGTTTTGTGTTTGGTTTTGTGTTGTTGAGGATGTGACTGACAAATGGTAATGGAATTAACTTTGCTCAGTGTCGTATCATGGATGGCGCTATCAGCTTCAATATTTCTATATCTTTCTGGAGGGTGAGTTTCAGTCTGTTGTATTTTTTGTCGCCATGTAGGCCAGAGCCAAAATTTAAAACGTGGCGCTTTATGACCCCTAGCCTATATATAGGCCTAGGGTGGCTTCGCCTTATTGGTGCACCTTTTTATTTTGAAGCTGTGTAAAAAACAGTTACCAACGTTTAAGACAAGTTAATATCACCTGCAGCTCTCTAAATGTGTGCTTTATACCCCGTTAGAACTCAAGGTCAATATTCAAATCCGTTTCCTAGTGTAAGCAAGATAAACACTTTATTGTTTTGATGGACGAAATTTAGGCCGGTCGCCCTAGTGGTTCACCAGAAAAAATCAAGTTTCAAATTCATTAAACTTTGTAAATAATTGATCTTTCAAACATTTTCCTCAATTAATTAACCAAGAAATGTTTTCATTTTCTCAAAATGTATCATCTTACCCCCTTGTTTCTAACTCTGTTATGTAGACAAATGACCTTGACCCCGGCAAGTTTCTAAAATTCTAAAAGCCCATCAAAATTCTTGGAGCGTGCAACGGGTGAACCAAGAGGGCAATCTTTGGCCAATCAACATTGGTCTTGTAAAACACCTCCTGATTTGTTCTAACTTTTTAAATTTGGCTCATAATTTTGTAATGTTGACACTGAAAAGCAGCTATGTTAACCCTAGCAAAAAAGTTATTCTTACAAAGAAAAAGCCTGGGAAAATTAAGGAGAGTTACACGTTACACTTAAAAGGCAAGTGAAGAATTCAAGGATACTCACAGGATGGTTCAGGGGAAGCACAAAAACTCGTTGGAAAATACTTTGCTTCTTAAAAAAAGACAGAAACAGCTCACAATTGAAGAAAAGTTATCAGCAAGTTATTTTTGCGCGTTTTTGAAAAAACACTAGGCCCTGTCTACTTTTATTTACAATTTTACCAAACGTATTCAAATCATACGGATCCCTGCGGGTGCACCAAGAGTGCAACGCCACTCTAGCTTTCATATAATCATATTCTTCAATCAATTTATAAAATAACTTGTTTAAGGCATATCATATTAGCAGGAAGGATTGACAGCCAATCACAAGATGCAATGTTGAATGCTAGACTAAAAATTTCTTTAAAAATAGATGCTGTAAAACCAAAAGTTTATGCACGAGGAAATGGATAGTAACAGTGGCTGAAACATTATGATGGCTGTAAAATCAAAGGTTGCAGTGAATGCTCTTGTGTACTTAAGAAAAGCAGTGTGTCTTTTATAGAAACCTAATAAAGTTATGATAACAGCAAAATTTAAAGTTGTTTGTGTAGTCATTATGTACCATAAAAAATATTTAGCATTTAGCAGTAGAATGAAGTAAAATGATAAACTTTCTACCTTGTAATATTAAAACTGGTGTGGAGAAAGTTGTATGATCTGCATGCATATCTGGGTTAGATCATAAACTGATAGATTATGACCTGTACATTATTTTTAATCCAGAGGCCTTTAACCAGAATTCCACATTACTCAACTGCTTAATGTCCCTGATCTCTCAAGTGTGCGTCTTCTAATAAATTTTTTGATTGCTAACTTATGTATCTCTCTTTTTAGGAGTACATGTCTTTTTATCATTAGAAAGAAAACTGTTGGAAACATTCCACTCTTCCCATTTATTGCAACATGTGTCAGGTAAACAGTATTCATATTTATTGGAATGTTGTCAAAAATCTTTGAAAAAACCAATCATTTTTAGTAGAAGTGAACAAGTTTAAAAGAGCCGGGCCTAGAGGCAGGTGACTTAAAATTCTTCAAGTATAATATTTTTGGCCTGTTTATATATATCCTGTATTTTCTGATTTTTGTTTTATTTCAGCTCTACAATTTGGTTAAAGTATGGGTTTATCCAGAACAATGGCACAATAAAGATGGTGAATTCAGTTGGCTCGTCTCTTCAGCTAGTTTACATATGTATATATTACAGTTACTGCCGTGATAAGGTGAGATGATCTTTTTCGGCCCCTTTTAATATTTCAGTCTGATTTGTATTTCAAACAATGTGTATGTATTTGTATTTGTACTTCTTACAAATCTCCTGAAGAATCAATTTTACTGCCAGAGAAATTGTCCTCTCCTCTATTTCAAATGATATTAAAATGATATTTAATTGTGTTTTTGGAACAAAATACCTTGGTTTTCGAAATACTTTTCCCAAGTATTACGGTAGTAATTCATAGTATTCATCAAGCAATTAGCTCAATTTTTGATCACCTTCCCTTTCCTCCATTTGTCATAAACTCTTCTAAGTATAATAATGATTTAAAATTAAAAATAAGATCTATAAAAAATTAGCAGCAAACAAGACTTTGCAGACAAACAGAAAGCTTTTTAATATTGCAAATCATAGTCTGAAAGAGAATGCGTTTTTAGTCATTCTTGACTGAACACATCTTTTGTAGAATATCTTATTTGTCCCTCTCAGGATTCATTTTTACAAACAACATTAGTTATCTGGCAACAAAAGTTTAAGAGAATAATAAAGAATAGCTCCCATCTGTGTCATACTATATGCTGAAAGACCATCTGCACTATTCACAATCCACCTTCAAAAAGGGAATTCTGTCTGATTCTCCTCACTATCTATCCTCCTCTGTAATGTTTCAGAGGTCTGCATGGAAATATCATAGCCTGCATGATATACACAACTTTTATTACAGTGACACCCACATTGTTAGTGTCCAGAGCAAATTCCCCACAGAGATGCAACTGCAACCAAAATAAAAGGGCTGCACCTTCTTTTTGGCGAGGGAGCTTTGAAATGATCATGAAAATTATGGATGTTGTATGGAAAAAACTAAAGAAGTTAAAGCCAAAAATAAAAATCTATTGGATCTTCTGTCTTGAAGTAATGAAGGACACTGATGGTGGTGTCACTTCACCTTCTTGCTATTTAATAGAGTGCAAGCATGTTGTCAGAAAGCCAATCAATATAAACTAGAGTATCATGCTGCAAAACAGCCACCTAAAATCTCAGTATCCAAAAGTTCAAAGGACATGGCTGATGTCAAGTTAGCTTACAATAGACACTGGATCAAATCAAGAAGATGCCAAAATATGATTTCACAGATCACTACTTACCTTCCTGGTTAAAGATTCTCTGATCCTAACAAAAAATATACCTGCTTTACCAAACTGTAGAGAAGCTTTCTCCAAACAACTTTTTGCACTGACACCCTAGCTCTCAGTGCTGATATAGATCAAATTTTGTTCCTGCTTACAAGCTTAAATGTTTCATCTTTACATAACATGTTTTTTATTGCTAGTAGAAACTGAGTAAATACTTAATGGGCAGCATTAAAACTGATGTTCTGATGCATGTTGGTATTCTAAGTGTATTTGGAAGGCTGCTGTGGTTTAGCTGTAGATGTGATTTTTTCTCTTCCAGCGGAAAGTAAACTGCATTCTCTTGTCATCTGCCACATTTCTTTACACGGTTCTGTTCTACGCCAAATATCTTGCTGCCTCAGACCAGGTCGCTGCTACACACCTTGGCCTCATTGGCACGTTTCTGTCAATTATAATGACTGCATCACCTCTTGTTACTGTGGTAGGTCAGAGGATATTTTCAGTTTTCTGGCTTTTGCTATTCTTAGCCACAATACTCTTCATGAACTAAGATGGGAAAATTATCATTGTTATTTTCAATGTTTGTGAATCAAATATTTACAATTCACTGATGCTGTATTACTTAAATTCTGATTAGAAATGTTGAATTAAATGTTTGTCAATGAAAAATGTTGATATAAAAATTAAATGCTTTTTGTCAGAGTTAGAGCCTATTGGAAAATATATAGTAGATATACTGATTTTCAAAAGTTTGAAGGCTTTTTAGAAATCTTGAAAAGACAGTTTTTCATTACTTTAAACTGAAAGTTTCAATAGTTTATTTGGCTACTCTGCTATCTACAAAATGAGTTTATCATCATGTTGTAATGAGTTAGTTTGTAAATATCATTCATAATTGTATTGTCACAAAAATGTTAATTGCATTTTTAACATTTCCTTTTATACAGGATAATCCAACTTTATTAGCCTGAATGTTATTTTTATTCCAAGTAAGTTAAGCGAAATGAATTGGTTTTTTAAATTTTGAGTTTGTTTCAATTATATTTTTCCTTTTTTCAGAGTGAAATAGTTCGCACGAAATGCACTGCATCAATGGCTTTTCCTTTTGTTTTCGTCTGCTTTGTATCCTGTGTCTTATGGGCGCTGTTTGGAATCCTCATTCATGATGCGTTCATTGTGGTAGGATCAGTTTACCTAATCTCTCTATCAAAATATAAAAATTGCACTACTTCCTCTAGAGCTTGTGGCTTGGGAGGTACCAGTGGTCACATTGTAAGAATGGCTAAACATTCCGCTCATTTGCCACATTGTGTCTTGGTAGCTTTCTTTGGGTTTTGGTATGAACCAGGCTCGGTTTGTTAGCAATGCACTTGCACAGAAGAACCTAGTCTTGCCTTAACAGAAATATCTAGTTACAAGAACTCATATAACCATTGCGTGAGCTATGACAAAAATGCGTTTTTGCTCTGAGTTGGCAACTCAAGATCTTAAATGGTTTGGCTCAATATGTTCTCAAAGTGCCTCTTTCGCGTATTGATAAAGGCCTCAATTTTTTAGCAGTTACAACATCCCAGCCAGTGGTTAATTTGACCACACCGTTGTAGAAAAATTTTCTCTTCAAATTGTTTATCCATATTTTCGCCAGAAATTATCGCTAGGTTTTTTTCGCAAGGAATATTTGCTAATGTAAAACATGTTGAATTTGAACTACGTTTGCATAGGCCTCTTCAATTGCTTTAGAAAGAACTTCATTGAAAGCATCAAAATTCCATTTTCGCTTAATTTGTATATTTTTTACTCAGTACTTTGATCAGCTTAATTCTCCTTATTTTTAGGTACCAAATGCCGTTGGTATTCTTTTAGGGATTTTTCAGTTGTCATTTTTCCTGATATACCCCTCAAAAAATCCTGAAACAACCAAAGAAGGGATTGCCAGACCATTGTCAGGTAAGAGTGTGGTTCTTCTCTCATTCAAGTAATGAAAACTGCCATGTTGTCTTGATGCGAATTTGGAAGCGAGGGAACAGTACAAGCAGTGTTCCAATCCTATGCACAAATTCATCTTTAAAGCAGAATCACTGATTTGTATCCTATCACTGTATCCGGATTGTTGCTATTCTGTCCCGTTAAACGTAAAATGTTGATCTCTATCATTGGATTAGAGCTTTGAGCATTAGGTTATCAACTTTATTTCTACTATGTTCGTAATGGACTTTTACCATGGGAATGCCAATGTACGACTAAAGAACCAAGATTTAGGCAAGCAAAAATGTTGCATTTTAGTTTTTGTTCTAGTAATACAGAAACTAGCGTACATGATATATTAAAGATATTTTTACAACACTCTTAGGGCTGTATTGAATGCTGAGTTCATCTTCTTCTTTTTGTCTATTTTTTCCTCTCCGTGTCTGTTCCTCTTTTTCCTCTCCGTTTTTTCTTTTTTTTCTTGCTCTTTTTCTTCTTATCATTTTCCTTTTTGTACTCTTTCTCATTATTTTTCTTCATCTTCCTTTTTTTCTTGCTCTTTTTTTATTTTATTCATATTACCCTTCTTTTTTATATGTTCTTATCTATTTTTACTTTATTTTTTTAATTTCATCTTTCTCATTGTTTTATTTTTTGGCATTCCACACTGTTAACCGAGAGGTCAGCATGCTAGGGGGTGGACCAGGTCATTGCCTTCATCAGTCGCTAGCTTTCGTTAATAGTTTTCTTAAAAAAATAAGGGTAGCAAAAACTCATATATGTATTTATTTGAACACAGATTTTTTACATCTTTTTTAGAAGCATAAAACTATGAATAAGGTACAAGAAAGTCAGCAATGGAGCCATGACGAAAGCAAAGATCGGATTCGTTAGTTTAGACTGTTCTGTTGTGCCTTGTTATACAAGGTATGACTATCAGCTTACTTCCCTTATCACGTTCAATTGAAAGTTTTCATAAAGCCATTCAGTCTCTAAGCTGGGGGAACTATAGTTGGTGGTTACCTTCTAAAGTTGCAAAGGGGCATCTTTTTCAAAATATTTGTTCTCACCTATCAAGCTGGTACTCGTTTAAAAGATAATATTAGTTTTAAAGATACTGTTATTTTTCAATTTAAAGAGTATTATTTTTATTTTTTGTCCTAATATTTTTATTTCCATTTCTGTCGTTCAATAGCAAATGAATAATTTTGAGACTTATTGTATTTCATTATATTAACGAAATTTCGTGTCAACAATAGACCAGTGGGAGGAGTTAGTCCGTATTTAGTTCTTATTTTTATTAAAGCTTAAGAAAGCTATCAACTATGACACAATTTTTGCAAATCTTTTATCCAGTAATCAAAAAATATTTCCCATAGCTTCTGTTGGTCATAAGATGCCAACGAAAAGAAATTTTAAAGAAATTATAGGTAATCAGGAAAACGTCAATTTTATAAACGTTTTGACTTTCATCTTTATCAGTTCTAATGAGAACTGACGCAAACCAAATTCAAAACTATGTATTTATGTATTTATAGATATTTATATATTTACATATATAAATATTATAAATATCATCAACATTGCGTCTGCCTAAGAATACCGAATGGGCCCCTCTAAGGAACCTATCCTGTTATTAATTATGGTTGTACTTTATGTTAAGTATCATGCATTCAATCTTGCCTTTTCCATATCATATATAATTATCGTGCGTGTTTTGATACTCAATTTCAACATTGACCATATTCGCGATAGACATAATTTATGAATGATGGTGTACGATGCTTCATAGTGAAGAAGCAGATAATTGTCTCAGTTTTAAAAGTAGCAAGTGGGGTTGTGATGAGGTAGCTGTAAAAAACAGGATTTTGTTCCTTCAGTTGTGTTACGTGTTACAGCGCTTTCTTGTCTTTTGCTGAGCAAGTTTTAAATGTCGAGAACGTTAAAAATCTTGAAGTATTTAGGTAAAGGGCTGTCACGTTGAATAATTTAAGAGTAAATGCGTTCATTGGCCAGATTTAGTTCCAAGATTTAATCTTAATATATGCCACATTTTCTCAATTGGAATTGGCTACAGCTATTAAGCCGTTAGAATGTGTGGTAGATCACACTATGATCTCGTTTCATCAGTCACCTTGTGTTCTCTGCCTGCGGGTCATTTCTTTTTTGCAGCCCCTCATAAGCCTTAAAAACTTCCAAAAAGTTGTTTGATGGAAAGCTAAGTGTCATCAAATAACACGCTTTCGCATACTATTGCATACTTCACACACGTTTGCTAAATATTCGAGAAATATTGTATGAAGCCGAGGGATTTGCTGTCGTCCAAATTCCAATTTGAACAAC
Source organism: Nemopilema nomurai (assembly GCA_003864495.1). Taxonomy (NCBI): domain Eukaryota; kingdom Metazoa; phylum Cnidaria; class Scyphozoa; order Rhizostomeae; family Rhizostomatidae; genus Nemopilema; species Nemopilema nomurai. The sequence goes on along the minus strand of ML133495.1, from coordinate 1,205,450 downwards.
CTTGTGAAAAGCATTCATTCTTTGCTTGCAAGCATTCTCACAATTGGGCGGGAGTTTCTGAGATCAATCGCACGTGTATTGTGTCAAACGGTGACAGAGAAGCTTAGGTCAAAATACAGTTCTAGTTCACCGGGAAGATTATTTCAGTAATCTCTTCTTTTGCCGTTGATTTTCCACCTTTTTCCGAACAAGTAACAAAGTGGCGATGTAATCTACAAAAATCCTTCATCGTAGAATCCTTTTTTGTGCATATGCTGTTTAGCCTAGAGAGTTTTGGCAGCGTTGACCTAAGAGAGCTTGATTTTCTCTCTCCTTGATCTGTGAAGACCTCTCTATTTGACCGAGGTGACAATTCAGCCTTCTGCTTTCGACATTGAGAAATTTGCGTAATGCGTCATGTACTGAACGTGAAGATTTTTCTTTAAACATATCAGGAGTTTTATAAACAATTCTCGAACGCCAGTAGAGTTATGTCTTGGCAAAACCTAATTTCTCCACCATGCCAGGGATTTCTACACCATGCCAGTTAGATGTCTGTGATAACATTGTCTAGGGAAGGGGATTTGTTTGGCTACATAACACTGAAGTCTCTTACTAGTTTGTACTTCCTTTTCATGAGATTTACATGATTTTGGGTTCTTATACCCTCTTCCTTTCCAGTCATCGATTTAATTATCTATTTTCAAAAGAGATGAATGCGTGTGTCAAGACATCATAAGCCGACAAAAAATGGTAAAGAAGTTGCATGGCAGTTGCTAATTGGAACGAAACATGTCTTATTAAATTTTGAAGGCGGTTTGCCACACTTCTTTAGAAGCTTTTTATGACCTTGCGATCCAACAATGAATTATTTATGCGGATAGTAACTTTTAGAACAACTCCACTTCAGCCCTGGTATCTCCTGTAATCATTACAGCATGGATGATCTGATGCTTTAGAAGTGGCATCTCAGGTAGCACGGCCTTGAACCTCACTTTCCGATAAGTATACAGTGTTTCAAAGCATCAAAGCAAACATTTGGCCGTGCGGTATTCTCAGCTTTTCTGTATTAGCTGTTCTTATGACAAAGAGCATCAGTGTATACCGATATTGTGTACCGTACCGATGTACAGTTACCAGCCCTGGAGAATACCTCGCCAATAAATGGTTATGCGATTTTGTTGGTTATTGTTTTGTGTAGGTCATGCTCCTTACATTAAACTCCTTAACGTGAACTCCTTGTTACCTTAGGTAATTCCAGTTAGTTACGTTGCGTCAAATGTCAGTGATATTTCTCAGTGTTCCAGCAAATTCAGGCCTCTTCCTACCCCCTTTCATTCTATTATTGTATCATGTAATGTCACTGTACCCTTTCTTAGCCACTATGGGGGAATCGCTCCTTTGTTAGCCTATTTGATAATATTGATGAGAAAATTCCCTCAGCTATCGAACCTAATGCTCGCATGTGTTGCTGGACCTCTGTTTTTCTTTCTTTGAGCTGTTCAACCGGCTAAATCTAATTTGTTGAACAGGGAAGGCAGTCCTCAAATAAATTTTTAAGTAATAATGATGGGATATCGTTTAAATTTCTTCTTGACCTATCATTTCATATCTCAAACTCGCAATTTAACCGAGGGCCGAAAGAGAAAATCCGCAACGAGTTTTTTCGCAGGTCAAGCACGTTCCGTGGGGATTTTTGTTTGCACTCCTGCTGCGTCGGTTGAATAGTCACATAGATTGGAATAGAGATAGTGGTGAAATCCCAGTGAACTATAACGCTGAATAATCAAGACAATGCTCTTTAGTTTGCAGAGACTGGGCTTATCTCGCAAGAAGCTTCGCCGATTTAACAAACTCTTGAGAAAATTTTAATACTTTCCACGGGAAGTCGACATACAGCGCCTGGAAAAGATTCACATGGTCTTGCACTCAGTATCAGATTTGCCAGGAGATTCTGCTCACTTCATGTTCTGACGATGGCTTTGTAATTAACCAAAATTATGTGACGGGCCATTTAGACCCCAATGTGTTGACAGATACTTTTATCAATCTAGTGATTGACTAACGATTCAATGAGTCATATCAGGATGAGCATGGCTTCAATTTCAATGAAATACCAAGTTGAGAAGAGCAAGCCCCAACTTCTTCGGCATTTAATAGATAGCGACTGGATTTTCTGATGTCAAGAGACAAAAGCTGCCCCTCTGCCTGCTGATGACATTGTACCATCGATATTGTTTAAATTTTGCTTCAGAGATCGCCATTTTTCGCAGATTCTACTCTTAGACATTTTCCCACACCATACCATCAATGGTATACACGCTTTTTTATAAGGAACCTACCTCAAGGCCTAGTTCCAAAAGTTCCTTATTCGAAGACATCAAATAATAAGATTTTAGTACCAAAAGTTCCTTAAAAGTTCCTTGAGTTCTCACTTTCGGTGCTTTGACTACAATAAGCCTTAACACTTAATAGAGAAAAGGGCGAGACAGCATATGCGGAAACTATTCAATGAAGCACTTGAAACACGAATAGCAAACAATCTATGCGAATATTTGCTGCAAATGAATGGAACCGGCTTCTTAGTTCTTGATGCTTGCAGTTATAAAAAAATTTTCAAGTCGAAAAGTTCCTTAGTGATTTCGTTTTTAGTAGCATAAGTCCTTTAATTATTTCGGCCTTCTACATGTAGGTTCCTTATAAAGTGGTTCCTCATAAAACAGCGTGTATTGCTGTTTGGAAAATCACTTTTGGTCATGTCAGAGAAGGTTTAGCTATCTTATCTCAAAAGCAATAAGCCTTTCGCTTTTTTGGAAACCTACGAGTTCTTTCTGTCTGCAAAGTCGTGAACGTATAAAGCTTCAATCACGGCCCGTCTTGTTTTGATTTTCCTATCAGGGCTATTCGCTAGAGTATTTCCTCTCCTTGCTACAGTATTGTTCAGGATTTCTTGCAACTTTACGGACGTTCATTACAGACAAAGCGGCTACGAACATATACCAATCAATAACATTATAAATGTCCGGTGACCGGTAATAATGTTGTCCGGTTGTAAAGAATGGGGCTGTCCTGTGATATACATTATGTTTATTAGATATACAGTAAAGTTATTTTGTAACTACCAATGAAGTTTTCAGACAATCAAATTTGAAGTGTCCGGTGGTAAACAGTGAAGGGTTGCAATTTAAAACTGCCGGCCGGCTGGTTGTCCGTTGCACACAAGTGAACAGTTGTGGGCGCTTGATTGAATTCATTTAGTTGTTTCTGCCTTTATTTGTGATACAAATGTCAGTCGCACATCACAGTATCTTTTAGTGATTCAAAAAGTATACTCGGTAGCGCCAAAGCAAATGTCCTATCAAGCATAGGTGAAAATCGTTTGAACCAGCCCAGGTTATCACGGAAAGCAGACTCGCGTCCACGTGCTCCGAGAAGTGTTTGCATCTGTGCCTGTGTTATCTTCTGTTTCTACCACCCAAGATGTGCACACTGTTGATTTGTGACGGAGAAGGGGCGTGCTTACCGCAGTATTTGTTCGTCACTGTGCCTGGCTCTACGTAGAAAGTCTTTGTTTCAGTTTGAAGGGAAGGCTTAATGACAGCGTCGGACAAACTGAAAGCTTTCGAAGGCGTGTCCATCTCTGATCAGATAAGTGCTTGACAATACTGTTATAATTCATAAATGCACTGTTGCCCTTTTGTTCCTGATGAAGCAAGGAGATAGGAAATACTTCAAGTCGCATGCAAACATAAGAAGAATGGAAGGAGTGATAATGCAAAGTGTGGGTCATCAGCATACCCCCTCCGATGCATGGAACCTTTGCAAACAATAAGGCTTCCCCGTAACCCTTGCTGCAGCACTTCAAATCTGTCGAGTGGTGATGTTTATCGAACTGAACATGGCGAACGGTGCAAATTAAATCGAAATCGAAATATTGGATTATCAGAATTTATTGACAGTGGCTTTATGCTGCATTTACAACAAAATGAGCCTTGTTTGATAACTAGTTAGTTGGTAATCGTTGTTAATTGGATTGCAAATTTCCCATTGTGAATCAAGCTTGCAACAGTTATAGAGTTATCTCATTAGCCAGTTTTTAATACCCAGCGGATTAACGTTTGCTGTATTTAAGGAGCGGGAGGTCTACCTGGGAGACAGCATAAGTCTGGTATTTCTTCTAGGACCAAGGATGACATCTCTGGTCTAATAGTCTCGAGATGCATGCGGATTTCAAATTGAATTTCCGTTCAATTGTTTCTAACTGTGGCAGAAGAAAAACAACATCGAATCATTCCCTTGAACTAGAGCACCATGCATAAGAAGCCAGCCACTTTACGAGTAGGCCCAAGGACTTCAAAGATTTTTGGAACCAAGGAGCTTGGGTACTAGTATTTTCGAAACTAAGGAGCTTGTGCACTAGTGTACTAGTAATGGAGGGCCTGCACAGTACAGACCATGCAAACAGCAAAACAAAAGAGTGAGAGTGAGAGTGAGAAAATGCTAACGCTATGATATTCTCTTTTCGAGAAGCATTGCTGCCGAACTTGTAATAGGGGAAATTTACCTACATATACTAAATTGCTTACCTCAGGCTCAAATTAATTTCATGAGTAGCACGAATTTCCATAACTGGGTATTGAGTTTAAGAGAATAAAGCTCCAGCTTAAAGGAGACTATTCTGGTTAGAAAATTTATGAGCCCTTTTTGAAGAAATTTGGACACATGTCAAACTTTAACATAACTTCACAAGGTTGAAAAGGGGTAATTAAAGCTTTTTAAATTATCATAGATTACAAGCAATGATTATTTGCCGATCTTATTGCAAATGAAGCTTGTATGACACATGAGCCACTCCAGATTGGGACCAAGGGGATGGTAAGTCACTCTTTTTGCCACTGGGCGTAGGTTGGCACACTGATAATTTTGGTAGCCAGTTACTTCCTTTAATTGGCAGCAAAAGTGCCAAGGTCATGGTGTTGACCTCAGCAGTAGGACACCTCATGTTCAACATGGAAAAACAGCGTTCACGACGAATGGAAAACAGCGTTCACGACGAATGGAATGAAGAGGTGCAGTGATTTTGGCTATGAAAAAGGTTGGGCCTAAATCAAATGTTTTGAAAGCCCTGAACTTTATGTTTTGTAGAGAAAGCTGTATAGCTCCAGAGTTGAAAATTTTGGATGAAAGAGATAATTTACACATTACGGTAGAATAAGTGTATGCACCAACAGAATCATACAAGAACTTCAGACAATCTGCAGCAGTAAAGATTTCTAAAGATATTTAATGTTTGAGACAAATTCGCGATCGGTAGTATACTATCACCAAGAGATTTGTTAAGTCCTAATGGACAACCAAAAAAGCATCGCTGAAAATGTAAAGCTACTAGAAGAAAACTGTAGCAACAATCCATTAATGACATCAAGAATTATTCAGATTCAATGTTTCTCTGAGACCTGCAGAAACGAGATAAAAAGAAATCATGTTTTTTACACCAGATACTTATTGGTGTAAGCATACACCCGCAGGAAAAGGTTCTAAGAAGGAATATGACTTGAAATATACCTTGGTTTGAGGTGCTTTCCACAGCCAAATAAACAATGCACGGACATATACTTAGAGGAAAATGCGGAAGCCATGTATGTTGGAATACCCACCGTTTCGTTGAACGCTGACCAAAGCAAGAGCACGACCAATGAAAAAAACCGAAAGGAAAATTAGTTTTGTCCAAGCTGAGCAAAGTATATCAAATGTACGAAGCAAAAACGATGCAAATGCAGTCCAAGAAATTTGCCTGTTCATGCAAACAAAATAACCGGAAAAGATTTTGATTTTTAAAAGATGCAATAGATTTTAGGGTGGTGACAGAAAAACAGGATCATTTACTGTATACTCGCACTGAAATACAATTAGAGCCTAGCCCATCAAATGCAAAAAGTCTATGTTCCTGTGTCTGTCAAAAATAATTCACTACACAGAGTACCTTTTATCATGCCCCCTCCATTTCTACCCCCTCCTCATATTGATGTTCATGGTTATGTCATATTTGGGGAGAGTGACCTATCTTGAAACATTTGTATGCTTTTGTCACCTTCTTTTAAAGCTGGAGGAAAATCGACGTTGTTACATTTACGTTTCGTGTCTTTCGTTGGTAACCAGCAGTACAGTCTTTCTTGTTACAAGCGATTTTCGTGACTTATGTTTTCTTGATGCACATCGAGTAACAAAGAAACAGCAGTGAGCAAAATATTCTTAGTTCTGCATGTTACGTAGAATGCATAATTTCAGTGTTCTCTGTTGGTAGTCTTTTGAAGTAATAACCAAAGCTAACGATATGTTACTTCGCAAGTTAAGAGATTAAGACTGAAACTTAATGAATCTTTACTAAAGCTAGGTAACGTGAGTAAATAGTGCTTTTTGCCCCATTGCTAAACTATGATATTTCCAAAAAGAACATGAAACAATTAAACCCATTCTTTACAGTGGTAAATGGAACACTAACTCGTGTATTCGATGCCAGATATAAGATGTTTTTGTCATGCAAAATACGAAGTCAAACTCCTTTGAATCGTCAGGCTTTCTTTCAAAAGAAATGAAAAGGCAATGTGTAAAGGAATCTCGCTATCTTCGTTATTAAAATGACTGTAGGTATTTTACGGAACCTCTCATCACAGTTGTTAATTCGAAAATAGGCGTACACGCAAACAGCACGGTAAAATTCTAAGGAAAGCTGATGTCGTTTCAGCGAAGGAGAAAACTTGATGCTTTCTATGATTAAGAAGCACTTTGTTCATTATATTTGTTTTGTAGGTGAAATTCTGTTTTATCACTGCATTGATAAACTGTCATTAATCTTTCGGATCTCTTTTTTCACTTTTTCATTTAAAATATTCTGAAATTTCATCGATTTGAAATTGATGGTCGTGCCTTCTGAAGAAAACTTGTCATGGTTTTCGTCTTCGCAATCTTTCTAGGAAGCTAGAAGCTGATTCATATAAAAACCCTTTACAATACAGCTAGAGGCGTAACAGCGTTTTTTTAGGAAGATAAATTAGTTCAAAATTAATAGTATGCTTAATTTATGGAGTTTCACAAGTTCTTAATATTCTGTAGATTAATATTCAGCATTTGATATGTAATTGAGGGAAATAGTATTTACATATATATCCAATTGCCGACTTTTTAAACAAAAGTGAAATATTTCCTCGTGATTCTTGTTTTCTAAGACAAACGCTACTCTTTACGAGTTAAGGCAACTCCTTTATGATTGAAAGACGACAGGGTGGAAAATCCCAGAGAGTAATTACCTATTACGTCATTTAGCAAGGTGATAGTAGTTAGGGTTGATTACATTGCCTGCTTAGATCTTGGCATAGCTGTCAATAGCAGCGCCACTGTCTAGTCGATTTTCCTTGAATGTGAACAAGTAACCTAGAGCCATGCATCTGATTAGGCCTTATAATTATGCCTAGGAAATTACTAGTAACGAAGGAAAGTAATTGTTATGACGGAATAAGAATGTGGATTGAATTCCACTTTTAGCACGTATTTTGAACTAGAGTACCAAAAAACTCGAGGACGGAAACGACAACATTGGAGATCGCAGTAGCAAAAGAAGAGCTTAAAGTAATAAATCGCGAAATTAAAGCACTTAGTTGAGAGATTAAAGTGCTGAATCAACCAATAAAAGTATCGAATTGAGTGAAAGTGTGCCAAATCGAAAGACCAGTTTACCAAATCAAGAGATACAAGTACTGAATCGAGAGTGAAATTCCCAAGTCAAAAAGAATCTCAAATTTAATGAAAATGACTCCAGACCGCTTACAGCACCTTGATTTGGTCCACAGGTTTTCAGTGCTTTGTTAGAATGCATTTTAAAGAGCATATCTTCTTCTCAGGTTAATCTTAAGTTGAAGATGCTCCCAGCTCTCTGCTGTAAGCAATAAGCCTTGAATCGATATCTTTCAGACTTCCACCATCTTCGAAGCAATTTTCTTTTGCTTCATTCAGAGGATCAGTGATAGAAACAAACATTTTTGGCTTTTCATTTTTCATCGAATGAAATATTTCGTTTTCTCTTCACTGTCAAGTATGCTTTAAAGGCCCATCCATAAAGTTACTCATTCTTTAGTATTGAATTTGTGCAAAGCAATGCTTTTCTTGAATCTTATGCATAACGATTCAATATTGTTATTATGTTATTTAATTTTTTGAAGCACAAAATTATTTATGTCAAAAAGTAACTTTTTCAATTTCAATCCCCTAAGACGACTTTTATTTGATAGGAATATAACTTGGGAAACCTCTATTTTACTTGGGAAAAATCCATTTGCTCGTTAACGCTGTTAATAGATTTAGGTAAACAACGTTTCTGTCATTACTTCAGACTTATGCTTACCTATTTCATTCTAATCTATCAGATAATACATTAAATTCGCAGGAAAACAATTTGAATGCTTTGCCTCTTACTTTCTTAATCAACTTTTGTAAACATATTTTGGCATTTTGCAGATAGATTCTAAAAAGCTAGCCGAATGTTTTGGCAGGGCAAACTTTTACAGCGGAAATTATGTAGTCCCTAGATTCTGCGAATGGCTGAAAAATCAATTGCCTGAGCTAAGACCTATTGAATGTCAAATTATGGCGCAATTATGAATGCAAAACATATTATCTCCCAAAATTTCTTTCTATAGTATTAAGTAGACATTACTCTTTGGTGTTATTAGAAAAGATTAGTACAAAAATATCTGTCATGACTATTGCCATTGCTGTCAAGAATGCTGGGCGATCTCTTAGTCCCGTCACAGATAAGGTCCCTTTTGTAGCAGACGTTCGATAAACCAGCAGGCACGTGGGAGAAGAAAGGCACAATTGCTAGGAGAGCATGCCAAATTCAGCTGCCAGTGGCCTTTCATTTCATAGAGAACTTAGTCTGTAGAACACTGGTACGGTTTATTCTTGCGCCAGAAAACTAGAGCTTGTTTTTCTTCTTTCGATGTTAAGTAATCTATTAAAAAACCAACGGTCTATCCTCGAAGCTGTTTACATTAAAAACTTTGCTGATAACACGGGAAATGTCCCTTGGTAGTTTGCTATCCATTTGCATTCTGATTGAAATTCTACCGTCAAAAAGATAGCACTCCTGATAAGCACCTTATCAAGGCTGCGGTGGACGCAACTGCACCAAAATAAATTATCATAATCATGCGCTGAAATTTCTCTAGCACTAATACACTGCGCATGAATTTATAAAAGGTCTCTCGCTCATCTGAATTGCGAATCTTCTTATTGTTCTAGATAAGAACACATCTGGCTTTAAAGTTCTGTGTTCTTTTAATTTTCGGTCTCGACACACTCCTGCCAAGCGATTGGTCTTTTATACAGCAACTGAGAGGGTCTTTATAAAGCTTGCAATCGCTTGCCATTCTAGCATATCTCTGGAAAGGTGCTGACGGCTGCTTCTCTCTCCAGAAGAAGCCAAAAATCTGGTTCTACAAAGCTTAACGAAGTTCCTACGTATTGCACTAACATCAGAAAAGTTTTCTTATCTGCATTCACAGACAAGAAAGTTAAAAGAAAGGATAATCTTAAATTGAGGTCACGTTGGTGTGGTAGATTACATCAATTATTTTACATCTTCAGATCAAGATTGAGAGTGGCTGTGTTGCTGACAAGGCCAAGCGGCGGATTTCAGGCAAGAGCGTCAAGCTTCGCCCTGCAGAAAGGTAAGTGTCTTCACATCAGCTTCCTTCGCCCTTAAAGACGTTGCACTGTTTATATCACACGATCACCTGTGTTTGGCTGTGTTTTCTTTTCTTTAATTTACTTCAATAATATTAACGCTTGGAGATAATTGCTTGAAGCGCACGGGTTTACACAGAAGAAATAACAATTTTTTTGTTTTGGTCTTCATCTTTCCTCGCTTCTATGTCCGTGCGCCTGGTTTCAATAACCTGTCTCCATGCTCGCAAAATAAACTTTGCTGTCTACCAAAATAAAAAACACATCCGCGCTAGCCCTTGAGGCAGACGATTTCATCTGACCCAAACAATCTACAAGCAAACATTTTTTATGAAACTATTATTGTGAAATTTCACACATAAGCAGAACTGTGCAAATAAATAATTGCGCCTTGATGTTGCTCTACCTTGTATCAATTCTTTCATGGCCTTAATTCGATTTATCAGCAACTCTGGAAATCATTATCATCAAAATCATTTGTTATCTCCCAATAACCACGTAGGTTGATTTTACTTGTCTGATCTTTGCGTCTTTGCGTATTCTCTAACTATTGGGAATCTAACGCCCTTTTCTTGTCTTTCTTCTGGAATTGAAGCATATAAAACTAGTTAACAGAAAATTATGAAAAATAATTTCATTATCGATTGAATTTGCTGAGATAATTAAAGAAGATCTTCTTGTTTCAACTTTACAGTTTGACGTGGGAATCTAATTTGCAATTTTATCAGACATCATTATCAAGGCTGATGAAATCTTATCTTCGATTCTCGTCTAGATTTAAGATTGAATTGCAGGTTACCTTCTAAAGGATTCATACAGTATTATCTGCAATATTTTCTCGGAGGATAGAGTAAATGTACATGGCAACATAGCAGCAATTTGAATTTTCTATCTCTTCGTCAAAAGGTTTTCCGCATAATATCCCGACAATTCCTTCGTAAACGCATTGTTAAACTGAATATCAAATAACTTGACAGAAGTGCTGCTTTGTAGCCAGTCAGTTTCCTTGCAACTTAAGACTGTTCTGTTGAATGTAGTAAACGAGCTTGAAAAGGCGACTTGTCAGAATTAACAGTAATAGAAACAGTAAGCAACTGCTTTTTGACAATTGATTCATCGTTAAAAACCTTTCCCAATTGCTGCTCTTTAGAAACTCTTTTTGCTTTACTCCTCGGTATCAATTTGCAAATGTACTTTAACGAACACATCAGAACGAAGAGAATCTGGCTGACTCACAGCAAAATGGCTTAAGATTGAACCAAATCTTCTTTCAATGTCGCTTAAATGTTGACCTAGTTCAGATTTTGCATTCGTCTGAACATATAGCCACTGTCTTGACTCAGTTCCGCTCCATATATGACCCTCAGCGTCAAATAGATGCTTGCTAACAACATGCTAGAAGTGAGGTAGCCATTTTAACCATAAAATCCTGATCAATTCATGTTTGCTAGAAAAGTCGTATGGAAATCTTGACATGTCAAAATCTTCGTACTTTTACTGTATCCTAGGACGGTTTAGTTTAAAGGTAAAGATTGAAAGAGTTGATGCTTAAAGCTATGCATTGAGAGAAAGAAGATCTTCAAGGCAATCGTTAAAAATTAGCTATTTATACTATTTCCTTGTGCTGTTTACAATCTTCAATCGCCAACCATAAAGCAGTTATACAGGAAAAACTTCTCTTTAAACTCGATTAGCTCTACTACCTGAACACCGCTCGGTAAAGAGTCAGTTTTTGATCATTATTTGAAGGGTAATTATCTAGTCTTCTGCGCGTACCTAGACGTATTCAACAGACACTTTGATAAGGTTTCCTTGCGAAGCTAGTAGACGAGTTTTCTAACGTTTGCTATCTATCAGACCTTGCAGTATTATTATGAAAAATTAAGAAATACAAAACAACGGGCAATGCTTCGATGAGAAGATAATGATTTTGATATTGATATGATCTCAATCACGTATGTCTGTTAGATTTATCATACTTCCATTCACGTGACTATGTTCCTCAACATGCTTTTTGCAATGTTGCGTCTCTTCTGATTGTAATGTTTTTAATATTTTTCCTCATGCCTTCTTGCTCATATCTACCGAAATGACAATTGATAAGAATGCAAAGCAAAAGTTCCTTGGTTTTACAAGAGATTGTCGCGTTACCGTTTCCATTGATGATATCAAATCTACCGACTCGATTCTAATAAGCACAAGAAGAGCATCCAAAGCAATATTGATAGTGCCTTTGGAAGCATACTGCTTTGAAAGACACTGGATGTTTCTCAGTGCAATGGGAGGTAGTATCAACGAAGTACATCATAATACTCCCTTCCTCTGTTAACTGAAACGTAACTTCAAATGCGAGCGGCTTTTAAGCGCATTCTGTGGAAGGATTTGAAAAGTGTCTATAGGTTAATTTTTTGGGTGAAGGATGCCAAGTCGCAGCCTTCAAGACAGAAAAGCACCCTTTTCTGGACCATTCTAATGAGAAAGAGGTTTTCTTGATAAAATTATTTTTAAATAGAAGAAGACAATATTCGCAAAAGTACTGCGCATTGTGAGAGTTCTACGTTTCTGAAAGATAACTCTCCATGGGGTGCATGAATTATGGGGAAAATACTGGGGATGCATGATGGCAAAGCGTCATAAAACTAAAAAGAATGATGCCAGTTGAGAGACGGGAAAATGCAAGATAATGGTTTTGTTTGATTCCAAAAGCGTACACAAGTTGGAAAATAATGCTACGAAGCTATCTATTTGTTAATTCTTTTGAAAATTTTGTTATATTTTGTATATACTCAAACTTTCAAAAAATGTTTAAGAGAAGCTTTACTCTTAAGTATCAAATCTTTAATGTGAAATTCTTTTTAAGATAACTTGCTGTAAGAAAATAAACACGTTAAAGAGGAATTTGCGATATTTAGTAATATGGGGAAAATAGATTTGAAGCATTTAGGCTCATGTGAAGGTTTATAGACACTCTCCCAAGTTTAATTTGGCTTAGGTAAACAAGAATGATTTCTGAAAACACATTCCTAAAGGCGGAAACTGCGAAAAGAAAGGAATGGATTCTGTAGCGAAAAATTCATTTGCAGTCAAAAGAAATGTGCTGATTATACTAAACAATAAATATTCCATTTTTTCCATTTGACAAATTCTACGGAATTTTTTGAAAGCTGGTCATAATTAATAGGAAGACATAATTATATTGCAAAATGAAACTATAGAATTAAAGGGAATCTGAAAATAAGACCTTCAAAGAGTATGTTCTACCGACAATGCCTTATTTTCTTTCTTTTGTTTTCTATCATAATGTTGACGCTCTGTACTTTGGAAACCCATGGAATATTCATGAAAATCTTCTATTGAAATCCAGTCAGGTGCTTCGTAAGGAGATTAATGGAAAATCGTGCGCCACAAAAGCGCCAACTGTATCATCTGCAAGTCTTGATATTTCTCATCTGCATGCTCTGCCAATGCACATTTGAAGCGTGAATCAGACCCGTCCTTTTTATGAAAACTCTGCTAATGTTTCGTTTCATTTTCCTTATTGATTACAACACCGAAAAATCATACAGTTATGGTATTCTGAACACTAAATTTTTTGATACACCATATTTTTTTCATAGGCAAAATATTCAGTACAAAGTAATGACAACTAGTTTTATTTGTAATTTATTGCAAGAATTATTGTAAAGCAAGGCTGAACATTGTGAATAGATAGGCCCTGTTTTTTCCAATCCACCCCGCTATCTAAGTACTTTTTGTTTTGGTCAGCTCTGATTTTTTAGAATTTTTTCTCAGTACTTTGGTCTCCAAAACAACGTGCTTTTTAGTTTATTATAAACAGTTTGTTTACGTTCGAGACTCGTCCTAACTTAAATATGGTACTAGAAAAGCCTGATTTAAACAAACTGCCTACTTTGTGACTAGTACTGATTGATTTTCAACTCGCTCTTTCTTCAAGACTGGACAACTTCAAAATGTACCTAACATTGGCACGATTTAAGTTTGAGAAACATACTTTTTGTACCAACTGCGACAGAAGCGCTCGCTCGCACCAGTTTACATGTTGTTTTGAATTCCACATGCCACCACAATGAGACTTTTTATTGTCAGCCGCTAATTGGTTGTTTCCAGCTTCATGGAGAAATGTGTCTTCGTATTAAAGCTAATGGAAACTGTGCTTTAGCTATTAGAGGTTTCCTGAGCCTTTGTGTGTTTCAAGACGCGCATTCAGTATATAAATGCCACAAATTTCCCTCAATTCAAATAACATTGTTTCCAATTTCGCTTCCAAATTAATTTCTCAGTGATAGAGTGTATCCAGAGAGTGTGCAAGTCTTCATTTAGTAGTTAATCCGCTTTCGTCTCATTCATTCAAAATTCATGGCGCTACTCTCCTGTTAGCCTTCCTAATGCAGACGTCCCAATGAATTTAGCAGTCATCTCGGTCTCTAGTTTTATAGGATTGCTCTGGAGGCTCTTCAAGGCTGTTTGTTTCAAGAGTTTGCGCAAACAAGCACCAGTTAGAGGCTAGACGTATTCCCAACTAGTCTACGGAAAGCCTATCTCTTCATCAGCTCCAGAAAACGAGGCTCCTGGCGGCCATTTACATAACCTCCAGAATCAAGCAGGGTAGGAGAGGCCATCAATTACAACTTAACACGTGACTAGGCCGTTTGCCAATGATCCCGCGAGAAGCTAACAAGGTGTGTGGAGCATTAGTTTTCTGAGTTTGTGAATACATCCCATCATTTTATATTGCTGCAATACTCCATTTGCATATTGTGGTGGAGGTTTTTTGACAGGGGCAAACCTGAAATCCTCTAGATAGCTCCTATTTCTAACGACCATTCCTGTCACTTAGGAACATGGCTATTTTTCTGTTTCCCAATTTTCCAACCATTTTTGACAGACAACTCTCAAATCACCTTTTATTAAGTCATTCTCATTCATTTATATCATTAAATGGATCATAGAAGAATCTTCTTATATCTGAATTTCGGAATGTTAGTACCATGCCTCTGCATTAAAAACTGTGTTTGCTGTGTTTTTTTAACCGGTGACAATAGATCAGAATGTCAGTCACTCTAGCTGTATGAGTCACCAATAGTTCTTTTCCACCTGGCATATAATAATCCTATTTCGCGGTGATTGCAATTTGTTTGATGAATGTTTTATTTCATAGTGCACGAACCGAAATTATTTTTAAATCCTAGAATCACATATGTTGCAAGAGCATGCCTAATGTATCCAATTCACATTTAGCGATACTGAATTACCCCCAAATTGCGAGATCTGCATGTCCAAATGAGAGCGCTCTTTTTGTCAGTGCTTGTACTTGATCCTTTGGTGTTTCATGATCCTTTGATCCAAAGAAATTTCTCTTTGAGAATCTCTCTGGAGCAGCCAATGCCACACCAATACCCTTTCTACCCCGTTGACCCTTTAATGCCTCAGCACCTTCGAATGACATGGACATCTACCCTATCAAAAAAAAATTTCAACAACTCCCACAGGCCCATGTTCACTTTTTTTTTTAATCTTCAATTTCTTAAAAAAATTCTTGTAACTTCAAATGATTAAAATTTGTCTGCGTACAATCGGACAAAAGGAAGGTATAGAAATTTCATTTCATAAAGAATGACAAACCTTCACTGTGCCAAAGCAGATGGCGCTTTTACCTTCTTTGAAGGCCTTTGTTTCTTTTTCATCGACTGTCACTCTGATTTGTCCCATGGTTCTCTTTTCCCGTTGCAACGAAGATGCCCTTGCAAGGGCTGTACAATCCTTTGATTTCTAGATTCTGGGTGTAACATGCTTCAATCAATTTTAATTTGTTGCAGAGTTTCCTTATCAAATACACATACGCACATGACAGTTTCCCTTCAATAGGCGATTGAGACTTTTACTACAGCTGTGGCAGTCATTGTTTAGCTGGGATTCTCTTTAGTTGATCTTTGCTTTATTAATGACAAATAAGAATATGATTGTTGTTATGTGTCAAATTTGTCACTTTGCCATGCAGTTTTGTATTCATGATCTTATCAGGCGTTATCGCTTTATCGCCATTATTCAGTTATTCCGTCAACCCAAAGGGCCGTTCTGATTTTAACCTCTTGAACGATTAACCTTAACGTGCTCTGGCACAGCTAAGTAAAAGATGGCCTCTACATGACATTATAATACTAATGAAATTGCTGCAAATTTGGCCCGATGCACTAAACAAGACCACAATGTTCTGCGCAGACGACAGCTCGAGTAGTTTGATTGGCTTGCGGAGGAGCTGCCACACGAAAGTCGTTATTCTCCTACTCCGTTGCTTGGAGCTAGGCCATATGCTGTGCTATTTAAATGACTAAAGTGGTATTCTTAGGTTCGACAACAACACGTCAACAACAGCAACGGAAGCTGCTGTTTGGTTTCAGACGGCGATATCAAAGTTTCGCCGTCTCTTTTGCGAAATGCAGGTGTGCCTCAACATCCTCTTCCACCTCTCCTGTGGAACAGAAAGGCTCTTTTATTTTACTACAACATTGTCTTCCGATGCAATAACTTTAGTCTGCTTGTGGTAAGTCAAATTAAGCTCTTGCAAAAAGTGTGAAAGTGTTTGTCCGTCGGGTTTACTGATACGGAAATGGGGTAGATCGCCACATCCCCACGTTCTAAGACTTGACCTATGCTTCGTTACGAAATTTCTTTAGTCGGGTTGAATTTTCGAATCCTATATCTCCACTTTTTCATTTTCACCATGCTTAGAAGCTAGGGACCAAGAGCTGGAATTCGTTTCCAGCAACAATTATGTTCTGTATTAACACAAGCATGCATTTCCAGCCACGGATCATCTTCTGATCTCTTCAAGGACACGACCTTCAAATTCGGAGCCTTTCACCAATCGAAAATATCTATAGACTTCAATTAAGAAGAAGAAAAGTCCTAAATAAGTTACATCGGGTAACCCGTGAATGGATCAAACTGGCCTTCTATTGTCAGCCAAAAGTGAGACAGAGCCAATCTACGTAAGCACCCTAAACCAGGTGAACATAATTATCGTGATCACGTGCTAACTGAAACCACTACACTGGGATGTTATCGATATTGGTGCGTCACTCCTACCATAGCCTAGCACTCTGCTTGTTTTTCAAGAGCTATAATAGTCATCAAATGTGTGTATTAAAGTCTCTGTAAAAACATATGCATTTTGTAACAGCTCTTGTCTGAACTTTGCAAATGAATGCAATCCTACACGTGTAAATATTTTGATATGTGGAACGTTAAAACAATATGAATGGGGCTCTCATTTTTCTTCTGATTAAGTGGAAGGGGTTTAGGGGGGCTGGATGATCATCGCTCTTTTACCGAGACATCTTTAGCAGCTTGATAAACTTATAAACTACTACTTGATAAACAGCAGCCTAACTACTTGATAAACAGCAGCCTGATTAACTGTCTTCTAAAACACTTGGCTTTACAATATTGATTACAATTTCTCAGGCCAAGAAAAATTTATGTTTTATCCCAAGCTTTTTTGAATGCGAAGCATTAAGTCAATTGTTCGTTTAATCTAAACTGTTGGCGACAAGATCTTAAAAGAATCGCGATAAAAATATCAATGTATGTTTTTCTGCGCCGAGCGTTATGCTATCATGACCATCATAATTAACTTTTCATTTCCACTCAATCATGTTGGCATGGGATTTTGCGTATTTGTTAACCGCAGCGCCTCAGCTCGGATCTGATTTTGTTCGCAGCGCAAAGGCCCTTTCTAGTCTTATCGCGAGTAGGCACGATAGACCGCCCCGAGGACACCAATGGTAACTACATTAATAAAAGACGAGAATTAACCAATTTCAACTCGATTGTTTTCTATTTCCATAACATTAAGATAAAATACATTCTAAGAGATAATAATTATTTTTTATATTTACTGGGCGCAGAGAGATCATTGACCAGATTTTTGCTAAGTAGGATTTGCCACGGTATAAGACTCTCGTTATGGGGGAGAATCTGCTTTAGACCAGTCTGGGCCACGGTTGCTTGCGTGAGAGAATGGAGAGGGGTGTTTTCGGGGAGGGTTTGGAGACATTTTGGCTGGTTTTCATCCCAGAAACTACCCAGTGATGCAGAGGCGATAATTATGAGCATAAATTGTCGCATATTGTAATGTCAATAGTTTCAGGCTTACTGTCCTCGTGACTAAAAAATGTTGCCAAGCATCTTGTGAAAATCTAGACATGGACTACTTTAGTACTTGCATTCTTGCAAATAAAAATGAATTGGTGCATTCAAAATATAATCTAAAGCCATGCAGTGACATGATGACCAATAAGACACTCGAACTGCGATACACCCTGTACTTGACTTCATTAACAGCACCGAAGGCAATCATGGTTCTATGGTACTGCGACAGTTTTGTCTTGATCAGGCAAAGAAAATTCAAGAATGTGCAGCTAGTTGAAAAAATTTACCACTCAGACCAGAGCCAAAAGCAAGTTGTAGGCCCACAGTCCTTCTTCAAGTCACCCTATGTCCTTCAACCTTCTTACAAAGTGTAGCATTGCTGAATGATGTTGATAGTACATATAGTCTTTTTAATTTTTTCGATTGTTGAAATCTTCAACATTTGGACAGTTCAAAAGCCAGGGATTCTGAATTAAGGTGATTTCATTGAGTCTCAATGATGCTTCAACCCCAACGTAGTAATACAATGCCTTCTAATACGAGGTGCGTGGATCTTAGCGTGCGCAGAGAAATCATATATTATTCTTTAAAAGTAATCTCCGTTGCGTGTTTATATTATCGCTACTAAAGCTCAATGAAAACACTGTGATAGTATGAAAAGAAAACACCTTGAATTTCGATCAAAAGGTTTGGAAAGTCAAGGAGACTTTCCGCGCTAAATGGTCAAAGACACTAACAAAACGGCCTTCGTTTGAAGTTGCCTTGTAAGGTTACACTAATTGGTCGACTGAGGCTCCATCAAGAGCATTGTAGTGTCCGACAAAGCCACCTGGATGCTTCGATACGTTTTAATACATAATACAAGCCTGGAGATTATTATTCGTGTTAGAAGCAGATGTCGAAAATAGATGTTCAGCTTTCTACGACATGATGAACATTTAATTACATTTTTCAGCATACTTTATATGAAAATTAGTTTGTCAGAAGCCTCATAGACATTGAACCATTCTTCAATGAATGGGCTGCAGAAACTCGTTTTGTAATGAAAGCTCAAAGGAAGAAACGAAGAAAGTCTAGGCAACTCTATTCTTTTGCAGGAACTTTCAAATCATTCCTTGTTTATAATTAGGACAGCTCTCTTCAATAAGTTTTGTTTTTAACTAAAGGTTTAATTACAGTTGCCCTGTGGTGAACATAGATAATTTTGTAATGCATGCCGGGCTACCGAAGTCGGTTGTAGTAATCCACAGATCTACAGGCATGCCTGCAAAACGTGTCCTTAGGCCCTTGCGTACGGAGTTATGGTGCTTTATTCTAAATCATCTATGCAAAAAGCTTTCTGAGGGCGGGAGTAATCGAACTGAGAGGTGCTTTCAACTGTCAGCTGATGAAAGTGAAGATGGCTAGAGCGATCTTTATTTCGTTTGAAATTATGCCACGTGTATGGATTGTTTCACTGCGACTGTTTCATTAAGAAATAGTTGCTAAATTAAGCACTAATGTGTTCGTAGCGTTCAACAGAGCCGAAAACGAGTTTTATCTCAAGGCCAAGGCGAGGAACTGTTCACTTAACTGTCACTCAACTGTTATGCAAATTATCAAATATAATCTTGAATATTCTCTACCGGGTGTGGTCAGCTAGTCGAACAGTTGTGGCATCTATGCATTGTGAGCGAGCGCAGTGCGTTTTTAGGAGACTGTGGCAAAGAGTGTGGTCTGGACCGCCTAACACGAAGATTGACGAAGCAACTCCAACATCACACTGGATGTTAGTGCTTCATAGAGCCATGCGTGCCTTAGATTGACTTCTGTGACTGCTATAAGAAATTATCAGCCAAGATGGCGTATAAAGCAGTAAAGCGACGCTCCCTAGACGCAAATATCCAGACATCCAAATGTCCTTTCAGATAGTGAACAGCGAAAGTTTTCGTGTTTTCGGATAAAACATGAATTTAGATTTTTATCTCGAATCTGGTTTGAAAAAACTTCGAAGATTAAATTTTTCCCTTTATTGAACCAAACAAAGAGCTCGCTGGAAACTTTATTTGCCCACAAAGCGCACTTTTTCGATGATTCAGCCACCACTTCGATGACAGGCCTGTGGTCCTGTCCAGAATCCATGGCTAGATGACGTTAAAATATGCAAACGTTGTTGTTGTCGCTTTGCTGAACTTTCCCCTCGTTTCAGAGCAACTTTGTTAATTCTCAACATTCTTGAAAAAGCTGAAGAGTGACAAAAGGATGTGTCTAGGCTATGTCATGACCCCATGGCATGTTTTTTAGGGAAAATGACGTCACATTCGACTCAAGTCCTCTTCCGATACTCTTCATATATCCCTTCATATGCCAAAAACCATCTTGAAGTAAGCAGGAAGCCATTGCTGTAGATAGACTTTTACTTTCCCGCGCAACGCTGCTGACTTCTGGACTTGAACTGGCAAGTACCTTAAGAAATTCGATTTGCTTCGACATATTCATTTACACGACTTAATGAAGAGCTAACAAAGAGACACAATCCATTTAATGACACAATTCCATTTAATGACACAATTCTGTACCTTTTTGAAGATGATTTTAGGTTGTCTACTGATTTGTTAGAAATAAGATGACAATAATGCTGTCAGCAGGTTGAAGGTAAACACGAGCTTTACGATGCAGTTGTGACAAGCAAACAACCACCAATAAGGCTTTTTGGGCCTCTGATTCAATCTGAGAAAAATATCAGGTTTGCCATGAGGAATTGTGACGTCACTTCATTAGAAAAGAGCCAGTGCGTGGCAGAAATTCATTATCGTAACCGAACTGACCAACGATTTTAGCACCTTAGACGTGGAGGATTTTCGACTCTAAAACAAAGCCATACTTCTTTGTGCATTGTTAACAGCTTTCAAGTCGATCGCAACGATAAGGCGAAGCGGGAATTTTGTTGTAATTGGCAGCAGTTCTTCTTACTGGCTGGCTAATAACCCAAGCCACAAGGGTGCTACGAATTGGGATGGAGCTACGAGAGGTCAAGATGTTCCTTTATTTCTGAACTTGCTTCGTCACAACCGCCCATTGTATCTGGGTCTGCTTGGCCACTAAGACCACATTGAAGCTACAGGCCTCGAGCACGTTAAAGATTTGTCATTCCACGAAATGATCTCGTCTTACCATTTTTCATCTTATTCAGCCGTTGAAGCTTTGTACAAAAGAGACATGGGGAGAACACGAGTCTTTTGTCTAGGCCTAACCTTAGAAAAGGATAATGGAGATCATAATAAATTCGACTTCGGGTCTCATGCCATTCAACATCAAAATGATCGGAATAACAAACCAGGAATTCTTATCGCAGAGTAATTAGCATTCGAACCATTTTCACAAGACAAGTCATATAATAGGCATTGTTAAGGTTGCTGATCATAACCAATGCGATTAAAGACTTGTTGAAGCCTTGAGGAAGCCAACAACTAGGATCTGCTGGGATAGTCTGTAAGAGACTACCTTTATGTCGTGGGAGGGAGGAGTTCTTTACAGTAAAAAATCAGGCAAAGCATGTAAAGAATAGTATCCATAGGTATTCAACAAAAAATGCATATCAAGACTATACTTTCGAGTGATGATAAATGGGGAAAATGTCTAACCCAATTTTTGCAAATGAGTTGCATTTTCATAGAGGGCGTTGGAAGAAATAAGATTGTTTTAACAACAAGGAGTGATAAAGTAAACCTAGTAATGGCTTTCTTGACTCATGAAAACAAGTTCCGACTAGTTTTTGCTTGTGAAACTAGCCTTGTTCTGACCTAGTCATTTCTGACTAATGTGTGGATAACTTGTAACTAGTCACGTGAAACTACTGGTTCAAAAATATGACATGTCCTGTCGAAGTATTGGAATCCAGGATTCTAGACACAGGATATGAAATTAAAAGAATACAAAGTCGTATTTTGAGAACAGTTCAGAAGCAATACAACATTACTTTGAAAAGAAATGTTACAGAACAATAACAAACAGCTTGCATTTTCATCATTTCACTACGTCTTCATACTTGAGTGTAAAAATGGCAAGTATACTTAATGGAAAACATTTTGGCTGTTTCAGTCTTAAAATGTTCATATTAAGTTGCGTTACAGCGCTTTAGTTTGCGAAGTTTGTGATTAGGTAAACTTAAGGATATCATTAGTTATGCGGACCATAATGGCCCTCAGTAAGATGTTTACTAAAAATGATTTAGTAAAAACGTTGATTATTCAACTGTGGCTCTGGAAACACCTGCTTGAGAAGCATCTAAAATAACCTTAAGGCATCGTGAACATGGGATGTGTCATTAGCTTTGTACAATAATACCATTTGAAAAGTACTGGCATTAATACTAGGCAAGAGCAATCGACGTATTCCAATCAATTTTGCTAAATTGTCTAGAGTTGGAGTGGCGGGGCAAATGTCTTTTCATTGTTAACTAGCTTTCACGAACGTCTTATTTTGTTTAGATATTGAACTCGAAAGCAGACATGGTAAGGTTAATTTAGAACAATCATTTTACCGATGTGACAAAACAGATTACAAGATAAATGTATATGCAAAGTATTTAAGCTTTGCGTTGAAAGTAGGGACAGTCCAATTCAAATAATTATGCACAAAGCTACTGCATCTTGAGTTTACAAATGATTTTTGTCTCCGTGGAGGGGGATGGGCGTAAAAGGTGGCGCTGAAGTGGGCTATAAACTTTGCATTTATTTGCCATGAAGTGCTAAAGACAAAATGATAGGTATGATATTGAAAGCATCGACAGCCCTCCTTCGCAGTAATGCTCTGCTAATGCTGTAGGCCTCATTTGTTCAGAAGAAAGAGGAAAAAGGTCAGCAAACGCTATTTATAAATGCTTTTGACAGATAGGTGAAACCAGCATTGACTCAAGTTCCTGACTATGTGTTTAGGTGTTTCATCAAAAGAAAAACAAATGTAACATCTTAATAAGACATCGCGATGCTCGAAACAATGTCCTGTTAGAATCAAAGAAAGGAATTCGATTCCAGTTTCAGGGACTTATGAGTATCTATGGCCACGCAGTAGCTTGATTGTCTGCTATTGAACCTTAACTTTGCGATATGAACAGACTGCTAACGGTTGATAGACTTACAACTTGCAGTTTCTATGAAAACATTGCAGTTTCTATGATATTATCATTTTACGAAACACATTTTAGGCATTGATATAAAAAGCTATTTTCAAAATGAAAGTAGCTAGATTCAACCACTATTATTCTAAAAGTTATTATAGATGATTTAGAAGGCGCCGTCATACGTTTACCTTGAGAGTTTACAATATTTCCCTGCGATATCACTAAAATCAGCTGTAGTCAACACTCCCGCCCAAATACGAAAGTTGTGCTTTATAAAATTGTTTTAGAATTGAGATGCTTCTTCGGTACACCTCGCAAAAAAGGGAATTGATTTAGCAACCAAACGACTCTGAAGCAAGCGACTCAAGCAAAACTGAAACTGTTCTTCTGAGGGACTCGAACTTAGCCATCACATTAACAGCTTAGTTTTGGCGGACAAAAATAGACTCGAGCACAAATATGCAAGGGATTTTAAGCCAGCCAACCGCCTTCCTCTTCTTAACTGGCCCAGTATTACAGCCTGTAGATCCATTGTTGTTGAATTTAATCTGTCTTCCAAGTGTGTCATCTTGTCATTCAGAGATCAAAACCAGAAATTGGATGTATAGATTTTCTATATTTATAATACCTAAGAGAGGTCACCTTTAGTGGCCTTGTTAGGAAGATCACTGTATTGTCCGTAGAGTCCCGCATTACATTTTATCTGTGCATAAACATTAATATAGAAGGCAATGTAGAATGCACAATCTGGGTTGATAGTTATAACATCCCGGTTGAAGCGTCCGAATTTAGACACAATATCGCAACATGATTTGCAAGTTTCAATTAAAGTCATTTTGTTAGAATAAATTGCTTTTCAAAGTTTGCTGGGTTCAATGAAGCTTCTTAGGATCTTCATATTGTACCTTTTCTTTTGTAATTAAAAGCAATTTCAAGAAACAGCTTCTTACTGACTTGTTACTTGACGTATTACCTGTTCTCTCTCCAATTAGGATCTCCTTAAATCGCATCGTTGACAAGGCCAGTGCAATAACTATAGCTTCAGCTAATAAACTTTGCACGCAGCCAAACCTGGTGTTATAATATTGCCAAATGATCATAGAATTGTCAACGTAATGTAGAAGGATGCAGTGGGTATGTTTTCAAACTGAACCACCTTCGTTTTATTTAAGATCCTGAATGGTACGTAAAGGTTGCAGTTTAAATTGTTTGAACTTTTAGATCTCTAGCTGTGGCCTGATCACTACAACTAGCAATCCGTCTTCGCCTTATATCCAATAACCAGTATTGTTGGCACAATCTCTTTTGATCAAAGCATTGTATGCAGCTAAATGTTTATCTGTGTAACGTACAACAAAACTTGCAATCCGCGTTTCTTAAAATGGAAGCTTGATTGTTACATTGTAGCGCAAGGATACATGAATCTTTGAAAAGAACATGTTTCCGAAAAAAACGCTTAACTGTGAATGTTGTTTTACCTAACAGCATGTGGAAAATTAGCCACTGAATTCTAACTGCTATTCAGAATCATTTACTTCATCCAATAAAGAAACCTGCTGATTATAAAACTAAATAACGCGGAATTAAAGGGGATTTGTAAGCATTAATTCAAAAGATGGAGCATTTAAAGTACCGGCAGATCAAGCTCACAATGAAATGTAATAAAAATCGTGCCCAAATTTGTGAAGAAAACAGTTTGTATCACGAAAATAAGACTAGTTTGTTATTATATTTATGAACTTCCTTGAATGATGAGAAAGGATTTGAAAATTAAAGCACCATCTCACTTCAACAGTTCTCCATTCGGGAAAGGTAAAGATATATTAAAGTTAAAACGTACAATCAAAACTGTCAATGGCTGTTTGAATTCTTTTGCGTGTGCAAACAATTTTGATGCGCCATTGCCAATAAAATTGGGAATGTCCTTCCTCAGTCCACGGAAAAATAATTATTAAGCTCCTTTATAATTAAAGTTGAGTTATAATAAGGCACCTTTTTAGAAACAAGCTTTCCTTTTGCAATACTTCTACAACCTTTATTAAAGTTTCACAAATAAGATGCCTGGTGATACAATTGCTTTTTCTTTATTGAGAAGTTTTATTTCAAGCCTTATTGAACCTGGTGTTGCCAAAAATCCATGTTTCTTGATGAATCAACATGCAGTAACTTTAGGTGTCTCGGCGTATAAAGAGCTCCAAATACAAATATACTTTCAGCAAAGTAAACACATGTAGTAATCCTGTGATTACACGTGTGAGAGGATTAAAAATGAGCTTGTGTCTGTGTAACCTTCTAGTCGCGAAAACCATCGTTTCTTCCCGCTCCATCGCTGACATTTAGGCCAGAGAACATCCAATCATTATGAGACTTGCCAATGTAAACCAAGCCAACAATTGTTTTTCGAAAATAGAAATTTGCTCAGAAATCTATAAATCTTTCCGTCTTATTGCTACTACTGTGTTTATGCGGGTAGTTGTTAGGAATCAAATTCACAAGCAAGGTTTATCGTTGACCTTCTAAGCTAAAGTCTGTGGATTTGCTTGCATCGAGAAATGCTCGCTTATGGCACAATTCCATATTTGAGGCACCGCCTGTCTCGAGTATTAGATAAAGCATTAGAGTATTAGATTATTAAATGGTTATTTTTTTCTTGATACTTCAGCGTTCGCTGAGAATGCCCACTCTCGTTCTTCCCAGTCCGTTTGACAAAGAAGCATTTCCTAATGATTATCTTGTGTCTTCTTGACCAATCAAAACCCAATGCCTGGTAGGCAGTGGAAATTTGATTGGAAATCCATTATTATCTGCCATTTCCTTTAGATATAAAGGAAGCTGTGGAAAAGGCTAATAAAAAGCATTACTTCTACTATCAATTAACAGGATCTTTATTGGGAGACTAATAAATTCAAGAATACCAATGTTTGTCGAGTCGACCTTTCCCTTCATTCAAAGTGGCGGAAGTGTAAACAAAAGTACGCGAAGGTGTAGGTTTTCCTGGGGGTGATTGCCCAGAGCCATCTTATATTAGCACACCTTGCACGCATCTGCCCAAACGACACACAGTAACGTTGTAAATTTGCATCAACACAATGTCGCTTATGACATTTAGAGAAATCAAGCTGTAATTTGACGTACTTAGGATAAAAATATTTTTTGAAATAAAAACCTTTCAACCGATCCTAAGAAGACAGCAGTAAGCAGCTAAGTGTGAAAGGACATCCCATTTTAGCAAACAGAGGCATCTTTGTTTATCGAGCTTTCCATTAATCCGCGCGATCTGCTAAAAGCTCGATTTGCTAATATGGCCATGTGTGCAATATACCGTTTGAAGAGGTGGCTTGAAACGACTGAATTTTGGCATATTCATCGCCAAAGTTCCTCGCGTATTTCTAAGGGTCAGGCCAGAAAAGTTCAACGCCCATTCACTCCCGTGAGCCTTTCAATTTGTTACGCATTTAGTTTCACTGTAACTTTACATTCTGTCACATGCCAACCTCCAACCTCTGTTAGTTGCAAATTTAAAAAGATTGATAGCATCATGCTAAATTTTTGCTTATTGGGTGTTTTAGCTTTCAAGTTGTTCCCAAGAATGGTTTTCATTTCCTCGTCAAACGACAGTCGGGAAAACAAGATACTGTGCATAACACCTCGTTTTAGTACCTTTTATCCTACCAGCCGCGACCACATGTTATTTAGCCAGCGAAACACATTGAGTGCTTGCATCAAAGCTTATTCCAGTTTTGTATGTATGGAGAGTTCATCGGGTAAATGAATAAGCAGCCTCTCCTTTCACTAACGTAAATTTGCATTTTACCAAAATAGGTTCAACCAAATTATGGCCTTGTTTTGAGTTGCTTTATTTACAAATGCAACTTTGTAGCAGTTGTATGCAAAATAGTCATGCTATTACAATGCATGACCCAGGAAGGGTAACGAATTAGACACTAATAAATAAATTCCAGCCTTTTTTAGCTTACAACTATGCGCAAATGGTTATCAGGGTTGAGGGTGCAGAGTAGTTTGCAGTCAACAAGCCAACACAAGTTCCAATAAACAAACTGAAATATTCTCCAAGCCAGCTCTCTCTGATTCTCGAGGTTGCATTTTGATCACTCTTGAATATCAATCAAGTGTTTGGTCGTGATACGTGTAATGAAATGACTATTTATAGACCGAATTCCATCATCATTTCATAAAACATGTTAGGCTGCAGAATCGCGGTGAATACTTGTTGTCAAATTGTTTTAATGAGCCACTGCTCTCGTCAGTTGAAACTTTGTATTGGCTAAAGGCTGGTAGATTCCGACACGATGAATGCAACGTAACGCTATTTTGATTATGCACTAGAGTCTCTCGCATGAAGTTTGCAAACATTACCTGTCATTTTTAACACAATTTTCAGATAAGCCGATTTAGAATTGTTAAGGTACAGTAACTTCTAAGTAAAGAATATTCCGTTGACATCAGTATACTGATATAAGAAAAGGGTGAAAAAAGTTTTGACTAAAGGGCGCATGAATGCATGTAGATAATAATGTTTTAAATCTAAATATAGACATTTCGACTCGTGAGGCAGAAAATCTATATCGACTGCAGCGCCAAAGTTATAGAACATAATTTTCATTGAAGTAAATATTGCCATTTAGACAGAAAGCTCAATCAGCTAAAGATGCAGCTCTCGCAGAAAACAATTCGCAAAATTTTCCTTTCTAATAGTCAGGCTTGATTGCATTCCTCTTTTCACTCATGCCAAAAGCTATATTTCTGGACATTTAAAACATGCATTATCGGTCAAGGAGAATTCAGTGTGCTCAAAGCTACTACCAAAATTTTTCAGGCTCACCCTAAGGGCAGAGGCTGCTCAGTACAGCTGGAAGTAGGCAAGAATGGAGTTATGAACTGAAAGTGTGCAACGCCAATTGCATTATCCGCTTAAGTGGCTACGTCGAAACATTAAATGAGAAGGAGGGCAAAGTTTTTGTTCCTTGTGATTAACCCAGCTGCTTTGAGCTCTCCATCTAGAATAGAAAAGGGATCAGTATGGAACGTAAACTAAATCTCCATTGAATAATAGATATATATGCAGGGATTATCATTAGCGCTTTGATTAAAACATACCCTTTCACAGAGATTACAGCTTGATTGCAGCTGTTTCCACACTATTCAATTATGGAATGTCAAATTTCTGGTCTTTGTCCTCTGCGGAGTGATTGATTGACTTGCTAGTTACATAGGTAAACTTGAGTTAGTGGCTAAATGGATTATGAGAATAATGCACTTTGAAATGACAAAACAGGACGGACGCGCTTTTCACATAGGCTCTTGACTTACAGGATTTAACATCAGAGAAGGATATTCAAATCTTAGCAGCCGTTTGCAGCAAGAGCCCACCAGAGCGACAGATTTTGTTGCCATTGGCACCCGGACACTGCTCACTCTGCCCGGTTGGTTTCTTGGCAGAGTTCTTCAAAATATCAAACCAAACCAGTAAATGAATGGTCTTTTTTCATAAATCAAAAAACGGTCTCAAAATACTGCTCCACCCACTGCCCGAATGTAAATAGAAACCCCTTGTTTTGTAAGCTGCGGAATGCGATCCCTCCGCCTTCCCACTTCGCCATTTGATTTTCCCGGACCTGAATTCCCATACTCTCCTACCGGTTCGTTGCTTTTCTCTGAGAATTGCATCCTGATTTGTGTTTATTTTATTAGTCCGTAAATGTCTATGTTGAATGAATGCGTTTAATTTAGCGTTCAAACATCCGATTGTCTGAAAGTTTCAAAAGCGCCAGATTGCAATCTGTGTACTTAATCTGATTGGCTGAACAAAGAGCGAGTCTCTTCGAGTGAAAAAAGGCTGGCGCCATGCTACGTTCGCTATTATTCGGGTAGAGAAGGCCTAATCACAACCAATACAAGCGGGGATATCGTGCTCTGCTCCACCAAATTTTGACCGCGTCGGGACGCACTTGTATACGGACTGGAGCAGCTCGTTGGCAACACGCGTTGTGGGAGTAGTCGTAGCTCGAATAACAAGCAGAACACCAACGGCTACGAGACCGACAAATCTCTTTGCTTGAATACCAGGAAGTACCCGCGCTTTAAGAGGTTTGTAATTGTTCTTTTGACCTATGTACATGCATTCCGATTTGCATGTACTTTTTGCTGCGTTGCATTAGCTGGAACGAAAAGCTAATTGGCCATCGATCATTGCAGCAAGTATGCAAGTGATCTTAGCACCCTGGAGATTAGATCTAATCTTTGCCTTATCTCGTAATGTAGTTTCTTTAGAGGCAAAGTTTTGGCAGTTCCATCTAGATACGATGAGTAACAAAAATCGGGCAAATTAGGACCACTGAACCAAAGTGAAATTGACCAATTACAAAGCCAACAGGAGAGAGATTTCTAGTTACCCTTCCCTCTCTGAAGCTCAAATAAAGTTGTTCTTATTTGTTTTCCACTTTAATGTGATCAGCTTCTTTTAAAAAGCATGCTAGATCTAAAGTCAACATACCTAAAATTCTTTAAAGTCGAATTACATTCAATTTCATTGATGATTCCCTAAAGGCATTTGAATGTAATTGTAGGAAAAGAGCAAATCATCTATGCTCAGTACACCTCTTAGAACTGTCATGTGTCATCCTGCAACTTTGTCAATGTCGAGAATGTCAACCTGTTAATTTCGGGCTGCTGTTATGACCTAATTGCACTGCATGGCCCCGTTGACAATTACCCTTGCTTTGAACAACCCTCTGCTTTCTTCGTTACGCGAAACATGGCTAATCCCCTGTCTAATCTGACAGATGACAAGAACACATTTTACGTGTGCTCCTGTATATGCAAGGGTAGCATTGTCACTTCATTGAAATACCTCTTGATTATAATATCTGGCTAAGTAGCTCTACACTTCATTTCCGCCCGTTAATGAAATCACCTTTCACAGTTGGCGAACACAAACCGGGATTCAATTTACCCTTTGCCGATTGCGTAGCGAATGAATAACTGTGGTGTGCACCTCTGGTTTATTAGTGTTGTTGCTATCTTTGTAAACGGAGGCCTCCTTTACACAAGAACCCATGCCATCACAAGTCGTGACCAGATATCATTGACCGACTCCGTACCTGTTCCGTAACAGTGCTCGTAGAGTCATCAAGTCGATGGTCACATTGACCAACTGTCTTCAGCATGCGGCACAATGCTTTTCGAACCTAGTGATACAAGCACGATACCTAGAAAGGCAGAGGGGATGCATTGTACTGTTATCGCTTGGCAAGCAGCATATTAGGAGACCTGAACAAGGCAGCGTAAGTTCCTGTTTCTGCGTATGTTCGATGACAGCGAGAAGCAAGAAGAACGCGCGTCATGGATATCAAGCATGTCTAAGTATCCTGCTGTTGTTTAAGTCTCTTCTTCCTTCTCTCGCGAACGAACGTCTAGCCCATTACGGTAATTGCACTGCCTATGATAGGCAGTTCTTCAACGCGATGTGCATTAGCCAGTTTGTGTTTCAGTACATAGTTATATGGGTAGAACACCAAAGATTTATTAATGTTGGAGCCTTAGGTATTTGCACACACAAATGTCTCTGTCAAGTTTATCCTTACCGATATCCTCACATGAAGTGTAGCTCAACACACTTTGTAACAATATTATTTGACAAAATTTGGCGTTTTCTTAGCCGTTAATTCTTAGTCTGGTGTAGATTTGATTTTAAACGGAGGAGAAGGCATTCCGTACTCAAATCTAGCTTAAAAGATCATGCTTAATTGCAGTGAATCTTACAAAGGTAGAGCCTCTGTTTATGTCGTTTCAGTACAACAATCCAGTGAATTCTCGGAAGGTTCCCACACTTTAAACTGAGCTTTGAAAAATGTTTGAAGTTTCAGTATCATTAGAGTAGATCTGGCTGCTTTTCAACCTTTTTATAGACTTGTCGTTCCCTGAAATGCAAACACTCCAAAATAATCAGGTAGAGCCTGCCAGTGATCTTTAAGGACTGTAGCAATAGCTGGGATTTTCTTGAATCTACCTGTAAAAGTTGTGCACTGCAACATAAATGAACGACTTGTTAACTGACGCCACTACGAAGAGTTTTTTGCATTTCTAGCTGCAGTTTGAAGTTTGAAATTATGACATATTTGTTTTCAGAAAAGCCTGACTTTCTTTATGGTTTGACTGCTTGCTTTAACAAGTCAAGCAGTCCAACATTGCAAGCTTTAGAAGTGCTTGCAATCCAATCTGCTTTGTCTTGGCAGTTAACATAAATCTGTAAAAGACACTGCCAAATGGTCAACTCAGTTTCAGCTTTTGTTTTGTTGTTATTCCCGCTTTACAGTCCAAAGAAGTCATTTAAATGCGAGTAAAATGCATGATTATTCTACAGTTAAAGCCTGCATGTCATTTACATGCAGAAGTCATTCATTATCTTTGCTCTATAATGAGTAAAAATTGATAGGTGTTTGATCTTCAACATTCTCCGCTATTTTCAATTTAGAACACGCAAGCTTCTGTAAAAAGATAGCAATAAATTCTAACTAGTACGTGAATGTCACATTTCAAGTTTTATTTCTCTTTTTGCTTGCCTTTACTGCTTATCTGTTTTTGATCACAAGCTCCAATGTTTCAATCCATTTGTTGGTTACTTTAACTAAAGCCCAACTGAATGAAAACTTTTCTCACGGATAGATCAATCTTTAGTACTTCGATTTTATTTGTTTGTGTGACTCAACATCATACAATCTTTCAAGTTTTCCTTTTTTATTATGCTGTTTCAATTTTGATGGAAAATATGTCTATCCTTCAAATGACAAAATACATTTTCTGCTCGTCCATCTAGAGACCTTTCGGTGGGTCCTCATCAGTACACTTGAACGTTGAATACCAATTCGTTAGCAGTAATTAGCTTATTTAGAGTGCCACTGAATTATTTGGTCGTAATAACTATCGCCAAAAAAGCTGTATTGATTGCTACGCTTTATTTATGTCGTTTGACAGTTGTGCTTAACAGTAGAATTGCTGTTAACAGCAAATATCAGCGTTGTGTTGCATACTATTGTTGGTATCAGTATTGGCCTATGCAAAACATTGAAATACATTTGCAAGCCAGTATTATAAGCCTTGACAAGCAATTATCCTTGTAAATTTAGTAAATCAATTGAAAAGGGGCTCTTTTAGCAAATTGCGTGTGTCGTTTCCAGTTGAAAGTCCGTTTGATTAACTGGTGATGGTAATAGACACAATATGCCTTTAGGACCCTGCCAATTTTATTGTTCCAATTGCCACACATGTAGCTGGGGAACAAGCTACCGAAGCTTGATTGTGTCTATATTTATCACGGTTTATCAACCACTTTCTTTTAACCAACATAACAAGTTGGCCGAAGCAAATCTTTGTGGTGTTTAGCGCCAAACTCTAGAGGTTTGCACCTAGTTTGAAAGTTTTGTTACTGTGTACAATTGTGTCGAAGTTAGCAAGAAAAGTTCCTGGTCTGTGTTTGTTTTTAAGATTTTAAGACTGGAAAGGCAGGAATAAAGCCCTCGGGGCAACAGTAGTGGCGAATGAAGGCCATAAGTACAAGGCAATTGTAATTTGTAACAGTTGTTGGATCAGATGTTTGCACCGTGTTCTCAGCCAACCAATTCAGGGACCTGCATTGGAATAGGCAATTACTCCATTTTTTTTGTTACAAGCTAATTTCCTTTTATCTGTAACTCTGGTAAGTCCTTAGTAGTAGAGTTGTTTTGTTGACTTTTAATTTTTTTCTTTTCAGTACCAAATTGGAAATACTGAAGGTGATTGGATCCTGAAATTTGTGTGAAGCCTTTTTTCAAAGGCAAGAACACTCTGTACCATTTTCTTCTCGTAACAAAGCTAAAAAAGCAAAGTTTCTGAGGTTGTTGAAGAGCCTAAGAATTGTCGAGGAATATGGATACTCTTCCTGGATCAGAGCATCGCTGGTACCACTCATTAGGGTATTCAAACCAACATTCAATGTATCCGGAGGGTGCCAGCTTTGGCTCAGTGGGTGGCTCCCAGTCTTCGCAAGGCTACCCGGTTGAAAATGCCGATCATCTCTTTCATGGCCATGGTGACTCTGAAAGTGGCTCGTGGCCCAGAGGGGGCTCCCACAACCCTTACCATTCTGCATGTCACCAGTCAACTCAGCACCATTTACCTTCATCCAACGCTCTAGCTGACGGCCAAAATGGTAGCCCGCATGCCACTGGTTGCAGTTCCAGGCTTTATTTGCCTTCAGGCTGCGGAAGGTCCCCCCACCTGAACCTGCACCAAATGGTAGGCTGTCCCAATGGCTCCTCCAACTGGCACGCCAGCTACTCACAGCACCTACTGTCACAAAACGCATCGGGGAACTCATATGGCTCACACGGTCATTCTGGTACACCAAGCATCAGCAGTGAGAAGGACACGAAGTCACTGTCCCAACGTGATGCATACCTTTCTGCATATTACAACAGTGATGAAAAGCCCCCTATATCCAAGATCAACTTACAAGGCACCGTGCCTGGCATAGGATTCTCCTCGCAAATATACGCATCAAACATGAATTCGTCTGAGCTGGGGCCATCAGGATTACCTTACGGCATGCTTGGGGAGATGTCAAAGATGGCAAGATACAGAGGGGTTGCATATCCTGTTGCTGAGCAGGGATTCGGTGAGTCTTTTGATTGCTTTTTTCATGTCCTGCTAATATAAAAAGCCTTATTGTTTAAAGGATTGTTTGAAACATTGCTGTAATATGCTGATTGCTTTTGTAAGAGACTGGTGCATCTTATGAATGCTTGTGATCACTTTCAAAATCCAGCCTGATGCTTATTCATACTAGAATCACATCCAGTTGCTTTCCCAAAATTTATCACATGGTTTATTAACAATCACTAGTGCTTTAATTTTATTCGAATTGTTATTATCTTAACAGTTCTTCATTTTGCTCTCATGTATTTTCATTTTCCATTTTCCTTTGCTAAACGCAATACTAGGATTCAACATTTTAAAATTTTTTCAATATACACAATTATAAAATACAACGGGGTAAAGAAGCTTTGAACTATGCAGCCTGCTTCAAGTAATTTCAATAAAAAGCCTTCGAAAAGGTTCGATCAATAATAACTTGATATCATATTGTATAAATTTCTTCAAAACCATTCACCACACACAACAGTGCCTTGTTGGGGCCTCGTTAAAAAATGCAGCATCATCAGTTCAGTTATGCTGAAATGGAAATCGACTGGAATTTGCGTCAGCGCAATGCCACAATTTGTTATTCATACTGCTGGTTACTTATCTCTTCGTAAGATTAAGCCTTGCACCATCTGTGGTCATAAAGAAGCCTTGGTTAGTAATGTAATTTATTTACAAGAGGCAAATCATGCCATGTCTACAGATAAGAGAGTGGCAGGAGGATGTAACATTAATGATTTAGTTTTGTATCTGTTGAAATCGGACGGCTCGCTTCCAAAGCAGCCTTGCACACATTTTGACCCACAGCCCAAAATATGCAGGCATAGCATGTTTCCACCGTGCCAACTTTGACTTGTTTTGCGTTGCCCACAGGTTTTTTCTAATTAGGGTGTGGAAATATTGTTGTTGGCCGACTTTGAGTGAAATGTTTATCGAATGCTTATCAAAACAAGTAATGCTCATCCAAAGGCTTATGAGAACATTTGCGAAAGCGTCTTTCCCACAGCCCCGAGAGTCAGTGTTTAGTACACAAAGAGCACATGACGCAGCTAGCACCATGCCTATTCTGACGGCCTTTTACAATAGCAAGTGAGAACGTTCTAGGATTTGCGACATCATCGGCGACCTACAGGAGAACAGCGTAGGATTAAGTAAGCGCATGACGAAAGGAATTATTAAAACCAGACAAGGATGTCGGATTTTCGCCAACATGTGCATCGCGTTCAAGGCGCTTTCTTGAACCTGCGTATCTAGGCTGTGTTGATAAGCTGCTTTTAAAATCGAAACGAATTTCTCTTCTTTACAAACTGCCGTTAGAGGCTTTCCTATTGAAAATTGATCGAATTGATTGAACAGAAGGTTACATTACAAGGAAACCTTTTCCGTTTTATCGCAAGATTCCATTTGGTCAGGAGAATACCCTGCGTTCGCTTTTAAAGCAGAATAACTTTGGTCGAAAATGAAAATTTTTGGGGCTCATCGATCATCAAATCGATTGAAGATCAAATGAAGATCTAATGAGACTCATTTCACGTTATTCACTTTGTCAATCTATTGCAAACGAGCATTTTCTCAAAGCAATTAATCATTGCTATAAGTTTTTGTACACAATCTCTAGTTACGTTGATGTAATAGTCGTGAGCAATGGTAAACTTCATTTCAAAATACTTTGTGACGTCAATAAGCAAAGAGGACATACCTGAAGTACCACCGCGCGGTAGGATGCCTCTGGCACGACAAGGTTTTGACGTTGTCAATATTGCAGCAGTCGTCTGTTCAACAACATGAAGTGCTTCTTCTGGCATGACCAACTCGTAGAGCATCAGATGAACCTTTGAATGTAGAAGAAAGAAAAAGATAACCTCACGAAATATCACGCGTTTGAGATGATAGAGGAATTAATGGTCAAATCATGATAAGTTTACACCAGGGTGTTCGATAAGTAAGACGTTCAAGTGACAATTCCATGTTGATAGATTATTTTGATTGCGATCAATATCACAAACGTAGGCCATATCTCTGTCTGTCATAACTTTGTGATCAAGATGGCGATTTTGAAGGTTTGATAAACAGGTTTACGATATGAAGACATATTTTGTCATGTAGGATCACGGATAAAAAGTTTAAAGCATCAACTAAAAGGATGGCATTGTCATTCAATTGCACAAAGTTTTCTATTGTTACAGCCATTGGTCCTAAGGAAAATAAATGCTTTTTGGGAAATCGTAATTTCAGTGTTTCTTCATTGAATTCGCCCGCCCAAGCACATCAAGATCATCAGAAGATTCATTTTACATTTACCTTGATTACGTCACTTTTGCTATTTTTGCTCCTATAGATGACCTCCAAAGCGCCCATGCTGCAATCAGTCACACTAACATTCTACCAATTGGGTAAAAAATTCAATAATTAGGCATTGATTTTTCTACCTTATTTATAACATTTCCCCCTCGATACCCTCATGTAAAACGGAACATTCTTTAGCATATGCGCAAAACTTAAGCAAGACACCTAACATAAGCTATTCTCCGTTATTGTGACTTTTTTATGTAGTCAGGTTTAACCTGCGTGTAAAAGAGCATTTTTGACATAATTGTTAGAAATGTTTTCCCCAAAGCATGCATTTTGAAACAAAATATAGTTATCCTCAAAAGAAATTGAATGATAACTACTTAGAAGAGACAACGTTGCTATGGGCCGAATGAACATATAAATATGAGGAGGTTTCGTTGTGTCTCCGGTCTTATCTTGATATTTTCAGCCAATTGGAAGCCAACTCTATTCGGTTTTCAAAACTGCTCTTGGATTAAGAACATCAAAGAAGTTTTAAAATTTCAAGGCTTTTGAAAAATTCCTGATTTCCACACCAATTGCAACTTTAAGTTTAAGGTAGAATTGTGTGTATTACGATTTTTGTAAAAGTTTATCTTCTGCACTTTATGTCTTTTCCATCATTAATTAAGATGTTTCACCACCGAGTTGCAAAGCTTCAGTGTAAAACTTATTAAGTATAGACGTGACCTTAGTAATCTTAAGCACTCGCTGTCTGGGAAGCTATGTTGGTGGAACCCTGCAGTCACAACAAGAAAGCAAATCGTGTTCAGACGACTTTTCGCAGGCTTATAATTTGTGCATGTAATTTCGAAAGGCAGGCAGGCATATCCAAACTGGCATTGAGTGGATTAGCAAGAACAGTCGCATATTACTCATAAACCGTACAGATGTTTCGTAAATGGCCTGTTGCACGTGTTCTTTAATATTTAAGTAACGTTTACTGTTTTTCATCGTCGTCCATCCCAAAAATTTTGCCTGTTTGCAAACACCTACGGAGTGCTGCAAACAATCTGCCCGATGTTTCCACAATGTGCTTTAGCGCTGCTGAGCATTGGCGTAATTCGCCTTGCAGCACATTTTACGCTAGGCCACTTGACCTGCCTCTATCTGATAAGCCAAAATCGAGCGCCCTTATCTTTTGGTTTCCTTATCTCCTGATTGCTTAGCACTAATGAATGAAGTGTTTTAAATCAGTTCCAAAGTGCTCCTGTGTTCAATAAACCTCGAAAATGCTGGTTCTTCTTCCTTGATCGGCGATAATTTTGCATCATGTCGTGAATTTTCAGGTCAGACTGCAGTATTGGCCTATTTCTCGAGCCTTATCTGTCTCTGTTTGTTAATATCCAAAATTTATGTTTTTCACAGCTATACGTAGGATGTGAGTTCAGGTTTTTGCATAAAAAGGCTCTGTTTTGAAAGTTTGTTCCCTGCAGATTTCCTTAAGTTTGAAAACTGTCACGCAGTCTGACCGTTTGCTGGCAAATCGAATTAAGTGGTTCTTACGACAATATTGTTTCATTTACCTTCATCGACTAATTATGCCATATGGGCTTTCAATGAAATAAAGATTTACGCAAATTCTATCCGTTTTATTCAAATCAGACAGAAAAAGAGAAACTCCTTGTAAAGATATTAATTCTGCTTAGAGCTTAGTGGTTTTTATTAGCGTGGCAAAAGCAGAATTCTAACATCTTGTGCGTTAAGCCTGACATCTTAAACATGTTGGATTAAAGGTATGGCTACTTTTCCATTTAATGAGAATTTTTCAAATGTCATCATTGTCTGGAAAATTGGTATACAGAGCAGCTTAATAACAATAATTAGAGAAGATTAATCTGTCCTGAAATATGTTTTTGAATGTATCCTCGCTCATAACTGTATTGTTTGATTCGTCTAAAGTAGAAATATCTCCGGAAGGCTCTTGATAAGCAATGTGAATTTCGAATAAGTCCAGGGGATAATCATAAAGAGATCATGCCTTGATCTACACTAACACCATTACAAATGCTTTGATGGACCACTTCTTACCAATCTCTCTATTATTCCCTCCAAGAGATAGTGTAAAAACTAACACGGACACACTCTTCAAAAACATTGCTACTTGTTTATAGTACTTTCAATCTACAAACTTTCAAACAGTGTGCCCTTGCATTATCAGGGTAATGAGCAGCGGGAGTTTTGGTTTTATTATGTCTAGACACTTCTAAAAGTCATATTATTCACTGATGTGTAAGGCAAGAACGTGAGTTGAAATATGCAAGCGTTTGATTATGAAGAACCGTCCAGATGGTTCACTAGCTTTGAAAACCCTTTTTCTGGCAGGAACGGGTTTCAGAAAAATGCAAGATCTGAGGAAAGTTAAAAATGGAACGTTGTTATCTGTGGCTGTAAAACCTTAAATGTGTTCACGTTTTGTTTCTGGAAGTTGTAAACAGCACAATTGCTTATCGTGTCTCCCTCGGCAGCAGCATCATACAGTGCTCTAGAAACATTACAATTTCCTGTAAATTCAGCATCTATTGCACTGCATTTTCTCTACTAATACTGCTGCTGTTTTCACTTTAATAGCGAGATTGAGTGACTATAGATCAAAGACTTGAGACTAGAAAGTTTAAGGAAGTCTATCTCGTGCCTAAACAAGGTACCAGAGAGAAAACATTTTCAATATTGTGTTTATAATTAAAGCCATCCACAGACAGCAATAGGTTTAGATTCGGAACAACTGCATAATGAAAATGACTATATGAAGCTTTCTATAAGCCCTAAGTCATAGCTATCGTCATTCATGCCTCTGACAAATTTATACACCAAGATTTGCTACATCCAGTTATGGAGGTCTCGGTTAAAATTCACTACACGCTTTTTTATAAGGAACCACTATATAAGGAACCTACATGTAGAAGGCCAAAATATATAAAGAACTTATACTACTAAAAACGAAATCCCTAAGGAACTTTTCGTTTTGAAACATTTTTAAAACTGCAAGCATCATGAGCTAAAAAGCCCGTTCATTTGCAGCCAATACTCGCATAGATTGTTTGCTATTCGTGTGTCAAGTGCTTTATTGAGTAGTTTCCGCATACTCTATCTCGCCCCCCTCACTATTAAGTGTTAAGGCTTATTGATGTGCAGTGAAAATTAGGGAACTTTTAAGGAACTTTTGGTACTAAAATCTGATGACTTGAGGTCTACGAATAAGGAACTTTTGAAACTAGGCCTTGTGGTAGGTTCCTTATAAAAAAGCGTGTAATTCTTCCTGCATTCACAATTAATTCGCTCCTGCTCGAAGGAATGAATCATCTTTTATTTTCGATGGGTGTATTTGTCCTTTGGTCTTAGAGATAGAGAAATACCTAGCAAATTAAATAAGTTGCGTTCGAATTATTTACGATGACTTGTGTAAGTGACTTTCTGCTCTTGTGATTATTTATCGTGTGATCACAAAGTCAAGTGAATTCTTTTCAACATGGTGGTGAATCCTGTTTAATTTTCAATTCCACTTCTGCCTCAATCACCATCATTCTGTTTTTAATTTTGCGGTCCATGATGAGCGGTATGGCAAGCACCTGGCCTGCTGTATTTTTAAGAGCTACGCCTTAGCAGCTACTGCAATCAACTTTGTAATCTGCAATTGTATAATCAGAATTGTTATGGGATCCTTCGTGAGGTAGCCTGTTCTTGCTTTGATAGCAGGTTCTGTCCTTTGATAAATTACCAAGGTTGCGCCTTTATCAGTTTGATACACGTCCAAGAGATATACCCTTTTCAAATTCAGGCGATTGAGCATTCCACCGGTCGAGTGTTCGATTTTATCTGAAGACATTTTGAATTGGTGCGAAGATTGAAAATCTTAATTGATTGATCGTGATCTAAATCGCATTGCTACGCCTCGTTCTGATTCAAGTCACCTCTATCTATGGGAAGTCATTTTTGCTCATTTACCTTGGCTGCAAGCGATAAGATACTCCGTTTAGATAAAATGCCC